>OU343056.1:17068828-18268828 GCA_910593695.2 Ocypus olens
GTGTGTGTGTGTCTGTGTGTGTGTGTCTGTGTGTGTGTGTGTCTGTGTGTGTGTGTGTGTCTGTGTGTGTGTGTGTGTCTGTGTGTGTGTGTGTCTGTGTGTGTGTGTGTCTGTGTGTGTGTGTGTCTGTGTGTGTGTGTCTGTGTGTGTGTGTCTGTGTGTGTGTGTCTGTGTGTGTGTGTGTGTGTGTGTGTGTGTGTGTGTGTGTGTGTGTGTGTGTGTGTGTGTGTGTGTGTGTGTGTGTGTGTGTGTGTGTGTGTGTGTGTGTGTGTTGTGTGTGTCTGTGTGTGTGTGTGTCTGTGTGTGTGTGTGTCTGTGTGTGTGTGTGTCTGTGTGTGTGTGTGTGTCTGTGTGTGTGTGTGTGTCTGTGTGTGTGTGTGTCTGTGTGTGTGTGTGTCTGTGTGTGTGTGTGTCTGTGTGTGTGTGTCTGTGTGTGTGTGTCTGTGTGTGTGTGTGTCTGTGTGTGTGTGTGTGTCTGTGTGTGTGTGTGTGTCTGTGTGTGTGTGTGTCTGTGTGTGTGTGTGTCTGTGTGTGTGTGTGTCTGTGTGTGTGTGTCTGTGTGTGTGTGTCTGTGTGTGTGTGTCTGTGTGTGTGTGTGTGTGTGTCTGTGTGTGTGTGTGTGTGTGTGTGTGTGTGTGTGTGTGTGTGTGTGTGTGTGTGTGTGTGTGTCTGTGTGTGTGTGTCTGTGTGTGTGTGTCTGTGTGTGTGTGTCTGTGTGTGTGTGTCTGTGTGTGTGTGTCTGTGTGTGTGTGTCTGTGTGTGTGTGTGTGTGTGTGTGTGTGTGTGTGTGTGTGTGTGTCTGTGTGTGTGTGTGTGTCTGTGTGTGTGTGTGTCTGTGTGTGTGTGTGTCTGTGTGTGTGTGTGTCTGTGTGTGTGTGTGTCTGTGTGTGTGTGTGTCTGTGTGTGTGTGTCTGTGTGTGTGTGTCTGTGTGTGTGTGTCTGTGTGTGTGTGTCTGTGTGTGTGTGTGTGTGTGTGTGTGTGTGTGTGTGTGTGTGTGTGTGTGTGTGTGTGTGTGTGTGTGTGTGTGTGTGTGTGTGTGTGTGTGTGTGTGTGTGTGTGTGTGTGTGTGTGTGTGTGTGTGTGTGTGTGTGTGTGTGTGTGTGTGTGTGTGTGTGTGTGTGTGTGTGTGTGTGTGTGTGTGTGTGTGTGTGTGTGTGTGTGTGTGTGTGTGTGTGTGTGTGTGTGTGTGTGTGTGTGTGTGTGTGTGTGTGTGTGTGTGTGTGTGTGTGTGTGTGTGTGTGTGTGTGTGTGTGTGTGTGTGTGTGTGTGTGTGTGTGTGTGTGTGTGTGTGTGTGTGTGTGTGTGTGTGTGTGTGTGTGTGTGTGTGTGTGTGTGTGTGTGTGTGTGTGTGTGTGTGTGTGTGTGTGTGTGTGTGTGTGTGTGTGTGTGTGTGTGTGTGTGTGTGTGTGTGTGTGTGTGTGTGTGTGTGTGTGTGTGTGTGTGTGTGTGTGTGTGTGTGTGTGTGTGTGTGTGTGTGTGTGTGTGTGTGTGTGTGTGTGTGTGTGTGTGTGTGTGTGTGTGTGTGTGTGTGTGTGTGTGTGTGTGTGTGTGTGTGTGTGTGTGTGTGTGTGTGTGTGTGTGTGTGTGTGTGTGTGTGTGTGTGTGTGTGTGTGTGTGTGTGTGTGTGTGTGTGTGTGTGTGTGTGTGTGTGTGTGTGTGTGTGTGTGTGTGTGTGTGTGTGTGTGTGTGTGTGTGTGTGCTGTATCTCAAAAACTAATACACCAATTGATATGAAACTTTGAACATAAGTTTTATTTGACAATCCCAAGAACTGAAAAGCTTTTGGTAAAATTTCGTACACCGGAAGTGGGTGTTTACCTTAACTGTTTTTTGTTTTTTGCCAATATTTTCGTAAATATGAAAAATATCACAAAAACATTTAAACAAATATTGAAGACAATAAATAAATGCGATTATTTTGTTTGAAAACATTTTTCATAAAATCATTGTTATTCGAGAAAAAAATTTATTATTTTTTTTTCATTTTTGGTATACAATTATGAAACACTAATAGTTACAGCAAATTTATGTCAATAATAATTGTAGAGAATGCCAAAATGAACAATTTATGAAGAATAAGTTTTTTTCGAAATCTCTTTAGTTTTTGAGTAAACTGAGTTTTTGAATTTGAAGTACATTTTTCGATCTTTCATAATTTTGACGTTTTAAACGTCAGTTTTATCCAAGTCTACGAAACGTTCGATGCACACTTAAAATATGATTTAAATTGAAAATAAACCATGGAAGCGTAAATATAAATGATACCATCAAGTCGGAGAAAGTAACATGATGGCCACATCACCATTTTTTCATTAGAAGAACGAGCTAAATCGATTGGCGTTAAAAAATTTCATCTAGGAAATGTCACCATGAACAGAAAATTTTGAAAAAAGTCGATTTTTTCAGACTTTGAACGGCCGTAGCGGCTAAACAAAGAATCCAAATCGTACGCGGTTTTCAAATCTGTGCTCCTTGGGTGCAATTTGCATCCAACTAATTTAGTTAGTTTCAATTAAAATTAGAAATTTTAATTTTTGACGAAAACTTGAAAAACTACCCTTCGCCCAGAAATTGTATTTAAAATGATTTTCTAAAGAAACCACTGGTTTGATTCAGGGTTTCTATACATCACTAAAAAGATCCCTTCAAGGCGCTTCAGTACTTGCCCAACCACAAATGTCTATTTGAAGCTAGTGACGCGTCAGCAAAGAAAACGCGGAAATGGAAAAAATCAACTTTTTTAATAATAAGTAATACCTTTTTTTAGAACGAGCTAAATCGATGGTGAATGTGAATTTGGATCGTCAGTGTTTCCCTGCTATGTTATTAAGTTTCTTGTAGCTAGATGTTGAAGGTCAGAATTATCTTGAAGATGTTTACGTCAACAAGACGGTGCAGGAAGAAAAATCCATAAATTGTTGCTTCATAACTCAGCTGATATTAACAGGAAAAAAGCTATAAATTGCTTGATAACTCAAGTGACAATAGCAACAGTTTGTTGAGGTCAGACATTGAAGGTCAAAGTCATCTCGATGTTTTTCTTCAACAAGACGGCAAAATAAGAAAAAAAAATGCTTCACAACTCAACTGAAAATATCAACAGGGAAAAGTGGCCAGATATTGAAGGTCAAAATCATCTCAAAGATGGTTTTCTTCAACAAGATGGCGCAAGAAGTAGAAAAATTGCTTTACAACTTAAACTAAAAATATCAATAGAGAAGCAGAAAAAAGCAGAGTCTACGACTTTTTCCCGCTTTTTTCTAGTTTATTGTGGCGAGAAATTGAAAGTCAAAATAATCTCATAGATATCTTTCCTCAACAAGACGGTGTAAGTAGAAGAAAAATCGCTTCACAACACAACTGACAATATCATCAGGGAGAAAGAGAATTGTTTCCTAGTTTTTTCTAGTTTCCTGTGGACAAATATTGCAGGTTGAAAGCATCCGAAAAATATTCTTCTTCAACCAGACGCTACAAGAAAAAAATTAATGGGAAAAAATGCTTCCTTATTCAACTAACAATAACAACAGGGGCAAAGTAGAATCTACGATTTTCTTATAGTTTCCTGTGGCAATATATTGAAGATCAAAACCATCTCTTACATGTTTTTTTTTCAACAAGACGGTACAAGAAGAAAAATGGCAAAAATTGCTTCACAATTCAACTGAGAATATCAACAGGGGGGAAGCAGAGTCCACGATTTCTTTCTAGTTTCTTGTGGCTGGATATTAAAGGCCAAAGCCATCTCAAAGATGCTATTTTTTTCAACAAGACCGTGTAGGAAAAAAGAGCCTAAAATTGCTTCAGTTGTACGATCTGCAGCATTTACAGATGAAATCTTAAGTGTTAATAGAGAATTCAGCGAACTAAAACACGTACAGCCATGATATTCTGTGGAATTTAGCACTGGTCGTCTTTTTTTTTGTAGAGCCGATCCAGTCTCTTTAAAGTTTTATACCCACACCCAACGCCGGGAAAGCAGAGTTTACCATTTTTCATGTTTCTTATGGCCAGAAATTAAAGATCAAAACCATATTTTTTTAACAAGATGGTGCACGAAGAAAAAATGGTAAAAATTGCTTCGCAATTCAACTGGGTATATCAACAGGGGAGAACCTGAGTTTCCTGTGACCAGATATTAAAAGCCAAATCATGTCAAAAATGTGTTTATTCAACAGGACGGTGCAAAAAATAAATAAATGCGAAAATATCAACAGCAGGAAAGCGTCACTATTATTTTCTAGTTTCTTGTGGCCAGATAATGAAGGTCAAACCCATCTGGAAAATGTGTTTTTCAACAAGAAGGTAAAAGGGATGCTAAGAAAAACAAAAACCAAAGATTGCATCATAATTCAACTGACAATACCAGTATGGGGATAATTCAACTGACAATACCAGAGTGGTGGCTCATGGAACATGTTAATGGTAGAGCCACTTATGCAATAAGAAGAATTGAAGAAAGAACGATCTATCTTCCTAGACTAAAGTAACTGGTGAAAATGTGTTTAAAGAATTAATTAAAAATTCTTGCTGAGCTTGAAACTACAAGTAGTGCCATGGCTCCTTGGCTCTGTATAATGAGCCGCCCCTGCTATCACTATCAAACGAAATATTTCATTAGCTCAGCTTGCATACTATAGTTCATTTTTGCCTGCTGTATGGTTGCGCGCGCATTATATTTTGAATTTTAGATCGAAATTTAAAATGCAGTGATTTCATTGGTGAGTTGTGAAATCCCGTTTACATGATGCCAATTGCAGAATATCCTGCGGGCCCCGTATGTCAAATGTCACATTGTGTTGTCATAATAGTGGTTCGTTTATCTCAGTTTTCGTCGTTTATTTCTTTCTGCAAGTTTCTGTATTAAAATAAGTCTTTTTCAAGACTCGTCGTGCCTTATTGACCCTAAAAAGGTATGTGAAAATTATTTTCATAACAGCGATGTTTCCCTGAAACGAGACTTTTTCTAGGTTATCCACTTGGTTTTAGACTTTTCCTTTTTTTATTAAACGTGTCTGAGTAACGATATGGAAAATATAAGTGTAATTCTAATGTGAGAAATTAACACTCATCCATAAAGAATGGTAACTGTTGTAGAATGCTACTCCTGCGCTGAAGGGGAAAGAAACATGATTGTGGGTATTTGCTGGCATATCAAAAGACTTTCCCCGACTGGACAAAACAAACGTGTATGGAAAAAACACATGAATATACTGGTAGGAATGTAGTAAATTCTAAAAGTTAACAATGCTAATCAGGTCTGTGTTTTGTTAAGGATGTGGCGTTAATACAATTGAAAAGTATTTGTGAGTGTAACAATCAAAAGGAAGTGTTTAGCCAACCAAACAGCTAAGAAGGAATCCTATAATTCATAACGAACACCATAAATATCTTTTCCGAAATACAGTGCACTCCTTCTTTTTGGAAAATAAAATTCTTACAGTGGATGCGGTACATGTTGAGGTTAGCAAGAATGACGAAATCCCAAGTATGAGTCGCTCAAAACTATACGAAGTTTTGCGAGAGCTAAAATTTAGGTACGAGTAACATTGGTACAATTAATCTTAAGTAATTAGTTATAAAAGTATCAGTCTTTATGAAGCATAATCAGAATTAATAAAAATGATAAAACAAGATCATTTAATTGTTAGTACCTTACATATACCATGTGGAAAATTATATTCAATGTACTAGGTTTAGGGGTAACGTAAGGTGCTTACCTCCGATGTTACTTACTGTGCATATTGTATATTTACTAGAATTTGAATATCCTTCAGTATCATTACAAAAAATGTTGCCGACATTGTATTAAATATGAATGTGTTTGTAGATATTCGGAACGAAACCGAAAAAGCATGCTTACTAAACGAACAGACATTATTACTTGGAGGAGAAGATTTTTGAGAGAAATAAAAAAGTTCCGTGCCGAGAAAAGACCAGTCTTTTATTTAGATGAATACGTGGATTAATGCAGGTTATACTAAAAACCACATTTGGCATGATGAAATTCAAAGCCACAGACAAGCATTCAATGAAGGTCTCTCAACAGGATTAAGGAATGCATCAGGAAAAGGCAAAAGGCTGATAATTCTTCATATTGGATCTAAAAATGTTTTTTTGAATGGGGGCTTGTTACTTTTTGAGGGTATTAAAACAGGTGATTGTCACGATGAAATGAACGCCGCCAGGTTTGAGGAATGGTTTCAAAATATGCTAAACAAATTACCTCCTCATACGGTGATTGTTAGGGATAATGCCTCCTACCATAGCAGTGTAAGGGAGAAAATTCCTACTTCAACGTAAAAAAAAGAAGATATTAACAAGTGGTTTGCTTCAAAAAATATTGCTTATGAAGACAAATTTTTAAAGGCTGAACTTATGCATCTCGTTATAATTAATAAACCACCTTATAAGGATTATGTTGTTGATGCAATGGCAAAAGACAAAAATATGTCAGTGTTAGGATTACCACCATACCATTGTGAACTTAATCCTATAGAATTGGTTTGAGTGTATAATTATGAAACGATAATAGTTACAGCAAATTTATTTAAATAATAATTACGGAAAATGCCAAAATGAACAACTTATAAAGAATAACTATTTTTCGAAATCTCTTTAGTTTTCGAGTAAACTGACTATTAGAATTTAAAGTATAATTTGTCAATTCTAGCTTTCATAAATTTGACGTTTTAAACGTCAGTTTCATCCGATTCTACAAAACGCTGTATGAACATTTAAAACATGATTAAAATTAAAAATAAACAATGAACGCGTAAATATAAATGATGCCACCAGATCGGAGAAAGCAACATGATGGCCACATCACCATTTTTTAAAATTTAAACTAAATTTGTATCTTACTGCGGACACAATTTAAAAAATTCATAACTTTTGTCTAAGTTGCGATTAAAAAAAAACTGTTTTAATTGGTATATAGATGCAAAAGTATCTGTTGAAATTTACATATTAATTATGCAACTATTTCAATTGTTTACGTTTTTTTTAAATTTAAACTAAATTTGTATTGTACTGCAGGCACAAATTAAAAATTCATAACTTCTGTCTCAGTTGAGATTTTGAAGAAAAATAAACTGTTTTAATTAGTAAATAGATGCAACAGTATCTGTTAAAATTTACATATTAATTACGCAGCGATTTTAATTTTTTACGTTTATTCTTTTAATATAAACTAAATTTGTATCTTGCTGCAGGCACAATTTAAAAAATTCTTAACTGTAGTCTCAGTTTTGACGTTTCAAACGTCAGTATCATCCAATCCTGCAATACACTCGATTAGGGCTGTGCAAAATAATCGATTAATCGATAAATAATCGATTAATCGATTAATCGACAGTTCGATTAATTCTAAAAAAGAATCGATTAATCGATCATTTGATTAATCGATTAATCGATAATTTGATTGATCGATTAATCGATAATTTGATTGATCAATTAATCGATTAATCGATAAATTGATTAATCGATTAATCGATAAATTGATTAATCGATTATTTGATTAATCGATTAATCGATCATTTGATTATTTGATTATTTTAATAACCGCCCAATCTGTTATATTAACATTAAGCCATCATATCCACTTTATTCATTACATTTGTTAAATTGGTAAGCTGTAAATATGTGGGTATAAATACTAATGGAAGCGTATTACAAGTTTTCGAGTTTCATCCGAGAAAAAAAACGTCCGTTTATAAAGAAACCCATGATTCGGCCGCCGCCGCCGTAGACTTTAATGTTGCTTAATCGACAAAAAAGTAATAAGAACCATGTGTGAAATGTACACTTTGGTGTGTCAATAGAGTTATAAATCATGTGAATATAAATAAATATACCGGTGTTTATACTTTCTGCGAAGAAAAGTCTGCACCAGCAATGCATATCAATGAAAAACAATTGTAGTCTATCGGTTAAATCTCATTTTTATGATGCCGAGTTTATATTAACATACTGTGACAATTATTTATAATAATTTATTAAAATGAATTAATATCTCCATATTAAGTGCGTGTTTCTAAATATTGTCTATTTTTATTCGAATAAAGATAATTATTATCAAAATTACAGAATTTTGACTCCAGTGTCCAGAGAATAATAAATTGATTCATTATTGTTAATGATTATTTTAATAATCTATCAATAGATTATTTATTTTTTAGATCCTTTGAATAATAGATGTATTTGAATTATCGGACTAAACGAACTTATAATAAGAAAAACAAAGAAAATTAGGAACATTATAAATATTTACATAAGACTAATACTAATGAGATCGTTGGCCTTTCATTTTGGCAATATTTTCAAAGGCGGGATCATCCGATAAAAGAGATATTTATAGACACTGATCGGATAGTTAAATAGTTATTAGTTAAAGAATTTCTTATTTTGAATTCTGGAATACTCGTCAGAAAATGAGGATTGCGCCAAATAAATCGAGCCAAAGCAAGACATTTGTCAAGATTGGGTATTTCTCTTTAGTGTATTTCCTAAAACAATTTTTGTATTTCAAATACAAATAAATTTGAAGTTTGATTATTTCCATTTCTATCAATTCTGATTTGCATCAACTATTGTAGAGATTTGACTTACAATTCCTTCTATGTTGATATGTTATTGAAAAACATTTGAAAAAGATAGTGCAATATTTTCAATCTTTAAATTTTCTATTGAATTTTTCTCTTCTCAGCAACTTTAATTTCAAGAATTTTGCTTGGGTTAAAGCAAATCATTGTTTCTTTGTCTGGATATATTTTTCAATGCTTGGGAAATGCTTGAATTTTGTATCCCTTAAATTCGCTTTCAACAGTATCATAAGTTGTTGATGAACACAATATGAACATTGCTGAGTATACGCAGAAGTCCTAATTTTAACTTCTGTCAAAGCCAAGACTATTTTAAACTGATTCCTAATCAATAATCAAAAAGCATTGCGACATTATTATATTACGTCTGTTACATTAATTTAAAATTGTGCGATAGTCTTCCGAATATCCCGCGCGCTGGATAATTTTTTGCTCGTGCATTTTTACCATTGTAATCGGTTCTTGTCTTCGTCTCGTGCCTCGTGATTATGAACGCAAAGCACTCGCAAAAAATGATCTGTAATATTTGAAGCACTACGGATGTTATATGTGATAATGTCCTAATTCAGTCGAATTGATTACAGCTTCCAATTTACATTAATAAGATTGAAAAACAGTATTCACGAGGCTGTGCAAAACTTTGATGTTTTGATTATTACTCGAGAAATATTCAATTGATCGATTAATCGATAATTTGATTTTTCATTCATAGATTAATCGATTAATCGATAATTTTATTTTGATTAATCGATTAATCGATAATTTCGATTAATCGATAATTTCGATTAATCGATAATTTCGATTATCGATTAATCGATAATTTCGATTATCGATTAATCGATCAATTCGATTAATCGATATAATCGATAATTAAAAATAATCGAAAATCGATTATTCATTTCCATAATCGAACACCCCTACACTCGATGACATTTAACATATTTAAATTTAAAATAAACCGTAAAAGTATGAATATATATATATATATATATATAGCGAGGGGAAGTAACGGTCGTCACTTGTTGGAGTTAAATGTGAAAATTCGGAATCTTATTCCGTAACGGGGATTCGACCAAGGGGCAAGAAAAGTCCTATTTACTTTATCATAAAACCAAGCTTTCGGAATTCGTTTATTCCTTCTTCAGGGAAATTATATATATATATATATATATATATATATATAAATATTAAACCATCAAATCGGAAAAAGTACAAGACAGCCATATCACCATTTTTTTATTTTATACCAATTATAAATAATTATTTTTAACACAAATATTCTATGATTATTAAAATACAAACAATAGCAACAATCATCCCTTAAAATCTAAATTAACACAATTTGCGTTAATTTTATTCCTCTGCAAATTCAACTTATCGAAATAATCCCTGCTCGATTCCACGTCCACATTTTCCACACACTTTCGACTCACCACTTTTGGAAAGACACATATTGGTAAATTATCGTCACCACAACCGGCCCAAACAGTCAGTGTGCTATTGCTGTTCTGCAGCCAGTCTCGTACGGATTCCAAACAGTTGCAGAGCATAGGATTGCCGTCTAATGTAAGAAGACCGACGTCCAGTTTATCCATCAATTTTTGCGGCAGGAAATTAATCCAGTTCGCACTTAAATACAATTTCCCGATACTTATATAGTTCGCGGGGAAAGCATCCGAATTGAACGTGGTGAGTTTGTTGTGGCGCAGGTTAAGATAAGCCAGCTTGTTGACGGTTTTGAAAGCGTTCGGCTCGATAACGGAAATTTCGTTGAATTCCAAGTGGACGTCGCGTAATTTCGGTTTGTTTACAAATGTGTTTGCAGCGATTTTCGTGATTTTGTTATGGTCGGTGTGCAGGATCTCCAGAGCATCCGTGTTCTTAAACCAGGCGGAATCCAATGCCGTGAGCTCGTTGGCGTTCAAGCGAAGCTTTCTCAAACTGGGCATGTTCGAGAAACCATCACCTTTAATCACCTGTATGTGGTTGCCGCTCAAATCCAGGCTCGCCAGAGGCATCTCTCTGGCGAAGGTACCGCCCTCGATTTCCTTGATGTTGTTCCTTCTGATCATAATTTCCTGTATACGGACCAAATTCCTGAACGCCAACGGGTGAATTGATTCCAGGGAACAGTTGTCGAAACGTAAAAACTTCAGTTGCGTCATGTGCCGCACGGAATCCTTCGAGATGGTCTTTTGCACCTGATTTTCAAATTCGATGCTCTCCATGAGCTTGGAGTTGAAAGCATCTTGCACTCGTTCAATGCATCCATTGATTGTAATCGTATACGGTTCGATTTCTTTATACGGTTTCACTTTTGCTTTTACGTTAACGAACGCATCGTGGCACGCCGAGGATTGTTCGATTACTACGAAGAGCACGAGGAAGAAGGCAATAATAGAACGTGCTTGCAGCATGGTCGAACTGCGACTGAACGGGATTTTGGCCTGCGCGAGTTTGCTGTCGGTGTTTCGAGGAATTTATTACGATCGGGTATTTCCAGTCCGCACGAGCGCACGACGAAGAATTTCATTAAAAGTTTTCCTTTTAAGACCTATGACCCGAGATAGCGTTGTTAATAAATTTAATGTGTACGGAATAGCATAGATAAAGCCAATTTGGTTATTTTTAATTGGTGGTAGTATAACGAAATTAATTCTAAATAAGAGACAACGTCACTTATTGCAGGAACATGAAATAAATTTATATTTATTTAAAATATTTCATCTTTTTTAAAAATAATCATTCTGTTCGTAATGAATAAGAAAATTCGTACCTGTAAAAATTAGTCGCCGGTGATTAGTGTTAAATAAATTTGTATATTTTAAAGCAATTAGGAAGTTTAAATGATAACAGCAATACTTGGTTTATGTAATTAATATCCTTGGAGAAGTACTGCAGGCGCCAAAATTTACCACCTATTAAATTATGGAGCCTACTTGATTCCCGGAACACTAAATTAGGAAAATCGATAACAGTACCATAATAGTACTGGGTGCGCAGAAACTCCGGCAACGGGTCAATATTTCTCCGGGGGTAGGTTTAAAAAAAAAGTTTTGTACAAAAGTTGCTTGGTTACGAGTTGCGAATTTTTTGGATACTAAACCATCCCTTCGCGAGGGGAGGGGGTGATTTTAAAATTTTAAATAGCAACCATTTTTCTCGACGGATTCAGATTTTTGGGAAAAAAATATTAATCTTTTGTCTGAATTTTTTTTATCCGAAACCTCCCGTACCCGACAGATTCAAAAATCGGTTTTCTGGCCTTTTATTAACGTTTTCATGCCTCGATGACGATCTAAACTTTTTCCGAGAACAAGTTTGAGACAAATTATGCTCAGTTATTAGTTTGAAGTTGTTTGTACACTGACCCACCCCCTCGTAGAGGGTGGGGGGTGGCTGTGAAATTTTAAATGAAGATAGATACACCCTAAAGGCGACATCTAAACGAAATTTGAAGTTTTAGATTCAAATTTTTTTTTACGGAAATAACCGTTTTAGGGTCCCTAGATGCCATTTCAATAACTAAAAAATAAATGTGTGTGTGTGCGTGTGAGTGTGTCTGTCTGTCTGTCTGTCTTATTTTTTTATTTTTGAAGTGGATTCTAGTACAAATGTAAATTAAATGGATGATACATTTACAATTTTTAATTCTCTAAAAAATATTCCTTTACGATTTTTCTCTAAAATGAATAGGGGAGGTAATAATTACTCATATTTAATTTTACATGTTAAATCCCTATGTTCGCCCCTTATCCCAGACACTCGGTATATCCTTTGATTAAACAAAATATACCTAAAAATATCTGTCAGATTTTCAAGTCTACCCCAAATTACGTACCAAATCGGGAAAACATTATTACGAATCCTGTTCCCGCGAGGTATGTATACTATTTTATTCACAATCATGAAATATAATAATAAAAGTAAAATTGTTTGACTTTGGTACATTGGTACATATGTATATCTATTTCAATGTCGGACATCTTTAATTCGTAAAACATCTGTCACAGGTCCTCAGTTTCTCCCATATACCTATTAGTATACAGGGTGCCCGTTTTTCGAGCGGCACCATGGGGATTTCAGTTATCTTAGGAGATACGAGGTTGGTTAAATTAGGGCAAAGTTGTGTAGTATAACGTTGATTAATAATCTATTGAGAAATTGGTGTTACCTTTTTTTGTTTTCAAAAAATCCTGAAAAAATAAAAAAATTCAATTTTCAATTTTATTTTTTTATTCGAAAACTATTACTATTGCGCATTTTACACTAAGACATTATTAGAGCCCTTTTTGATGGAAGATCTAAATATGTCATTAGATTTATTGTAACTTTCAAGATCGCGGAGAAACAATAGACAACTTTTGTTTTTCTTATGGCCGCCATATTGGATTTCTACATTTTCTAATGCAAGATTTTTTTCTGTATACTATAATGTATCACACATTATGTTTTAATTTTACATTTGAGCCAAAATTTTAAATTTATTATTTTTGTAAAGAGTACCATGTAAACAAAATCAACACTTTTGTTCAAAACAAAATGTGAGAATTCCATTTAAATCTCATTCTTGAAATTTACTTTACTGGTAACTTTATCGTAAAAATGAAATTTTCAAGTGAAGAATAACGCGATATGTTACAAATTTCAAAGTCTCAATGGAGGTGTATCTTCAGAAATATCCGAGAAATTTATCCCCATTGGATTACTTTTTATGGGGAACTTTGAAAAATAAGATTTATCAAAGCATTCCAGCCAATATTAATGAACTGCGTAGAAGTATCTTTGATTCTATAAATAATATTAGAAGAGCTATTAGTAGGGCAATTTATAATTTAAGAAAAAGCGCAGAATTGTGTTTGGAAGTGGAATGCGAATATGAATAGTTTGAACACTTATTGTAGCATTATGTTTTCTAGTAGTTTTAAATGTTGTAATAAATTCCTGAGATTGTTATCCGTTTATAAATTGTATTTTTTATGTAAACCCAACCTTACCCAAACAGAAGTGTTGATAAATGAATGCATATTCCCTTGCTTGATTGTAGATGAATTAAATAATAAAATAAAATGCCACAGTTTGTTTTATAGGCTTTGTAATACTCATTGATGTAGAAAAGTGTGATGTTTGCATGGCACTCTCTACAAAAATAATACATTTCAAATTTTGCTCAAATGTAAAATTGAAACATAATGTGTGATATATCATCGTAAACAGAAAAAAATCTTGCATTAGAAAATGTAAAAATCCAATATGGCGCCCATAAGAAAAACAAAAGTTGTCTATTGTTTCTCCGCCATCTTGCAAGCTACAATAAATCTAATAACATATTTAGATCCTCCATTAAAAAATTCTCTAATAATGTCTGCGTGCAAAATGCGTAATAGTAATAGTTTTCGAATAAAAAATTAAAAATTAAAATTGAATTTTTTTATTTTTCGCGATTTTCTTTTAAACAAAAAAAGGTAACTCAAATTTCTCAACAGATTATTAGTCAACGTTATAATACACAACTTTTCCCTAATTTTACCAACCTCGTATCTCTTAAGATAACTGAAACCCTCATGGCGCCGCTCGAAAAACGGGCACCCTGTATAGTAGAGATGGGCAAAACTGCTACTTTTGAATCACGTTGCTAACTGTGATTGCTACTTTCTAATATCAGTGATTTTAAACTGTGACTGTGCACGGTTAGTAAACGTCGTAACACCTTTGAAATTGTTAATGGTTTCTCAAAAATGTTTTCGATATGATTCTGCTTATATTTGTCCACCCGGTCACGTAAATAGTGTTCCTTTTGATATTATACCTGTGACTGAAGGTCATATTTTGGCTATATTATCTGCTATACCAAATAAATATACGATTATCCTTCATTCACTTCAAAATTCAAAAAGTATTTAGAGATTTTTGCAGAAAAACAGAATGTTTGTTCAGTAAATTCGAAAAGTTGGAAAGTTTTAGGCATGCGCAAATGTTTTTTTTATTTTAGTTTTACCTCTGAAATAACGCATCTTTGATTATTTGCTCTATTCTCGAAAATTTTCGTAATTTCTTGGGCCCTTGGCTAAAAACATCGCAGAAAAAAATATAAAACGTGCAGGCAAAATTCCATAAAAAATGATCCTCAATGGCCGAAGTACCGCTTATTCGAAATCCGTTTGGTTTTTGTAAATCCAACCATTTTCAATAGAGATATGGATTTTTGAAGATTTTCGTTTTAATTTTTTGAGCACTTGAATGAAAACATCGCAGAAAAAAAATATAAAACGCGTAGAAAATATTCCTTAAAAAAAATCCTCAGTGGTCGAAGTATCGCTTATTCAAAATTAATTTGGTTTTTGTTAATTCAACAATTTTTAATAAAGATATGAATTTTTGAACATTTTAGTTTTATTTTTTTGAGCACTTGAATGAAAACATCGCAGAAAAAATATAAAACGCGCAGACAAAATTCCATAAAAAATCATCCTCAATTTCCGAAGTATACCTAATTTAAAATCAATTTGGTTTTTGTAAATTCAACAATTTTTAATAGAAATATGGATTTTTGGGGATTTTCGTTTTAATTTTTTAAACACTTGAATGAAAACATCGCAGAAAAAAATTATAACGCGTAGAAAAAATTCCTTAAACAATATCTTCAATGATCGAAAAATGGTTTATTCAAAATTAATTTGGTTTTTGTAAATTCAACAATTTTAAATAGAGATATGGATTTTTGTAAATTTTAGATTTATTTTTTTGAGAACTTGAATGAAAACATTGCAGAACAAATATAAAATGCGCCGACAAAATTCCATAAGAAATATCCTTAATGGTCGAAGTATAGCTAATTCAAAATCTATTTGGTTTTTGTAAATTCAACAATTTTCAATAGAGATGTGGATTTTTGAAGATTTTCGTTTTAATTTTTTGAGCACTTGAATGAAAACATCGCAGAAAAAATATAAAACGCGTAGAAAAAAATCCTTAAAACAATATCTTAAATGGTCGAAGTATCGCTTATTCAAAATCAATTTGGTTTTAGTAAATTCAACAATTTTTAATGGAGATGTGAACTTTTGAAAATTTGAGTTTATTTTTTGAGCACTTGAATGAAAACATCCCAGAAAAAATATAAAACGCGCAGACAAAATTCCATAAAAAATCATCCTCAATGGCCGAAGTATACCTAATGTAAAATCAATTTGGTTTTTGTATATTCAACAATTTTCAATAGAGATATGGGTTTTTGAGGATTTTTGTTTTAATTTTTTGAGCACTTGAATGAAAACATCGCAGAAAAAAACTTAAAATGGGTAGAAAAAATTCCTTAAACAATATCTTCAATGGTCGAAGAATCGTTTATTCAAAATTAATTTGATTTTTGTAAATTCAATAATTTTCAACGGATATATGGATTTTTGAAAATTTTAGTTTTATTTTTTTGAGCACTTGAATGAAAAAATCGCAGAAAAAAATACAAAACGCGTAGAAAAAATTCCTTAAAACAATATCTTCAATGGTCGGAGAATCGTTTATTCAAAATGAATTTGGTTTTTGTAAATTCAACAATTTTTAACGGAGATATGGATTTTTGAAAATTTTATTTTTTTGAGCACATCGCAAAAAATATATATAAAACGCGCCTACAAAATTCCATAAGAAATATCCTCAATGGTCGAAGTATCGCTTATTCAAAATCAATTTGGTATTTGTAAATTCCACAGTTTTTAATAGAGATTTTTGAAAATTTAATTTTTAATTTTTTGAGCACCTGAACAAGGAGCATTTGGAGATATTTGCAGTTTGGTAAATTGTTTTTATTTATTTTTTTCAGTTCATGAAGTTTGCAATTTCAAAATTAGTTTCGAGGTATTATTTTAAAATGTATGTTTAGATATTTGCACTGAATCTTAAATTAAAATGAATTTTGAGACATTTTGGGTTTATTAAGTCATCAGACTCATTACTTTCGATCACAGCGAGTTTGTGGTTCAGTTCCATGCCGGGCAGGATAATTTTTTCGTTTTTATAAAATCTCAATTAATTAATTAATAATTGTTAGTACATAAGTTGCAATTTATTTCATTTTCATGGTATACTATAGCATTTTATAAATATCTGTCTTTTTATTAAATATTTATTCAAAATTTAAATACAATACCCTGCAAAAATAAAGAATAAAGTAATGAATATTAAATAACATTTAGAAATGCCACCTTGTACTGTCTTCTTACAATTATGTTTTAAGTAACAGTCACAGTTTAAGTAGCAATCACAGTTTGTCACAGTTTAAATAGCAGTGATTTTAAGTATCAGTGGTTTAAAGTAGCAGTGATTTAAAGTAGCAGTGATTTTAAGTAACAGTGATATTAAGTAACAATGATTTTAAGTAGCAGTGATTTTAAGTAGCAGTCCTAAAATCGAGATACGACCCCTAAGTTAAAATTTTCAAACATGAACTCCCATTTTTTGTGGCACATATGGATTCGAATTTATTTTAATCGAATTGTTTCCTTACTTTATGTACACAGTGTATACATGTATACCAATGTTTCCAAATCAAAAAAAATTACTTTTATCGTTACATTTCGTGATTGTGAATAAAATAGTACACATACCTAGCGGGAACACGACATGGTGTTTTTCCCGACTCGGTATGTAATATACTATTAAGCTCTATCCCGAAAGAAAACAACCGGATATATCAATTTTTAATACTTTAAAAACCTTATCTTGTCAATTAAACTAATAATTTTCACAATAAATGTTCAAATTGATGCCAATTATTCATAATGCATAGATTACATCTGTTCATAACACTTCTGCATGCATTATTGTTTCGGAATAGAGATTAAAATATGTTTCCAAAGCATTGTTATTGCTTCGAATAAAGCATTCTAGCATTTTAAACTTTTCATAGTTTTCGTATGCCATGTTTACACTTTCAGAAGAAAAACTGACAGATTGGTTTGTTTAATAGAAAACAATTAATGTTCTATAAATAACTCAAGCCAACTAAAACGAAAGTGAGAAGATATATTGAATGTTTCAAAAATAATAATTTTTAATAGATTTTAATGAAATTACAGATACAATCCCCTTGCTATATATCGTCGAAAAGAGAAAAAATGGTGATGTGGCCGTCATGTTACTTTCTCCGATGATATCATCATTTATATTTACACTTTCATGGTTTATTTTCTATTTAAATCATATTTTAAATGTACATCGAGCGTTTTGTAGACTCGCATGAAACTGACGTTTAAAACGTCAAAATTATGAAAGATGGAGAAATTATACTGCAAATTCAAAAACTTAGTTAACTCAAAAACTAAAGCGATTTTAAAAAAACTTATTCTTTAAAAGTTGTTCATTTTGGCATTCTCTACAATTATTATTAACATGAATTTGCTATAACTATTATCGTTTCATAATTATAAACTAAAAATAAAAAAATAATAATAAATATATTTCTCGATTAAAAATGATTTTATGAAAAATATTTTCAAGCAAAAGATGTTCATTTCTTTGTTGTCTTCTATATTCGTTTAAATATTTTGTGTTATTATTCATATTTAAAGATATATTGGAGAAAAACAAAAAACGGTTAAGGTAAACGCCCACTTCCGGTGTACGAAATTTTACCAAAAGCTTAAAATTTTGAAAAATAAATCACGATGACAATACTTTCTCGTACTTCGTAAAGGAGAAAGTAAAAATAACCTAATAAAATAGGTCAAAGCCAACTAAAGGTTGTATTTAAAAAAACAACTTTATGTTATAACTTTCATATTATTGAAGACATCGGAATTCTGTTAAGCTTATTTTATTCGTTTCAGAAAAAGTGTCTGAATAACATATAACTTTCATTATTGTCAAATGATAAACAACTGAGATATTGTAATTTAACGAAAATGGAAAAACTTGACTTTTTGGCTGTAACTCGAAAACAAAAGAAGATAAATGAATTTAGTTTTCACCATTGAGTTTTTCTCGAAAAAAGAGATCTAGGGTGCGTCATTCGTTTTGCTCTATCTATTATAGTTATCGAGATCCCCTATACAAAGATCGAATTTTGCCAACCCTGTACTTTTGGAGTGACACATGCGTATATATTATTTAAAACATTACTGATCGCCCGAACAGATGGATTACTCGATCTTTAAATACCGCAATAAATGAATTTCTAATATTTTGCTGGGAATGACCTGCAAAGTACCATTTTAACAATTTGATTTCTTTCTTGCAAATTTAAATCCATAATTTCAGGTATATATTATTATACTCTGCACGAAGTAACACTTCTGTTTGTTAGAAAATTCTCTACTCGAATAAACTGGTATTTATCAGTCGGTCGCATATCATTTTTATCAGTCTAAATTTAGAACAAACTCTCACCACCACAGTTACGGAGAGCACCGATGATTGCCAAAAGCACTATATGAAATTGGACAAACTGTATAACCCGCTGTGGGATTTTGATAATTGAAATATCAAATTGTATCAAAGTTCATCACGTCGAAGTTTATAAAGCTTTCATAACTACTGGAAATGGCAAAATCGAGTATGGCGGCTTCCATAAATGATGTCACAAGTTTTTCATTACCCCCTTCCCACGTCACAATTATGCTGACCAGCTTTAATAGAAGCTGCCTACTACGAAAATCAGGGAAATCACATCAGCAATTTAAAAAGTATGTATTATAAAGGGTATAGCGGAATAAGATGGTCAAAAGTACCCCTAAACGAAATAAGCCGAGAGGTTAAAAATAATGTTTAGGATCATAAAAAAGTCAGATTCGACAAAAAAGTAGCACCCCACCCCCTTCTCAACCCTTGCTATGGTCAAAAACGTGTTTTTTTGGTTTTTAATTCCTCCTGTGCATCCAACTAACTTTTGAATTTGGGTAGGTATCAGTACCTTAAGATAACAATATTATCTAATGTATTTTTGTAAAACGGGAATTTTTGGCGCGAAATTCAAATTTTGACAATATAAAATATCACTAAATAGCGATTATTTCAGAGACGTTAAAAGGTGCACCTCTAGAAACAATATATAATAGGTGTCTATTGTTTCTTAATATGTGTAATTTTTTTTAGAATTTTCCGAGTATTAGAACATGGTGAAAATAATGAAAAACCGCATTTTTGACTAATTTTAACCTTATTTATCACTTTCATTTTGTGGCATGTATTTTCAGAAATAAACTTATCTATTAGTACAATTTATTTTGCCTAAAAGTTACTTACTTAACATTTTATACTAATTCGGCGGTAGCACCTTTCAATTTTAACGAAAAAAGTAATTTTGAATGATTTTTTTTAGTTTCAGGTATTAGAGTTTCCCACTAAATGAGCAAAACAAAATTGTGTAGCATACAGCAATACAAGAAATTACTTAAAATGTGCAAATAAGTTCTACAATGTTTTTTTTTTCGTTTGAAAGTGATAAATAAGGTTAAAATTAGTAAAAAATGCGGTTCTCAATTATTTTGGCCATGTTCTACCACTCGGAAAATTCTGAAAAAAATCACACATATTAAGAAACAATAGAAACCTATTATACCGAGTGTTTGGGATAAGGGGCGAACATAGGGATTTAACATGTAAAATTAAATATGTGTAATTATTTGCTCCCCTATTCATTTTAGAGAAAAATCGTGAAGGAATATTTTTTAGAGAATTAAAAACTGTAAATGTATCATCCATTTAATTTACGTTTGTACCAGCATACACCTCAGAAATAATAAAAATAAGTTTAACAATTTACCATTTAATAAAAACCCTTGCCATGACTTTGACAAATGTCATGTTTCATGTTATAGTGAAAATAATAATATTGCAAGTCAGATATCAATTCTAGTTATTACGATGAACAATAATCTGAGTTATTCCAATGAAGAGAGGGTATTCATTATTAAAACATTTTACAGTGGCGTCAGTTTACGCAGAGTTCGTGACTTATTTTCGGTTACATTTAACAATTGACCAATTCCGTCTGTATCAACAATTTCCAAATTTGTGAAAAAGTTCGAAAATACAGCAAGTGTAGCGGCAGATGATTCAAAAGGTATTTCAATAGTCCAATTTTAACAAATATTATTTCAAAAACATTAACATTGCAGGCAAACGGAAGAGAAGAAGCAACGATGAATTGGAAGAAAGAGTTTTGGGGTTGATAAATGCTGATCCAACAACTAGCATACGATGCATTGCTCGTGAGTGCAGCGTGTCTACATTCTCAGTGTATAAGATTCTGAATAAGCATGGGTATTATCCCTAGAAACATCAATGCCATCAGGAGATATTGCTAGTGGATGAAGAAAGCAGGCGTGTATTCTGCGAGATAATGCAGGATTGATCAAACATAGACAGAAACTTTTTGCAGTCTATCTGTTTTACGGATGAATGCACGTTCACACTTAACAACGAGCCCAACACTCAGAACACGCGATACTGGACCCAAGAAAATTCGCGGATATGCCTTAGAACTAGAACCCAGTTCCCGCAAAAAATCAATATTTGGGCTGGTATTTTTAAAAATAATATTATTGGGCCGTTTGAAATATGTGGAAATTTAAATTCGAATTATAATTTAGACCTTTTAATCAACCAGGTTGGCCCTGCGTTAGAAGAAGTTGCACGTGACAATCAGGAGATATGGTATCAGCATGATGGATGTCCAGCCCATTATGGTTTAAATGTAAGGGAATATTTAAATGCTAATTTTCCCAATTGCTGGATTGGTCGCGGTGGCACTATCAACTGGCCACCAAGATCTCCTGATTTAGCACCATGTGATTTCTTTTTGTGGGGTCACTTGAAAAACAAAATTTACAAAAAACACCATCCAAATATTGAATCTTTGCGGGAAGCAATTTTTGCGGAATGCACATTGATTATAGATAGGCAGTTGGCTAATGTTAGACATGCATTTTATAACCGATTGGGTTATTGTTTACACCAGAACGGAGAACTTTTTGAGTACTTGCTCTAAAATTTCCCGTTGACCGCTGGTTACGGTAAAACCAAAAATATATCACGAACTGTGTGTAATCTGACACCACTTTAATTCAATTCATCGTTGCTTCTTCTGTTCCGTTTGCCTTTAATTTTAATATGTTTGAAATAATATTTGTTGAAATTGGACTATTGAAATACCTTTTGAATCATCTGCCGCTACACTTGCTGTATTTTCGAAATTTTTCACAAATTTGGAAATTGTTGATACAGACGGAATTTGTCGATTGTTAAATGTAACCGAAAATAAGTCACGAACTCTGTGTAAACTGACGCCACTGTAAATATTTTGATAATAAATAATACCCTCTCTCCATTGAAATAACTCATATTATTGTTCATAGTAATAACAATGCGTGAATTGATATTTGGACGTGGATGGAACTGCGGGTTAAGGAGATTGAATGATTCGGGAAATTGGCGTCGGCTACGAGGCCATCTGCCATAATCATTGTATTGTAATATATCAGAAATTAAATGAATAACTGAATAATGAAAGACAAATGCAATGTCCATGGTCCCGAGCGAATATTCCGCGACCCCGAAATCGTTCGCCCGGGCTGGGATTCGAACCCTCGCGGCACGCGGTGCAACCGGCATAAGCGCTCGCTTGTACCCACTACACCAACGGGCCGCCCGAATTAATGTTTGACTAGTAAAATTATTCTCACCATAACATGACATTTGTCAAAGTCATGGCAAGGGTTTTTATTAAATGGTAAATTGTTAAACTTATTTTTATTATTTCTGAGGTGTATGCTGGTACAAACGTAAATTAAATGGATGATACATTTACAGTTTTTAATTCTCTAAAAAATATTCTTTTACGATTTTTCTCTAAAATGAATAGGGGAGCAAATAATTACACATATTTAATTTTACATGTTAAATCCCTATGTTCGCCCCTTATCCCAAACACTCGGTATATATTTTTTTAGAGATGCACCTTTAAACGTCTCTGATAGAATCGCTATTTAGTGATATTTTATATTGTCAAAATTCGATTCTCCGACCAAAAATTTCCGTTTTATAAAAATACATTAGATAATATTGTTATCTTAAAGTACTGATACCTACTGAAAGTCAAAAGTTAGTTGGATGCACAGGAAAATTAAAAACCAAAAAAAACACGTTTTTGACTATAGCAAGGGGATGGGACGGGGGCTACTTTTTTTTATCGAATGCGACTTTTTTTATAATCCTAAACATTATTTTTAACCTCCCAGCTCACTTCATTTGGGGGCACTTTTGACCATCTTATTTTGTTATACCCTTTAGTTAGTTTTTAGTTTTTTTAATGTCAAGACAAACAATGTATTTTTGTGAATTCACCAAAAACTCGTAGAAATTTGAAAATTCCATATTAGTCCAAAACACTTTAGTCCATACTGATGATTCAAAAGGCAGAATTTTATGATTTTCAACAAAATGCCGTTTTTTGGGAAATCAGTAAAATGCGCAAAAAAAACCTAAAAAACAGATTTTTGAACAAGTATGCCAATTTTGATAGAACCGGGGAGAAATTTAAATATCTCTATTTTAGCTATTTCCAAGCGGTCAAGGTATATTCTTAAAGTTTTATAACTGAATATTATTACCCAGATTTACGATTAGTTTTTTTTTATTTTATAACAAATTATAAATAATAATTTTTAACACAAATATTGTATAATTATTAAAATACATACGAAATCAACAATCATCCCTTAAAATCTAAATTGACACAATTTGAGTTAATTTTAGTCTCCTGCAAATTCAACTTATCGAAATAATCCCTGCTCGATTCCGCGTCCACATTTTCCACACACTTTCGACTCAGCACTTTTGGAAAGACACATATTGGTAAATTATCGTCACCACAACCGGCCCAAACAGTCAGTGAGCTATTGCTCTTCTGCAGCCAGTCTCGTACGGATTCCAAACAGTTACACAGCATAGGATTGCCCTCTAATGTAAGAAGACCGACATCCAGTTTATCCATCAATTTTTGCGGCAGGAAATTAATCCAGTTCGCACTTAAATACAATTTCCCGATACTTATATAGTTCGCGGGGAAAGCATCCGAATTGAACGTGGTGAGTTTGTTGTAGCGCAGGTTGAGATAAGCCAGCTTCTTGACGGTTTTGAAAGCGTTCGGCTCGATAACGGAAATTTCGTTGAATTCCAAGTGGATGTCGCGTAATTTCGGTTTGTTTACAAATGTGTTTGCAGCGATTTTCGTGATTTTGTTATGGTCGGTGTGCAGAATCTCCAGAGCATCCGTGTTCTCAAACCAGGCGGAATCCAATATCGTGAGCTCGTTGTGGTTCAAGCGAAGCTTTCTCAAACTGGTCATGTTCGAGAAACCATCACCTTTAATCACCTGTATGTGGTTGCCGCTCAAATCCAGGCTCGCCAGAGGCATCTCTCTGGCGAAGGTACCGCCCTCGATTTCCCTGATGTTGTTCCTCCTGATTATGATTTCCTGTATGCGGGCCAAATTCCTGAACGCCAACGGGTGGATGGATTCCAGCGAACAGTTGTCAAAACGTAAAAACTTCAGTTGCGTCATGTGCCGCACGGAATCCTTCGGGATGGTCTTTTGCACCTGGTTTTCAAATTCGATCCTCTCCATGAGCTTGGAGCTGAAAGCGTCTTGCACTCGTTCAATGCATCCATTGATTGTTATCATATACGGTTCGGTTTTTAACGGTTTCACTTTTGCTGTTACGTTAACGAACGCATCGTGGCACGCCGAGGATCGTTCAATTACTACGAAGAGCACGAGGAAGAAGGTAATAATACTACTTGCTTGCAGCATGGTAGGACTGCGACTGAACGGGATTTTGGCCTGTGTGAATTTGCTGACAGTGTTTCGAGGAATTTATTACGATGGGGTATTACCAAGCCAAAAAAAATCGTTAAAAGACCTATAACCCGAGATAGTGTCGTTAATCAGTTTAATGTTTACGGAAGATTATAGATAAAGTCAATTTGGTCATTTTTAATTGGTGGTATAACGAAATTCATTCTGTTCGTGATGTAATAAATAAGACAATTCATACATGTAAAAATTAGTCACCGGTGCTTAGTGTTGAATGAATTTGTTTGTTTGAAAGCAATGAGGAAATTTAAATGATAACAGAAATGCTTGGAATTGCAAGGAATTTCACTAATGGTTATGTAATTCATGTCATCGGCAAAGTACGAGTGGCGCCAAAATTTACCTCCTATTAAATTATGGAGCATAATTAATTCCTGGAACACTAACGGGTCTATTTTATAAACAATTAATACAATACGATTCGTTAGCTAACTATAATCGTTCGGAACGTCAGTTGCAATGTTGAGAACGATTTAGGTTAAAAAAATGTTATTTTGTAACCGTTTGTCATCGTTAGGCGTTGACCTTGAATGCTTATTCGTAACGATGAACTTGTGATTTTAG
The DNA here is from genome assembly GCA_910593695.2 of Ocypus olens. NCBI lineage: Eukaryota > Metazoa > Arthropoda > Insecta > Coleoptera > Staphylinidae > Ocypus > Ocypus olens. The sequence goes on from OU343056.1 coordinate 17,093,871, forward strand.
AACGAATAGTACACTTGTAGCTCACTTCATTTCTAATTTCATGAGCGTCGTGACAGTTGACGTTTACATTTCAAATCTAAACATTGTGCTTATTTTTGCGGATACTTTCAAAAATCAAATTATAATTGAACTGAATTAATTTAATTAAGTGATGAAGTGTTAATAATGACTGAAAGTGAAAGTCGAAGTAGTGTCGTGAAAAATCTTGCTCTAGAGATCACTGCACGGCAGTATCAAATATATCTAGAAGAGTTACAATGGAATGAAGCCCTTCGAAGGAATTAATAGTCCCAAAACCCGGATATTTTGGTTGAATCATGGAGGTCATTCGCCCTACAATGAAATGCAGCAGGAGGACCAATAAAAAAAGTTGAGCAATGGATTATAGAAGTATTTCTTAGATTTGTCTATACATGTTTCTAAAGCTTTCTTCTAAAATAAAGAGGGACTTGTGTCTCATAAATACGAGTGCACGTGCTGACTTCTTCCTCGGAAAATATATTTTCTAGATTTGTAAATAATTTTCTAGTAATATGGGACTAACAATTTTGCATTGCAACATGTAATATACAATGATATTATGTAGTTAAATAAAAATTAACTTATCTTCGTTCCAATATATAATTCCTATCCACCACAAATTACATGAGAAAATTAAATATAAATATATAATTCATATAGTATCAGGTCAAAATATCCGACAGCGGAGCTGTCGTTCCCGAACGATTTCATCGTTTCGTAACGATTATGAAAAGTTACAAAATTGAGTTTCATTGAGAAATCGTTATCGGAACGAGAATCGAATTACAACGACATCGTTACGAGTTATCAAATAGACCGGTAAATTAGGTCATTAAAGCACGCGTGAGCTTGCAATAGAGCAACATCCACGCATACTTTATACCTTGTAGATATCTCAGAATTACATATTTCGATTTTATTCCTACATTTTTCGTCATATTTTGTAAAAAATGAACCAAGAACAAGTTAGCATTTAGCTGACCAAACCGAACTTACAAGTCTATTTTATAACTCGTAACGATGTCGTTGTAATTCGATTCACGTTCCAATAACGATTTTTCAATGAAACTTACGAGTCTATTTTATAAACAATCGTTACAATGCGATTCGTTAGCTAACTATAATCGTTCGGAACGTCAGTTACAATGTTGCAAACGATTTAGGTTAAAATGTTATTTTGTAACCAACATCGTTAGGCATTGACCTTGAATGCTTATTCGTAACGATGTACTTGTGATTTTAGAACGAATAGTACACTTGTAGTTCACTTCATTTCGAATTTTGTCAACGCCGTGACAGTTGTTTATATTTCAAATATAGACATTGTTAACCTTAATTAAATTACGTGTTGAAGTAATGACTGAAAATAATCGAAGAATTTATAAGAAAAAACGTGCTCCGAAGATAACTGCACGGCAGTATCTGATCTATCTGGAGGAGTTAGAAAGGAATGAAGCCTTTCGTATAAACAAATATAGCCCCAAACACCCAGATATATTAGATACGTCATGGAAGTCACTACCCCTAAATTAAATGCGACAGGAGGGCCAATTAAAGAAGTTGAGTAGTGGAAAGAAGTATTTCTCACACTTGTCTAATTTTGTACGTAATTATATTTAACAAAAACAACATTTTAGAGATTTTCTGATTGGAAATGTAATCTACGAAAAAAGGCTAGAAAGCTCGAGTTGTCTCGAATAAAAACTGGCAAAGGATCACCGGATATTCTACTTACCGATAATGAAAATAGATTGCTAGATTTTACAGGACGGAAAACATTCCTGAATTAGATTTATATGGTGAGTATTAAGATATGGATAGGATATTAAATTATAAATTCTTTTATAATTATTAATATTCCAACAGAGGATTCACCTGTAGCAACAGTAAAACCTCCATCACCCCAACCAGTTACACCTTCAGTTGCACCACTAATGGAAAGTAATATTGTTAAGCAACAATTCAGCCAGAAAAAAATAAAAAAAGTTAACTTTGGCGGCATCTATAAGAACCCTTGTGGAAAACGAGTCAATATCAACAAATTACCTAAAAGAAATTAATGAGAGTTTAAAAACCCTTGTAAAATTGAAACAAAAAGGAGTTAGGATTTCAGAATTAAAATTAAAATTAAAATTTCCGGAATCAGAATTGCAGTTTTTGGAGGATGACTCAGAATAGTTATTACTTATTAGTATGTATGCCCATCATATGCGTATTATTTTTATGTTTAGTTTTTGTGTTCGTTTTTGTATAGGTTTAATACATGTACAATTTTGTAATTAAGTTTGATTTTTTATTAATTTGTTATACTAATAAACTATGAAAATGTTGATTTATTAGTTGATTTCTTATTTGATGTCCCTGGTTGAGCAAATTATCTTCGTCTTCAATAAACAGATTTTGTGGAGGTTGATCATCATACACTGAAATATAAAGATTACATTAATCATTAATAATTTATCATCATTGTACTTATTTCCAACAATAAAAAAATTGTTCTTAGATCGGTCAGAAAAGTGCATGCTTACCTATTTCAATATTATCATCAACAATGTTCCTAGCTCGTAAAATATTATGTAAAATTGCACATGCATATACAATTTTAGCACCAGTAACTGGTGTGTAATGAAGCACACGATATTTAAGTAAATACCTGAAGTATGACTTTAAAACTCCAATACATCTTTCTACGCAGTTTCTAATTGTTTTATATGCTCTTGTATAACGACGTTCTGGGGTTTGCGGGTTTGCTCCTTCAATGGGTGTCAAAAGAAATGGCTCTAAGGGGTATCCCGAATCACCTAATTATTTTTTTTACCATCAAGTGAGGAATATTGATATTGCAATACTAGGTTACCTAACAGCCATGTTGATCTATCTCCACCGTTTGTACAGTTATTTCTCAGAATTTGTTTCACCCCACTCATCATCCATATCGCGGAATCATGGACAGATCCTGGAAATCTGGCATTGATGGACATTATATTTAAATTTGAGTCACAAATCTGTGAATAACATTTTTTCGACCCTTCAATTCGGCATAATTATCATCTTTACATTAAAATTTACAATTTGACAATTCAAGGAGTGTTTGTGATTTCTATTGATGTAAATTCGACCCGGATATATATCATGAACAGCTGGAGGGGGAACAATCAATATGTGGGTCCCATCAATACATCCCACTATGCCTTGAAACCCAAACTTTTCAAAAAACCTAAAAATTATTCAATTATCCAATTATTTCCCTATTGACCGCTATTTTACTCTTTCATAAGTCATTACCCTGTTTTCACTGTGGTAACATCTGCCAGGTTTCTAGGAAATCTAATATAATTTGGAGCTGCATGTTCCAACAAAATATCGACGATTTCATGAAGACTATTGCTGACCTGACTTTGTGAAACACTGCAGTGTTGATCTTTACCTACCGATTTTTGATAGCTACCTTGTGCAAAAAAATGTATGGCGGTGATGAACTGTAAAGTTTCATTGTTACAAACTCTTCAACTAGTATAAAATAATTCACATCCTTACTCTCACAACTATTGGGATTCTTGTAAGTCTTCTGCCTTGCTCCATATGTGGTGATAATTCTAAATATAGATCCCTTGCGGCTTCTCTACTTAACCTATACATTTTTCTAAAGCTTTCTTCGGGAATAAAGAAAAGATCACTTGTGTCTCTTAAATACCGGTTCATATGCCTACTCCTTACTCTGAAAATATATTTTCTAGATTTGTAAATAATTTTCTGATAATGTAGCATTCTAACACGGCATACAATGATATTATATATTATACAAATTAAATAAAAAATTAACTCACCCTCGTTCCTGCTCCGCTAAACCTTATTATTAAAGCTAACAATATATTATTTCTATCCATCACAAATTAACAACTGCGGCAAATATAATATATATGTAATTCATATAGTATTAAGTCAAAATGATTTTGTTCACGAAAATGTTATAATGTGCGCATTATTTAATTGTATAGGCATTAATGGGGTACATTTAACACTCAATTTCATTAAACACGCATTTGTGTGTTTAATATGGTTATTAAACACGCACACGCATTTTCGTGTTTAATAAGGTTATTAAACACGCTAATTCGCGCTTTGATTCACAGAACGCGATTTATGATAATATTTTGTTTACCCTGTTTAATACTGATTTAATTTTTTTTCAATTGTAATTGTAATTACAACTTTAATTTCGATTTTAATTTTGAATTTGTTTTTCTTTTTGTATTTTTTTTTAATTTTGATTTTGCTTTTAATTTTGATTTTAATTTTCGTGAACAAAGTATAGTGTACAACTCGCATACCGTGCGCGCCTAAAGTATGGAATATAGTCAGTAAAATCGAAATAAAATATTTTTGGAAAAAATCCTCGAACACGTCGATTTTCCCTTTATAAAAATACACATTTTTACATGAAAGTCGATTTTCAGTCGTCATTTGTTTTTGAGTAATGACGTCATCCATTTTCTTTTTAAATGGCAACTCCCTAATTTTATTCTTGATTTTGAGAAATCTTTTCATTGTCGAACTGGAAGTATAAAAATGTTGCCATCTAACATAAGAAATTTTTCGAGTAAATGACAATTGAAGGTGAGAACTTGATATCTAGATTTTTTGCAAAATGAACTTGTTCCAGCCCTTTTTTTGCAAACAAAAATGATCTTGACCTTCCATACATACAATATGGTTTTAGCAAGACGGCGCAACCACGCACTATGCGCGTTTTTTTGACAATTGCATTACGAATAGGTGGATTGGCATTCGATGACCGATAGAATAGCCCACGAAAGAGATGAATACGCAGAATTAGCCTTTATTCAAAATATTCTAGAAGAATTTCTACATGTTCGAAAACAAAAAAAAATAAAACAAAACAAAAACAAAAAAACGAGCATAGTGGGGGCATGCGCCGTCTTGCTGAAACCATATTGTATTATATGAAAGGTCAAGATCAATATTGTTTGGAAAAATTGCTACAAGTGCTGGAATAAGGTAATTTTGAAAAAATTCTAAATATCGGGTTCTTACCTTCAATTGTCATTTTCTCGAAAAATGTCTTATGTAAGATGGCAACATTTTTATACTTCTAGTTCGACAATGAAAAAATCTCTTAAAATCAGGAATCAAAATAGGGGGTTGCCATTTAAAAACAAAATGGATGACGTCATTACTCAAAAACAAATGACGACTGAAAATTGACTTTCATGCAAAAATGTGTATTTTTATAAAAGAAAATCGATGTGTTCCAGGATTTTTTCCAAAAATATTTTATTTCGATTTTAATGACTATATTCCATACTTTAGGCGCGCACTGTATAATGGCTATTAATCACGAGAACGATATTTGCGGAACGAGCCGTAGGCGAGTGGAGCAAATATCGTTCTCGTGATTAATAGCCATCATTATATGCTCGTTGTACAATATATTATTTAACGATTGACAGCGGAGCTGCTGTTCACGAACAATCATAACGGAACGGTTTCATCGTTTCGTAACGATTATGAAAAGTTATAAAATTGAGTTTCATAGAAAAATCGTTATCGGAACGAGAATCGAATTATAACAAGATCGTTACGAGTTATAAAATAGACCTGTTAATTTTGTAACTTTTCATAATCGTTACGAAACGATGAGATCGTTCCGTTATGATCGTTCGGGAACGGCAGCTTATATAGTTCTCGGGAAAGCTGTCAATCGTTAACGGACATGTTGACCTGATATTATATGAATTATATATTTTTTGCCCGATCGGTTATTTTCTTTAATTTTCAAGCTTTGCTCTCCGGGCGGTTAGATCAACTTACGGCCCGTGGCTCCGTTAAAAGTATGTTCATTAAAAGAAAACTCGTGTGCCATGATTTTTTATTTTTTTAAATTTAAGTTGGTAACACATATTGAGGTTATGTTCCTTATGTTATGTTACAACCGGTAAATTCATTTGCTGTGACAAACGAGGCGGAGAGTCCCTTCACCACATCATGCACAATTTCTTGGGCTGTGCTAATAGCATCCTGAGTACGTTTGACTGGTCTACCAGTTCCTGGTTTACGGAGAATAACAGATCATGATAAGGTATTTTTAAATTCATCATAAATAATGAGAATGTTAGGAAATTCTTCCTGAAACTCAGGTGCGTCACCCAATTTCTGTCCACTTTAGTCCTATTTCGAGAATGACTTTCAACTAGTAACGTTTTTTGCTGGTTGCTGTAAACCATTGTGACCACGGAATAATTGTGATTTTTAGAAAGATCTGACGTTTTGTGTGTCAATTCCTAACAAGTGTGCCAACTTAAATTTTTAAAAATAAAAAATTATGGCACACCAGAGCGCATTAGCCGACTTGACAGAATTCACATTTGCGGGGTGACATTTAAAAAAGATTTTAATGAATTAATTAACCAATCGATCGGGCAAAAAATAGTATAAGCATCTCGGGCGTTAGTGCTACCGGTTTCGGTTAAATATTACCTTCCACCGTTATAACGCACTTGCCTCCCTTGAACTTCCCCTATCGAAAAGATAAAATGCACCAGAAGAGATATTTGAAAGATCGTTCTCATATAATATTTCTAAATTATATAATAGAATACCTTTGAACCTGAAATCACTCACTTTACAGAAATTTAAGAAACATTTGCGTGCACTTATATTTAGAAATAATCTGTAATAAAGAAGTTGCAATCAGATAATACTACTCCTAACCTAAATGTACATTTAATGTAATTTAATTCACGATTAAATTGTTTTATTTTCAACTAGTTTCGGCTTAGTGCCATTTTGAAGAAACTCCCTAAACACAAAGTTAAATAGCAAGCGATAAAAGCGCGTGAGGTTGGTACTACCCCGCAGCGTTGCCGCTTGCTCACACTATTGTCAGCTGTTCGATCGCGTGTTTCGTTGCGAAGTTTACTTACCGTTGTTGTTATTTTATCACATTAAAAATACACCACTGTAACAATTCCACTAGTTTAAAAAGAGTTGACATAGTTTTTAAGATACAATGATGCATTTTTACACCGAGTTAAATGGGAATATAGACGATATACTTGTTTTCTATCATCTGTTTACCGCGATCGAAACGCCCCCATCGGTAAATTTCGAGGCCAATTATGATTACATGTACTCTTGGCAACAATGCGGGGCCTTTAAGCCCTTTAAAGTATTGCCTGGTTTCTTAGACGGACTAAAGCTTCCGTAAAAATCGGCGGACAAAAAGTTCAGATGCAAAAAATTTTGATTTTTAATAATTTAAACAGCTATTCTAAGAATTTTAAACTGCGAATTCAGGTGTTTTATAAAACACAAATTTTGCATCTTTGCGACCCAAACATTGCGTATTAGCGGGAGCAAGTGGTACTAATTGTGTCAGGTCTTAACAGGCGATTCACCACAGCCATTAAAAATTACAATGATTGCTTCAATCGTATGATTACAGAAACAAAATCAGCGCAACGTTATTTTATTTGCGATGGGACATCGAAAGATTTTAGCGACATAGATCAAATTCTTGAACGGGACATAAATGAGTTTTTTCACAAACGGGAGAGAAAGTCGACATTTCAGCCTTCGAAATCGTGAGAGAAGTGATCATGCGAGGTTCCATTATTTATTTTTTTCTGCAGCCGTCCCGAAAATAAAACTTTCGGTATGATTTATTAAATCGAAAGTACCACTTTACATAAATCGTACCGAAAGTTGTTATTTTCGGTACGATTTTGTTTCACTTTCGGAACTATTTCTATACTTTCGGGACGCTTTTTGTTACTTTCGGGACGGTTTTGCGTATATATGTATATATATGCGTATAAAATATCATTTTCGGAACTTGTTACGTAAATTACTATTAACTGTCACGTCTGACAGAATTTTTTTTCTTGGTTGGGTTTTAGAAACGAACGTTTTATTCTTAAAATATCCCATTTGTAAAAAAAGGGCTTTCGCCCTCGGAATACAAGTTTGTACCTCGGGAAAAATTACGCATTTCTCTCCCTTGATATGTAATCTACTAATAATCTCCGGTTCGGTATTGCGTCATTGCATGCGTGGATGCACGTTATGGAATGTTTCCTCCATTTTGCATATAAATCTGATGAGAAAAAATGGCAAACCCGTTCAACGGAACAAAAGAAAAAAGCATCCAATCGTAAGGCCCAAATACAAAAAGTGTTTAAAGAAGACACTGGCTTGATAATCGATGTTGAAACACTGCTCGGCAATTTTTCGAAAACATACCAAGGACAGCGAAAATACTTCAGATAGACGAAAAATTGGTATCCATGTGTAAAATTATTTATCAATATGTTATTAACCGGATTTAAAATTGATGGGAAAAAATACAAAAATTATTATTTAGAAGTTGCAAAATTGGAATTGTATACTTGCTACCCCATGCCAACATCGATTAATTTAGTGCTCATTCATGGCCATTCAATTATCGAAAACGCAATGTTACCAATTGGCATTTTATGAGAAGACGTTCAAGAGGCACGTAATAGAGACATTAAACGTTTTCGTGAAAACTTTTCCCGAAAAGATTCTCGTGTTAACAATATGTAAATGTATTCCACAGATTGTTAGCTTCGTCCGATCCCATAATAACAAATATAAGCGCAAAATAAAAAGGAAAGAAAGGGAGGAACTTCAACCTGAGGATTTGCATCTTTTACTACCAACTGAAAATGAAAATGAAGCTACTTATCACGGGTATGAAGCCGAGATACAAATATCGGCAACACGAAAATGGTGGGCCACCCCAGAACAGTGGGGCGAGGGGGAATTTCAAATTTGCCGCTTTTTAAAGATGGTTATGGCTCGATGTTGCCAGATTTATCAAAGATCTTATTAGGGGGATTACCGTTTTTAATAATCTTAAAATCTCACTACAAAGTAATAATTTTAACAATTAAAATTATGTTTTAAACATAATTAGACTCATTAACGCTTATATTTGTAATAATAACTTATGAAAGTATAATATTACTGTTTATTAAATATAATCATGTGTATTATATATTTTATACTTCGATGTATATTCGGCAACGCTTAATGAAGTCTCACAATTTTTATTAATTAACCTCAAAAGTGCTGTGAGTGCTAGTAATTCATGTTTTAAGGTAAGTTATTATATATTCTCTTATAAACCCGTCACTTGTATTTATTAATAAAGGAAACATCAAATGGCCCTATTAAATATTCTTGTAAATATCCAGAATGTCAAAATTCTTTCTTTTCCGATGTCACTAATGTCGACTACAAAAATACTCATTTCTATAAATTTCCCAAAACTGAAGAATATCCTAAAACTTGGAAAACCATTTGTGATATCGAATTCATTGTTTAAATTTTCATTTATGTGAACATCATTTTATTCATAAACATGTCGACCATTTCCGCAAAAAAATAAATTGCAATGCTGTTCCGACACCAAGAAGTAAGACAATGTAACTACACTAATTTACTTTTTTTAACTATTTTAATGCCATGAATCCTGGATACGAGCAAACAACTGACCTGTTACGCCTGAAAGAAATGTCCTAAGAAAAACGAAGAGACCTGATGGAACATTGCACCTGGACAAGACCGTAATACCCGATTGTTGTGATATTTTTATATTCGATAATTTTTATAATTTTGTTAATAATAAATGTATATAATTATTCTGTTAAATATATTTTTTCCATGTAGGCCTATTTTTATTTTGTGAAATCCAATCTTTTTTCTTTTACCAATACCAGTAACTTCTTCATTTATGTACTATCTAAAAGTATAATCAATTATGTGCTCAAAATACATAATTGATTATATTTTTAGTGTTATTAAATTGAAATATATCGTGTAGACGAGTATAACATTTTTAAATTTTGGCGGAAATCGTAGTAATTTGCCACCCCGACACCAGGCGGCGCCAAAAATCGTGTTTCCGAAATTTAACATGCACGTTTCACTTCTAAAGGTATGTGTTCTGTGCTACTTATGTCGAAATTGATGAAGTTTCAGTCGAAATTATTAATGACTATTTATATTTAAATATAACCTAGCTTTTGAATTAAGCATAAATATACCATATTTACGTATTCTAAATCCATTGTATTTTTTGTACCAAGAAACGGCCATTTTGAATCCGCCATTTTTATATTTTGAATTCTGATGGAAAATTCGAAAACGTTTAATTTTTGTATTGATTTACTCACTGGCTAATTTTTGGCCAGGAATTTGACCGTTTGGACCACTGTGCACCGCCACTGCAGGTACGAATCGTACAATGACTCACGTGCGCAGGTTCTATCTTTATTCAATGCATAGTTTTATTTACGGTAGTATGTCGTTGCCTTGGGTGACTTACGTAAACAAATTATTGCGTCTAATTTAACATATTGTAGAGGGAGTCATCGCATGAGTCATGTCGGAACTAGGTTCCGTTGCGTGCACGCAAAGATCAGTTGATCAAACTATACGAATGGTCAATGTCATCTAAATCATGCCCTGCGCACTCTATACGAAATAATTTGTTCGCATTGGAGCTTCACACTGGAGACATGGGATGGCGTAAGTATCGCCAAACAGACTAGAATTTGTTACAGCAAATGACGCTAGATGGCCAAACCTGCTAATACAATTTGAAATCTCGTCCGTAAATCATTCAACACCAAGCGATAATCAGCGAGGCCGAGTATATGTAAACAAACAAAACCGTAAGTATGTGAATATTCGATTCCTTTCAGTTTTTCGTCAGCTAAAACGAAGAGAAAGTCGTCCATACCCTTCACGGTATAAAAATATTATAAATGAGTCGTTATTGTGCCATTAAATCCTGCAAAAATTACAACAGAAACACTTATATGCATTCCTTTACTAAAAAGGAACCGATGAGTGATATTTATTACAAGTACATTTCTTTATTGTCTGTATGAAATTTTGAATGTCATATTGTTATTTTTTGGGACAAAATATTCTTATCGTTTATTTCTCATAGGTGACAAGGAAATAATTCCATTATTTAATTCTCCTCATTTTCTAAAGTGTGTGAGAAATAATTTATTGAAATACTATGCCACATTCAAATTGAAGGGAACCAAATTTTCTTCTTGCTGGTTGGATATTGAAATATTACATTATTATTATACTGTAAGTAACCATTTATGTAATTTGCAATAAATATATTATTTTAATCAATTATTTCTTATTACTCCTACATTTGATTTTAATAAAGTACTGTGAAATTTAGAAACCCACTAGCTCTGCAACCCGTTCTACCCGCACCCGCTTTTGCTTCACCAGCGCCATCCCAGGACTACAGTGACGAATTAAAAATGTGGTAAATGTTTTATACAGAGAGTCGCCGATCTATTTTACTTTATCTATGATCTAGATACTTTGACACAAAAATATAATTCAATTCAACATGAGTGTTTACACCATAATGGTAAAATTCTGATCATAATAAAGGAGTTTTGGCGGACATTTTTCGGACATATTTCCGACTTATTTAGTATACTTTTTGAAAACCGTTCAATGTCATGTGAATCAACAATTATTGAAATATGTAGTTCAGAAATTAAAGGTAAATTTTTGTGTGAACGATGGGCATATCGTTAGTAGTAAAAAGAGGATATCTGAAGAAACTATAACAAATATATTGGCAAGGATCGCAGTAAATCCAACATTGTAAGTGTAAGAAAAATGGCTTTAGAATGTGATGACAGCAAATCTACCATCCATAGAACTTTAAAAGGTTATAGTTATCGACCGCATAAAAGCCAAAATCATCAAGATCTACAATTATTCGGAATTTTTTCGGAGTACATTACAAGAACGTATTAATCGGGCCCGAGGGGAATGCGAAATAATTGATGGTCTTGTGAGATTATAAATGAAAATAAACTTTATATTATTATTATTATTATCTAATCCCTGCATCAATCCCAACAATGATTTCCAGATAGTTGGCCTATCGATTTCCATACCTAATGTCAAGTTTAGACAATACCTATAAGTATAATCTGATGTTCACGGTTTCATGGGCCTTTTGGCAACAAAGACACAAGTAAACGATAAAATTAAATATATACAGGGTTGGGCATATGTGTCGGAACACCTGATTTCTGGCTAAACGTCTGTTGTTTTCTTATCACTTTTAAAAGAAATGTTTATGGCTTTATTTATTCTATTCAGTGACGTACTTTGATTTTCAACAGCTGCTCTATTTTTGGAGATATGACGTCATCAGCAATTTTTTTAAATAGATCACCCTGTATATTTTTACATTTTCGAATAGACACTTTTCCAACAATTACAATGATGTAGGATTTGGTGGGTGTGCGACTTGTGGTTTTCTAAATATAAAATAAAATAATTCAATCCGTCACAAGTTGACTTTCATCTTTTTTCCACGGCTTTCTGATAAAACATTTGTGTGTTTTTGTTTACTGTCACTGACAGATAGTTTCCGTGTTAAATATTAACTTCAATTATGGGTGAACTAAGTGAACGTGAAAGAATTACGTTGTTAATGATGGTTGGTTTTGGAGATAGGCAGAGATCTCTACAAGATGCATGCAATATTTTTAATGCAACATTCCCTGATAGAAATTCTCATATTTCAAAATCAACAGTTTCAAGGGTTGTGCAAAAGTTTCACGAAACAGGAAGTGTTAAAAGTCGCACAAAATCCGGTCGACGTAAATGGGCCACAAATGAAGATAATTCACTTGATGTCCTTCTGAATCTACAAGAAGAACCAAAAACGTCAGTACCTAAATTAGCTTTACATCACAGTATTAGCCAGAGATCGGTAAGGAGGATATTGTCCAAAAATAACTTTCATCCGTATAAAGTACATTTAGTGCAGGAATTAAATGAAGATGATCCTGATAGAAGGATGCAGTTTTGTCAGGAAATGATGGATAACATTGAAATTAATAGTAACTTTGTTAATAACATAGTATTTTCTGATGAATCAACATTTTGCCTGGATGGTTTTGTAAATCGACATAACTGTCGCTACTGGGCTGATCAGAATCCTTACTGGATGGAAGAAAGTCACACCCAACACCCTCAAAAATTAAATGTACGGGCGGGGATAATCAGAGGACATATCATCGGACCATTCTTTCTTAGAGAAAATTTAAACTCCAACCGGTATTTACAACTTTTGCGCGAGCAAATTAGTCCGGCATTAATTCGGTTATTTCCAATATATATATATATATATATATATATATATATATATATATATATATGCTGGAGGGAAGTAACGGCCGTACTTGTTGGAAAATAGTAAAAATGTCGAAGAAAAATCCTCGTATCAGGGAATCCGACCAAAAAGGGGTGGTTAATAAATCATCTATTTATCATAAAACCGAGCTTTCGCCAATGTTTATTAGCTTCTTCAGGGATAACGCTACAAAATAATTTACAAGAGTGAAAAATTTTATAAGTTAAATGAAATGAGGTTATGCACGTGTTTGCGACGCACGTGTTGGCGAAAATGTACTTACATGGAAGATGTGAAAAAATAAACCGTTGAACATACGGAATTAATGAAAAGGCTCGATGCAGTAATAGTGAAACATATTAAAATTTATTTAAAACGTTGATGTCACAGGATTAAAATTTACAAACACACATCGCCGGACATGTTGGTTTGAGACGATGACTAACAGTGATTGTGAACTAGGTTAGATTGTAATGGCCGAGGTACAAGCCAAACTGGAGGGAGAACACTACACAATTAGTGCCAACCCTGGGAATTGAAGCCGTCAAAGTGGCGGTAAAATTTGAATTTGACAATTTAAAGTGTAAAAGAGTAAAAGTGTAAAAATGTATAATAAAAGGGGGGTGGTGTTGTCTGTGGCTATCAATTTAACCTTTACAAATGTAGATTATAACATTAACAATGACTGACTCATTTTAACGTTATAATAAAATGTAGGGGTTAGGATTAATAGATGAGTTAAAAAATATATAATATAAGTGTTAGAAATGGTAGTTAAGTGATGGTGGTTAAATGTTGAAATCTAGAATTATAAAAATTTGCCATCACTCCTTCAGGGAAAAAAAACCTACATTTATTAGCTGATATAGCGGTTAACAATGGTTTTCCGCGTTCACTTGTGTCTAAACTGATGTTTAACCGACAAGATCCTATTGTTACTCCACCAACAGTAGTCCCTATTGAACCTCCCCCAAACCCCCCCGACCAAATAACATTCAGAAAGTTGCCCTACGCAGAGGGCCTCACCCCTAAACTTATTAACGTTCTGGGCCACGACAAAGTCAGAATAGCTCAATCTAACATTAGCACCCTTAACAGTCATTTTTTCACTAGGCTTAAAGACAAGAACTCAATTGATGTCTTGTCCAACGTAATTTACAATATACCTTGCTCGGGTTGTGATCTCTCCTATGTGGGTCAAACTTCACAGTGGCTCAAGTCACGTTTGACACAGCACAGGAGCGATTACAGACTGGGCAAGAAGTCATGTGCTCTTTCTATTCACTGCAACTCTTCAAACCACAACCCAGACTTCAACAACGTAAAAGTTCTCGACACTTGTAAGTCCTACAGGGGCAGACTGTTTCTGGAGATGTATCACATTCAGAAGAACCGTGAAAAAACAATGAATTTCAAATCAGACACAGATCACTTAAGTAATATCTATTCCTACCTTATCAGTCTTTCAGACCATCATAAGACTAATAACGATCCCCTGATTAATAATTCACACAACTCCTTAGTTTCTGCTACTTGATTTTCGTTTGGATCTAGTTAATTGTTCTCGTTATCAGTAATCAAACCAATTATTATTATACATCTCACGTTTTCTCTCTTACCCCAGCAATTTATTGAAATTGCTGTATTACACCTAAATAATTTAAACTTTTAAACACTACCCTTTTTTATATATCTTTAACATTACGTAACTTATACGTTTTCAATAACAACCCTGCAACCGCTGCAATGTGTTGCAATACTACAATGACTTGTACATTGTTAATATTACAACTTACAATCTGGGGGTTACATTAATCCACTTTATTCACCGTAAATGGTGTGCTCAACATTTAACCACCATCACTTAACTACCATTTCTAACACTTATATTATATATTTTTTAACTCATCTATTAATCCTAACCCCTACATTTTATTATAACGTTAAAATGAGTCAGTCATTGTTAATGTTATAATCTACATTTGTAAAGGTTAAATTGATAGCCACAGACAACACCACCCCCCTTTTATTATACATTTTTACACTTTTACTCTTTTACACTTTAAATTGTCAAATTCAAATTTTACCGCCACTTTGACGGCTTCAATTCCCAGGGTTGGCACTAATTGTGTAGTGTTCTCCCTCCAGTTTGGCTTGTACCTCGGCCATTACAATCTAACCTAGTTCACAATCACTGTTAGTCATCGTCTCAAACCAACATGTCCGGCGATGTGTGTTTGTAAATTTTAATCCTGTGACATCAACGTTTTAAACAAATTTTAATATGTTTCACTATTACTGCATCGAGCCTTTTCATTAATTCCGTATGTTCAACGGTTTATTTTTTCACATCTTCCATGTAAGTACATTTTCGCCAACACGTGCGTCGCGAACACGTGCATAACCTCATTTCATTTAACTTATAAAATTTTTCACTCTTGTAAATTATTTTGTAGCGTTATCCCTGAAGAAGCTAATAAACATTGGCGAAAGCTCGGTTTTATGATAAATAGATGATTTATTAACCACCCCTTTTTGGTCGGATTCCCTGATACGAGGATTTTTCTTCGACATTTTTACTATATATATATATATATATATATATATATATATATATATATATATATACCGGGTGACCCAGCGATCTGTAAAAGCCCCATAACTTATTTGCTATTTGAGATATCGACTTCTAGTTTTCTTGAACTGGTACCCACACTTATTCTACATATTTTAAAAATATGTATGTTTTTGTACAGGGTGTCCCAATATACATAACAGAACAAAGTTATGTTTTTTTAAATGGAACACCCTATATTTTATACTTTATTTTCAACCCTCTTGAGAAGCTGATAAAAATAGTATAAGATACTATGGGTCTATTATGGACGGTTGGTTAGTTATAGGCAAATTTATGGCAAAAACATGTACACATTGAACACATTGCAGAAGCGTTCCTAGCAAAGATAGCATTATTATTTATACACTAGAAAATTTCCCACATCATAAAGAAAAATACACATCGGCTTTGGTTTTCTTTTATTCATAGTGCTATACAGGGTGTCAACATACGCAAAACAATGGATAACTATTTTTTTTCAAATGGAACACCCTATATAAGTTGCCACCAATCTATGGCATTTTTAATAAGCTTTCTAATGATATACAGTTTGTATAACAAAATATTAAGGATTCTTGAGATTTATCAATAAAAACATATTTCTTTTGCCACCTTCTGCTGATTTTTGGATTTTCAGCCAAAACTATGCATTTTCAGGAAAAATTATAAGAGACCAAAGTTGTAGAGCGAAAAATTTCCGATTGATATAGGTGTTTCAACTTTTAATATAATGCGTGCATTGCCCGCCAAAGCGCGCAAAATCGTGACCGTATATGCATTTTAGCGTCATCTTTTCAAATTTTTTATTAATAAATTGCACTTACTTTATTTTCCGCACCCTCTAGCGAAAAAAACGGGAAATTATAGGGAAATTAAAATGGCCCATGTCGATTGACAATGTTCCGCTCTACAATTCTTAATAGAAGCAATTTTTGCCAAAAATGCATAGTTTTCCCTGAAAATGCAAATTGAAAATGTATGTATCAATTTTTGCGTTTTTTAATTAATTTTTGCATTTTTAGCGGAAACTATGCATTTTGGGCAAAAATTGCTTCTTTTAAGAGTTGTAGAGCGGAATATTTTCAATCGATGTAGGTCATTTAAATAATTCTATAATTATCCGTTTTTCTGCTAGAGGGCGTGGAAAATAAAGTATAGTGCAATTCATTAACAAAAAAATTGAGAAAAACGCTAAAATGCATATACGGTCGCGATTTTGTGTACTCTGGCGGACAATACACGCATTATTGGAAAAGTTGAAAGACCCATGTCGATTGAAAATTTTCCGCTTTACAACTTTGGTCTCTTATAATTTTTTCAGAAAACGCATAGTTTTGACTGAAAATCCAAAAATGAGCTGGAGGTGACAAAACAAAAATATTTTTATGGATAAATCTCAAGAATCCTTAATATTTCCTTATACAAATTGTACATCATTGGAAAGCTTATTAAAAATTCCATGCATTGGTGGCAAGATATATAGGGTGTTCCATTTGAAAAAAAATAGTTATCCAATATTTTGCGTATGTTGACACCCTGTATAGCAGTATGAACAAAAAAGAACCGAAGCCGATTTGTATTATTCTTCATGATGTGGAAAATTCTTTAGTGTATAAAAAATGACGCTAGCTTTGCTAGGAGCGCTTCTGCAATTTTTTCAAGTGTCCTTGTTTTTGCCACAAGTTTGCCCATAACTAACCAATCGTCCATAATATACCTATACTATCTTATACTATTTTTATCAGCTTCTCAAGAGGGTTGAAAATAAAGTATAAAATATAGGGTGTTCCATTTAAAAAAACATAACTTTGATCTGTTATGTATATTGGGACACCCTGTACAAAAACATACATATTTTTAAAATATGCAGAATAAGTGTGGGTACCAGTTCAAGAAAACTGGAAGTCGATATCTCAAAAAGCAAATAAGTTATGGGGCTTTTACAGAACCCTGGGTCACCCGGTATATATATATATATATAAATTCAAAAAAACGAAATATATTTATTTAATACTCTCTGCAATAAGTAAGGTTGTTTCTATTTTATTTAATATATATATATATAGGGTTCGCAGTAATAACACATTGCTGAAATATTTAGAAGTTCGCATTATAAATCCCAACGTCTTCATTGCAGAATTACACATATAATCAATGTGATCGATAAAACTTAGGCGGTTATCAAAAATAACTCCAAGATCTTTAACACCTGTGCTCCTTAGAATCGCGGAACCATTGATATGATAGCAATATTCAGCAATTACACGCTTACGACTATATGACACAGCGTAACACTTGTCAATATTTAGAAATAATTTGTTTGTTTCGCACCACTGCGAAATCAAGTCCAAATTTTGTTGAAGTGAAATTTGATCATCCATAGAGTTGATATTCTTGTATATTTTTAGATCATCGGCATAAGCTAATATTGGGCAAGATATTGATGTAATTAAATCATTAATGAATACGACAAATAACAATGGCCCCAGATTTGATCCTTGCGGTACACCTGACGTTGATAAATATGTGTGCGATTTGAAACCATTGAAATGAACATAGTTTAGTCTGCCTTCCAAGTAAGATGCCATGAGTTGAAGGAAATTTTCCGTGAGACCGAAACGGTCTCGAAAGTTTGTTTAATAAAATTTTGTGGTCAATGATGTCAAAAGCACGCGAGAAGTCAGTATATATAACTTAAAGAGTTTTGAATAGTCTGCAGTGGTATTTCTTGCACCGCCATATTAATTATATCTTCCAACTCTTCTAACGACTGAGGTTTGGACTTGTAGACCACAGATTTTAAATGGCCCCAAAGAAAGTAGTCCAGAGGACTTAAATCAGGTGATCGTGGTGGCCATTCAATATGTCCTCTTCGACCTACCCATCTGTGTGGAAATATTTCATTTAGATATTGACGCACGTTAATTCCGTAATGAGGCGGAGCTCCATCTTGCTGATACCAAATACCATCTGACAATAGTTCGGGATTTAGCTCGTTTGGAAATAACCGAATTAATGCCGGAATAATTTGCTCGCGCAAAAGTTGTAAATACCGGTTGGAGTTTAAATTTTCTCTAAGAAAGAATGGTCCGATGATATGTCCTCTGATTATCCCCGCCCGTACATTTAATTTTTGAGGGTGTTGGGTGTGACTTTCTTCCATCCAGTAAGGATTCTGATCAGCCCAGTAGCGACAGTTATGTCGATTTACAAAACCATCCAGGCAAAATGTTGATTCATCAGAAAATACTATGTTATTAACAAAGTTACTATTAATTTCAATGTTATCCATCATTTCCTGACAAAACTGCATCCTTCTATCAGGATCATCTTCATTTAATTCCTGCACTAAATGTACTTTATACGGATGAAAGTTATTTTTGGACAATATCCTCCTTACCGATCTCTGGCTAATACTGTGATGTAAAGCTAATTTAGGTACTGACGTTTTTGGTTCTTCTTGTAGATTCAGAAGGACATCAAGTGAATTATCTTCATTTGTGGCCCATTTACGTCGACCGGATTTTGTGCGATTTTTAACACTTCCTATTTCGTGAAACTTTTGCACAACCCTTGAAACTGTTGATTTTGAAATATGAGAATTTCTATCAGGGAATGTTGCATTAAAAATATTGCATGCATCTTGTAGAGATCTCTGCCTATCTCCAAAACCAACCATCATTAACAACGTAATTCTTTCACGTTCACTTAGTTCACCCATAATTGAACAGCAATGTTAATATTTAACACGGAAACTATCTGTCAGTGACAGTAAACAAAAGCACACAAATGTTTTATCAGAAAGCCGCGGAAAAAAGATGAAAGTCAACTTGTGACGGATTGAATTATTTTATTTAATATTTAGAAAACCACAAGTCGCACACCCACCAAATCCTATATCATTGTAATTGTTGGAAAAGTGTCTATTCGAAAATGTAAAAATATACAGGGTGATCTATTTAAAAAAATTGCTGATGACGTCATATCTCCAAAAATAGAGCAGCTGTTGAAAATCAAAGTACGTCACTGAATAAAATAAATAAAGCCATAAACATTTCTTTTAAAAGTAAGAAGAAAACAACAGACGTTTAGCCAGAAATCAGGTGTTCCGACACATATGCCCAACCCTGTATATATTTAATTTTATCGTTTACTTGTGTCTTTGTTGCCAAAAGGCCCATGAAACCGTGAACATCAGATTATACTATATGTGTAATTCTGCAATGAAGACGTTGGGATTTATAATGCGAACTTCTAAATATTTCAGCAATGTGTTATTACTGCGAACCCTATATATATATATATATATATATATATATATATATATATATATATATATCTTTAGTGCGCAGTAAACTTGAATATGCTTCGATAGTATGGTATCCATGTTACACTAGCAATACCTTAAAAGTCGAACGAATCCAAAGACGATTCCTAAAATTTCTATCTTTCAAAGCAGACGGTATCTACCCTGAATACCCTGAACGAAATATAGATTATTGCCAATTATTATCTAAGCATGAATTTTCCTCTTTGTCATCGTGCCGTGATGAAAGCAGCGCTTCTTTTATGTTTAAAATAATTCATAACTTTATTGATAGTGCAGAACTTTTAGGTTTAATTAATTTCCAAATTCCTAGATTATCATCTAGAAATTGTAATACATTTGCTATCGTTTCCGCCAATACTAATATATTGGTTAAAGCTCCACTTAGCCACATGTGCCGAAATAGTGATAAGCTATTTCGTGATATATTTATTAATAACCGAAATCCGCCATAATATGTATCATATGTACTGCTCTATTGTTGATTGTTTTCTTTTAATTTAAGAATATGTTAGAATTAGTTACAATTTTACTCTTACTTTAAATACTGTAGTATTATATTTCTTTTTTTTTTTTTGTTATCCCTGTATTGGATTCTTCCGTTGGGTAATAAAATTTATTATTATTATTATTATTATTATTATTATTATTAAAAGCCTTCGTTGATCGTTTAGGCCAGGGGTCTCCAAACTACGGCCCGCGGGCCAAATACGGCCCGCGACCTCATCGAGTTCGGCCCGCGGCAAGCGTTACATTTTCCGCAAATGTCACATTTTAAGATTCTACAACGATTTTTTGTTATAGATTTTGAAATTAGTTATCAAATTGATCATATCTCGGCCTAGTAGGGTATGAAGAATTGTATATATGGCCCGCGATGGAAAAAGTTTGGAGACCTATGGTTTAGGCTATTGTCAGGCTACTGAAGGTCACCATTTTGAACATTTATTATGATTTTTTTTTCTTAATATTAAATGCTCAATATTTTGTAATAAAAATTTAATTTTCCATTATTTTATTTAATATTTAGAAAACCACAAGTCGCACACCCACCAAACCCTATATCATTGTAATTGTTGGAAAAGCATCTATTCGAAAATGTAAAAATATACAGGGTGATCCATTAAAAAAAAAATTGCTGATGACGTCATACCTCGAAAAATAGAGCAGCTGTTGAAAATTAAAGTATGTCACTGAATAGAATAAATAAACCAATAAACATTTCTTTTAAAAGTAATAAGAAATCAATAGATGTTTAGCCAGAAATCAGGTGTTCCGACACATATGCCCAACCCTGTATATCAAAAGTCTATAATCTCCAATTTCTAGTATTCAGTATTTTCACTAAAGAACGCTTTTTTTAATTTTAACGGCTTATTGTGCTTTATTCAAATTTAAATAAAAAGATAAATTCTATCAAAGCAGGTTAGGTAATCTTTTACATCCCTTAAACGTCATATTGTCGAAGTTGTCTAAAAAACACGTCCCGTCATAATGAAGAAATATTCAGACGCCGACGCACCAGAAGAATTAATCCTCACTTGCAGTTTAATGCTTGCACTGTCCATACCAATCAGGTACTTCATCAAGAAACACAGATCAGTTGCTCCCTTTAACCTGTTCTTAACTGCAACCGTAGGTATCCTTACGATCATTATCTTCTTCCTCGGTTGGAAAGTCAACTACTCGCGCATCCCACCTTACTCCATCATTACTGTCTTCCTCCCTTTCTTCATCATCAGCACCATGTACACCATGGATTTCTACATCTTTGTACGTTCTTTACCCCAAACCCTCATCATATCCTGGGTGGGTTCGTTCATTAACGTCGTGATCATAGGTTTGTTCTTCAAACACATCCTTCACACGTTCTGGTCTTACCAGATGGCCTTCCTCGCCGCCCTAACTTTCATCCCAATCCAGCCCTCTTACGTCATGTTGATCTTCAAAGAGCTATCCCAATACAACTATCTAAGCACATTCATCGAAGCAGAAACCGTACTCTCTACCGTACCAGTCTTGATGTTATTCAAGATCGGCTTACGCTTTATCGATGATACTAACGTGAGCGTACTAGAAATCTGTATCATATTCTTCAAGACCGTAGTTGGAGGAACGTTAACCGGCATTATCATAGGAAAAATAACAGCCACGTTGATGTGCTGGCTTTATAGCGACCCTTATAGCGCTCTTTGCATGTCTGTCGGCATGATCCTATCAACCTACTACTTAGCCGAATACATCCTCGAATTCTCTGGGATTATCGCGTTAGTCTGCATTATGTGTTTCATATCACTAGACAAGCATAGATTCTCCTCGGAAGTGGACAGCTGCTTTCGCATCTTCTGGAGGGTCTCGAACTACGTGAGCCAAACAGTGACCATCACATTATCAACGGTTATGATGGTCAGTTATGAGATGCAACACTTCAACTTGCAGTATTTTTACGGAACGGTGATTGGGTATTTCACGGCAAATATATCTCGAATCGTCTCTTTTTTGTTTATGGGGATAGTGTTGAACAGAATGGTGTACGAGATGACAGTGCGCTGTCTGATTATCTTGGCTTGGAGCGGCATTAAGGGCTGCATGAATTTGCTTATGGCCCTGATGTTGGTGGTTCACGAAGAGTTCAGAGAAGAAGTGGTCTGCGTTCTCATCGATGTGCTGATCCTCACGATTCTTTCATTGCTAATAAATAGTAGCTCAATGACCATTACACTGCAGTTGCTCGGATTTTCGGATAACTCGGCTGCTAGAAGGACCAACATAACCAACTGTATAAAGTTTATCATGGATAAAAGGATGTCTGCTATTAATGTTTTGAAACAAGATAGGTAACAAGTTTTTTTAATTTATTTCGTTTGTTTGGCTTTGGTACCATTATTCGCATACATAAAAATTATGCAACGAAATATTGATGTGTCCATCAAGTTAAAAAAAAACATTAAAAAATATTTTTATTTAATTTTTCAAATATCAAAAAGTTTACGAGAAACATTTATTAACAACAGGCGTAATAATGTTTTTCTGAAATTCAGCTAAGCGAAGGCTAAAAATCGAGCCCGATTTGTAAATCACGCGTTAAGTGTATTTATGAGTATGTGTTTCTTCTTTTAGATATTTGACTCAAGCTAATTGGTGTGTGGTCCGCTCTGAAACCATGATGGAATCTCAAATCACGAAAGACATCGAGGGAGAAGAGGAAGAGGTGAATAACGAAGATAACGAGGAATTTCTCTGGAAAATGAGCACGACACTGTGCATGAAATGCCAGTCTGAACTTCCCTACGAATTGTCCGAGAAGGAACTGGGAGCTCTAATGCGGTAAGACACTACTCTTCAGATAAATGAACAAGACAATTTACTTTCAATTTATTTTTAATTAGAGAAGGCCAGTTAAAGATTCTGAAAGCGAAGAAGGTGTCGGTCATCAAGCAGTACGACATTGGAAACATCGACAAAAACTGCATGCAGGTGCTGGTGCACATGTATGATTTGATGATCGAGTCGAATCAGAAGACGAACGTTGTCAGCTTGAAGTCATACTTTAGAAGGAATGTACGTAAAGATATTTACTTATATTAATTATTCTTCAGCTAGATGAACATGACAAGTTAATTCAGAAGGAATGTAAATAGATTTATTCATTTATATCCAAAAATTCATCTTCCTGCGTTATTCTGGGTATACGGATTTCATTCACTGCACTACTTCGACGAAATAGTATGTTCTCAAGTTGATGAAATTATTGGTTATTTTGCAGATTTGGTTGGAACGTGTGATGTTTCTTCTGAGTAAATTAACGGTAAACCATATTCCCAAACCGCCGACCTCCAACCATTTCAGGAAAGTTTGTTACTACGCCATGATGCACATCAGTTACGAATACATCATGTTCAGTATCGTGGTCATCTACTGCGCGAATCTGATATACTTCATTATAGAAGGAATAAGCGTGGTATATCATGCGTCAATCTTACTTCACATATTATTTACAATGGACGTATTCATCAAAATAGTCGGTTACTCTTCAACGAACTCAATATTCAATCTCAAATATTTTGTAAGGTAGGTACATAATCTATTACAGTAAGTTTTGAAGGAAAACAATTGCATCGTACAATAAAATATAGTCGTTTAATTTTTTTAGGAGTAAGCTTGCTTGAAGCCATTCCGTCATGTTCTATGCGACTTTCATAAATGATATAACAAGTTTTTTCGTTAAAATTTATGGGGGTTTTAGGAATTCCTCTGAACCCCTCCCCCCTAAACAGGTAGTGTCATTCATGGAAGCTGCCTCAGTTTCCTTCTAAATATGATGGTGCCCTCACAATGGCAATAAAGAACGCTTTCTTTGTTTCACTTATTTATTTTCGAATCATCTTTCAATCAAGTTTCGATCAAAAACTGGCCATTAATGAACCAGTAGTAAATTATCTTACAAATGAAACACGCACTTATACAGAATTAAACAAATTTATTAGTTTTCCAGAATACGCTTCACTTTGGGTTTGAAAACCTTTTTGGGACTTTTTTCGCTAAAATAGACATCTTCTTCGAATGAATGCCTAGTTTTTATTGGGTGATTTGCGATTCTAGAGTTGGTTTGATTAAACCGGAAGGATCTTAAATATTCTCCTAGACTGACCTTGATTTGTTATCAGCGCGCCACTGTATACACAAGAGCGGAAATTATTATTATTATCATGGTCATGTTTTCAGCAAAATTTATTTCCGTTGTTACTCCACGGAATAGTATATTACGTAACAAGAGTTGTAAATATACTGGCCGCCATAAGTAAAAGAACACCAAGAATTCGTCGCTCAATTTTTATGAAAATTTCAGATAATACGTAAATAATCCACACTAAGAAATGATTAAAATTTCAACAAAAAATTATGGTAACTTTTTCTTTAATTTCAATAATGAGTTGCTCCTCCGCGATTTCTGGAGCACTCAGCAACTCGCCTAGGCATACTAGAAATCAAATTGTCAATGTCAGCCTGAGGAATTGCATCCCAAGCTTCTTAAATCTACATCCTAATATCAGGTAGTTTAACCTCTTCACGCCCAGGTCGCAAAAAAAGAAAAAAAATATTTTACAAAAAATATTACCCGTTTAGCGCCATCTATGGAATATTTTTTTAAGTTTGTGACAGTAGAATATTTTACAAAAAAGTAATGGGCACGAAGTGGTTAATGTGTTTACATAAAAATCAATCAACTAACATAATTCCTTCGTCGATTCCAAACACCGGCTCGTGAAGAAGGCGTGCCGTTTCCTCTTGCCCTTAGCGCCACCTTTTGCCGGCATCAGGAACGAGGTGATCGCGGTGGTGTTCTTCCGCATTTTGACTTGTTCCTCGATCTCATCCCACTCGACATGGTAAGCCGTCTGTTCGAGGGCCTTCTCCGCGGTCGACCAGCTGAATCTGACCAGCTGCGGGTAGCCAAAAACGGGATCCGAGTGTTCCATTAGAACTTTTTCGTCACCGGATCTAAAATACATTGAAACATCCATGAATTAATTAAGTACAATTTTTGAAAATCCATGAATTATTTTGCGAGTTGTGAATTTTTGAACATTTTATTTATCACTCGACCAAAAAAATAAAAGAAAAATATAAAACGTATTGATTAAATTCTACAAATATTAAATTAAATTCACAAATCATTGCTTATTCAAATAAAGTACAGTTTTTGAAAATCTAATAATTATTTTGCGAGTTGTGAATTTAAAAAAAAATCCAAGTTGTGGAACACTGGCAAAAAAAATAAAAGAAAAATATGTTTTTTTTCAAATTGTGGAACATTCGAGCAAAAAAAATAAAAGAAAAATATAAAACGTGTCGTCTAAATTCGACGAAAAATTAAATTACATTCACAAATCATTGCTTATTCAAATAAAGTACAGCTTTTGAAAATCTAATAATTATTTTGCGAGTTGTGAATTTTTGAATTTTTTTTTTTAAATTGTGGAACACTCGAGCAAAAAAAATAAAAGAAAAATATAAAACGTGTTGATTAGATTCTACAAAAATTAAATTATATTCACAAATCATTGCTTATTCAAATAAAGTACAGTTTTTAAAAATCTAATAATTATTTTGGGAGTTGTGAATTTTTGATTTTTTTTTTTAATTGTGGAACACTCGAGCAAAAAAAAAATAAAAGAAAAATATAAAACGTGTTGATTAAATTCTACAAAAATTAAATTAAATGCACAAATCATTGTTTATTCAAATTTGGTTGAGTTTTTGAAAATCCCTTAATTATTTTGCAAGTTGTGAATTTAAAAAAAATCCAAGTTGTGGAACACTGGCAAAAAAAATAAAAGAAAAATATGTTTTTTTCAAATTGTGGAACATTCGAGCAAAAAAAATAAAAGAAAAATATAAAACGTGTCGTCTAAATTCTACAAAAATTAAATTACATTCACAAATCATTGCTTATTCAAATAAAGTACAGTTTTTGAAAATCCATTAATTATTTTGCGAGTTGTGAATTTTTTATTTTTTTTTTCAAAATTAGGAACACTCGAGCAAAAAAAATAAAAGAAAAATATAAAACGTGTTGATTAGATTCTACAAAAATTAAATTAAATTCAGAAATCATTGATTATTCAAATAAAGTACAGTTTTTGAAAATCCATTAATTATTTTGCGAGTTGTGAATTTTTTATTTTTTTTTTCAAAATTAGGAACACTCGAGCAAAAAAAATAAAATGAAAATATAAAACGTGTTGACTAAATTCTACAAAAATTAAATTAAATTCATAAATCATTGCTTATTCAAACAAAGTACAGTTTTTGAAAATCTAATAATTATTTTGCGAGTTGTGAATTTTTGAATTTTTTTTTTTCAAATTGTGGAACACTCGAGCAAAAAAAATTAAAGAAAAATATAAAACGTGTTGACTAAATTCTACAAAAATTAAATTAAATTCATAAATCATTGCTTATTCAAACAAAGTACAGCTTTTGAAAATCTAATAATTATTTTGCGAGTTGTGAATTTTTGAATTTTTTTTTCAAATTGTGGAACACTCGAGCAAAAAAAATTAAAGAAAAATATAAAACGTGTTGACTAAATTCTACAAAAATTAAATTAAATTCATAAATCATTACTTATTCAAACAAAGTACAGCTTTTGAAAATCTAATAATTATTTTGCGAGTTGTGAATTTTTGAATTTTTTTTTTCAAATTGTGGAACACTCGAGCAAAAAAAATAAAAGAAAAATATAAAACGTGTCGACTAAATTCTATAAAAATTAAATTAAATTCAGAAATCATTGCTTATTCGAATAAAGTACAGTTTTAAAAAATCTAATAATTATTTTGCGAGTTGCGAATTTTTGATTTTTTTTCAAATTGTGGAACACTCGAGCAAAAAAATAAAAATAAAAATATAAAACGTGTTGATTAAATTCTACAAAAATTAAATTAAATTCAGAAATCATTGCTTATTCGAATAAAGTACAGTTTTTGAAAATCCATTAGTTATTTTGCGAGTTGTGAATTTTTTAATTTTTTTTTCAAAATTAGGAACACTCGAGCAAAAAAAATAAAATAAAAATATAAAACGTGTTGACTAAATTCTACAAAAATTAAATTAAATTCATAAATCATTGCTTATTCAAGCAAAGTACAGTTTTTGAAAATCTAATAATTATTTTGCGAGTAGTGAATTTTTGAATTTTTTTTCAAATTCAAATCAAGTTTAAAGGTTATATTTTTCCATGATTATATTACTTTAATTTTATTATTATTTTTATAAAATGGATTTTTCCGTAAATAAACATTATTATTATTATTATTATTATTAAATTGTGGAACACTCGAGCAAA
This sequence comes from Ocypus olens, assembly GCA_910593695.2. Taxonomy (NCBI): domain Eukaryota; kingdom Metazoa; phylum Arthropoda; class Insecta; order Coleoptera; family Staphylinidae; genus Ocypus; species Ocypus olens. The sequence goes on from OU343056.1 coordinate 17,121,931, forward strand.
AAAATTAAAGAAAAATATAAAACGTGTTGACTAAATTCTACAAAAATTAAATTAAATTCATAAATCATTGCTTATTCAAACAAAGTACAGCTTTTGAAGATCTAATAATTATTTTGCGAGTTGTGAATTTTTGAATTTTTTTTCAAATTCAAATCAAGTTTTAAGGTTATATTTTTCCATGATTATATTTATATTACTTTAATTTTATTATTATTTTTATAAAATGGATTTTTCCGTAAATAATAATAATTATTATTATTATTATTAAATTGTGGAACACTCGAGCAAAAAAAATTAAAGAAAAATATAAAACGTGTTGACTAAATTCTACAAAAATTAAATTAAATTCATAAATCATTGCTTATTCAAATAAAGTACAGTTCTTGAAAATCCATTAATTATTTTGCGAGTTGTGAATTTTTTAATTTTTTTTTCAAAATTAGGAACACTCGAGCAAAAAAAATAAAATAAAAATATAAAACGTGTTGACTAAATTCTACAAAAATTAGATTAAATTCATAAATCATTGCTTATTCAAACAAAGTACAGTTTTTGAAAATCTAATAATTATTTTGCGAGTTGTGAATTTTTTAATTTTTTTTTCAAATTGTGGAACACTCGAGCAAAAAAAATTAAATAAAAATATAAAACGTGTTGACTAAATTCTACAAAAATTAAATTAAATTCATAAATCATTGCTTATTCAAACAAAGTACAGTTTTTGAAAATCTAATATTTATTTTGCGAGTTGTGAATTTTTGAATTTTTTTTTTTTCAAATTGTGGAACACTCGAGCAAAAAAAATTAAAGAAAAATATAAAACGTGTTGATTAAATTCTACAAAAATTAAATAAACTCAGAAATCATTGCTTATTCAAACAAAGTACAGTTTTTGAAAATCCATTAATTATTTTGCGAGTTGTGAATTTTTGAATTCTTTTTTTTTTCAAATTGTGGAACACTCGAGCAAATAAAATAAAAGAAAAATATAAAACGTGTTGATTAAATTCTACAAAAATTAAATACATTCACAAATCATTGCTTATTCAAATAAAGTACAGTTTTTGGAAATCTAATAATTGGCTTGCGAGTTGTGAATTTTTGAATTTTTTTTTTTGCAAATTGTGGAACACTCGAGCAAACAAAATAAAAGAAAAATATAAAACGTGTCGACTAAATTCTACAAAAATTAAATTAAATTCACAAATCATTGCTTATTCAAATAAAGTACAGTTTTTGAAAATCTAATAATTATTTTGCGAGTTGTGAATTTTTGAATTTTTTTTTTCAAATTGTGGAACATTCGAGTAAAAAAAATAAAAGAAAAATAAACGTGTCGAGTAAATTCTAAAAAAATTAATTAAATTCACAAATCATTGCTTATTCAAATAAATTACAGTTTTTGAAAATCTAACAATTATTTTGCAAGTTGTGAATTTTTGATTTTTTTTTTCAAATTGTGGAACACTCGAGCAAAAAAATAAAAGAAAAATATAAAACGTGTTGATTAAATTCTACAAAAATTAAATTAAATTCAGAAATCCTTGCTTATTCAAATATAGTACACTTTTTGAAAATCCATTAATTATTTTGCGAGTTGTGAATTTTTTAATTTTTTCTTTTCAAAATTAGGAACACTCGAGCAAAAAAAATAAAAGAAAAATATAAAACGTGTTGATTAAATTCTACAAAAATTAAATTACATTCACAAATCATTGATTATTCAAATAAAGTACAGGTTTTGAAAATCTAATAATTATTTTGCGAGTTGTGAATTTTTGAATTTTTTTTTTCAAATTGTGGAATACTCGAGCAAAAAAAATAAAAGAAAAATATAAAACGTGTCGACTAAATTTTACAAAAATTTAATTAAATTCACAAATCATTGCTTATTCAAATAAAGTACAGTTTTTGAAAATCTAATAATTATTTTGCAAGTTGTCAATTTTTGAATTTTTTTTTTTCAAATTGTGGAACACGAGCAAAAAAATTAATGAAAAGCATTTACGTGTTCACTATTATAAATTGTAAATTACCTCCAGGACATGCACTACCGAAATCCGCGGCGGTGGCCTGAATCCCCTCCTGAAACACCCACACCTGCAGGGCGTGATCCCGGCTGACTTTGGCGCAAATGCTCGCCGCCGACACGATGGGATAGGTCGAGTCGGCCTTCTTCGCCACCGTAATTTTTTTAAGTGAGTGAGGGTGGCTGAAGATGGCCCAGTCTTCTGCCAATTGTATCGCACACTAGTTCAATAGATGATAGGTCTGGAGAACGAGAAGGCCATGGAAGTAAATCAACATTAGCTAGTTCCAGGAATTCCATAGCAACCCTAGCTGTATGCGGCTTTGCATTATCCTGTTGGAAAATGGGGTTTTCCAACCTTCTCAAATGGGGCGCTAATGTTGGTTCTAGAAATGTGTTAATGTAGCGATATGCGTTGGAATGAACGCAAGAGGAGACTTACTTCCGTAACTGATCGCCCTCCATACCGTCACTCCGTGTATGAGAGGTGTATGGCGTTCCACTGCAAACTGTAAATTTCCTCGTTCTCCTCGGCGACGTGTAACCATTTTACGACCATCGCGGGCACACAAACAAAATCTCGATTCATCGCTAAAGATACCTGACTCCATTGATCGACCTCTCATTGCACCATTTCAGGCGGCACCTCTTATAGCGAGGAGTTATAGAATAGAAGGGCAAACAAAGAAATGGACTGTACGACTTGAGACCAAATGATCGAATTCTACGGTAAACTGCTCGAACGGAGATTCCTTAGTTAAACCTCTCCAGATGTCTCCAATACCTCCTGTTGTTAAAAATCTATCCCGGACAGCGACGAGCCAAAGAGGTCGATCTTCACGTTCTGTAGGGTTTCTAGGGTGCCCAGGTCGTAATCTCCGCCGTTGTCCCCTCGGTCCATCGAGATATTGTACTGACACTTCTGCCAATTCGTTGGGCAATATCACGAATTGACAAGCCTCCTTCTCTGAGCTCAATTACACTACCGCGTTCAAAATCGCTTAATTTTTGAAATACGCCACGCTGATGAACTCGGGGCATCTTTTGATTTAAATGGGGAACCAATAAAATTGTAATGTCATTGCTCAGTTAATTTAACAAAATAACAATAAAATTTCTTTCATTTTTTATACTCCAAGGTAAATTGATCAAAAAGTTGCCATGATTTTTTGTTGAAATTTTAGTCATTTCTTAGTGTGGATTATTTACGTATTATCTGAAATTTTCATAAAAATTGAGCGACGAATTATTGATATTCTTTTACTTACGGCGGCCAGTATAGCAAATTACGCGCAAGTGAAAAAAAATGCAATTACACGAGCGCGTAATTACTTTACAACTCACGCGTACTATACTTTATCTACGACCAAACTCATCTTACTTTATATTTGATTCTCCAGCCCATAAATGTTCCTTAAACATTCCTGTATCTCTAGACTTAGTAGAGAGAAAATTGTTGGCCGCTTATTTGATCATTTTCGATGTCGCTGTTACTGGACATTATTTATCTAGCAAAGATTGAAATGAATTTAATTAACAATGGTTACATACTTCATTATTTGGTTCTTTACATTTTAATGAGAATGTACGGAATAGCGAAGTAACCGCTTTGGTGCGCGTGATGTAGCGTTTCACAATCACGGATCACTATATTTAATAATAACGTAATAACGCGCAACTCTCAACCAATCAAAAAAATGCAAACGAAACGCACATGTGTGTTATGATAACACACACGTACCTTTCCTTTACAAGCGGGCTATAACATACGTGGGTGTTATAGTGTATTTATACAATCCACGAATTGTACGATAATGAACATTTACATAAGTGGTCGTAGATAAAGAAGTTTTCGAACACATCTACTTCAACTAACTTTTTTCAAATCGCTCTACTGCTGCCTTGCATAAAGATATGCTGGTTCCCATCAGGCACTAACAGGGCCGATCCTACCGGAGGGCTAGAGCGTGCATGGCACGTGGGCGGCGATTAGAGGGGCGGCGAAACCGGCGAAGCCCGCAAAACGAAAGACAATGCTGCGGATTTTGTTTCCTATGTAAATTATTTAGAAAAAGAAATATTAAAATTATAACTACGGGTTTTAAAGATTTACGCCATTGTGCTGACCAATTTGTAAAACATGAGAACAGTGCAAAGTATATTGTCTCCAAAAATGGCGGGAGTTAAAAATCCGTTTAAATAAATAAAAATCATAGACAAAGAGCAACAACAACAATTTGAATTCGAGAAAAAACGATGGAGGGCTATTGTAGAAAGAATGATTGCTATTGTGCACTTTTTAACAAGTCAATGTCGACTTGACTTTTAGACGAAGTAGTTCCAATCTCTATAGGAGAAATAACGATTTTCTTTAAGGCAGCAGAAATGCTTGCTAAATTTGACCCCTTATTGTCAGATCATTTAAATAAAATTAAAAAAATCTAAAGAAAAGTCGAAGAAGAATTCCTGCACTATATGGAGGGGAGGCTGATTATATAGAGCCAAGGAGCCATGGCATTACCTGCATATAAATATTTCTTTATATATTTTTTTAAATACACCATTAATCAATTTGAAATACACCAAATTTTCTGAATTTTGGCCCCTTATAAACCAATTAAGTAACCGTCAGGATAGAAAAACAATTAGGGCGACATCTATCGCCGATATATTATAATTTCAGAACGTTTTAACATTTTCGGCGATAGCTGTCGCCCTAATTGTTTTTCTATTCTAGCGGTTACTTGATTACAGGGCATAGTCGAAATCTGTTTCTTAATCAACGACGATCGTAGTGTGCTGATGTGAGACTAATGTAGATCCAAATCGGTCCTCAGTTATTGTCGACGGTAAAATATAATCGAAATTATACAAATGATTATGTATAGAAATAAATTAATACACGATAACACTTTTAAATATAATTAGAGATAGGCAAAACTGCTACTTTTGAATCACGTTGCTACCAATGATTGCTACTTTTTAATATCAGTTATTTTAAACCTTGATCACGGTTAGTAAACATCGTAACACCTTTTGAAATTGTGATTATTTCAAAATTAGCGAAGAAGCATTTCTAGACTGTTGCGGGAACGTAAAGTGGAATGTATTTTGAGTAAAGTATGTTGCAAATGTTTTTCTATGTCTCTGAAAAAGCTCATCTTCAAAATAACGATTTGCTCTGTTCTTGGGGAGTTGTTTTAAAATCTAGATGAGAAGCATTTAAAGATTTTTGCAGAATCGTAAAATGGATTGAATTTTTAGTCATTTTGTAAAGTTTCAATTCTAATACTTGTAATCGTTTTTTTTTTAATTTTTGTTTTGCTTCTGAGACAGCGCATATTTAGAATGATGATTTGCTCTGTTCTCGAGGGATTATTTTTAAATGAAATAATTAACGTCGAATCGTCGAATTGGAGCGAATTTTTATATATTATTTTTTTAGTTCGTGAAATTTGTAATTTGGAAATTGTTATAGTGCTGGTTCCGTGGAATTATTTCAAAAATTATAATAAAGGAATGTTTAGTTGCTCGCACCGAATATTAAAGTTAAATGAATTTTGAGTACGTTTGGGAAGTTCAGCATTTGTTTTTATTTTTATTTTTTCAGTTCATGAAAATAGTAATTTGAACATGAGAGCAGAGAAAAATGGAGTATAAAGTAATTAATAAAGCGTTTTAGATTTACAAAATACGTTTCGCATTATTCTTAAACTTTCATTTCTTCACTTCTTCAACCATACAGAATTTTAGGTTAGAATAAAGTTGGTAGAGTGAATGGTGGGTGGGTGCTATTTTGCGTGGTGAGTGGGCCATATCTTGTTGCACACGCACCTAGTTTTTCACCAATGAATAAATTAATCAAACGATAATAAAATGTTGATTATGATCATTCATAAGCTAATTTCTCTACAAAGAAAAGATTAGAAAATCAAGATTTTCAAGTCTAGTCGTTATACGTTTTAAAAATGGAAGCCTCAATGTTTGGTTCTTTAAAACGTATAGCGGCCAAACGTGTTAAACACTGCAAATTTTATTTTTTAACCCTTTTTTCTCGTTTTAGAGAATTTTTTTTGATCATCGAAACGTCAAAATCGAGACATGTGTGTGTTAAATTTTTGCAAAAGGTGTCTGTCGATTTTTAAAAATAGCACTTCCAAATTTGTTGCACAATTTTAATAATGCAAGTTTTAAAATGTAAAAAAAAATCATTCAAGAAAAATATAAATGATTTTTATATTATTTTTTTTGTTATTAGATAATGTTAGCTGGAGATTTTTTCGAAGTTTATAACTTGCAAACGCATTGGGTGATCTCCATTGATTTAAAACTAAAATATCTACAAAAAATTGTTAAGAAACTTGTTTGTAAAATGTGTTAAAAAATGTCCAGAAGTTTAGAAACGTATATTAAGTAACTTTTTAAAGGTTTATAATACCCAAACGTGTCAGGTGATCTCGATTATTTGAAAACCAAAATGTGCCAAAATTTACAGGCTTTGAAAAATGATTAAGAAAATTTTCTATAAAATTGGTGAAAAATGTCAAAAAATCAGGATTTTCGTTAACAATCACAGTTTGGGTATCAATTACAATTTTACGTAGCAATCGCGTTTGAAGTAGCAATCACTGTTTAATTAGCAGTCACAGTTTAGCTAACAGTCGAAATCACAGTCACGGTGAAATTCAGTAACGACCTGTGATTTTTTACTATCAATGAAAAATCACAGGTACGTGAAATACCCATCCTTAAATATAATGAATTTATAAACTTTTATCAGCCACAAAACTTTTCAATTATCAATAAGTTAAGTGCTGAGGACAGGGGAGGCTCATTATATAGAGCCAAGAAGAACCTGCAGTTTCAAGCTTAGCAAGAATTTTTAATTAACTCTTAAAACACTTTTTCGCCAGTTATTTTGGTCTAGAAAGATAAATCGTTCTTTCTTTCTTAAAAAAATGATGGGGGGAGGGTATATTGTAGAAGTGGCTCTACCATTAACATGTTCCGGTGGCACTGTGTCAACTTGAATGTAAATAATTAAAATTTCAAACCATAATAGCTAGATACACCATCAGGGCAACATCTATTATCTTATCATTCGACAATTTCCTTGACCAAGTGGAGAAATCCACAGACAATAAGAAACCATAAACTAGCGACAATTATCAATATCATTGATAAACATTGAAATATTGTTTCCCCGTGCGACAACCGAGCACCAGTTTCAATCTTATTAGTTCTCATCAGGTCAATATAGACGCTGACAGAGAAACGGTTTTTCACTATGGAGTTGTAACCCCAAGTATTCGTAATAAAGGGTCCGCCAATTAGCGCGCTCGATCTTTAACAGCTGATGGCGGCCATGTTGTTTGTGGTAGAGTTGTCAAACCTAGTTGTTATTATTCAGTGTATCTTCACAAATTACCATGAACCAATTCAGCCGCGAGCAACATGTGCAAATCATTAAAATGTATTACGAAAATCATTCATCGGTTCGGGCAACGTTCCGCGCGCTCCGCCAATTTTACGGTGCAATTGGTCGTCCTGCTGAGTAGACTATCCGTCGTTTGATAAACAAATTCGAGGCAACCGGTTCGGTGAACAATAAGCCAACACCGACGCGTCGTCGAAACGTCCGATCTGCCGCGAATGTCGCCGCTGTGCGCGATAGTGTGCGTGAAAATCCGCGACAGTCAATTTCACGTCGCGCACAGGAACTCAGCCTTTCGGAAACATCACTTCGCCGAATCTTGCATCTGGATTTGGGCATGCATCCGTACAAGATCCAGCTGACACAAGAGCTCAAAATAAACGACCATAGACAGCGCCGTATCTTCGCTGATTGGGCTTTAGAGCAGTTGGAAGTCGACCCCGAGTTTGGTCGCAAAATCATCTTCAGCGATGAGGCACATTTTTGGATAAATGGGAATGTCAACAAGCAGAATTGCCGTTATTGGGCCGAGAACAATCCACAGGAGGTCCATCAGGTCGCAATGCACCCAGCAAAGGTAACTGTTTGGTGTGGATTTTGGGCCGGAGGCATCATCGGGCCGTATTTCTTCGAGAACGACGATGGTGTGGCCATCACGGTAAACGGCGAACGATACAGATCCATGATAACGAACTTTTTCTGGCATGAAGTCGACAATATGGATGTCGAGGATATGTGGTTTCAGCAGGACGACGCTACGAGCCACACAGCGCGCGCCACAATGGATCTTCTGCACGAGCGCTTCGGAGGAATGGTTATCTCGCGCGGAGGCGACATCAACTGGCCACCGAGATCGTGCGATTTAACCCCACTAGACTATTTCTTGTGGGGTTTTCTTAAATCACAGGTCTACGCAAACCAACCACAAAACACTGATGACCTCAAAGTCAACATACGCCACGCCATCGATGAAATACAGCCCGATTTGTGCGCCAGAGTCATTGGAAATTGGACTTCTCGTATGCGCGCCACCAAGCAAAGCCGAGGTGGCCATTTGAACGATATTATTTTCCATACATAATGCCTTCGAATACTCTTTCAAACAAAAAATAAATTTCATTTATACCTCTCACACAACTTGCTTTATTTTATTTTAAAGATCGAGCGCGCTTATTGGCGGACCCTTTAGATAGATACACCATTAGGGCGAGTTCTATTGTCGTAACGTTGCACAAATTATTTAATTGAAACAATGTTTAAGAAAATTCTAAATGCAAAAAATCGCGAACATTTCGTTTTGTAGCAAAAAGTAACGTATTATATGTAATTGAAATTATACATATTCTTGATAATAAGTTACTTTTTGGTGTCTTATTACTAAAATAGTAAACACGCAACCCCCAAGATATGCACTTGAGGGGGCGGCCAACTCATCATTTGCACGCGGGCGGCCAAGGGTAGAGGATCGGCCCTGGGCACTAATATTATTTAATCTTGTTTTTTTCATATTATAAATCACACCAACGGGGCTCGTGGATGTTCGGCGATGAGGCTATGGAAGAAAATTTTACTAAAACGGCAAAGGAATATTTGCTTCCTTTATAGTGCATCATGAGCCTCCTCTACGAAGATCCACAAACTGCTACTGAATCACACCAGTTTGGTATTCTTCTCTACCCTTTTAATTTCAGCTTCAAATGGAACAAATTTGATTTGATGTGCTTGGCACTTGGATATATGGATTTGGTCGTAACTTATAATTCAAACATTAATACAATCGAAGATTTAGTGTTGGCAATGAAGTGGGTGTGCCTTGTACGAATTCTCAAGTTCTTTGAAGTTATTCAACCATTGTATTTAAAACTGCTGAAGGCGCTCGAGTACAGGGTGGATTCAAGGATTTGTTTAGGGTATGACTTGGCTACGGTGAGTAGTAATTTCTATGACTATTTAATTCGGAATTACACACAAAGGCATTCAAAGTAAAAAAAATAACATATTTATTCATTTATATAGGCTGGGGCATCTAACGTTTGGAATTTGAATCGGTTATAAAAAAAAAAACTAATGAATATTTTTTCAAAATAATGAGTTTATTAGATTGGACATTTTCATTTAAGAATGAAACACATCATTCTGCTGGCTTGACAGTACCTCATCCGATCAACCCAATTTTTCAGTATATTTTTGATTGTTTGGGCTCCAATCGCATGAATGAACTTCGATTTCGGGTTTCAAGGCATCAACCGTCTCTGAATGGTTCATGTAATACTTATCCCACAAAAAGAATCCAACGGGGTCAAATAACAGCTCCTATGCTGCCAATTGACATCAGCATTTCGGCTGATTATTCGATTTCCGAAAACAGTGCGCAAAAGATCGATGGTTACGTTGGCTGTGTGGCAAGTGGCCCCGTCCTGTTAAAACCAAATGTCACCCATATCATACTCTTCAATTTTTGGAAACAAAAATTCTTTTAGCACGGTAACGTTCGCTGTTGATGGTAACGGCGACTCCTTGCTCATTTTTGAAGAAAAAATGCCCAATGATGCCGCTGAACCAAAAACCACACCAAACAGTTACTCGTTGTGGGTGCATAGACTGCTCAATAGTCATGTATGGATTCTTTGATCCCCAAATACGACAATTTTGCTTATTGACATAGCCTCCGAGCTGGAATTGAGCTTCATCGGAAAACGTGATTTTTCGATAAAAATGCTCATCTTCGGCCAAACGATCTTTAGGCCATTGGGCAAACTCAAAACTCATTGAACTGTCATGAGGCTTCATTTCTTGGACTAATTGAACCAGTGACGGTTCGCGGGGTTTTTTCTGGTACGGCCGAGGAACAAGAGGTGGTAATACAGATAGGTGCGGTCACGCAGCCAGCCGTCTCTGCAACTGACCCTACCTATCTGTATTACCACCTCTTGTTCCTCGGCCATACCAGAAAAAAACCCGCGAACCGTCACTGAATTGAACGTTTTGGGCCTTCAAACCGAGGTCTTTATGCAAAATTTTCCTCAGTGAAGTGCGAGAAATGTTCAGTTCTTGAGAACGATGAGTTGATGCTGATGCATGTTCGAGCACACTCTGAGCAACAGCATCAATGTTTTCGACTGAGCACACTCGACGTGTTGTTTTATCCACTAACGATCCAGTTTCGCAAACTCGCTTCACAAATTGGTCTACGAACCGCGTTGAAGGCATTTCTTTTCTATCGAATTTGTGTCGTAAATTTCTTATCGTTTGAGTAGAAGATACCACTTTGGAAGTAAGTTTTCAATATTTCCCAACTTTGTTGAAGTGTAAAGCCATTTCGTAAATGTCAAACATAAAACTAAATTTCTATCAACTCATGAATGTCATATCATTCAAAATCAAAATAAACTGTAGTTCACATTCTATACGTTAGATGGCCCAGCCTTTAGAAATTTTTTTTTACAAAAACGAATGGAAATAGATAATAAACGGGTTTTTTTAACATTGTCCTTTAATTTATTAATTTCTTCCTCTCCTGTGATTAACTCTTACTCTACCACCTATCTGCTGCTCTGTCACCCCCCCCCCCTCCCTTCGCTTATATTTATCAACCTCCCAACTGTTCCCAGTATTAACGCTATGTATCCTTTAAGGCCCCCGAGGTTAAAAATGTACCTCACCTATGAATGACTCTTATTTTTGCCACTATCAAATGCCGGAAATATATGCTTGTCCTTAACACAGCAAGACTTTTCTTAATCTGGCTCCAGAGCTCTAGTAGTGTTATTCAGATACCACATAAGCAGGATTTATGTCGTTGGTTCTGCAAACTTCCTGCTCTTGTTATAATGATTTGCTGGTTTGTTTTTGCTAAGTCAGAATATATTTGCTGCCGTAGGCGTTAGAGAAATGCACTGACGAGATTTTGGGAGTGATCGACCAGCTCATCGGCTCCAAGTTTATCATTGATATGTACAGCAAGCATCTTTTGGATGAAAAGCACGCGCTCATCAGGCAATTAGAGCACGTGCAGAAGGAACGCCCTTGGATTGCGATTACAGTGAAAACTAAACAAGCAATCAGGACGACACTGAATAGCATGGTGAACGCCCTTAACGAATTAAAAGTCACAGGTATGGCAATAACAGCAATTACATGCCCACACTTTATTCACCAAAGGGTCATGTTAATTTAAATTCACCAACGACAAACTGTACACCGATTTCTGACTATTAGCCCTAATCAGTGCAGTAGAGTCGCTGTATATGAACGTATCAAATGTCTGCCAAGTGATGGCTTCTAGCATGAATTAATTGTAATGGAAATCTCTAGACATTGCCTTACTGCAGTACATATACACGATCAACTTTTGGTAAATTAAGTAAAGATTTTTTTTATTATGTTTGATGCACGAAATTTTTACAAATATATTTTTAAACACATGAATTATGTAAGTAGTTCATTTTTAAATTGCTGATTAAGAATTAAGATAAAATTAAGGCAGCGCACATAAATAATGTCACAGCTTTAGGGGTGGGAGGGTAAGTTCATTTTGCAATGCTGATTATGAATAAATAATAACACGATTAAGGGGACATTCTCTTCTAGAGCTCCCAAAAAAATCGATGTTTTTATTGCATAAATCGAAAGCTACATTTGTACAAAATAAGTGGCTGAAAGGCCAATTCGAACCGAGAAGTATTTTAGCCGCTACAGCCTATTCTATGCACCGGAGCGCTAAGAGGCTCGCGCGGTCATGGTAACTTGTTTTAAATGCTTGTAGATGACGCCAGCTGAGCGAAAAAAGATGGCGTTGCTTTTCTGTATCCCAATATTAAGTCCGTTTTAGACGACGTTATTTTCTTGTACAAGAATATTGTATACCTTTTTCAGGTATCGTGTAATACAAGAAATCAAATCTTGAACAATAAATTGGATGAAAATAGGACATGCTCTATTTCTATCCTAGATCTAGTATGCGAGCATGCGCATTTTGATTGAAATGCTGGTCTGCCACATAACCTAAAATTGTAGCACGTGAGTTGAGTTTATGTCGTTTCAACGATGACTACTTGGACAACAGATGAAGTCGCGTGCATTATTGAGCGATATCAAGAAAACCCATTGATGTATGTTGTAAAACATGTGGAATACCACAATAAGTTCCAACGTTTAAAACCGAAATGTTTTATACAAACTTAAAATTTTTCAATTCTGCGCATGATCCGGAACTATTTTCTTGTACCATTATATATGATGAAAAATGCGTATTTCGCACTATACCTCATTTAATAACCAGGCGGACTAAACGCGAAAGCCACATTTACACTAGAAAAAATCACTAGAAAAGTAACCAGAAATATTTTGGCGGTAGAAATAAATTTATTTAAAATTATTTTGCCCACAACATTTATTCAAAAATTATACCAACCCATATGTTTATTCTAGTGAAACTTTCTTGATTATATAGTCAATACTTCAGTATATAATATTAAAATATTATTTAAAATATGTATACTTTAAATTCTAATAATCTTTATCATGAGTTTATGCAAAAATTAATGAATTTAAAAAAGTATTCCCTATAAGTTGTTTATTTTGGCATTATCTACAATTATTATCAATAAATTTAATGTAACATTATGATTTTATAATTATAGACCAAATTATTTTTTCAAAAAATTGATTTTATGAAAAAGAAAACAAGATGTTAATTTGTTATCTTCAATATTTATTTAAATGTTTTAGCAATATTTTTCTTATTAAAAAAATTATCTGAAAAAACAAAAACAGCACAGGTAAACACCCACTTCAGGGTATAAGAAATTTTACCTTTTCAGCTCTTCGGATTATCAAATAAAATGTACAAAGCTTCATGGAAATTGCTGTATTCGTTTTATACAGCGCACACAGCAGGCACATACACACACTTACAAACAAATATTTTCCCATACTTCGTAAAGGAGAAAGTAAAAATACATATGATTCTGCAAAAGGTTTAAAATAAATACTAGATTGTCGGAAATTAGAATTTTATTAAATTAAGTAAATTTGCTATTTAAAAACATATAATAATAACAGTAATGTACTTTTCCAGTTACAACTGTTTACAGTCTCATACAGTCGGTGACATAATTTATATAAAGAGCCAGACGTCTTTGTAATGGAGATCCATTTAATACGGTGTATTTAGAAAATTTTACAACAGACTGTATCGTCAAATGAGATCTCCACTTTACTAATGCATACACCTTCAAGTTCACGAGAGATTTGCTGGGCTGTAATTAAATTGACTAAGAAACACACTATATACACTACATACGTTATATCGTGCGAGCCACAAGATTTTGATTCAGAATTGGCTGTGAGATATCAGATCTCAGCAGCAAAATTCAGTGGCTCACACCTAACTATAAATATTGAAGAGTTACAACCACAAGGCTACTCATCAAGATAATCTTCATCGCTGTCAGATTCTCCTAAAGATATTACTAACGGCTCTAATATTTCATCAATAATTCCATCAAGTGTATACATTTTCTCTTCCTCCTTGACAATATGTCCAATACACTTTTTCCAGTCAACAACTGTGGCATTTGCCACTGCTTCAAGCATTAATTTTTTTAGATCTACTAATTTAAATGTTTTATTCTTTGAAGCTACTTCATTTTTAATTTGAGCCCAAATCAATTCTATAGGATTGAGTTCACAGTGGTACGGCGGTAATCGTAACACGATTTTGTTATATTTTGCAGCCATTTCGTCAACAACATATCTGTCGTAGTTGTTTCTGTGCATTTTAATAATTTGCAGGAACTCCATTTTCACCATTTCTTCTTCAAATTGAATATTTTTTGATCTTAACCAATCTTGCATATCCCTCTTCCTTGTGCAGGTGGTTGGAATTTTCTCAAGTTTTCTACAGTGGTAGGATGCATTGTCCATGACAATCACTGCGTTATCGGGTAAAGTTTTTAGTAAACCTTCAAACCATTTTTCAAAGACCGCTGCATTCATCTCTTCATGGTAGTCTCCAGACTTCTTACCTTCAAAAACTAACAGATGTCCATTTTTTACTGGTTGCAAACAAAACGACTGGGCGAGCTTTATGTATTGTTACATTTAATAGACTATAGTAACGAATAGCCTTAAAATAATTCTGTTTATAAGTATATTATTATTTGTAACTTACTTAAAATTAATTTCTTTCATTAATGAATATAATGTTGAACGGGACATATTTGGCATGTCATCTCTATCCTTCAATTCAATTAAAATTTTATCCAATGTTGGGATTTCATTTTTAAAGAAAAACTATGTATAATTCTCCGCACACCATATTTCGTAATTTCATTGTGAACATCTTCGGTCACCGGACGTCCTCCAAGACGTTTAGGACTTGTTAAAGCTCCAATCTCCTTATACTCCCTAATTGTGCGATACACCGTACTTCTAGCCAATCCTAAAAATAATGCTTGTTTACGATTTGATTCAAATTGCAACAACTTTCTCTACACTTACCTAATGAATCGACAATTTTTTGTACAACGGCAGTAGGTTTTAAACCCTCTTGTATCAAGACTTTATATAAGTTCAATATGGACTGCTTTTCCACTAGGGTTAAAGCTCCCAAATCCAAACTCTTCCGTTTCTTGGGGGGCGAAATCGACGCCGAACTGGTGCCGGGTACAGCATCCATAGTTATAAACAAAATAACTTTCCAATACAATCATGAGATAAGCTCTTAAAAGAACTGATTTTTTACACTACCAACGGGAGAAATAACGTAGAAAACACAAAAACTGAACGAAACACACGGAACCGGTAAGACGCAAGTAACAGTGATGGATCAGCTGATCATAATATCCGCCATTACTATTTTCAGCAATTTTGGAATGTGTAAAAACGGCGGCCCTTTGGCCAATCACAACAACGTATTTTGGCGGCAATAATTTGATTTAGTCCGCCTGGTTATTAAATGAGGTATAGCTAATATTTTTTGGTCACATGTTCTACTACAATTTTCTTGTATAAGAAAATAACATCGTCTAAAACGGGCATAATATACCTAGTCGCTGCAACGTGCGTGCATAATCATGGAATAACAGGAAGCGACAAGGCATGTTAATAAATTAAAATCGATAAGCGCCATCTGTAAATAGCGGCGTGAACAAACACCTACAGATGCACACAACCCATACGTTTGTGTGTGTGTGTATACATTCTTTCGTACTACACTAAAATAACTGAAATTTTGGTAATCAAAAACACTTGGTTTTACTTGTTTTACAATTTATGTTAATTAAACATTATACTTCCACAAGTTTTGTGCATTCTCTTTTCGAGAATATTCGTGTAAACAAAACTACTTGGGTAAGTTCTATGTTTCAAGTAACACGGGGAATTACACAGCATGTAGATTAATTTTACCGGAAAAGCGCCGTCTAGTGTTAGCAACAAACATAATTTACAGAAATCCATCGAATTTTATGCTGGCGCCATCTAATATTAGCGGCGTAAAGCTCAATTTCTTATGCCCTGTTTACCATATCTCTTGTCATACCCCTGTTCATAGTTAGTGACAAGTGGTGCCGGTCGCGTGTCTGTCAGTGACGGTTCGCGGGTTCTTTTCTGGTACGGCCGAGGAACAAGAGGTTGTGAAACAGATAGGTGCGGTCACGCAGCCAGCCGTCTCTGCAACTGATCCTACCTATCTGTATTACCACCTCTTGTTCCTCGGCCGTACCAGAAAAAAACCCGCGAACCGTCACTGGTGTCTGTTGATGCCGAACTGAAAATGACAATCTTATTTGTGTGCAAAAAATATACATTATAAAATATTGCGAACGACTAACCTTCATAAATTATATAACCTTAAAACAATATGATCAAAATTATGCCAACAAAAATGGTGATGTGGCCATCATGTTACTTTCTCCGACTTGATCGTATCATTTATATTTACGTTTTTATGGTTTATTTTCAATTGAAATAATATTTTAAATGTACATCGAGCGTTGCGTAAACTCGGATGAAACTGATGTTTAAAACGTCAAAATTATGAAAGATGGAAAAATTATACTTCAAATTCAAAAACTCAGTTTACTCAAAAACTAAAGGGATTTCGAAAAAAACTTATTCTTTAGAAGTTGTTCATTTTGGCATTCTCTACAATTATTATTCAAATAAATTTGTTGTAACTATTATCGTTTCATAATTATAAACCAAAAATTAAAAAAATAATAATAAATTTTTTTCTCGAATAGCAATGATTTTATGAAAAATATTTTCAAGCAAAAGATGTTCATTTCATTGTTGTATTCAATGTTTATTTAAATGTTTTTGTGATATTTTTCATATTTAAGAAAATATCGCCAAAAAACAAAAAACAGTTAAGGTAAACACCCACTTCCGGTGTACGAAATTTTACCAAAAGCTTTTCAGTTCTCCGGATTATCAAATAAGACGTATGTTCAAAGTTTCATATCAATTACTCTATTAGTTTTTGAGATACAGCGCGCACAGCCACACACACACACACACACACACACACACACACACACACAGACACAAAAAAAAAATTCCAGAAATTGTTGAAATGGTATCTAGGGACCCCAAAACGGATATTTCCGTAAAAAAAAATTTTGAAAAAAAAATCACGATCACAATACTTCGTAACGGAGAAAGTAACAATGTCACCCTAACATGCCAACTTTACTAAACGTTGATCGTGAATGGATTATATGTATGTGTTTAACACTTGGTTCCTTCAGAGCATAGCCTCCCTTATACCCTTCCTTCAAATTTGAAATTCCTGTACTAGCTGAGGGCGACGGTCCTTCAGAGGATCACTCTAAAGCACCATTAATTATCATGCATTAGGTTATTTTAGTATTTTATGCTAGAATTTAAATTTTCTAACTTTAGCTTTTTAAATAAAAATCTTCCAAATTTTTCCCGTGCACACCATCTTTGAGGTTAGTAACCAAAATTAAAAGTAGGTAAATAATATCACACTATATTTTAACCACAAATAATCAAACCATGGATTACCGCTTAATAACGGTCACAACCATTCTCTCCAGTAAATAATTTCTGGAACATTTTTCATGGGCTACTGCGATCACCTTCTGTATTGACCCCGGCATACTGTTCAACCGTAAATATTGGTCATATACTGTCAACCTTCCTCGAACAACGCTTCATCTTATTCAAACTTCTTCTTTCAAAGGTTTCGTGGACAATGTAGAGTACAGTTTCATCTGGAAGGAAATCGTGAAACGTCAGAAGGTGCTTAGAAATATGAAGTTCATTCAGCCCAGCTCAAGGACGGTGATATTTTACGAGGTGCCCTGGATAGCAGGCTTCAAAGAATGCGCAGACTACCTATACTGCCTGGCTAAATTCACCACATGGGAAGCTGGGGAATTAATCTGCAGGGAGGGTGCGACACCGCATGGAATTTACATAGTTATAGACGGTAAATACGAATATTTGTCTCAAACATTTGAGCCTATACCATCATATACCACTCAAACGATTTGCTCCACTCGCCTACGGCTCGTTCCGCAAACATCGTTCTCGTGATTAATAGCCATTATATGCGAGTTGTACACTATACTTTGTTCACGAAAATTAAAATCAAAATCAAAATAAAAAAAAAATAAAAATAAAAACAAAATTAAAGTTGTAATTACAATTACAATTGAAAAAAAATTAAAATCAGTATTAAACAGGCTAAACAAAATATTGTCATAAATCGGGTTCTGTGAATTAATGCGCGAATTAGCGTGTTTAATAACCATATTAAACAAGCAAGTGCGTGTGCGTGTTTAATAAGCATATTAAATAGGCAAATGCGTGTTTAAGAAATTGAGTGTTAAATGTGCCCCATTAATGCTGCTCATACAATTAAATAATGCGCACATTATAACATTTTCGTGAACAAAAATTGTTAAGCGAAAAATTCTTACGGGGGGTAATTACCCGATTAACTTCCATCGCTGATGCTAGTGATACTGATACTAAAACGACAAATATAATTGTTAATCAAGAGTCAAGTTTATTATAAGATGCGAACTGCAATGTAAGAAGAAAACAGAGAACAATAAATTGCTACTGCTTCCACTTCTAAAACTTTGACATTGATGGTTGAAGATGAATTACAAATCAGTAAATCAATACTTCAATATGACAGCGACCTAGCAGAGTAGCATATAGAAGATAAAAAACTTATTTATTTATTTAATTAATTTTCTGGAATTGTTCCAATATAGTACGTCATAGTTGTTATATTCTGAGATGACAGAAAACGTATTTTTTTCAACTTTCAAAAATGACTTTTTCATTACTTAATTTAGAGAGGAAAGTGGACGATTGCATCACTAATGAGTCGAATAAATCCATTTTACTACTGGTCAGGAATAGTTATTTGTATGGTAAGAGCGCAAAGTGATACATTGTCGCTTGAGAGAGGAAGTTTCGGAAACCTCTCGAAAGCGGCAATGAGCTTTGCGCTCGCACTATACATAAAAATTTTTCTACGACCCCTTTGAAAAAGAAACATAAATATAATTAAATATAAAAAGCAATAATACATACAGACTGTACCGTGGTCAGCCATGGAATGTCGTATCCATGGTAACGGGTCAATAAAAATTGTGCAAAGTGACGTTTAGATAGTTGTTGTGAATACTTTGCCGCGCGTTGATATAGGCAACGCGCAGCAAAGTACTTTGTCGCTCGCTCCTCGGGAAACGTCTACTTTGCGTTGACAAACGCAAGCGCAAACGCCTTCTTTTTATATCGGTCGTAGAAAAAATAAATTGTGTAGCAGCCGTACGCATGTCAAAGCAAGTTCTGATTCAGCGTACTACTTAAGGATGTTCGCCTCGCAACAAAACAATAAAACCGACTGAAATCGAGTTTTTAAATAAGACTGAATACGGTTGTTCCCCAACCGCTCGTCGGGAACTATTTTCTCCAGATGACGACACTTTCTCCAATTAAAATATGTCGCGGAAGGGTGTAGGTCATACGTAATTGCGTCCTTATTTTCAAGTAAAACTAATTTGACTTAACGGATTTTATTACTAAAGAATCAATCTGCGCCTCTATATTATAACATTTTAGATTTTCAGCGTTTGTTTAAATTTTATTATCAGAAATATAATAATTCTTTAGAAACCCACATTAATCCTTTATGTAACCCTGTTGAGTCATTTTTATCGATTACGCCACAATCACTGCCAAAAACGCTTCATTTTTCGAGCGGGTCGAATAGCCTTAAGCTTTTGAAAAACAAATACCGTCGCGAAAGGGTTAAATTAGCAGTTATAAACCACCATATGGAAGATATACTCGTGATATCATCCCAAAATCTCTAAACTAATGATTTGTTCTAGGAATGTTGAGGATGTATTACATTCCGAAACCCCACACTTTAGATGAACTGAGTCAGCTTGGTTCGATTCCCGTAGTAGATCACATCTCAACGTTGAGGTTGGAGGAAAAGACGGAGATCAGCATTTGCCCAGGGGACACGATGGGCGAGTTAAGTATATTAACTAACAAGCCCTACGACTGCTCAGTCTTTGCAGAATCTAAGGGAGAGGCTTTCGTCTTACAACCACAAATTGTAATGGGAGCCATGAGACGTGATTGTGATCCGATTAATGGGTAAGGAGATCTGTTCAAAATCATCGGTAAAGGGTTAGAGAATGTTTAAATTTAGCTAATGTGAGTGTGAATGCGTAATTACATGATGAAGGTTTTTTTTGCGTAAACTAGAACGTTCAAATGTATTCTTGAAGAGCAATAAAAAACTTATACACGTTTCGTACAAAATAACTCGACGATAACGAGGTCATCAATCGGTTGAGCTCAAAGCATTGCACGCGGGCGGCCAAAGGTCTAGGATCGGCCCTGGCCGAACATCCACGAGCCGCCACTGATTGCTAGACAACGATGCAAAAATCGAAACCTCATTTCAACAACCCTTAATGTTTTACTATAGTTATTGCGAGATTCTCTAATAAATTATGGTCTTACTTTGGAAAAATATTTTTGTAGGTTGGAAGCGAGGATGTGGAAGTATTCCTTGATCGACTTAGCCGTAGCCATCTTAATGGACAAGCCCTTGTACCAATCATTCACGACGGAGCAAATCAAGTTTAAACTGGAGTCTGCGTTCGTGCCGAACTTGAGCTGCTATAAGATGTTCGTCATCACCGAAATGATGGATGAAGTGCTGCTGATGGAAGGCGTAGTTGCGGACTACCACAGCAACGATACATTCGTTGCACCCATGCTGATACCAAGGTAAACTCAATTGACGGTTTTTATAATTACAATCAAACATCCTTTATACGAGGTATAAACAACCTTTCCTAGTTCTTGAGTGGAAATTTACCTTTCAAGTCCATGAATGTTTCAGATTCAGATTAAAGGGGGGTGACGAGATCACGGATATGTAGGCCCTTGTATGGCCCCACACTTCAATTTTTAATGGGAGAGCTAGCTCTCCAGCTGGTCGGCCGGTCTTGGCTATGGCGTCCCCGGCAGGATTTTCCTTGTTTTAGCTAGAGCGGGACAGTGAGATAGGACATGTTCTGCCGACTCTGCTTCCTCGTTACAGCCTCTACAGGTGGGATCTGTTAAAACTCCCATCGTATGAAGGTACTTGTTTAGCTGGCATTGTCCTGTTAGGAGGCCAGTTAGTATTTTCAGGTTTTTTCTTGATAAATTTATACAATATGAGCAACACTTTTATCAGGTGCTCGTATTGTGTACTTAGAGTGTACACATGTGGTGGTGCTTGCCCACCTTGCTTTATGTTCTGCTAGAGTCATGTCTGACAGTATGTTAGAGAGGCAGTTCTTTGACAGGTGCATATGTCTCTTTCCACTCCCTGTTTGGCTAAAGCAGTGTTTCTTAACGTGGGTGATGTCGCCCCCTGGTGGGCAATTAACATCTAAATTGGGCGGTTATCTGACAATTTGGAGTGCGATGGTCATTTTGCGTGGGCGAATGTCTTTTTAATGCCTGCCTGAAGTGATGGCTCATTCATGTAACCAGTGCAGAAGGTACGCAGGCGTTGAGTTGCAGTCCGGCATAATATGCTAACTGAGCAAATAAATCGCCTAAAAATTAGCGGACAACGTGTTACAAGATTATATCTTCCGAAATTGGAACCAAATATTGTTAAACTTTGCAAATATGGCCAACCTAAAGGTTATTATTAAAACTTTAAGTTTATTAGCTTGTTTGTTGTTAGGTTATAGCTATAGTAAATATTTCACTTGCATGTATGTTATTATTTTTTCGTACAAAGTACAGGAAAGTATTGTATTTGTGAGTTTTTTCGAATTACAAATTTCAACGGAAATATCCATTTTGAAGTCCTTTGAGACGATTCTAACCATTTTTGAAAATTTTTTGTCAGCTGAATGTGTATCAAAACCTTAAAAAGATTTACAACTGAAAGTAGAACTGAAAAGCTTTTGGTAAAAGTTTAAAGACCAGAACTTTCGATTTTGGCATTTTCTTCGATACGAAAATTTTTTATAAAAATATTGAAGATAGCAAAGAAGTACAAAAAAATAATTGTGAAATGATAATATTTACAATAAATTTCTATAAACAAAAATTGTAGAGAATACCAAATCAATTTATAGAGAATACGTTTCTTCGACATCAACTAGATTTTGAAAATAATGGATAAATATGGAAAATATCAGAAAAATTCCTTTTATACAATCAAATAGGAGAAAGTTACATGATGCCACCAACATTTCTTAATCATTTTTAAGCATGACTAGAAAACTAAAATTAATTCATTTTTACAGAATGAATTAAAATTTAGAGGCATTGCAATCGAAACATGCGTTCATATTTTATAGCACTTGGAATCAGTGGCGGCTCGTGGAATATGTTGATGGTAGAGCCACTTATACAATATACCCTCATTCCCGCTTTTTTTTTGAAGAAAAAGAACGTTTTATCTTCCTTGACCAAAGTAACTGGCGAAAATGTGTTTTAAGAAATAACTAAAAATTATTGCTGAGCTTGAAACTACTTGGCTCTATATAACGAGCCGCCCCTGGTTATAACTCATTAAAAATTATTGGAATTTAAGAAGTTGCTAATATTCTTAAAATATAATTATTTTTGAGTTGTACATAATTATTTCAGAATTTTTATTTATTTTAGAAAATTCTCAATTTTGAACGCAATTAAAAAGTACACGTTTAAGCAAGAACAGTTATAACTCATTAAAAAAATTATTGGAATTTAAGAAGTTGATTATATTCTCGAAACATAATAATTTGGGAGTTGTATGAAATTATTTCAGAATTTTTAAACAATTTCTGTTATTTTTATTTATTTTAGAAAATGCTCAATTTTGAACGCAATTAAAAACTGCATGTTTAACAACGAACAGTTATAACACATTAAAAAATTATTGGAATTGATTATATTCTTAAAATATAATAATTTATCAATTGTATAGAATTATTTCAGAATTTTTAAACAATTTACACTATTTTTTATTTATTTTAGAAAATTCTCAATTTTGAACGCTATTAAAAAAATGCACGTTTAAGCAAGAACAGTTATAACCCATTAAAAAAATTATTGGAATGTAAGAAGTTGATTATATTCTTTAAATATAATAATTTGGGAGTTGTGTCAAATTATTTCAGAATTTTTAATAATAATAATAATAATAATAAACTTTATTGTCCAACAGGAAGAACCAAAATAGGACATCATCAAATACAAAAAAATATATATACAGCTAAGTAATTCAGTGAAAAACTAAAAATTAAATTAACATGGTTAACACTCACAATAATGGCAGCTAAAACAAATAAATTATAGCATTTATAAACTAAATAGTAATTTTAAAGTAAGGGAAAAAAGTTCACAATCAAGCGTCTATAAATATGTCTTTATAATGCTCATTGGCATTACGGCTCATGTGTACAATAGGAGCCTTCAGCAAAATGTTAGTAGATGCAGTTGGTATATAAAAAGTAAGAGGTTGACGTGATGTTACACGAGGAACATTAAATTTAACTAAGGACAACAACTGGGGTGAATTTATGACATTGCTTATTAATTTGAACATAAATAGTCTGCTACATCTATCTCTTCGCTCCGACAAGGAGGTACAGTTTTGTGCTAACAATAAATTATCATAAGTCATGGTCTGATCCGGGTAGACACCATTAATTTTAAAGCTTAGAAATTTGAGAAACCACTTTTGTACACGTTCGACGGCCCAAGAATTGCTGGCATAATATGGATACCATATAAGTGAAGCATATTCTAAACGACTGCGAACCAATGCAAAATATAAAACCTTTATTAGGCTAATATCATTAAAATACTTAGAGGTACGCATTAAAAAGCCAAGCACCTTGAAAGCAGAAGAACTTAAGTTATTAATGTGATCTAAGAAGGTGAGCCTCGAGTCAAACAAAACTCCCAGATCCTTCATCTGAATATCACGTCGAAGCACCACGTCATCGATCGTGTAATTATAAATAGCTGATTGCAGCTTGCGTGTATAAGTGACAGTAACACATTTATTAATATTTAGAGAGAGTTTATTATTGCTGCACCAGGTTACGATTTTAGTTAAATTTTGTTGCAGATCGATGCAGTCTAGTGAACTATTTATGGTTTTATATAATTTTAGGTCATGATATGGATGTAATTAGGTCGTCTATAAATAAGTTGAACAGCAGTGGACCCAAATTAGATCCTTGTGGTACACCAGAAGATGATAGAAACTTATGGGACTTGAACCCGTTAAAGTACACATAATTTGTCCGATTATCTAGATATGATGCCAGAAATGTTACAAAATTCCCAGTCAGTCCAAATGCAGAAAGCTTATTCAGTAATATTCTATGATCAATAGTATCAAAAGCCCGCGAAAAGTCCGTGTATATAACGTCTACTTGACTGCGATTATCAAGAGCTTCACTAATATCCTGAGTTATTATCGCAAGGTTCGTTGTTGTTGACCGACCTGCAAAAAATCCATGTTGCTGCTGCGCAATGTAAGTCTTAGTATGATTATAGATTATTTGATAAATAATCTGTTCGAAAATGTTTGAGAAATTAGAGAGAATAGCAATAGGTCTATAATTTTTAATGTTGCTAGGATCCTCTCGTTTAAAAATGGGACTAATTACTGCCAGTTTCCACACATCAGGAAAAGTCATTGTATGTACGGAAATATTGTATATGATCGATAGTGGTTTAGCGAGTATGAATTTACAGTCTTTTATAACAAACATCGGGATTCGATCATCTCCACATATGTTTGAGGTCTTAATGCGATTGATGCTTTTTATAACATCCGACTCATGAATGGTTGACATGACTAGAGATTCCCGATTCGAGAAAACGTCCTGAGGTTTTATAAAATCCTTTTGAGAATATACACTAGAGAAAGCATTAGCAAATGCATTAATGTTATCTTGTGGTGATGAATAAGAAGCATAATCATCATGCAGCTGCCCAGGGATTCTAGATGTGCCATTCCTCTGATGGATGTACTTCCACAAATCTCTGGGATTAGTTTTGAGATTAGTTTCAAGCCCTTGAATGTAAAGTTTGTACGCATCAGCAATTTGAATTTTTGTTAGTTGTCTAATTCTTTTAAATTCGCTGTGAAAAAAAATTGAACCAGTACGCTTCCATTTATGGTGAAAGTGGTTTTTTAACTTAATGTTACGTTTGATTTCACCGGAGAACCAAGGAGGAAATTGTGAGCTAACAGAGTGTTTTGCGAATGGCACGGATTTATCAAATATTTTATATAGTTTATCATAAAATGCATGACACGCCTCATTAACGTCGGTAAGTGTTTCAAGAAATGACCAATCTGTTTGAATTAAATCATCGTATAGATTAAGGTAGTTGGCTTTCTTGAAATTATACCGTACATTATTATTGATAGGGAAAGAGCTAGGTTTATTCTGAACTAAACCGAGACTTAAAGACATGGAGAGTGCAGGGTGATGCGTGTCTTCTGGCACAAGCGGAGAGCTATCTCTTTCTATGTTAACATCCATATCAAAGTTACAAAAAACCAAGTCAAGTAACCTATCGTTCAAGTTTTTAATAAAGTTGTGTGTTTAATCAATTTATACTATATTTTTATTTATTTTAGAAAATGCTCAATTTTGAACGCAATTAAAAATAGCTTGTTTAACAACGAACAGTTATAACCAATTTCAAAAAATATTGGAATTTAACAAGTTGATCATATTTTTAAAATATAATAATTTGGGAGTTGTATAGAATTATTTCAGAATTTTTAAACAATTTCCACTATTTTTTATGTGCTCAATTTTAAACGCAATTGCCAGACACTTGAAATTGTCTAAAGCCACTGAAACAATACTTTATTTCACTTTCGGTGAAAGCAAGAAATACGAGAAAATCAAAACTTACGAAAAAGAAAAATCCTTTCGAGGCGTTTTGGCGGTTAAGATGTAACCTGGGTGATGATTCTTTGCTTCCCTCACGGATTGTTGGGGCGGAATGGAGCGGAAAACTCACACATACAGAGACAAATCCTCAAGATGTATCACACAGCGGGCACTAAAACTTTCGAAAAATCAAAATTCCGAACCAGAACAAACGTCTTCCGCGGCCGCGATCATCAAACTGAATTGATATCAACAGGTGAGCCGTGGATTGGTGATAAGAATTTAATGTCGTTTCGAGCGGAGAAAAAAAAACAATGATAATCTTCAATCGCCCGAGGCAAATTACATACTGGTCGAATTTTAACACGGAGCTCGAGATAAGATGTAGAACATTAGAAACACTGCTAATAATATACTTCACGAGGATCTTACGAAGTTGATTATATTCTTAAAATATAATGATTTTTCGAGTTGTGTAGAAATATTTCAGAATTTTTAAACAAGTTCCTCTATTTTTTATTTGTTTTAAAAATACTCGATTTTGAAAGCAATTAAAAAATGCAACACGAACAGTTATTACCCATTAAAAAATTGTTGGAATTTAAGAAGTTGTTTTTATTCTAAAAATATAATAATGTAGGAGTTGAGTAGAATTATTTCAGAATTTTTAAACAATTTCTAATATTTTTTATTTATTTTAGAAAATTCTCAATTTTGAACGCAATTAGAAAATGCATGTTTAACTACAAACAGTTATAACCCATTAAAAAATTGTTGGAGTTTAAGAAGTTGATTGTATTCCAAAAATACAATAATGTGGGAGCTGTGTAGAATTATTTCAGAATTTTTAACCCGGTTCTACTATTTTTTATTTATTTTAGAAAATGCACAATTTTGAACGCAATTAAAAATTATAAACCACCCGTAACAGAGGATTTATTTCCAAAGCGATACAGCCAAGTTCAATCTTATAGTTTACTATCAAAACGTTAGAGGTCTTAGAACTAAGTTAAAGGACTTTTATTTAATATACAATGAGGTTTCTATTTTTGACCTTGGCTTTACCTTGATATCGCTTTCTACGGTGACCCAAATACCGCCACTGAATGCGCCTTCTCAAACCTTCAAACTTCTATCTGAAACACTTTTTTCTAAAATGCACTGTTCATGAAATATTTGACCGGATTCACCGGATCACCACAACATTTCTGCATAGAGCTTGAATCGAAAACGATGAATCACCTGGGGACCTTCCCTTGTTAGTGGTAGTGGTGTCCTCATCACAGTGATTATTTGACGTATTTAAATCACATTTTTTTGGCATTGATACTACTGCGGAGGAAATTGAATGTGTACAGATTAATAACGACCAGTGTGTTTTGGGATGTGTTTACATACCACCCAAATCAGAAATTCTTCTATGTTCTCTGTCTGAAATCTGCAATAGAAATAGTGAATAAAATGTCGATTGGTGGTTTCAATGGATCGAAATTAATGACTTCGTTGGACTGTTTCCAGTTAGTGTTAGAAGTAGCTCCGGTGTTATTATTATTATTCTTATTATGATCTTCCCACGCTATCAGGCCGCTTTCTTTGCGGCATTCCCCACCTGGAACTCCTTCTCTCTTCGTGATGAACAGCTCGGCTGGCACGATAAATGCCAGTATCTCCACCGTATCTGTCGAGATCGTTCGATACGCCCTGGTGATCCTGACGCGTCCTATCCTTATTGCTCTGCGCAGTCTCTTCCAGTTCCGTCGCAGTGCAAGTTCCGACTGTATATACCAGCTTTTACCTCTTGCTACGCTGGCCACGAGGCACCTCTTAGTCGTGTGGTTATCGTTGGCCTTCAACCACACCCCTAGGTATCTCACTGTCCTCCATAATTGCATTTCCCTTCCGATCATCTTGCTACCTTTCCACCCTCTTGGCCGAGAACCGGTACTGCCTTGGTCTTTTTCATCGCAACTGTATGACCGGCATCGCCTCGATAGTGCTGGTTCCAAGTGAAAATCTATCCGTAAAACTCCAACGTTGGTCAGGTTCAACAGTAGCTGAAGCTGCCCAGACATTTCGAACGTGGCGTTTCTACCTCCATCGCACGCATGTGATGTAGCCTCTGATCATATTTTTTAAATATGATTGGGAGGACTTTCTTAGCCCAGAGGAGAGAGTTCGAGGCATTCAGGAAGCAGTACTTGCGCCTGCTCCAGGTGCCACCTATTACTAGGCCATCCACAAGGTACATGAGTTTGCATGAGGTCGGGTGTTTACGGTTCTTCCCAACTAATCTCTTCCAGACCTTCGGGAATATGCCCTCCTTCAGGCAGAGATTCATGACGCTTGTTATTTCGGCAGGTAATATTTCGTTAGGGGAGCATTCTACCCGGAGGCATTTCGACTCCAATTTCCGCTCATGTGGGGATGTCCGCCAGTTCCGCCTTTGCCTTGTCTGCTCATGTCGCTATCTTATACCCTTGCCACACAGTCGTCGAGTGGCATGGGAAGTAGCGAGGAAAGGAGGCAGAGACGTAGTGTGGCAACATTACTCGTCATGCCGCACATCATGCTCCTCGTCATTCCCACTGCTCCCTATTATGTCGGTTTTTGGGCACGAGTCAAAGGACTCGCAATGTGGACGGACTAATACCCCTGCCACACACTCGTCGAGTGGCATGGGAAGTAGCAAGGAAAGGAGGCAGACACGTAGTGAGGCAACATTACTCGTCATGCCGCACAACATGCTCCTCGTCATTCCCACTGCTCCCTGTTTTGTCGGTTTTTGAGCGCGAGTCAAAGGACTGGCAATATGAACACGTACGACGTAGAGCAGTGTGTGGGCAGGGTGTGGGCAGAGAGGGCAACATCGCGGAAGCGCGAAGAAAATAGTATGGCTGAGGCATTATATTCGTTTACTTATAGGTGGTCCGTGAGCATTGCCTACGGGCAGAAGTGGCTTTCTGCAGCAGTTCGATTTGGTTTAATTTATTACCCTTATTAACACTATACTGGCCGTTGGCGGCAGTATTTGTTAAACATTTTATTTTAACAGTAGAACAACATACACACGCAGTATTATTTCTTCGCAGTGTACGTGGGTGGTTTGAAAAGTCCGTGCAAAGTTCGGGAGATGGCACCACCGGCGCGTATCGAGGTCATGTTTAGTTAGTAGCATCTCTTGAATGAACGCACACCAAGTTTAAGCCACATTGGTCTATTTCTTTGTGTTTGTCATTCGTGTGAATCAAGAAAGTCGAGTGATTTTCAAGAAATGGACGAAAAAGAATTTTGTGTGGTGATTAAACATTACTTTATGAAAGGCAAAACGCCTCAGGAGACTAAAGAGGAGCTTGATAAACATTATGGTGACTCTGCACCTTCGATTAGACTAGGTTACCAAGGGGGAATCTGCACCAAAAAATGCGAAGACCGTTCCTTCGGCCGGAAAGGCTATGGCGACTGTCTTTTGGGACTCGCAAGGGATAATCCTCATCGACTATCTGGAAAAGAGTAAAACTATTACAGGTAAATATTATTTATCGTTATTGGACCATTTGAAAACCGAGCTGCAAGAAAAACGCCCGCGATTGGCCCACAAGAAAGTCCTTTTCCATCATGACAACGCACCAGCACACACCTCAGCAGTTGTGGTCGCAAAATTAATGGAAATAGGATTCCAACTCGTTTCACATCCCCCCTATTCTCCAGACTTGGCGCAATCAGACTACTTGTTCCCCAATTTGAAGAAATGGCTGGCGGGACAAAGATTTTATTCAAACGAGGAGGTGATTGCAGACACTAATGGATATATTGCAGACATGGGCAAATCCTATTATTCGGAAGGGATCAACAAACTAGAACATCGTTGGACGAAGTGTATAAGCCTAAAAGGAGACTATGTCGAAAAATAAAAAAGGTTTACCCCAAACACGTTAGTACTTTTATTTTTGCACGGACTTTTTAAACGCCCCTCGTATAAACGGCAAATGAAAAAATGCGAATTAAAACTCCACCTGCGTTTCTCATCGGCCTGTAAAGTATTAACTATCAAGATTCGCAGGCTCAAGGTTTTAAATACACATTTCAAATAAATAAGATGGATGCCTAATTGAGTATCCGATGACTAGGAGGGCTAACAAACATTTATAAACCACACTGATTCATAATGATTACTATACTATTCTTTTAGAACCATCCAGAAGATAATATTACCTACCAGTGACATGTTAGAAGGAATGACATTAATTACTAAGCTCATGATTCTTCCAACTGTAGATGCCGAAGCGTATGAGATTATGGAATACGAGCAGGAAATTGCAGAACTGGTACGAAATATTATTCATCTATAAATAATTATCATATTTTTTATTATCTCTATTTTTAGGTGTCAATCACTTCAGAAACATGTTTGTTGCATAAACATGTACCTATCCCTCGCAAAAATATTCAACCGAAAATGTAGTTTTTACTTAGGTTTATCATTTAAGAGTGTATCATATTTAAACAATAAAATTTGTTTCAAATTAATTGATGATGTAATTATCCAAGATTGATTAGGCTATAGTTTGATCAATACATTTTTGCGTGTGCGTCATTACCGAAGACCGAGTTTTCTCGCCTCTGACGACACACGTTTACATATGAATGCGCCTAATTCAAGTTACCGTAGAGAGAGTAAAAGGCATGAAAATGTTCTCGGAGCTCGGTTCAGCTATCTATGACGTGCACGCAAAGATTCATTGATCAAAGTATATTATCTTTAAAAGCATTTTTAAAGTAAACTGTTTTACGAAACAATTCTTGATTTAAAGTTCAGAATCCTGTTAATACTGAAGGTGCAAAAGTTTTTTATAAATTTACTATTTAATTGATCAACTTCAATCCTTTGAGAATCAGTGCAAGTTAGTTCCGCAATGTATTGAGAATATAATCTACATAAACAAGAAGATTTGTAGTTGATCTTTTCAATAAAAATCTAGGCTGATTTGGCGTAATTATTTCATTTACTTTGTAATAAATTGAATGTCAGTGTGAAGTGTACCAGTTCAGTTAGTTTAAACACAAAAAGTAGTTACTAATGAATGAATTAATTATATGCTACCTAAATCGTGGGTGTAATATACCATCGCTGATGTATAAGTGGAAAAAGATACTTCGCAGAGTAAACGGTAATTAATTTATCGAGTAATTGTTGTATTACAACTCTTAATTTTTTTGCTCTTTTTTTTAAGGATCTATTAATTTTGTTGAATTTATGAAATTTTATGTTGTTAAAGAGCCCAATTATTATTTTTTTTTATTCTTTGTTATATACGGTGTACATTGTTAATTTGTACTTTAAGTTTATTTTCATTTTAAGGTTATTTTAGTTTTAAGTTTATATCAATTTCAGGTTTAATAATAATAATAATAATAATAACTTTATTAGTGCTAATTTGGAATTACACAAGTCAAAAATTACAGAGATATACATATATAATATATATATTATATAAACATATTATAGTTACAGATTATCTTCTAGGAAATCTTTCCAATTATAATAGGCCTTTCTACATAACAGTGTTTTTAATTTAATTTTAAATGTTGAAAAACCTTCTGACTTAATTAAGGCGGGTAATTTATTAAAAAATAAGGGTCCGTAATAATTCTGACTATTCCGTGTTCTATATATACGAGTATAGTTAACTGCGATATCTGAAGATGTTCTAGTATTATAGCCATGCTGATCAGCGCTTGCATAATTGTCAAGATGTTTTTTAACTAATAGTATACTATTGAAGATGTACATGGAGGGAACCGTTAATATGTTCAAGTCGATAAAATACCTCCGAACATCATGTCTGTAGTCCAACTGTAACATAGCTCTTACACATCTACGTTGTAGTGCAAATACTCGTTTCGCATTGGGCGAATGCCCCCACGATGTAATTGCGTAACTTATATGTGATGCTATTAGTGCATGATATCCAGTTAAAATAACTTCAGTGGAACAGATTTTGGTCAAGTTTTTTAATAAGTATATATTTTTTGCTATCATTGTGCAAACATGATTAATTTGCTCTGACCAAGTCAATCCAGTATCAAGAGTTATACCTAAAAACTTTTTTTTATTTATGTTTTGAACTGTAGATAGATCCTTTAGTGAGAAGAGCATGACCGATGTTTTGTCTTCATTTAGTGTTAACA
This sequence comes from Ocypus olens, assembly GCA_910593695.2. Lineage (NCBI taxonomy): Eukaryota > Metazoa > Arthropoda > Insecta > Coleoptera > Staphylinidae > Ocypus > Ocypus olens. The sequence goes on from OU343056.1 coordinate 17,154,017, forward strand.
GATTGGATGCAAACCATTCTTTCGTGTTTATTTGTGTACATTCGAGAGAGTGAATTAGATCCGACAAATAGCGACTTGATTGACAACAAGTAGTGTCATCGGCATAAAGGGTAAATTTAGATGTATTATCACATTCCATTAAATCATTGATGAATATCAAGAATAACAAAGGGCCTAGTACTGATCCTTGTGGGACACCACTTGTTGTACATTCTCGCTGAGATGTACATCCGTTAAAAACAGTTATTTGCTCTCGGTTCATTAAATATGATCTAAGCAGTTTTATTGAATGATCACTGAGACTGTAATAAGCTAATTTATCCAACAGTATTTCGTGCGATACACAGTCGAATGCTTTTGACAGATCGTAAAATATACACCCCGAGTAGTTATTTGTTTCAAATGCGTTGACAATATACTGCGTTAGATCAATTATTGCATCGCTTGTTGATTTTCCGGTTCGGAAACCAAATTGACAATCGTTGAGAATGTGTGAATTTTCAAAATATTCTTGTAATTGATTTTTGAGAATAACTTCAAAAATTTTGCCAATGATTGGGATAATGGATATTGGTCTATAATTACTAGGATTACTGGGATCGCCCTTTTTATGGAGAGGCACAACTTTTGAGATTTTTAATGGAGTTGGAAATACACCCTCTCTGATGCATTCATTTATCAAATTTGTTAAAGGAACTATCAATATGTTTAATATGCTTACTATTATTTCTTTGTTCATTCCATAAATGTCTTTGCTTTTTTTATTTTTCAGACTTTTAATTATATCTCTCACATAATTATAACTAATTTCTTTAAATTCAAAATGTAAGTGGTTGTAGCTTTTATTTTTTAGGTAGTCGTAAGGACTTCTTGTGTTTTTTAAAGACTTTAATTGACGTACCAGTCTTTCTGGTATTTTGGCAAAATAAGAGTTAAGATCGTCTGCAGCCAGGTTGGTACTAGTCGTGGATAGAGCAACGGAGTTTTTACCATGATTGAGTATATCCCACATGGCTTTCGGGCGATTGCAAGAATTTGATATGTATGTATCATTATTCTGGAATTTTTTTATGTTAATCGTTTGTTTGTATTTAATTTTAAATTCATTTAAGACAAGTTTATTATTAAGACTAGGGTGCATATTGTACCAATCATTTAAGAAGTGAAGATGTTCTCTCATATGCCGCAGTTCATTATCATACCAAGTAGGTATGAAGTTAATGGAATTTTTAATGAATTTATATTTGTATGGTAATGCTAATTTCATTGAATTTGTTATGTTATTAATAAGAAGTTAGCATTTTTTATTTAAATCAAGTATTGACGAGAAGTCCCATGAGTACGTAGATATTATGTTATGTAAATGAAACAAACCGTAAGCTGTTATAGGTCGACATAAGATCTTAATTGGACGAGTGTCCAATGTACTCAGTGCGACTTCTACAGCGATTCCATAGTGATCAGAAAGATGGGGTTCGAAAACAGAATGTTTAATGGTAGCTGGGTGCATGTTTGTTAAAACATTATCTATACACTTGTGACCGCGTGTGAATTCGCTAACAAGTGCTCTTAAGCCATTAGATATATAGATATCCGCAAAACTGGAATGAATTGAGTCATTACAATTGAAATTAATATTGAAGTCTCCCGTTATAATAATCTTTTGGATATTAGAAGTAAGAATTTTTTCCATCACTGATAAAAAAATATTAAAATCTGAAAGTGGCGGTCTATACACTGAAATTATTACAAGATTATGATTCTCAATTTCAATGGCCGATAATTCGCAGTTGTGTTCTACAGACATACTGACAATATCATCCCTGTTTTTGCAACGCAACGTCCTGTGAACATAAATAGCGGTCCCCCCATGTATTTTCACTGACCTACAAAAATGCGATACAAGTTTATAATTTTCAATGTGTATATTAATAATATTGTCTTTACGTAGCCAGTGTTCGGCTAGACAAAGAACATGGAACTTTTGATAATTTTCTGTGGCTAGAAGTGTAACCAATTCGCCGGATTTATTACCAAGTGATTGAATATTTATATAAAATATATTGATGTGATTATCTAGATTATATTCTACGTTTTGTTTTATTTTCGTAATTTTAACACCGTGAAACCTCGGCCTTAAGTTGTTGCTTTCTTGTTGAGTAGCCACGGAAAAAAATTATTAATGCAGGCTCCTGTAGGCCACAAGGAGGGTTCCTTTAATTTTTCCAGTAACTGAATAGGCGCCGATATTTTGAACGAGCTATATTCATCGGGATATTTTGAAACCAATTTTTCACAATAAGTATTTTTTAAATTGTTATGTTCCAAGTATTGCTTTATTTCTTCGTTTTTTGTCGATGGATCCAGTCTAGATACGTGTATGTGCCCCATTTTGGAGACGCCTTTAAACAAAGTGTTCTCTGCATTGCCGTGGACGGTTTATTTCAATTGTAAGTTTATTTTAATTTTATGTTTATTTAAATTTAAGTATATTACTACATTCCTCTGTAATTAGATTTTAAATCTGTTGAGAAATAAATATTATTATTATTATTATTATATTATTATTATTAACTTCACAAATTCTACCTTTATTACGCGAGTTTTTTGCGAGACATTGTTTATTCGCCGTGAATATTACTGTGTGGGGACCGACGCTAGACAACCATATATACGCATACACACCACCTAGCGACCACGAGCAAAAGCGAGACCAGCGAACGAGCCGACGCGCCGTCCCGGCAAGTGCTAACATACCACCCGCTGACGAGAGAGAACGCGCCTAGAGTATTCCTAGGGAAAAGACGCGACGACGCTTCATAACGCGCTGCGGACGAAGTAGAGGCAAGCTCTCCAAATCCCAATAGCGAGAGAGGATATTCCAAAAACCGCGATCATCACACCGTTTGGATTATTCGAATTCTTGTACATGACATTTGGACTACGCAACGCAGCACAAACGTTTCAAAGGTTCATGGACGGAATTTTACGAGACCTTGACCAACGACTGGAGGAAAATGTAATCGTTTTTAATCCAGCGAAATGCCGATTCGAAGTACACGAAATTCCATTGTTAGGATGTACGGTATTCGAGAAGGGAACGAAACCACTTGACGAGAAAGTCAAGGCCATAAAGGAATTTCCACCATCTTCACAGACAACAAGCCAATTACATACGCGTCCGCACAGAAGTTAGAGAAATGCTCACCAAGCAATTCAGATACCTCGACTACATAGGACAATTTTCCACCGACATTCAACATATCAAAGGAAAAGAAAACGTAGTCGCCGATGCACTAAACAGAGCTGAATAAATAACAACGGGAATTGAATTCGCAACGATGGGTGACGAACAAAACAAGGATACCGAACTAAAAAAGATCCTGGACAACAAAAATTCGAACCTGAAGCTGAAAAAAGTATACTTTGCAGAGTATAACACGAACATATACTGTGACGTCACCACCCACACAGTCCGACCATACATCCCGAGCAGGCAAAGGAGACAAGCATTCAACAGTATGCATCAATTGTTGCACCCCAGAGCAAGAGCCACAACCAAGCTAGTGACGCAAAGGTTCGTGTGGCCTAGAATCCGAGCCGACTGCAAGAAATGGAGCAGAGAATGCCGTATCTGCCAGCAAGCGAAAGTGACCAGACACAATATACCAACCCCAGGAGAATTTCGATTGCCCACACAGAAATTTAACCACATACACATGGACATCGTTGGCTCACTACAAGAATCAAACGGAAAGAAATACATACCCACATGTATCGACCGATTCACGAGGTCACCTGAAGCTATAACAATGGCGGACATAGAAGCAACCACTGCAGCTAAACTACTTGTCACGCATTGGATAACCAGATATGGCAGGTCACTACAAATAACGACGGACCAAGGCCGACAATTCGAGTCGCAGCTTTTCCAGCAGTTAGAAGAAATGCTTGATTTCAAGCGAACGGGGACGACAGCATACCATCCTCAAGCGAACGGCTTGGTATAAAGGTTCCACAGACAGCTAAAAGTATCACTAATGTTCCACAAGGACGAACCCTGGACCGACGCATTACCAATAATACTTTTAGGACTTTGACCGGCCTGGAAAGAGGATATCAAGGCAACAACAGCAGAAATGGTATACGGAGCGACACTACGACTCCCAGGAGAACTACTATCCACGGTTCCCCAGAGACCACGGATAGAACCGGAAAAGAGACGAATACGGAACATCATAAAAGTAATCAAACCAACATCAACATCGAACCATAGCAACAAAACCGTTCATCTTTAGAGACCTAGCGAAAGCTGCGCACGTATTCGTACGGAGAGACACCATGCGAAAATCACTCCAACCACCGTACCAAGGTCCATACCTAGTGATCTCACGGAACACGAACACAATCGTAATAAGGAAGGACGGACAATCAACGACAGTCTCCAAGGAACGAGTTAAGCCAGCGTTTGTAGAGAAGGAGCTCGAAGACACGAACAAAAACCCGGTAGAAGAAACGAAAACGCAGCCAACAACCACGACGAGGTCAGGCAGGGTGATCAAGAAAACCGTACGTTTTCAACCATGACTCCGTCACAAGGAAGAGGGTGTGGGAACCGACGCTAAACAACCATATATACGCATACACACGACGTAGCGACCACGAGCAAACGCGAGACCAGCGAACGAGCCGACGCGCCGCCCCGGCAAGGGATGGGCGCGCCACCAGCAAGGGCTAACGTACCACCCTCCGACGAGAGAGGACGCGCCTAGAGTATTCCTAGGGCAAAGACGCGACGACGCTTCATAACGCGCTGCGGACGAAGCAGAGGTAAGCTCTCCTCCGACAAACCGTCAGGAGGTACCACACGCATTAGCTAGTACAGTAAAATGCGGAAAGCGTCGAGCCTTCATCTAAATCTAAAACGCCGAGTGCGACGATTAAGAAAAGTCCCAGCAGCTTTATCACCGATCTCGACACCCAAGAGGAGGATTCGGTCAGACCCGCTGACAGCGCCGCCGAGGCAGATGACAGACTACCAGCAACAACCGACGGCCCGGGCCCTCTTCAGACCGGACCAGGACCACTCGACTCCAGTGCCAGTGTCACCATTGCCTCCGACGCCCAGAAGGAAACGGACAGCTAAACCATATCCTCACCTACATCGCATCGCATCAACCGCGACCTCTATTTTGATCACCAAATAAACCAAATACGAACAACCCCAAATTCTGCATTCCTATAAATTTTGATATCGAGCCATATGTCCTTTGTTTTCTTGTTTTTAATTCCGTCGCCTAATTTTGTTCGTTTATACAGGACTTTTATTTTAACTCAACATATGATCGTTAATGCCTATCTTCAATCGTAAAATAATCACATCAACGCATTTTACCCGAGCAGACAACTTCCATCCGTCGGAACAATTTTTAATATTGTCCATAATTTGAGAATACTGGCTGCGTATGTAATTATCATAGTAAAAGGGCTAACAGAAGTCACATTTTAACGGAAGAGATGAAACTTAACATTGTATGTTACGTAGAACAGAACACCATATGAGGTGGTGAGAAACATAGTGGTGTAAGTCAAGCGATTAATATTTTGAGAAAAACGGTATTTTGCATTTTTTTGCAATAGAAAACTCATGTTTTGATTAAGAACTAATCTGCACTGAAGACTTAAGTAATTGTTTTGTGTTATAAAAAAAAAACCTGGTAAAATAAAATTAATCGTTCCAAATTCAATTTTTAAATAAAAACACATGTATTTATAAAAGTTTTAATAATGAAAAGAACAAACGTTCTTGCACATTAATATTTTTTACTCAACGTCCTTGTCTTCCTCAACCAAGGAACCTTCGCCTTAAAGTTCCTTGGTGCTCTTGAGTGTTTTAAAATATGGATGGTGTATGGGTGGTATATATTTTAGAAGATAGAGCATATCTTTTTTTTCAAATGATTAACAGGTCTTGGCCCATCATAAAGTTTTCCTTGAAAAACATTTCCCAAATTTTTTGGTCGACCTTCCTTGCTCGGTTTAACATCTAATTCATTAAGGGCCGCTTTTACAATCGTCGGGCATTTTTCGTTTTGCTTGCGGAAAGGTTAGAAAGTTGTGTTAGTAATCATTGTTGCGGCCCTTGACCCCCTCGAGCTTCTTTTCAATATTCCACCTAGAAATATGCCAGAATGCATGTTTCCTAGAAAATAGTTTGTCGCCCTCTAACCGCCGCTGTATGTAATACCGATTACAGATTGTTATAATGCCGGTACGGTGCGTGTGCTTGCTGTGCGCATCATAGATAAAGTAAAATAGATCGGCGTATAAAATATTTACCGCATTTTTAATTCGTCACTGTAGTCATGAGATGGCGCTGGCGAAATAAAAGCGGGTGCGGGTAGAACGGGTTGCAGAACTAGTGGGTTTCTAAATTTCACAGTATTTGATTCAAATCAAATATAGGAGTAATAAGAAGTAATTGATTAAAATAATATATTTATTGCAAATTGCACAAATGGTTACTTACAGTATAATAATAATATTATATATCGATATTCAACCAGCAAGAAGAAAATTTTGTTCCCTTCGATTTGAATGTGGCATGGTATTTCATTAAATTATTTCTCACACACTTTAGAAAATGAGGAGAATCAAACGATGGAATTATTTCCTCGTCGCCTATGAGAAATAAACGATAACAATATTTTGTCCCAAAAAATAACAATATGACATTCAAAATTTCATACAGACAATTGGCCTCGAAAGACAGTTGGACGCACCCTGGTTTAGTCAGTACTAAAGTAAACGAGTATTGCTGTTTACATTTTACATGATTTCATTGCTGCCGTATGTAATTTTGAGTGTTTCTCGTGTGTATGGTGAACAATGAATAAATTTAATACAAATTGTTGTGTCTTCAGATGTCATTCAAAGAAAGGAAATGATATAAATATTCATTTCCACTATTTTTCCAAAGAGAAGGCCGGTTTTGTTAACCTAACCAACAAACATGGTGTGGTTTACAGGTTCCAGATAAATCTGCTCTACAGCTACATTTAAATTTAATTATGGACACCATTTCTGCTAATTTAAAGTGGCCTTTCATTATATGGGATTTCCCCGTAAATGACTTGTTTGCAAACAAAGTCCTAATATGTTGGCAGATTCAGTTAAATCAGAATTTTTGCGCCCACATAGTATTAAATGCTTGGCATTTAATAGTATATTGTACAACGAGCATATAATGATGGCTATTAATCACGAGAACAATGTTTGCGGAACGAGCCGTAGGCGAGTGGAGCAAATCGTTTGAGTGATTAATAGCCATTATATGCGAGTTGTACACTATACTTTGTTCACGAAAATTAAAATCAAAATTAAAATCAAAATCAAAATAAAGAAAAAAACAAAAACAAAATCAAAACCAAAATTAAAATCGAAATTAAAGTTGCAATTACAATTACAATTGAAAAAAAAAATAAAATCGGTATTAAACAGGGTAAACAAAATATTATCATAAATCGCGTTCTGTGAATTAAAGCGCGAATTAACGTGTTTAATAACCATATTAAACACGCAAATGCGTGTTTAAGAAATTGAGTGTTAAATTTACCCCATTAATGCTGCCCGTAGACTTAAATAATGGGCACATTATAACATTTTCGTGAACAAAAGCTTTTAAACCTTTGACTATATACTAATGGACTGCTAGTCCCCCTCCATTTTCCATATGATCACTGCTCCAAAAGTTGTCTACAAGCTGGAGCCCGATATAAGTCCCGCCCCAGAGCCGAAAATGGAGCGTAATTTAAAAACCGGAAAGCAAAAAAAATATTTCACGATGTATTCATCAGCAACGTGGAGAATGCAAATGCGAGCATATTTCGGCAACTCGGGTCCACTTTCCTGCCTGTTCTTTACAAGCAAAGCATCAACCCATAATTTGCGAAGTTCCGGATTTGATAGAAATCTAATACAGAATTTTAGGTTATAAGTCAAAAGTCAACTGACGTGTAAATCAGCTGACGAGTATTATAACCGCGTTGGCATATATACGTGGACGTATTGCAGCCTTTCGCATAGCAATATTTTGACAAAGTGTGAATATTTGACAATATAAATGTTTATATATTCAAAGGTGTGAATAAATTGCAGGGTATCACAATATGCAATGCGAGCTCATAGAGTCATATGTTATAGACACAAAATAGCTACCAATTTAGTAACATACCGCAACCATTTAGGGTCCCGCCGCGCCACCGTTGCTTGGAGACACACATGAAGCGGCGCTAGCAGTCCAATAGTATATAGTCAAAGTTTTAAACATTTTACGTTCGCATTCCCACGTCTTGTCGCCATCTATTCGACGATGGCCGAACTACTAAGTGATGTTTTTGAACAGCGCCAAAATGCTCGAACTTTATCCCTATAATCAAAGTGTTAATATTCAGCAATGCGCTGTACACGAAACGATAGACTATTTAATTCCGAATCCAATGGTGTCTAAAATAGCAGAGGAAATTTAGCGGTTTTCTAGTAATTTGCGAATGAAAATTAAGCACGACACACTTACCGACATTTACAGTTCACTGTAACTTAAAACCTAAATGCACAACAATTTGCTATATTCTTCAATGAAATACGGGTCCCAATACTTATTACTGATTATTCAATTAACTTTTTATATTATTAATGCATTACAATAAGAGAAATATATGAGGAATCCTAATCTTCATAGAGGGTACCCTCTGTTATCGTGGGGATCAACTACGTTTTTTTTTGTGGATTTAATAATTGTTTTAATAATGAAAGAATATTTAAAAACTTAAGAAGACTTATCTTATATTAAAATAAATTTACTTGTAGATACTTTCGTATCTAAAAAAAATTGCAGAAACAATACATTATTATATATCCGCCTAATCACTGGCAACCCGATAAACGCATAACTACTATAAAAAAACTTCCACTTTTAATTAAAGGTGACAGTGACAAAACCATAAGTGTAATCCTCAGTAAAGCTTCAAAAATAATGCGAATATTTAAGTATTTAAATTACAGAAATAATTATATTACATAAACGCTTACTTACAGACAATGCAATACACGCATACATAATATTAATTTATTACTAAAAACTTGAAATTTTAAACGTGACAGGGACAAAACCATAAGTGTAATCCTCCGTAAAGCTTAAAAAACAATGTGAATATTAAAGTATTTAAATTGCAGAAATAATTATATTATATAAACGCCTGCTTACAGGCAACCCACTACACGTATAACTAATGATTTATGTAATAGTTTTAAAGAGTTGCTAAGAATTACACTCATGCTTGTATCCCTATTATATTTAAAATTAGAAGTTTTTAATAAAAAATAATATTAGTTATAGTATATTAGGTTGCCTACAAGTAGGCGTTGTATAATACCATTGTTTCCGCAATTTAAATACTTAAATATTCCCACTATTTTTAAAGCTTTACTTAGGATTACACTCATGGTTTTGTCCCTGTTACGTATAAAATTAGAAGTTTTTAATAATAAATTAATTCGAGTTATGCGTATATCGGGTTGCTCGGGATTAGGCGTGTATATTAAAAAATATTGTTTCTGCAATTTAAGTACGTAAATATCCACAAGTGAATTTATTTAATCATGAGACAACATTCTTTTTAAGTTTTTAAATATTCTTTTATTATTACAACAATTATTACATCCACAAATTATTAAGTAATTTATCCCCACGATAACAGGTGGAGCCCTCTACTTAGATTATGATTTCTCGTACATTTTTCTTATTGTAATGCATTAACAATATAAATAGTTAAATGATTAATCAGGAATAAGTATTGTAACCCCTATTTGATTGAAGAATATAGCAAATTCTCCTTTATTGAATTTTTATATTACAGTGAACTGTAAATGTCGGTAAGTGTGTCGTGCCTAATTTTCATTCGCAAATTACAGGAAAACCGCTAAATTTCCTCAGCTATTTTATACACCATTCGATTAAGAATTAAATCGTCTACCGTTTCATGTACAGCCCATTGCTAACTTTTAACACTTTGATAATAAGTATAAAGTTCGAGCATTTTGGCGCTGTTCAAAAACATCACTTAGCAGTTCAGCCGCCGTCTAATAGATGGCAACAAGGCGCGGAAATCCGAACGAAAAATGTTTAAAAGCTTCTAAATAGCAATTCTATGGGATGATTTTGATAATATAAACATTAAATGACCGCCAAACATATAATCCTTTAATCTTTTGAAATAAAAGTGCTGTAAAAATCCTGCAATAATAAATATTGCCGCAGCAATTTTTTAATGGTTAAATTGATTTTAATGATTCAGATTGTAATTTACAGAGGTATTAATGGTTTAATAATAAACAATAATAGTATATTGTACAACGAGCATATAATGATTCGCTCAAACGGTTTGCTCCACTCGCCTACGGCTCGTTCCGCAAACCTCGTTCTCGTGATTAATAGCCATTATATGCGAGTTGCACGCTATACTTTGTTCACGAAAATTAAAATCAAGATCAAAATTTAATTTAAAATTACAATTAGAATCAAAATTAAAATCAAAATCAAAATTAAAGTTGTAATTACAATTACAATTGAAAAAAATTTAAAATTAAAGTTAAATGCAATATTAAATAGGGTAAACAAAATATTATCATAAATCGTGTTCTGTGAATCAAAGCGCGAATTAGCGTGTTTAATGACCATATTAAACACGGAAATGCGTGTGCGTGTTTAATAACCATATTAAACACGCAAAAGCGTGTTTAATGAAACTTTGTGTTAAATATACCCCATTAATGTTGCCCATACAATTAAATCCTGCGCACATTATAACATTTTCGTGAACAAAATCTTTTACCCTTCAACAATACACCTGCGGCCTGGATTAGCATTCAAATATTTAAATATTCGGCCGAGGCTTAAAAAATATTTATTTTTTCCGCTGCCGACAACGTAAATAAGCATTGCATCTATAGTTACAGGTACCGTAAGTGGCTGATAACATTCGTGGTGTTTGTTGTCCTTGGTGACGGATCTTAATTTTTACTTACGGACCTAGGAAAATAATAAACAGAAACGTAACGCTCCGACATATAGGCGAGCAACACATTTTCGTCTATATCTATAGCATCGGCATCCTTTTTACATAACCACTGCTTAAAATAGTCGTAACAGGGCACATACCTTTTTCGATTTTGTCGGTAAGAGGTTCTAACACGCAATATTCGCGCTTCGTTTGCATCCATGCCCGCATAAAGTTTCACTGGATTGACACAAACTAGCAAAATTCGACATTGTTTTTTCGGTTGCTGGGTTTGCCATAGGACGCACAGGTGACTATAACAATTTGAATCCCAAATGTTACAAGCCGTATTTTAGAATATTTTCTGATCTTTTTTAAGTATTATATTTCCGGTAGCGGAAAAAAATTAATAAGCAACACGGAACGTAATGACAATTAACATTTTCGGCAGGCGACGAGCCTCGGCTCTGCCTCAGCTCGTATTCGCCTACCTCAAATGTTAATACGTCCTTACGTCCCTTGTTGCTTAAATAACTATTCCATCATATGACCTAAAAGTGTAATGGCTAATTTAGGTATTATAAATCAGTTTTAAAGCAATTTTGATACAATTATCTATTTAAATATTAAGTAAATATACTACTGCAACAATATCACCACTTTAAACAGAGTTATCAAACACAGATTTTTAAAATAAAATGAGAAACTTGTACATAGAACTAAACGGCATAGTGAACGAAGTACTCGTTTTCTACAGCTGTTCCACCGCGATCGTAACGCCCCCATCGGTATATTTCGAGGTCAATAAAGAAATGTACATGTAATAAATATCACTTACCGGTTCCTTTCTAGTGAAGGAATGCATATAAGTATTTTTGTTGTAATTTTTGCAGGATTTAATGACACAATAACGACTCATTATTTATAATATTTTTATAACGCGAAGGGAATGAACCACTTTCTCTTCGTTTTGACATACGAAAAACTGAAAGGAATCTAATATACACATACTTACTGTTTTGCTTGTTTACATATACTCGGCCTCGCTGATTATCGCTTGGTGTTGAATGATTTACGGACGAGATTTCAAATTGTATTAGCAGGTTAGGCCATCTAGCGTCATTTGCTGTAACAAATTCTAGCCTGTTTGGCGATACTTACGCCATCCCATGTTTCCAGTGCGAAGTTCCAATGCGAAGTTCCAATGCGAACAAATTATTTCGTATGGAGTGCGGGGCATGGTGCGCATTGCCTGCGAGTTAACCGAGATTTATCTGCTGCTTCAAGCACCGGATAAGATAACTGCGAATTATCTGCTTCTTAACCCTAACCCTGCTTTAACTAGGCATTGTAAAAGCGTATTTTCGCATTTAGTCCGGAGATAGTGTTAACCCACAGAGCATTAAGGATAAAGAGGGACAGTTCAATGTTAACTTTTAGAAACGCCATCAGCGCCGTCTGCGAGTCATCTGGCCAAACACATCGAGCCAGCGGGAAATTTAAAATTGCAACTTTACAATTCATTTTTGCAAGTGTTTCGAACTTTTTGGTTCTCATCTGTGCGAAGAAAAGCTCTAAATGATGTTGTAGGGGATTCGCTTGAAATTTTTTCCAAACGAATTCTTTTTTGGGCTGTGAAGTGAGCAACATTCTTGAAGGGGCAGTTTTAAAAAAGATTTTGCAAGAATTGTACTGGAAGAAGTACTACAAGAAGGTATATTAAAAATTGTCGGAATTGCATTCCAATTTAAATATTAAATAAATTGTCCTCACAAATGTGCATAACTTTTGAAAGTGGATTTTTTTTAGAGTAATACATTCAATGGAATGAACCCATTAATCTCTGCGATTAGGACACTTCGGAAATGTAAAGAAAGTTTTATTTTTAATATTTGAATCGCGGGTACAAACGTTACTGCAATACGGTGCCTTAAGAATTTTTAATTTACCCATTGCACACTCTTTTAGGTCTAAGAATATTAATTTAAATTTGAATTATAAATACGATGTCGCATTTCCAATTCTCCCTATTCAATTAACCCCCCCTGGTGACACCAGACTTACACATTAATTCTGAATTATCTGCTTAAACACGCAATTAATATTATATTGTACAACGAGCATATAATGATGGCTATTAATTACGAGAACGATGTTTGCGGAACGAGCCGTAGGCGAGTGGAGCAAATCGTTTGAGTGATTAATAGCCATTATATGCGAGTTGTACACTATACTTTGTTCACGAAAATTAAAATCAAAATTAAAATCAAATCCAAAATAAAAAAAAAACAAAAAGAAAATCAAAATCAAAATTAAAATCGAAATTTCAGTTGTAATTACAATTACAATTGAAAAAAAAATGAAAATCAGTATTAAACAGGGGAAACAAAATATTATCATAAATCGCGTTCTGTGAATTAAAGCGCGAAGTAGCGTGTTTAATAACCATATTAAACACGCAAATGCGTGTGCGTGTTTAATAAGCATATTAAACACACAAATGTGTGTTTAATGAAATTGAGTGTTAAATGTACCCCATTAATGCTGCCCATAGAATTAAATAATGCGCACATTATAACATTTTCGAGAACAAAGTAATTTAAGTAATTTTTCGGAATTGTAAGCGATGAAAATTTATTGTTTACAATATTGGTTTTAAACATTCATAATAATTTTAATTTTCTTCTCTGTTAATTATAGGCATTACTTGTAAAACAGTATTTTTCAAAAACTTGTAATAAAGGATTTGTCCATTCCGACACGCAAGGGCATTATTTAAAATTCTTAATTCTCGTACGAAGTACATTTTTCCTTAAAACATTAAACGCTAAACTTTAATAACTAAACACCGTTATAAGTCTAATAAACCAAAGAAAACTTGAGAGGAAGAGTGGAAAACTTTGGTGGTAATTTTTAGATATTTGATACGTTAGGATTATTATTCAAAAAATTTTGAGCTTAGGTTTATAATGTGTTTTTCCATAATTATCAATTATAAATTGAAATATTCATCATTTCAAATTGGTTATTTACGGATTACCACGTAGTGGCGATCATAGCCATCATCTTCTATTATAAATTGCTTTGTAAACGAAAATTGTTTATCTTCTTTTTAGGAACGCCATTTTTTTAAATTCATAATTAAGAGGTAACACTGTACAGTGATTATTTTAGTAACCATTAGTATACTTCTTCGGAAAAATGAACCAGATATGTAAATAATAATAATTGTGTATTTTCTACAATATATCAGTACATAAAAAAATAAGTAAAATAGTATATTGTACAACGAGCATATAATGATGGCTATTAATCACGAGAACGATATTTGCGGAACGAGCCGTAGGCGAGTGCAGCAAATCGTTTGAGTGATTAATAGCCATTATATGCGAGTTGTAGACTATACTTTGTTCACGAAAATTAAAATCAAAATAATAAAAAAAAACAAAAACAAAATCAAAATCAAAATTAAAATCGAAATTAAAGTTGTAATTACAATTACAATTGAAAAAAAAATTAAAATCAGTATTAAACAGGATAAACAAAATATTATCATAAATCGCGTTCTGTGAATTAAAGCGCGAATTAGCGTGTTTAATAACCATATTAAACACGCAAATGCGCGTGCCTGTTTAATAAGCGTATGAAACACGCAAATGCGTGTTTAAGAAATTGAGTGTTAAATGTACCCCATTAATGTTGCCCATAGAATTAAATAATGCGCACATTATAACATTTTCGTGAACAATAGTATATTATTAAACTAGTGAGAAAGTTGGCCATTGCCACGAGGGTGAAGTTTGCAACACGAGCCGTAGGTGAGTGTTGCAATTCACCCTAAAGATTTTTCTGTTTGTATTGAATTAAAACGAATAATTTTTCTATTTGGTAATTGCGGCAGTTCGCTGACAAAAAACGAATCGTAACCATAGTAACAACTAAACTGTTGGGCAATGAAACCGCTATCATTTGATTGGACGTTACCTGTTGGGCAATGAAATTGATATCATTTGATTGGACGTCACCTGTGGAGAAAATGATTCGGCCGAATAATGGACAACTTTCTCAATCAAAAACGATTTAGCAACGTTTATATTATTTAATAAGATGCGAAAAACATATTTACTGACATATTAGGTATATCAAAACTGCCATCATACGTCAACATGAATCGCCATTAATAGTACAGCATCTGCTCCCATTATTCCATGTTTTTTTTTCATATTTCATTATGCAAAATGACGTAAACCCAGTATCTATTTAATGGGCTAGCGTCAGAAATAATAAACGGCATAATAATTCAATTATAAGAAAGTGTTGATTTGCATGGCAACGACGTCATTCGGTTGTTACCGATACCACCAACGTCATCTAATTTAGAAAAAGTGAATACAAATTGATAACAATGATGTGGCTACATTTCTTTGTAAATACCGCGTTCCTGGTTTCGTGGTATTTAGTTATTTTTATTAGTTTTGTATATTTTAGTGAAAACCATGTCATAATATATGAATCATCAAAAATATTGTCAGCAATAAGCAAGGGCAAATTTGTTTACATTTACTGTAGACATAAGTTATATCAAATAATTTGTTAGTATCCTCCATAGTTTCTTAAATATTATACCGTGTGTTCGATAAAAAACGCCCAACGCCATAACTCTGTTATTTATTGACCGATTTGAATGCATTAAAAAACAAAGTCATTGGCCTTTTAAATACTACAAAATGACGTAAATTATATATTTTTTCGAAATTAACTTCATTGCCAAATGATAGCCAACTTAAAAGTTTTAAATGGCAACATATAACGTTTTAATTTTTTTACATTCGACATTATTTTTCTGAATCCAATAATGCCCAATATGTTGTTTTTCGTTCAATATTTTGGTCGAAAAAAATTAAAATAAATCTTCCATTTCAAATTATATTTTTCTTAAATTATAATTAGCGTGCCTTGGAAAAAAAGTAACAAATTTGATTTGTTGTAAGGTTATGTCAAACATAAATAATAAGTACCCAATAAATAAGTACTTATGTTACAACTCAATGTAGAATAGAATAAATAAGTAGTGCAAGTCTTAATTCACATGAGATTTAGATGTTCTGTGATTATTGTAAACACTAAGTAGAACGTCTAACTCTGCAAGTCCACGAAATTGTCGATCCACTCTCTTCGACTTTTTAAAGGCTCCATATCGACTCAAATTTCCTTCTAACCTTCTAAATTTAGGTTCTGGTATTCACCGCTCTGGAAACCGTAGATGATAAATTCGTGCCGCAACTCTTCGATTACTATTACATAGAAAATAAATTTGTAACATGTCCGTTAATTCGCTAATATTCATGATTATTTCTGAAACACACATTAATAACAAATGGTTGACATTGCTTATACAATAAATGACATTTGTCGATTCGAATTTTTTTCAAGGCACACTACATTTATTACCAAAGAAATCATGTGAACAAGATTTATTATTATTTTTTTCTGGCATAAATATTAGCTTAAAACCAACATAACGGGCATAATTAGATTCAGAAAAACAATTTCTAATATTATAAAATTTAAAAAGTATATGCAGCCATTTAAAAATTTAATGTTGACTATCATTTGGCAATAAAGATGATTTTTTTTAAATATATAGTTACCGTCATTTTATAGTATTTAAACAGCCATTGACTTTATTTTTTAGTTCATTCAAATCGGGCAATAAATAACAGAGTTATGGTGTTGGGCGTTTTTATCGAACACACGGTATATTGATTTAAAATTCAGTAACACAAGCAGCATTATTATTATTGTTAACTCAACAAAATATGTTCCGCCACGTGCGGCACATATTTTGGGACGGTGAACTAATTTTTGATTCTTATTCAATAGTTCGGACCTCTCAACTCAAATTCGTTTATTATTCGCCGTTGTTAAAAGAGTTTTG
This sequence comes from Ocypus olens, assembly GCA_910593695.2. NCBI lineage: Eukaryota > Metazoa > Arthropoda > Insecta > Coleoptera > Staphylinidae > Ocypus > Ocypus olens. The sequence goes on from OU343056.1 coordinate 17,171,012, forward strand.
TAAAATGGTGAGCGATTTTTCGAAATTTCTTCAATTCTTCAACACTTATGGCTGAAAAACTGAAACACATTTGCGACTCGAATCCGTTATTAAGAGACCTTAAATAGACAAATAAGATAGTGAAGGAATTTTCCAAATTTCCTCAATTTTTCAAAACCAAGAAGAACGGAAAAACAATTGCCACGCAAAGTAGCAAGTAGTAGAAATTAAACGAACTTCAAGAGTTGACGGTGAACACATTTTTATATATCTTCAATCACGGTAATTACGAAACCTTTGCGAGTAAAGTGAGATAGTGCAAATATTTTTTTAAATATCTTCAATCGTTCAAAATTTATAGCTCAAAAACTGAAAAATATTTGCGACTACATTTTTTTGCAGTGCTGTCAAAAAGCTTATGAATTGAGTAAGGTGGTGAACGAATTTGCGAAATATCTTCAGTTTTTTTAAACGTATAACTGAAAAACTGAAAAACAATCGCGACTCGAGTTCGCAGTTATCTCTGTAATCAGAAGAGCTTGAAGAGTAGAGTAAAATGACGAGTCAATTTTTCTAAATTTCTCTAATTGTTTGAAACTTAGAACTGAAAAATTAAAAAGCAATTGCTACTCGAATTCGTCATAAAAGGGCCTCGAATAGTGAAGTAAACTGGTAAACGAATTTTCCAAATTTCTTAAATTTTTCGAAACTTATAGCTGAAAAACAATCGCAACTCGAATTCGCTTTTTTCGCTATAATCAAAAGATAAAGAAGAGTAGAATAGAATATTCACAACAATAGCCATCATGCCCATTTGCACGGCACTCTGTTAAAATCTATGATTACTAAATCAATGATTAAGTAATCATGCCCTATTTTATTTTCTGGGGTGGGTGCCACTGAAATTGACGCCATTGCTCATGCTTCAGATGCCAAATGAATAGCCGTTTACAGTTTCCTATTATTTAGAAAATCTATTTTATGTTCAAATGTTCAACTACTTGCAACAAATTGAATGTGAATTGTTTGCTTAATTCATACCTTCTTCTAAAACACGCTTCGGAGCGGCATGATTAACTTAATCATTGATTTAGTAATCATAGATTTTAACCGAGTGCGATTTACCAATAGCAAATACACCAAATCTTCCATCGTTTGCTTTCTGGAAAACTTTCTAGTGTTGTTTCCCCGGATCAGTTTGCAATTTTTTTGCTAGCTTTTCACACTTCCTCTGTTAATTGGCCGCTAGGCTGATCTTATAATTTCACTATCATGCGCAAGAATTTTGTGTACGGTAACAAGCATGTACTGGATGGCCCCTATCCCTTCTCTTATCAATTAACAATTGCAAAACCCGCGTTTGTGTTCCAAGAATTGGAGGATAGGATAGGGACCTCCCACCGCCCTGAGTTTCCACTTTCACCTAACTATGAAAACACTGTTTGGTTAAAGAAATTTCTTCGTCAAATCATTGGAGTTTTAAAAGTTGCAAAGCCAACAATAAAAAGGGTCGCTGGGTTAAGGTAAAGTGGAAATGAAGAGTGGTGGGTGGGCCCTATCCCACTCTTCAATTCGTTAAACACGTCCCAGAGTTTCCATTAGCAAATTCATTTGTCGTGGAAACGAAATATAAAAAAATGTTCCGTATTTCTTTAAATAATTAATTAGCAATTGCAAAACCCTCGTTTGTGTTCCGAGAATTGGATGATAAGGTAAGGCCCACCCGCCGCCCTGAGTTTCCACTTACACCTAACTAAGAAAACTCTGAGTAAGGAAATTTCTTCGTCAAATCACTCGAGTTTCAAAAATTGTAGGACCACCAATAAAGACGGTTGCTGTTAAAGTGGAAACGAGGGGCGAAGGGTGGGCCCTATTCTACTCTCCAGCCCCTTAAACACACCCCAGAGTTTCCATAAACAAATTATTTTATCGAGGCAACGATAAACCATTTGAATCTTCTCTTAGCAATTAATTAACAATTGTAAAACCCTCGATTGTGTTCCAAGGATTGGAGGATGGGATAGGGCCCACCCACTCCCCCTCGCTTCCACTTAAACTAAAAAAAAAAACTCTTTAATTAAAGAAACTTCTCAGTCAAATTAGTGAAGTTTCAAAAATTGCAAAACCACCAATGAAAAGATTCTGGGTTAAGTTAAAGTGGAAATAGAGGGTGGCGGGTGGTCCCTATCCTACTCTTCAACCCGTTAAACACGCCTCAAAGTTTCTACAAACAAATTCTTTTGTCGAAGCAACCATAAACCATTTGATTTCACTGGAGTTTCAAAAATTGTAAGACCACCAATAAAGACGGTTGCTGTTAAAGTGGAAACGAGGGGCGAAGGGTGGGCCCTATTCTACTCTCCAACCCGTTAAACACACCCCAGAGTTTCCATAAACAAATTACGATAAACCGTTTGAATCTTCTCTTAGCAATTAATTAACAATTGTAAAACCCTCGATTGTGTTCTAAGGATTAAAGGATGGGATAGGGCCCACCCACTCCCCCTCGCTTCCACTTAAACCAAAAAAAAACTCTTTGATTAAAGAAACTTCTCAGTCAAAATAGTGAAGTTTCAAAACTTGCAAAACCACCAATGAAAAGATTCTGGGTTAAGTTAAAGTGGAAATAGAGGGTAGCGGGTGGTCCCTATCCTACTCTTTAACCCGTTAAACACGCCTCAAAGTTTCTACAAACAAATTCTTTTGTCGAAGCAACCATCAACCATTTGATTTTTCTCTTATCAATTAACAATTGCAAAACCCGCATTTGTGTACCAAGAATTGGAGGATAGGATAGGAATCACCCACCGCCCTGAGTTTCCACTTTCACCTAACTATGAAAACACTGTTTGGTTAAAGAAATTTCTTCACCAAATCATTGGAGTTTTAAAAGTTGCAAAGCCAACAATAAAAAAGGTCGTTTTATTTATCCGACTCTTCAATTCGTTAAACACGCCCCAGAATTTCCATTAGTAAATTCATTTGTCGAGGAAACAAAACCCTCGTTTGTGTTCCGAGAATTGGATGATAGGATAGGGTCCACCCGCCGCCCTGAGTTTCCACTTACACCTTACCAAGAAAACTCTGAGTAAGGAAATTTCTGCGTCAAATCACTGGAGTTTCAAAACTTGTAATACCACCAATAAAGAGGGTTGCTGGTTAAAGTGGGAACGAAGGACGGTGGGTGGGTCCTATTCAGTGACGGTTCGCGGGGTTTTTTCTGGTACGGCCGAGGAACAAGAGGTGGTAATACAGATAGGTGCGGTCACGCAGCCAGCCGTCTCTGCAACTGACCCTACTTATCTGTTTTATCACCTCTTGTTCCTCGGCCGTACCAGAAAAAACCCCGCGAACCGTCACTGGTCCTATTCTACTCTCCAACCCGTTAGACACACCCCAGAGTTTCCATAAACAAATTATTTTATCGAGGCAACGATAAACCGCTTGAATCTTCTCTTATCAATTAATTAACAATTGTTAAAACCCTCGTTTTTAGTTTAAGAATTGGAGGATGGGATAAGTACCACCCACCACCCGTCGTTTCCACTTAAACTCAACCTACAAAACTCGGTTTGATTAAAGGCATTTCTTCGTCAAATCACTAAAGTTGCAAAGTCAACAATAAGAGGGTTTCTGGGTTAAGTTAAAGTGAAAACAAAGGGTGGTGGGTAAAATTATATCTTCTAAATGTTCTGCATCATATTGATCTATTTGCAGGAAATCAAAAACCTTTCATTAAATTTAGTATTTTTTTAAACAAATCTGATTATTAAAACTAATTGATCAATATGACTTATATGGACAATAATAGCTTGTTTTACTTAGCAAATAAAGTGTCTATAGTTTTATTAGTCAATTAGATGTATAAATTCATCACAGGTTTTGTGCGATAGGTAATTTGTTATACCTGGGTCACGGTTGGAAATTTTTTCTAAATAGTTCTTTACAGCTGCGGCTCGAGGATGTTCGGCGAGGAGGCTACGGAAGAACATTTGAAAACAGGAACGAAATATTTGCTTCCTCTATAAGAGTAAGTAGTGCAGCACGAGCGGCATCTCTGTCAACCTTTTCTGCGAAGATCCACGACGAGCCGCCGCTGGTTCTTTATAAATGGATTAAACTAGCTAAGCTAATCTGAACAGCTTAAAAGATTACATTTCCATTCTTGCCGCAATCATCCGCTGAAATGTACACTTGTTTAAAATAAAAACAACAATTCATTATAAAAAGCAAGTGAATTTTTTTCGGAATTTTATGTTGTTGGAATTTTATGTGTTGTATTTACAAGGCCCCTGAGGCCCTTTTCAGCTAGCGCCTACTGCGCACTGCGCCTATGCATAAGTACGGCACTGGGCATTTGTTAGCAAAAGGGATCACTGAAACGAATGGTACCGATCCCATGCGAAGTCTGGTTAGCTTCCTGTTTAATGGCTAGGGTCTGCAAAATGATAGGACAATTTTCAAAATCGCCTTTTGGCCGGATGGATTGTGAATTGACTATTGTGCGCCGGCGCCCCTTGGCAACTGCCTATATTGCCTTATGGATAATCCGGCCCTGTTTATAGTCAAAGGTTTCATTACTGTCGGCAGATTAGGAATTTTATCTCGTCACAGGAATGAAACTTTTCACCGATGTTTGTACACTATTTTATTCAAAACCATAGCACTCGTTTTTTTATAAATTAAAATTCAAGTAAATTATTGCATTAACGTCAAATGATATCAAATAAACATCAGTTGATAAAATGCGGGCGGAAAATGAGGGTGGGAAGTAGCGTGTACTATGACACTTTTGACCAACTTTTGGAAGGTCAGTAAAGTCAATATACAGTTGTAAATAATGTCAATACTACATATACGGTTGTGAATAAATGTTTTTGACCTGTTCATTAAAAAGGGGACTAAAATTATATAACTTTTTAGTAGTTACTGAGAAACAGTGTTATTTTTATGGACTCACGATCGCTTGGTATCCACTCTTTATTTGAACCATAGTTGTCCCACTTAAACACTGCCATCTCACGATGTGCGCGCGAACCCGATTTAAAGGTCATTTGTAGCAACTGGTAGCTTTCTCTGTCTATCATCTGTATGTATTATTGATTTTGGAGCGGAGTAGTGCGCAGTTTGCGAATAGTTGCCGTTCCAATAATTTGCGTTCGCGACGTTCGTGAAATTAATAAAATAATTACAAACAATGATATCATGTGCATCGGTGAGCGAGGGCGGAGCGCTACCCTTCTATCCCGTCCGGAACCAGCTACTAACCTAACATGACGTCAATCAATTATCACCTTGCGAATGGATCCAATCGCGAATAATAATGATTTATTAATCAGTGTCTAATGTTATTCGTGCGTCGTTCGTAGAGTGCAGTGATGGGTGGCTCCGTCAGCCATGTGTTCCAGTCAGGGAGCGCTCTGTTGTCAAACGGTCACGGGCACAAGGTGTCCTACTCCACCAGGCAGAAGGTGCAGACTGTGTTCGATGCGCTCAGGGCTAATCCTAAAGTCAGCGTACAGCGGCTTGAAGGGTTGCTACAACAGATCCCTAAAGTATGTACTGTCAATAAACATAAACAAATGCAGGCGCGCACCCAGGGGGTTGGCTATCGGGCTTGAGCACCCCCCCAAGACATTTATATACCGAGCGTTAACCACCAAACCTGGCAATAACAAAATAGTGCTTTTTAGAATTTTAATTAATTGTAAAGCAATTGCTATGTTACACTATTGTTTATGACAAATTCACGGATTATCAGTCTATACATATATTTGTGTATGAATTATTATAAGCGTGAGCCCCCCAAGCCAAATTTCTGGGTGCACGCCTGAACAAATGTTCAATTTTTATATCTAGTATGATAGAAATTAGTGGTGGCTTAAACATCGCCACACTGTTATTAATTATTTTCAATAACAATCAAATTTTGTGTTTTTGTTAAAATAATGATAAAATCAAGCAATCTTGGATAAAAAACCGGTACTATTACATACACACAAACATATATGGATCAATCCTGGTCCCGGATGACGGTTGCTGCATTCAACCTTTTAAGAAATAAATAAAATATAACATTATATTTTCAATAGATGAAAAAGTGCAGATAAACTGTAAAAGAAAAATAATTTCCGTTAGCTTCTCAGCTGGAAACTTTCTTTGTGGTCATTGGATGTTTTAACTGTTGCATTTATTTCTAGAATGAATATATTTTGGCCATCCATGATGAGGCTGGATACAATTTGCTGCAAAAGTGTGTCGGTGCGAATAACGTGGACTTAGTGAAGTGGTTGCTGGCCAGGCACAACGCGGACGTCAACAGGTGTCCCTGCAGTCTGCCCTTGCATATTGCCTGTTTAAAAGGGTAAACAATTTCTTGTATTTGAACATGTTCATTCCTTTTGACTTTCTCATATTCCAGGCATGATGAGTGCGTAGAGCTCCTCTTAAAAAATGGTGCCAAAGTCGACGTCGAGGCCAGGATGTGCTGGCCTGGGCCTCACAACAACAATTGTGAAGAGAGAGGAAAATATTGTGAGTGCAAAGTAGAATTTATATTTTATATTATATTATTATATTTATATTATACTTTCATACAGAAATTTCTTATAAATAACTGCCAAAAATGACAATTTCGAATTGTTAAAAATTCTGCATTTTTGCCAACACAAACAGTACGATTCAATGGTAAATAAAGAAATATGCAGCTGCCAGAAATTGTGGATGTTTACTATCAGATGGCATTGTTTTATATACAAAAAAAAAGAAAATGACAATTTCGAATTATCAAAAATTTTGCATTTCTGCCACCATATCCGGCATAATTCAAAGGTAAATGAAGTAATTAGCAGGTGCCAAAAATGGTGAATTTTTACAATCAAAAACGGCATATTTTGTTATTAAAAATAAAAATTGCCATTTTTGTATTGTTAAAAATTTTGTATTTTTGCTACCACAAACTGTGGTAGCTGCCAGAAATTGTGGATTTTTACTATCAAAGAAGACATTTTTTGATATTAAAAAAAAAGAAAATTTCAACTGCTAAAAATGACAATTTCGAACTGTTGCACTACTATCATAAGTGGCACGTTAGCAGTAAAAATTTTCAATTGCTGAAAATAATTATTCCTTACTGTCAAAAATTGCTCCGGCAACCGGCAAGTTTCAACAATAAATAGAAAATTTCCAAATGCTAAAAATGTTTAACTGTAAAAATTTGAGCATTTTGACTACCACTTTCGGAATTTTTCAATATTAGAAAAAGGAAATTTGTAACGGCCAAAAGTAACAATTATAAATTGTCAAAAATTGTGCAATTCTACTGTCAGAAATGGCATTTTTCAATAGTAAAAAGATAAATTTTTAACCGTCAAAAATGACAATCTCTAATTGTCAAAAATTCTCCATTTCTGCCACCGCAAACGGCACATAAAGAAATTTGCAACTGTCAAAAATTGTGGATTTTTACTATCAAATTCAGCGTTTTTTAATATTAAAAAAAAGAAAATTTTAACTGCTGAAAATAGCAATTTCGAATTGTCAAAAATTCTGCATTTCTGCTACCACAAAAGGCACGATTCAACGGTAAATGAAGAAATTTGCAACTGCCAAAAATTATCGTTTTTTACTATCAAAGACGGCATTTATTGATATTAAAAAAAGAAGTAAATTTCAACTGCTAAAAATGTCAATTTCGAACTGTCAAAAATAGCACTACTATCACAAATGGCACTTAGCAGTAAAAAGGAAATTTTTAATTGCTGAAAATAACTATTCAATAATGTCAAAAATTGCTCATTACTGAAAACGGCACGTTTCAACAATAAAAAGAAAATATTAGACTGTCAAAATTTAAGTATTTCTACTATCACTATCAGCATTTTTCAATATTAAAAAAGGGAAAATTCCAATGGCCAAAAGTAACAATTACAAATTGTCAAAAATTTTGCAATTATACTGTCAGAAACGGCATTTTCCAATAGTAAAAAGATACATTTTTAACCATCAAAAATAACAATTTCGTATTGTCAAAAATTCAGCGGTAAATAAGGAAATTAGCAGCTGCCGAAAATTGTGGAATTTTACAATAAAAAACGGCTTTTTTTTATATTTAGAAAAAAGTAAATTTCAACTGCTAAAAATGACAATATCGAACTGTCAAAAATCGCACATATCTACCATCACAAATGGTACGTTGGCAGTAAAAAGGAAATTTCAATTGTCAAAAATAACTATTCAGGACTGTCAAAAAGAAAATTTCAACTGCTAAAAATGACAACTGTCACAAATCGCACATTTCTATCATCACAAATGGCACGTTGGCAGTAAAAAGGAAATTTTCAACTGCCAAAAATAACAATTTACAACTGTCAAAAATTGTTAATTTCTACTAAAACGTACAGTAATAATACAGCGAGATCGATTATAAAATTAGTCAAAGCAGGTCATGAACAAGAAACCACATGTATTTTCTTGGTTCCTAAATTTGAAAATATCAATATACGCCAGCTTGACACTTGCCAATAAAATAAGGAATTTTGGATCATGGCCAACTTTGACTAACTTTTATTCGATCGCACTGTATTATACGCTTCGCGTGGAACCGTGCCCGCTCGTCGTTGTACGTCAACTTTTTTCAGATTCATCGAACATACCGTGGAACGCACTTTTTGTTATAATTTTTAATTTTGATGTGATTGTTAAAGTATACATTTACCGACTACATACAAGTTTTGTATATAAAATATTACTTTAATTTAATAAATTCATTTTCCAGAAGAGGGCAGTTGCCCTAAATTTTCTTTAAATTATTCCCTTAAGTCTTTAAATCAATTAAAATTAAGTTTGTTTTTTACTCTGCAGACGCCCATGGTCATTCTTTTACTCATATGAACAGACCGAGTTGGTAAACAAGCGATCTATAACACAGCAGTTTTAAAAAGAAAAGAACATTTTGCTTTGAAAACATTTTTTGAAGCTATTAACAAGTTGATCCCTTTGTCAGTCATCGGTGACTGACACCGAAGTATTCTGATGGGGCAGTGTCAGTCACTGGTGACTGACAACGAGTACCTACTTTAAACTTATTATTTAGCGCTGTCAGTCACGAGTTAAATTAAATAAGCATATTCGTACTCATTTTATAAAATAAAACTTAAAAATAAAGAAGACTTTTTTTGACATTTTACAAAAAAAACTTGTTGGCAGCCGATGTGTTTAAACAAAAATGTACAAATGGATATTTCATGTACCACGAGATCAAAAAGTCGAAAATAGTTGGCAGCCCTTAAAACATAAACTAACAGAAGTTCAGTGGTGTCTATCGACTATTCTCCAGTAATTTTTAAACTTAATCTTTGACAGTCGAAACTAATCACAAATTACAAATATAATGGTATATTAGTTAAATGTGTTTTACTCCAAATTACAATCAACATAATACCATGGATTAAACACCTCCAACATTAAAACATATATTTTCTAGGCTTTTTAATTAACAGTAGTTTTATACATGCTAAGAACAGTTATGGTTAATGCTAAGTTTGATGTTAGACAATAATTCATTTTTTGCAGCTGTGATACAGCAAGACGAGGCAGCTTCCTGCATCGATCGAGACCGTGATAGAGACCGCACGCCCAACAAGTTGCAGTCAGCCATGTATTATGCACTTGACGGAGACCAAGTCACTATACTGACTATGTTGGCACAGAAGTGTGAAGATTTTTGGGTAAGTGTGAAATTTCTGTAATGTTCTTATGTGAACATGGTGATTACCTACTTTCAAAATGATAAATAAAGTATATTAAGAGGGATCGTTACAATCATCGTAGTTTCTGAGGGGAGTCGCTGGTTGGGTCAAGGTAGACAGAGGGCTGACCCTTTTACAATTCAGAGCGACCAATAGAAATAGGTTTATACATCATCCAATACCATAAAAAAATTAAAGTAGACATGCAGCGCAGGCAGAAAACAGATCAATTTATCAACAGTCATCAGCATGGATTCCATTCGCTCTCACAAATCTGTGTATAGTGAATGTATATCAAGTGCTTTAGAAAAAACACACAGGTTGATGCCGGTACTTTGCAAAAGCATTTGACAGAATAAACCAGGATATAATTTTACCCAAACAACAGTTAGGTATGCTTGGTAAACTGCATAGTTGGATAGAAAGCTATATTAAATGTACAGTGAGATCAGAAAATCGAAAATAGTTGGCAGCACATTTTCTGAAAATAGAGATAATAATTCACGTAATATTATGTTGGTTGCCTGAATCAGTGCAGTACATAAAAATTTTATCTATTTTTGTCTTGTGGTTTTTTGAGGTTACTTATTTTAAAGCTTTGACTATATAAACATTTACTGCTGTTCCCTCTCCATTTTCCATATGATCACTGCTCCAAAAGTAGTCCGCGAGCTGGAGCCCGACATAAATCCCACCCCTGAGCGTAAAATGGAGGGTAATTTAAAAACCGGAAAGCAAAAAAAAATTCTCGGTGTATTCATCAGCAAAGTGGAGAATGCTATTCAAATTGTTTATAAATGATATAACAAACTGTATAATAGTAATAATAATAATTTATTGGGTGTTAATACATGGAACATGTTTACACAGGTCAGATATAAGGGTACAATATTTTACATCAAATATAAAAATAAAATTAACAGGCGCGAGCACAACATATTAAAACAAGTGTATTGTCAATAAAATCAATAAAATACATGTAAGCAAATAAACAGTTTACAAATTTGATAGAACATAAATAAATAAAAAATAATCATTTAAATTATTTAAGCACTTATAATCAAATCGGCGTAGTCGTTAGAAATACAGTCTTCCAAACTATAGAATGCCCTTATAAAGTACTTTTTTAAGATTATTAAAAGCTCTCAGTGTTTCCTCTTTGCTGATGAAAAATATTTAAACGAATTATTAGTCAAAGAGACGTGGAAGACCTGCAAGAAGATGTTTTTGGGAATGGTGTAACTGCAATGCTATGCAACTCAAATGTTAATAAACGTAAAATCATGCTTTTCTACAAAGTTGACAAACCCATCCTTTTTATGTGCCAACTAGGAAATGACACTTTGCAGAAAGTTGAACAAATAAACGACTTAGGTGTATTATTTGATGGGAAGTTAACATTTAATCAACATATAATTAAAATAATTTCATTGGCTTCAGGGTTCGGACGATATATATCATCGGATATATATCATGGATATTTATGAAACACACAATGCCAAAAAATTCCCCCGTTTCTCAAATATTCCCAGTTGCAGCAATATGAATAGTAAGTATTTGCTTTAATTTAAACTAGAGATGGGCGAAATGACTCTTTTTTGTCGAAAAGAGTTGATTTTTGAAGTGACTTAAAAATGAAAAAGTAAGTGTGAGCAAAAAAAAAACAAAAAAAGGTCCTCACTTTGAAAATTCTTCAATTTATCCATGAAAACATAGTGAAGAGCAAAAAAGTCTTTATTTAAAAAAAAATTCATTTTAATGTCAAATATTTTGACATTTGAAATGTTATTTTTTTATATATCTTGTAAGCAACTGTGTTTGTTTGCAATAAATAAATATAATATAAATAAAGTATGCGCATTATATAATTAATAAGTCATATAAACATTAATATTAATGACCAAGAACAAATATCAAGAAGTTGATATATATCGGATATATATCCGATATATTGATATTTATATAAATATCGGATATTTTCCGAACCCTGATTGGCTTGTAAAACATTGGGCAAGAGATACACATCGGGTTTTACAAATGTCACAGCTATGAAGTCTTTGTATACATCATTTATGAGTTCTCAGACCATTTGGTCTCCGAATTATGCCTTGTACATAAATAGAAGAAATTGTACAATATTTGTTCTTACGTTCTTACTATATTTCACATAAAATAAGCTGGGGCGAAAATAGAGCTTATTGTGAAATTGAAACGGTACTGGAAATAGGGAAAACAGAAGGAGATTACCCAACTTAACATGTTTATTGAAAATAATTAATAACATTATATATTCATTCCCGAGCCAGCCTCCGCTCTGAACGGAATCGCGGACAGCTAGCGAAAACCAAAAGTGCGAAAAACGAGTGCAGTGGAAAATATCAACATTATCTCGACAGTGCTAAGCATATAGTGCGAGAACAAGGAAAAGACACCTGCAAATGGACATTCCACAATCGAGTCCCACGAGGATTTACTCGAATTCCAGCCAGTATAAAAAAAGTGGAGCCCAACTATCCAAAAACTACCACCAAAAAACTACAAAAATACTTACAATAGAGCAACAGAAACAATTAAAAAAACAACAAATAGCAATAATGCAATCAACATCGCAACAAGTACAACCAATCTGTACCCCATCTACACAACAAACACAAACTCCACAAAACATTCCGGCTCAGCAACATAAAACACTACAAGCACAAAATATCCAAACAAAGACTACATCCAGTAATTAGCCCTCTTATTTACAATGTCAAAACAACCTCAGAATATTCACGTATCCAACTAGCCCAAGTATGGGAAGATAATAACTATGAACCAGACATAGTGATTGGTTTCATAAATAGAACAAATTCTGAAAGAAAACAATATCATATCACTGCGAGATAAAAAGATAATATCAAGTTACTTTGAGAGGAACACACCAGAAGAGGCTACACGAACAATCAACCCATCATATTGAGTTATACGCAGCGTAAAAATAGAAGTAGAAGACTCAACGATTAGCTCTTGCCTCAACTCCCTGGGAATACAGCACAGATATTGCAATAGTATAACCGCCAACGCCACTGGACAAAAAACCCAAATTATACGCATAATTTATTTATTTATTTACAAAACCCAGCAGACTCAATGCCCATTGACAGGGTTACAAAATAAAGTACAACCACAAATCAAAACTATAAATGAATCACAGAATAATTAACAGTGTTACAAAATAATAGTGTAACTATTAACATAAAATTACAAATAACTTATGAATTGCAAAGGTAGGTACAATAAAATGTTCGAAGAATAAACATAAATTGCTTAAAGACGTTTTAGTAGATCGTGCTTCAATTGTGGAAATGCGGGTGTAAAGAGATCAAGGTCTCCAGAAAATTGATTATACAACTGAGACAATCGTACGATGGAAGAATTTAAATAGTAGTTTTTCTTTGTTTCTTTATGAAATTAAAGAAACTCAAGAGCTGCCATGACCATGAACTTACGATTTCCAGAAAAAGAGATGTGGCTATCAATACCATATGAATCTATAAAAGGTTCTTGTGCATGCCTATTTGAGGTGTTTGGTGCATTTATTTCAGTTTTGTATGTGACCTTGCCTTCCCAGGTATAATCCCTTCCAGCGGCGTACACTCCGGCAAGACACAAGCTAGCAGAAATTTCCTTTAATGACTGGTCCTCGATCAAAATTCTGTATTCTGTTTACCACGGAAGGTAGAAGTAGGGTACTCTAACATGCTTTTGCAGATGAATGCTTTTGCAGATGACCTAGCTATTCTAGCCAAATGCGAAGGAGACCTCCAGGAAAACATGTACAAGTGGAACGAAAAGCTCAATAAACACATCATGACAATCAATGTAGTGAAGACGAAAATAATGGTTATAGGAAGAGATAATGCAGCAACAAATGTAACAATAAGTGGAAGACAAATCGAACAGACAGAAACATTTCAATATCTAGGGGTGACAATAAACAACGAGGGAAGCATGGAGGACGAAATAAATAGCAGAATACAAGCGGCTAACAAAAGTTTCCATGCTGTAAATAAAACATTATTAATGAACAGACAAATATCAAAAAGAACTAACTGATACTATACAGAACAATATACTAGGTGCTGTAAAAATGGCGGATTAACTCAATGGTACGTTGTCGAGGATTACTTCGAGAGTGTGGGAAAAATAATGAAAAAAATCGGTATTGTATTTTTTCGAAGATGTGAAGACTAGTGTAAATTATTTCATTGCTTAAAATCTGCATAACATTAATTATTTCCACTCCAGCTCATCAAATAAATTTTTCAGAGATACATACTTTCATGCTTGTCAATATTATGTACAATTGGTATTTTCTAATGCGATAATTTGAATGTTTAATAATTGATTTTCCCATTGAAAAAAACCTAGCATCAGTAGATTTATTGTGAATGCGAAATTCTTTTTTTTAACATTTAAATTATCGCATTTGAAAATACCAATTGTATATAATATTGACAAGCATGAAAGTATATATCTCTGAAAAATTTATTTGATGAGCGAAGTGGAAAAAATTAATGTTATGCAGATTTTAAGCAATTAAATAATTTACACTTAAGTCTTCACATCTTTTTCATTATTTTTCCCATACTCTCGAAGTAATCCTCAACAAGGTACCATTGCGTTAATCCGCCATTTTTACAGCACCTTGTATAGACCTGTATTAATATATGGAAGTGAAACGTAGACACTTAATGGGAGAATGATGAGTAAAGTGCAAGCAGCTGAAATGAGATTTCTGAGAGAGGTCTAAGGGGTCACAAAGTTGGACAAAATAAGAAATGAGGACTTAAGAGCAAGGCTACAAATAAGAAGTATATTCGAAGAAATTGAGAGGAGGCAGCTGTGATGATATGGACACTTGGTTAGGATGGCGGATGATAGACCAGCAAAGATGGTTTGGAAAACAAAAGCAGCACGGAAAAAGAAAAAAGGAAGACAACCAAGAAGCTGGGAAAGTAGCATCCAAGAAATACTACTCAAGGATAACATGGAACAAAACAGTGCAAGAGTGATGGCAGCGAATAGGAAGAAGTGGAAAGAATTCATTATACAGGGTCCTGCATCTCACCTCCCGTCTTCTATAGCTCAGTTACTAATTAAGTTAGGATTTCGATATTTTGTAGAATATATTTGTATCCTATGATGCATTTCAGGAAAATATTTTTGATTATACAGGGTGTCCCAAAAAAGCGTGACGTCATGATGATATATTTTTTTACATTACATACTATGTATTTTATTGCTTATTTGGGTACCTTTTATGGTTGCCTACATACTACTATAATTTTATTGGAATCGATTTAGGCATATCAGCAAAAAAAAATAACTAAAAAAACGGTTTTGCACTATTGGTTTAAAAAGTGAATAAAAAATAAAAATAGCGCCTTGTTAATAAAATCATACAAGGTACTTATTAAATAAGGTCTGATAGTCCCGTTAACCAAGTTTGATCTATATGAATTATACAGGGTGTCCAAAATTTAGTGTCAAACATTTCAAACTTTAAAGCACTTTATTTTTCTTATTTTAAATTGGAGCCCCTGTATATTTTTATGTCATTCCATGCAGAATTAAAAAATAAACATTTTTTCTAATGACAACCCTGTCCGAATTCCTAACGCATTAAAAGTTATTTGCAGAAAACTCGTTTTATCAACCATTTCAATAGCCATTTTACTAAATAAAAATCGAAGGTGGCTTTGAAAAACAATTTATTGACATTAAAATTTAACAAAGTGACAAGAGACTATTTTGACTTTAGTAATGTAAACGTTTAAAGTATTGTTAACTTAAGCTTTTTGTACTCAAGAATTATTTTTTCCATGACACCCTGTATAATTAATATTTTTATTTTTAATTCATTTTTTAAATCAATAGTGAGTGCAAGACTGATTTTTCCCTAGTTTTAATTTTTTTTTACTGATATCCCTGAATCGCTTCCAATAAAATTATAGGACTATATAGGCAACCATAAAAGGTACCCAAATAAGCAATAAAATACATAGCATGTAATTTAAAAAATATATCATCATGACGTCACGCTTTTTTCGGACATCTTGTATAATCAAACATATTTTCCTGAAATGCATTCTAAGATGCAAATTTATTCTGCAAAATATCAAAATTCCAACTTAATTAGTAAATGAGCTATAGAAGACGGGAGGTGAAATGTATAATCAACAGTTGCTCTGTAATTTCAACACAGCCATTCATAAAATTAGCTAAAGCGAATGCTCCTAAAATAAATAACATGCTCTATGAATGTATACATGCTACCTACCCACAATCAAAATCCATGTATTCTTTGTATATAAATCCACCCTTTATTACCAATCGAATACTCTATATTCACAAAAGCATCGCTTTATGATAATGGCATCATTGTTGGTGATTTTGACATTAACAAAACAAAATCCAAACACATATCAAACTTCCTCTCCCATTCCAACTTTGTTCAAATTAAAACTGACCCCACAATTAGAATGAACGAGAACCAGTCCACCGCCCCTGACATCCTCCTATGCACTAGTAATATCAAGCACCTGATTTATTCAGTAAAACTAACCCCAGACCGCGGCTCGGACCATCTATCAATATCATTCCAACTAATGGTAAATTCACCACTGATTCCAAAACCACCTGAAATCATAGTATGCCGACATCTCAAAAGTCACAGAGGACCTTCACCATTTCATTTCTCAGCACCCCGTCATAGATTCCAACACAACCACTAAATTCAACATCCTTTTATCAAAGTCAATCCAAATGCATACCCCACAAATCCCCAAACAACATTACAAATATCCGCTTCCAAAATGTATTTTAAAACTGATAAAATATAAATGGCAACTCTATAGAGACTACAGACAGTTACAGACCGGCTACAGTGAACAAAAATTTAATAGACTTAATAGAGACATACACAACCTAATCGGATAATTTAAAAAACAAAAATGGATCGAGGCTTGCCAAAATATAAACAGTGAGCAGGGTAAAAAATATTGGGTAGAAATAAAAAAAACTTGGTAAATACAAGTCGTATAACAGCATTAAAAAAAATTGAGAACCCGATCACTAAAGACAAATCGACTACTGATAAGGACATAGCAGGCTCATTTGCAAAATACTTGACAGACCAATATGAAATATCTGATTATAACCAATTTGACGACTTCTTCAACGAGTACAGCAATGCCACTAATTTAACTCCTCCACCAACTTACTTTGAAATATTAAACTCATCAAATACACTGCTCCTGGACGTGACAAGGTGCATAGACATCCATTCCTACATCCTTAACACTTTCACTGCCACCGACGCGCTAGTGCGTCCGACGTTATACTTGCGTAAATGCAATCTCAATTGCGGTGGCAGCGAGAGTGTTAAAGTATTTAACTATAGTTACATTCACCAAAATTTTCCAAGTGAAACAAGGAATTATTACGTGCATTTTAAAACTCAACTGTAACCCACTTGATCCACAAAGCTACCGACGAATAATCCTACTCCCCGTCATTGGCAAACTGTACGAAGCACTATTAAAACAGAAAATCCTTTTACACCTAAAAAACTCTATCCCTTTAGGATTTCTAATTAGAAACTTGTTCAATAAGAAATATTTAATAGAATAAAAAAAAAAAATTGTGCTTAAATTTGAATAGCGTGTATATGCACCATTGGCGCATAAAGGTATACAAATTTTAATGTGATACTGATTTAAATATCCAGAGTGCAGATATACATTACATTTTTATATTAGTAAATCGTATTAGAATTGTACATTTTACACTTTAGCTGCTTCTTGGCTTCATGGACATATGTCCAAAATTATTTTTTCGTACTTCTGACGGTACCCTCCCAATGCAATTGTTTGGTCTTCTACGGCCCAGGGTTTAACGACAATATACGATTTGAAATCTAGTTGACTCATTTTATTGCCATAAGTTTCGCTTAGGAACTTGTTCTTACTCAAACATTTCTTAATGTTTACATCAATGTTTACTTCTTTATCTTTTGTGGACCAATATAATTGCATTTCTAAAAGATAATGGTAGCCGGTCAAAATAAAAACCGATTAATTTTTTCAAATCTTCACTTGATATTGCTATTGTCCATAGCATCTTTGTTGTAATTCTCAACTATTAATGACAAGAGATCCTCATCCAAGAATAAGAAGTTTATTTCCATGGAAATTTCCCACCAATGTTATGCAGACGGAAATGATAACAATCAATAGAATAAAACAATAGAAAGTTACAAATTTTTGGAGTATTCTGAAATGGTGCGTATACACCATTGGCACCCTTGGCCAAAGGTAGGTTAAGATATGCTGTTTAAAATTTTAAGAAGAATATCGTTACGTGTAGATTATCCGTCAATTTATACACACCTGATATATCGGATGAATATCGATATACCGGGTGTTTCAGGCCACCCATACACTCCTATTATCTCACGAAGTACAAATCGGATTGACATCAAAAAAACAATTTTTCGAGCTCTATCATGTGGTATGAAATGTTAACCGCCTTCTCTCTGGGGCAGGGAGCCATCTACCACGAACTAAAAAACAAGTTTTTGACAAAATTCACTGAATTCGGTTCATCAACTGTCAGGTTTATTTGGTGCGAGAAATAAATTTAATTCAATAAATGTCCTTTGTACAGTTTTTGCCGATTATAGCGCCATCTGTTGCTAATCGAAAAAAAAATTCTGGTAAAAACCTAAAAATTTTTAGTGCAGAATTGAAATCTGCCATAAAAAATAGGGCTTCCTATTTAAGATTTCAAAGTTTTATTTGGGATGGTCTGAAACACCCGATATATCCGATATTTTGATATTTATATAAATATCAGATATATTCCAAACCCTGCTCCTAAGGCGGCTCATCAAAGTTCGGGGAGGAGACTAACGAAGTAAAAGTGCCTCAATACCAGCTAACTCCATAAGAGTAAGTAGTACATCCAAGGCAGTTGTTAAGAAGACACTTTAATTACGAATTAAAAAATCTTAATATTTCGGTTTTGATGAATTTGTTTCGGGAATAAAAGTACATCTAACATTGCTTTTACATTGGATTACTAATATAGAATGGGCGCAAGTACTGATACTGATTTTCGTACATTAAATTTCAGAATGTTGTGTTTCGCTCCCGTAAGCCACTGCTGCACGCCGCATGCGAGCGCGGGGCCTGGAGGTGCACCCAGTTCCTGGTGACTGAGCGCAGCGAGGAAATCCATATTCTAAAAGACGAATATTATCCTATACATTATGCGGTATTACACGATAGCAAATTTTTAGAGTTACTTATAACGGCCGGTGCGGACACTACAGTCCGGACCAGCACACAACAGATGACTTTATTACACGTTGGTAAGGAATTGCATATTATCAAAAATGTCCCGATTCAAACGGGATTGGAATTTTAGAAATATATGTTGGACTTCATTCATCTATAAAATACCCTTGCACTTTTTAAATAATGTATTATTGTTTTATCGGATCTACACTAAACTGACAAAACCGAAACATCCTGGTGACAATGCCCCTTTTCCTTTTAATGTAGAATGCCGAAATATTAATATTTCTAAAATATCTATACTGACCACAAGACCTAATTTATGTGTAAATGAAATTAAAAATTTGTTTGCATTTTGATACTTTTTTGTTTCGAGTCCCTGTTGACAGTTTGTTGTAGTAGCTCATTTTTGTGTCAGATTCATGTAGCAGTTTTGCGGATCTGTTGTTATAAATTATAATGACCAAAAATCTCTAAACATGTGTAAGCAATCTTTGTGTAACAATGCATGCTGTTGCACTGATATAATGCTCCATATGTCGCAATATGTTTGGTAAACTCGGAATCTAAGGGTCCGAGCTGTAATTGGTTAGAACTGAATATTATTGGTGACATAATTATTATAACTTAACCCATTACTTCTCATTGTACTCAAGCAAGTAACAAAAATTATAGGCATTAGTGACAATTACTGGCAATATTACTTTAGAGAGGTTATTTGTAACAAAAAACGTTGTGTTTTAATGCAGTAACATTTTACGATATTGAGTTATAGAAGATATCTGAGAATTTGAAATTCTTTTGAACACTTTCATGTCATAGGCAGTAATGGGTTAAGTGAGTCGATTTTATAAATGTTCAAGCATGCATCAATAACAATTGTAGTCCGGTTTCTAGCTATTGACTGAAAAGCAGAGGTAGCTGGTGGCGTACCTCATGATACGGCCAGGCCACGGTTATAGAGGTGGCAATAAAGATGAATGCCAATTTTATTAGTGATGTAGAAATGCTTTGTTATACGCAATCGCTACTTTCGTTTTCCGTACCATAACCCATGTCGCCAGTTGCCACTGCTGCTAGACACAGTCGCTTACCACTACAACTATTTTTATGTATCTGTATGAATCTTCACACAAGTTTAATGTTCCATTCTCATACTGCACACCATATTATTTAAGGCATCCATTTTTACAGAACTATGTTTATCATTATTAGTTTAAAATTGTGCTTCAATTTGTGTGTAGTTCTTCTGGTCGCACGTAAATCGGCCGAAGACACGATATCAACAATACGCTTATTACTCGATAATGGCTGCAGTGAACTGATTAACGAGCCGGACACACTCGGTAATACACCGCTGCACGCGCTTATTGTGAGGTACGCCCTGGAGGAGGCGCGGTACGGATACGACAAGTGGAATAAATGGGACGTTCTTCACTTGGTCAGATATTTGCTGCAGTCAGGGGCCAAGCAGTCCATCAACCAGGTCGGCAACTCGGCTCTGGCTTGTGTCTTGAGGCACGTTCGCGACTGGGAGATTTGCTATGATCTGCTCAACATGCTTTTAACTGAAGGAGGTGAGTAAATTATGGAGTTATCAAATGAGTGCTTAATGACTTTTTGTACAGTAAGTATTGTTTTAAATGGAAATATCTATTTTGATCGCTCGAGATTTTGACCATTTTTGAGAAATATCTTGGTATGAAGAGCTGAAATTTTGCTAATAACGTTGTGTTAATAAGTATTTATCACAAATTTAATCATTTTTTTGTCAATGCAAGGGGTATTTCCAGCTTAAACCAGTAAAGCTCAACTTAAAATTGTTTAAACTGGAAGTAGCCCCCACCATTGCTAGGAGCTTTTTCTGTTCCCAGATCCATGAAAACTTATAATTAAGGTATTATAAATCTTTTGATATCCAATGATAGAGGAATCAATTAAAAAAGAGATAAAAAATTAACAATAATTGAAGCCTATGCTGGAACAACATTGTAAACGCCAAAAATTGTTTTGTTGGGAAATCGAAAAAACCAAAAATGATCAATTGCTTTATTAATTAGGTAAATGTATGGCTAATATAACTAGTAAAAAAAGAATTTAACCATATGATAGGCACTGCATACTTGACCACATACAGGATTGTGATTTACAAGCATATTTTTCTCATTTCAATCAAACAACGTTGTATATCCATGTCGGTTACAATGTTGTTTTACGGAACTAAGGCGGTTACAACGTTGTTATAAGATTAAAAACAAAGTACAAGTGAAAATGTAATATTTTAATCAAATTAAACAAAAATGAAATGTAGTAGGTACATAATTTTAGGCATCGCCCTTAATGTTTTTGTAAAAATTTACATATTTTAGTGGAATGTAATCACACATATGTAATAAGTTGGACAGTTTTCCTTTTTTGATTGTAAGAGGTCCTTCATACCCTTCCCTAAGATCGTCCAGGGTTACTTCAATTGTCGCCTTCTTGGGTGACTTAAGCGAATAAAATATCCATGGTTGAGTTGTGTTGTGAGATTTTCTTATCGGTTAAATCTTTAAAAAATGTTTGATGCATATAAATAACTGTGAAGGGATTGTTTACTTTTGATTTTGCGATTACATCTGTCCACTGAAATGGCACATAAACCGAGGAAAGTTTTTTCATCCGTTCTATCAGAGCAAAGTCTCTGTCACAGGGTAAAAAACTGTGTCCACTAACTAAAAACTTCTGCTCCACTTGGGTAAAGTATTTTTCTCTCAGTATCAGTCGGAGCAATGTTATCATTTTCCAGTTGTTATTTTGGCCCACACATCTGTCGGACCAAACAACAAGTTTTCTTTCCTGTCCTTGATCAAGACGGTGGAAATGTTGAGTGACATGAAATAGTAATGCCGAGGCGATCTCAGTAGAGCCTCGATGTGCCATTAATTCATCCCATAATATCATGGTAGCTATACCATTTCCCATGTTATGAACACAATAGTTATAGGTAGAAAGTTGCCTCTGATAGAAAATGGACGAATGAGTTAGATTTGGGCAAAAAAGTACTTGTTGCAAATCTGTGCATAAAACTACATAATTAGGATTTATCCTAGCCATTTCGGTATCTTCTATCAATGATTGGTAGCCTGCTTCTGCTCGCAAATGATGGATTTTACTTTCATTTTCGATTTCCCGTCTGTCAAGTTTATCGTCGGTCGAGAGAAGTTTCATAAATAATTTATCACTGTATGAGCAGGTGTCTGACCTGGGAAGTCCAAACCGCAAGTTAAATTTACTTTTAAATACATCGTAATATGTCCTTAATGAGATTTGATTCTGTGGGTATTTTTCCAAAAACAGTCTATACATTTTTGAGATGCTTAAATCAGGTGAAAGGCAATTCTTCGAGGATTCATTTCTGCTGTAATGACTTTCCTGCTGTGGAAATAACTTAATATGTTCGTATATTTTCTATGTATCTGTTGGCTTAAGTTTTTTTGGGCGGTTCATATGCTTTCCACGTTTGTCAGTTATATCTGCACCAGATTTTATTTTATCCACAAGGTACTGAACTCGTCTCTGTGTGATGGAGAATATGTAGCAGAGAGTTGATTTGCATACCCGTATACTATTTATGGCGTATTTTACAGTAGTTTAGCGGCGGGATATTGTCTTTTCAACCCTTCTTCTCTTCGGTTCTTCAATGGTAATAACTTGACCATCATAACTTAGCTCTCTGAACTTCTGGAATAATGTTTGGTGTTTACCCACCAATAATTCGGCACAGCACCCATCACACGACTGAAAACACTTGCAGACACGTTTCTAAAAAATTTATTATGACTTTATTACGAAATCTTTAATAGTACAAGCTTCAAATCAACTTACCTCATCTGGGCGTTTTAAAGCTTCTTTGGGGATATTTCTAGATGAAACTTAATTGTCTCCACTGTCTTTGAGACGTTTTCTGATATTCTGCTTCCAATTGTCAATATGCATCTTTCGTTTTTTGCCTCTATTTAGCTGTGTTATAACCGATGCTGTCAAAGAAACATCCATTTTTGTTTATAACAACAACAAACTTCACACCAAACAGATGTAAACAAAACAAACGCGCGAGAAACTAGTTGGCCGTGTCGGCGGGGCGGCGCATACAACGTTGTTCCGCAAAATAACCAAAATCGTCTGATCGAAATGACGCTAGAAAACCACCAGAATATTTTCTTATGGCTCCACTATTTTGCTAGCGGATTATTTAGGTCCCATACAACATTTATCCACGGAAAAACTGCTTTTACACATATTGGCGGTTACAACGTTGTTCCAGCATAGGCTTCAATTGTTAAGAATACCAAAACAAAGAACTTATGGCTTATCAAGTTTGTAAAGGTTTTTCCAAAACAAGATTCCCTAGAAGAACTATCAGATTTGCCTGTACATAAGTAATGAAGGCAAAATGATGTGTTTATTTCCTTTGTAAACCTGGTCCCCCATTTCTTGTTTTCCAATTTCCTTTCACGCATTTCTGTTTCAACTTTACAAATGTAATAACATATCAAATCTCGATCCAGGTAATGGTTCCTTGGCTCAAGTCGTGTTTGCTGCTTTAGTTAAAGTTTAAAATATAAAACCCATATAAATAAGTTGGTGCATCCTTAGACTTACGCTAACATTGTGGTTCTAATAAATAATTTTTGACTACGCTGCATTGATCATAAGGTGTGAGCCACAGAATTTTGTTTCCAAGAGAGAAACATAGCAGTCATGTCTGAGATTAATTCATTTTTTAAATCTAATTCAATTGAACGATCTAGTCTCATGACGTAATAATATGCGACATACCTCATTTATCCCACAGCCAACTCTGAAAGAAAATTTGGTGGCTCACGCGATATATACAGGCCGAAACCGGACTGTAGTTGGTACAATTTGAATGCTGGTTGTATATGTAATCCCCATGCTCTGATTACCAACGTCACCAATGTAAACATTTTTGTAAATGAATAAATTATTATTATTTTAAAAATTATTATTATTAACAATACATAATGCATAGGATATTAATTCTTCCAGGTGAACCGAACATGGTAGGCAGAGATGGCTCAGTCCCGATCATGATCTGCCTAGTTCTACTGATAAACAAAGACCCCCTCCACCATTTCACACACAGCATGAAGGTAAATATCACCCCACCCCATAAAACAGCAACAAACATCCCACAATTATTCCAGGTGTGTTATTTAAACTGCATACGCATCCTGTTAAAATACGGAGCAAACCCGAACTGCAGCTACCGCGCGAATCTCACCCCCCTTAACGTGCTAGTGTTCACGGTATCGGAAAACATCACCCTTAGCTGTGATATCCAGAAGAAGCTGAACTTCGAGTTCATCAAGAACCTCCTGATCCTCTTGCTGACGCACGGGCTCAATCCGAATGTCAGGGTTTGCAACAAGACCCAGCACATCCTCCAATCCTGCATGGACATGATACAGAACGTGCGCGATTGCAAGGACATTAACTACGTGTACGATCTTACGCTGACCCTCATCCAGTACGGCGCGAACGCCGACATGAGCCTGAATATAGCCGAAGCAATAAAGAGCCACACGTCGCAGCATGCGCAGACTTTTTGGAAGAGCAAAAACTACATACTGTACTACTACGTGATGCTGGTCTCACGGAAAGAAAAGATCGTGATGGACTCGAACATGTCGTTCTCGAAGATCATAATGTTGTTTTATTTGGTGATGGAGCACAGGCCTCTGTTCGAATGTCTGCAGATCCTGTACACACAACAGCTGAGTTTGGTTCCGGGGAAGATGACGGAGCCGCTGACCTGCATCATCAGAGATTTGTACAAGAGGCCCAGGACTCTGAAGCAGATTTGTAGGGTGAGGATTCACAATTCTTTGGGGCGTAAGCCCGGACTGTATATTAACAAGTTGAACCTGCCCACGCCCTTAAAGGACTACTTGTTGAATTTCGAACCGTAGTTTTATTACCGTGTGGAGGATTATTAAAAGGAACACAAAGTTGATATATTTTTTTAAAATGTTTTATCGAAAACATGATTTTTTTGTTGTATGGTTTTTTACATATCATTTGAATCTAATTGTTACTTTTATATTTTTTCTACAACCTTGAGTTATAAGCGGTGGTTCACATCTAGAGAAATACACAACAAATTTTCAAAATTATACCAGTATTACATTCTTTGATATAAAACATAAATTTTCGTAATTCTTTTTAGAAGGTTTTTCTTTGCAACAATCTAAACAAACAGATAAAAAGGCAGGGCTGTAGGTACAAAAAATTTGCGTTAATAGGGCTTATTTGTAACATTTATTGTTTCCCTCCATTAAGTAGTTTCAACTATGGTCATTCGCGGGATGTAATGTGAATTGATTAAAACTGTCTTTAATACTCTAAAAAAATTATACAGCAGCATGTCACTGACAGTGACATAAAGTTGGTAACAGTGTGATTAGCCTACTTTCCGCTCTGTAACAGAATATGGAACGAATAACATTAATATGAGACAGACAGAGAAGCTAAATTTGCACCAGTTAAGCCGCGTTGACATGGGTCGTGAATCACAAACGTGTGCCACGCTTTCGTAAGCCACGCTCCGTGTAAACTACTTGTTCGTGAAATACGAAGCGTAAATTGTTATCACGAATCAAAATAAAACCGTTCGTGACAATATCAAACCTGTTTGGTTTTTAGTCGATCGTAGACAGAGCAACAATAGAGTTGTTTTCGCCATGGCTGCAAAAATATTAAAAATGAGTGACGCAGATACTATAAAATTTTTAGAATTATACGAAAATGAGGCAGTTTTATGGGATCTATTAAGACCGGATTATAAAAACAGAGATTCCCGTGCAACTGCCGCAAGAAGAATTGCTGGTGCAATGAAAATTCCAGGGTTTACCGAAGTTCATGTAATAATGAAATTTAAAAAATTTCGCAGCTCCTACTCACAGGAACTGAAAAAAAATCATGACACTACAAAATCTGGGTGTTAGTCTGATGCTGTTTATATTCCTAAAGTGGTATGGTTCAATCATATGGATAAATTCCTCAAACCGCATGTCAAACCAAGAAAAACAGAACGATTTCTTTGAAGAATCCATTTCCTTGTCCACCATCTTCTATTTTTCCTCTTTCTCACATTTTTTTGCAAAATACCATCTGCTATCACTTTACACAGAACTTGACATGCTTCCGCCACCCAGGCTTGCATTTTTACGACTGCAAACAACATTCATGTGTAAACCTTCTCCACGAAAGAGTAATAAATGAGCATTCGTGAATATCAAATTTTTAATCACGCCGGTGCTCTTCGAACGTGATTCACGGCCCCATGTCAACGGGGCTTTAAGGGGGAATCACTTGCTGAAAAAAAGAAGTGAAATTTAAACGTTGGTTGTTACGTTCTTACAATCACAATGTTTATGCCAAGTTTGTTGTGTGTCACTCGGATATCGCCACCCCCTCGCACTCACCACTTAAGGAAATGTTGATTTGGGTCGCTATTGCCTCTAGTGAAACAAAGCGAGTTTAGTTCTGTAGAAAAGTAATGTTTTGCTTATCAATGGCACGAGGGAACTATGGTTTGATAAAATGTTGTCTAAAATTTAAAAATCTGATAAAGGTACATCAAACAAAAATTAGAAAACAACGTCATAATTAAGACATCAAATTAAAAAGGCAAACAGACCAGTGCTTTTTACGACAAACTTATTGAGTTTTTCTCAAAATTAGAGAAACAATTTAAACTTGCTCCCAAATATTGCATTTAAAATGATTTCCTAAAAATACCAATTATATGACTCGTGGGATCTATGTATCATATGATTCAAGGGATAAACATATCTTCTCAAAGATCCTAATAGTAATTAAAAACACTAATAATGCCCAAATTTTTTTTGATGTTACGAACATTACAAATTCTGATTACTTTACCATTTGAATGATCAAAACTCCTTACCTGTGTTTTTGAAAATCAAACTAGTTCTGAGCATCTGGCGAGTTTCATATTAATGTGTAAATTCCAACTTAGAATTTGGAGCAATCAGCATTGATTTGACTTTGCTTCAAAATTTGTTTCACTGTTTTTGTTCCGTGTGAACACGAGATAATTCCTGTTTTGTTTCTGGATCATACCCAGTTGCTGCTTCAAGTCAGTCTGCAATCGAAATACACTAAAAACGTCCTGTAAAAATTGCAGTAGCTCGTTACTTGACCTGTCGAGGCAACGATGAAAGCCAGACTGGATTTGTGTGATGGCATAGTTTTGTGTCACGACTTTCTGCAGATTGTCAAAATTTTGGAAACATTTGCGTCCTTATCCTTTGCTTTCTGTTCTTTACTCTTACGTATTACTAGACTTTTAATCAATAATTTTTAATATCAGAATAGAATGTGATATTGGTTCATTCTTTTTATTTTAAACTTGAAAGTAAAAGTTCGAAAGCTTCTTTCTCTAGATGTAAAACACCCAGAATATTAAAATAACCATAGTGGTTATGTCCGTCATTAAATTAAATTAAATTATTAATTCTTAAAACAGACACTACCCAAATTTCAATACAATTGCAATTGATGAGTTCATAAAAATCTCCTTTACCCAGTGTACATATCGAATATAATTAATTATTACAAACTACATCTTACACCGTAAGGTATGCAGGGTATGGATTATATATAAAAATGTAATTTTCAAGCTGAAAACAGAGGCATTATCTCATCTTGTGCAAAAAATTAAAACCAACAGCAATGCCATCAATATTTGAATTACGATTAAAGGTAGAAAGTAACAATAGTGGTGCCGTCTGTTTTTGTTTATTGTATTACTATTAAAGGTATATGTGCCGCTATTAATCACCTTATCCACCGTAGTGAATACCACCAGAGCAGCGCCACCTCAACTTTACCACTCCAACTAATAACTATTCTCAATTGCAATTGTAAAAGAAAAGTAAATAAATTTGAGACAACCTCACTTGTTACAGATGCATTAATTAAATTTAGTTAAAGAAGTGGTTGTAAAATTACCATTTTTGCAACTTACTACTAACGGATGTTCCGTTTTTTTTTTATTAAGTTAAAAAGCCGGCCTAAACACACACACACACAAAAACATTTTGGGAGAGAAGTTCCGGATGTAAACCTTACCCCTTAAGATTTTCATGTTCATGTGTAAACTCAAGTTGTTCGATTTGTGGAAGGAGGGTGTCTTATTTATGGTTTTTTCAAGGGACCTCTCACACTTACGGTCCCAGAACCGTTGATTTTAAATGTAAACTATACGCTTCAAACTGTGTTTAATTGAGGAACAGGGTTTTGTACAAATTATCATTAGTTCAGGATGTTTCGCTTCGTACTTTAAAAATGAGAAAAAAATTGCCAAAGAAATTAAATATCAGACGATGTTAGATTGTAATAATGTGTATATATCATTTTTTATTTTGTATTTACAGATGATGAGCGAAGTTTTTTAATTGGTCGGTTGATGTTTTCTGTTGCTTATTGCAGAAAAATATGTTGTGGTCTTTTTTGGAATATGACAAATTAGATTAGATTAGTTTTCATGTAAAAAAATTGTCTGTTTATTTCTGTCAATATTACCAAACTACCTTTATTTTACACAACAGAGTGTCGCTTGATTCTGGCCTTTGCTCTATTCTGGAATAGATTAATGTACTTTTTATTAATTTTAAATAATTAACCTCAAATTGTGATGTCAAAATGACCTTGATAGTGTTAATAATCTCAGACTAAAGGCGGCTTCACAGTCTGAGAATGGTAACGAGAATGGGAACTAAAAGTAAAATAATATGAATCATGTTGACATACACAACTAATAACTAATTTCCGGTAACGGGAAAGAGAAACTTGGTATATTATTGTTCCCGGGTTGTTGTGAAGCCGCCTTAAGTATAATATACACAAGTAATACATTCAATTTACACTCGTAGGGATAGGTTTGTTTTGATACCAACATTTTCTGATCTGATATTACATTACGATCAGGTGTGGTGGGGGATGTAACATTGGCATCAAAAACAAATCGATTCATGCTGTCTCTATTCATGCAACCTCTTTGGTTAACAGTACTTCCTGGAATACAGTTTCATTGGCGGGAAAAAAATATATTCTTACATAAGACTTACAAGCGATTTGTTTTTAGTCTTTTCAAGACTGCAGAATTATGTACCTACATGGTTCAGGCTTCATTTCGTCTTTATTTAGGTTATTGTAATATGTTTGTCGTTAAAATATACATGACGACATATTAATAAGTTGTAAATTTCCTTTACATCAGAAGTTTTCCAATCTGTGATTAATTTTTTTGATCTAAATAAATTTGATAAAAGCAAATGAAGCATCAACGACCAACTTCGCGTAAACAATTTACACAAACAAGCATCAACTTGTTTCTCACAAACCTTGAACATTAACCACCCATTAAAAAAAAAACTTTTGGAAAACCACATCATTTCTAGATACTGTGCTATTTTGTGATTACTATATATATTGCAAAGTGCCTCACGAAAAATAAAACTTGATTTTTGGCCATTAAGGAAACCTGTAAGTCTTAAAAAAATCTATTTTAATTGAAGCCAAGTACTGTATGAAAATTGCATTTGTGATTACAACTGTTGAAATGGTATATAATGTTAAATAAATGATTGTTGAGTAAGATTTATTTTTCTATACCTTTACCTAATTGCCTATATTTAATCTATCCATGTGAGTGGGAAAAAATCGTTCCTATCCACCATGTGGAAATGGTTTCAAAACCGAATATAATAGCTACAAAAGGAATATAAAACTATAGAAACAAGATAGTCGATCGATGACATTCTATTTTGAACATGAAAACCCTCACAATTGTGTCAACAAGTGATTTTTTTTTACACAGGTTGGAAGCGAGGTGAACATAATTGTGAGCCTTTAAGGCTGTATTACACAAAGTTAGTTTACTCGGTACTACTGCACTAATTTATCCAATGGCTCATGTTAAATAGGTGAAACTAGTATACCAGCTGAGCTAGTAAAGTTGAAATCTTTGAACTTTACTAGCGGCTAGTATACCTGTCTTATGAAATGTACCGCTATTAAACTAACTTACAGCAAAGATAATGATAGTGCCACCTATTCCACATGGGCTAGTGGACAAAGTAGTACGCTAGTAGCGAGGAAACTAGCTTAATATAGTCAGTATATATAGCCTTTGGTAGTATACTGCGACTGGACTTTTAGTTTGAAATTCCCCCGCAAGAGGCGCCTCGGTCACAAGACCGTATTCTCAAATTATATTGATAACGGATTCATTATTATAAAAGGTAATTTTAATGGGACGATTTTTATTGTTTATTGTTCCAAACCAACACTTTATTTACAGTTAGATCAATGCATCAGTCTGACAAGCATCTTGACTCATAACTATCGTAAACAATTATGTCTTTTGTGAGATTCACGTGCATTAATTATAATATTGAAAGAACATTCTGTTGCTTTTTCATTTCATTTACTGTATTGGTGGTTACTTTTACAGGATCAATTGTTACCCGAAAACTTCCATCAAATTACAGTTCAATCTTAAATGTTTTGTTTTGCAAAGTTTCTCTTTCACTATTACAATTCTCGACACATTACTGTCCGGTGACATATATGTTTTTCTGTTAACCCTTTCGAGCCTGTGGGGACACGTGTCCCACGCCTTTACTGATCAAGTCTGACAGGACTTGTTCCGGTTTAATCTGTGTTATATGATACCACCCTTCGAATCAACTTTATTTTAAAATACAAAACTCTGTTTGGTTGAAGAAATTTCTTTGACAATTTATTGGAGAGGTGTAAGTTTAGAAATAATAAGGAACGTGATTTTGGAACAAGAGGTGGAGGGTGGGCCCTATCCCACAATCCAACCTGTGGCCCACGCACCCATGTTTCCACCAATTGATAAGGTAATAAAAAAAATAAGGTCTTGATTGTCTTCTTACTGGTTTAACTTATTTAATAGTAAAAATCTGGACGCGTGAGCAACGGATTGGATTGTAGGATGGGGGCCACCCGCCACCCCTCAAATCAACATTATTTTAAACTACAAAACTTTGTTTGGTTGAAGAAATTCTTTAACAATTTATTCGAGAGGTGTAAGTTTAGAAATAATAAGGAACGTGATTTTGTAGTTTAAATAAAAGTAGAACCGGGGGTGGCGGGTGGTCCCGGGTTCCCAGGTTAAACTGCCGTAGACATATTTGTTTTTTCTACTTCGGTTTAATAATGGACTTATTGTTGCATAAAAAACTGTGTAACAATGAGCGTTATTGTTAAACAGTTGATCTCATTGTTAAACAGTTTTTGGTGAAATTTAACTTTCGTTACGATTGGCAGTACTTAGAACATCAAAATGTAAAACAGTGTGTTTAATTTGTGGCCAAAAAGAGCCACTTTTTTTGATGTTCTTGTTTAATCCCGAGAGTGGATTCACACGGCATCTCGGAATAATGGTGAAAATTATTGCCAGCGATCGAATGAACGGCCAAACAAGTGTAAACATATTTTATTTTATCCTATAATGTTATCATGTCAATAACTCCTCAGCAACGAGTTACGTTAAGGCACCTTTAACTAGTGTCTTAACGCAACTCGTTGCTATGGAGATATTGGCATACAGACATTATTTCGCCTATGGCGGTTTTCATTGAATTTTTTTTTTATTAAGAAAATAGAAATAGGATAAAATAAACCGTGTTATGACACACGTAACGTTATTTGTTTTTACATTACTCGAGAATTTAAAATTTCAAACTTTTCTCTCGTAATGTAAAAACCTTCATAACGTTACTTGTATTGTAAATTACTATTAAATTTCATAAGTAAAATATTTACTATTGCAAAAGTTGTGCCCATTTTTTGTACAAACCTTAAAATTTAGCAGCTGCAGGCATAAGCTCGTGCACAATTAGCCCGGATCGTAATGTCTCTCTTTCAAATTCAGAGAATGGCTAATTTATAATTAAAACAATTATTGCTTCCAAAGTTTCAACAATTTGTCACCCTATAGCAAACAAGACCATTTTCGTCCATTCGATGTCAAATTCATCATGTATAAATTCAATTGAGCCAAGATAAAATTATTCAAAACAATTGAAAAGCAGGCGATTCTTTCAATATCAGTGTGATTTTTGCAATCTTATGTTTTCAAATTTTCATTGAATCATTGAAAGCAAAGAAAATGAAAAAATGGTGATGTGGCCATCATGTTACTTTCTCCGACTTGATTTATATTTGCGCTTTCATGGTTAATTTTCAATTTTCATATTTTAAACATACATTGAGCAATTTGTATACTCGGATGAAACTGACGTTTAAAACGTCAAAATTATGAACATTAGATATTGTTTCCCCATCAGAATACCTAGTGTTAAAGCCACCCGGATTTGGTTCAGTACAGCATTCAGGCAATAGATTCCGCCACTTTGGCGTTTCTACCAATCAAAATTATGAAAGATGGAAAAATTATACTTCAAATTCAAAAACTCAGTTTACTCAAAAACCGAAGAGATTTCGAAAAAACTTATTCTTTATAAGTTGTTTATTTTGGCATTCTCTACAATGATTATTAAAATAAATTTGCTATAACTATTATCGTTTCATAATTATAACCAAAATTTTTAAAAAAATAATAACTTTTTTCTCGAATAACAATGATTTTATGAAAAATATTTTAAGCAAAAGATGTTAAATCCTTTGATGCCTTTAAAATTTTTGTGATATTTTTCATATTTAAAAAAATATTGGAAAAAAACAAAAACCAATTACAAACACACACTTCCAGTCTACAAAATTTTACCAAAAGCTTTTCAGTTCTTCGGATTATCAAATAAGACTTCAAAGTTTCATATCAATTGCTCTATTAGTTTTTGAGATACAGTGCGCAGACGTACACACACAAAAAAATATTTCCAGAAATTGTTAAAATGACATCTAGGGACCCCAAAACGGATATTTTTCGCAAAAAAAAACAAATTTTACGATCGCAATACTTTCTCGTACTTCATAATGGAGAAAGTAAAAAGCATGATGTGAAGTTTTAAAGGTTGGCAACACTAGTAGTTTTTGTGGGTTTTTGCGGTTTTCAAAATTTAAAAAAATTAGTGATTTTAGCTTTTCTTGTTAGCAATATTCTTCAATGGACCAAGATTTTCATAAAATTAATGCCCAATATTTTTAAAATCAAGGTTGGTATTAGTTGGAATAGAATAGATGTTCAAGCTAATAATTCTCCACTCATGCATTTGCATCCAAAATACATCTTTTTATTTAGATTTGTAAGTTTTTAAACAACTTACATTAGCAAATTAAATAAAGTTTTATAAAGGATAAATTTATATCAGAGACCCAGCCTCTCACTACAGGACATATAGGCCAGCTATTTACGTAATTGTCTAACAAGTTAAAACAACTTCAGATCGAGAATGGCTAGTGGATTTGGTTGCTAATGAAAACAAATTAAAAATGCTCATCGGACAAATTATACCCAATTTTTTTATTCGTCTGGTCTCACTCGATCATCCTTCGTTTACAATAAACACAAACTCGCGAAATATGAAACAATTTACTTCAACGATGGTATGAAAACAATCTAAACATTGAACGTCACATCTGGAGATTTAAAAATATATATATATTATATTTACGCCGATATTAATAAATAAAAAGCGGAAGCAAGAGAAAATATTCAATTAATAATCATTACAAAACTAAAGTTAACAAGAAAGAAAAAAATAAGCAAACTAACTCTAAGATGAAAGCGCATCTACATAACAAAAATTACTTACAAACTAATAATCATAATTTCTTACAATGATAAAGGACCTTAAATATTATCATCAAATGTCTCTTATTACAGTTTTCATAAGATAAATTATCACGGAACAAGTACACCCCTTTCTAAATGTAACAAAAACCATACATTATTAACAGGTTTATTGTTTGGAGATAAGAAAAACGAACAAAAAATAAATCACATTTATGGCTTGCTGTATTGTTAAACTTATGCTAGACAATCTCGTCCCCTTGGAGCACTCGCTTACTTACGCTAAACTTAGATCTAAAAAACTAATCTAATGAACAATTTCCTAACAAAAATAAACAATATAAGGCAATGGTTTTCCTTTTTTGTGAAAGTGACGATTACGGATTGCCCAAAAAAATGGTAAATGATATCAGTGCTTACTTCGAGATTATATCGTATATATAAATTAGTTCAGTGCTCAAGAAATGTTAACCGACTACTATTATTATACACAATTTTATCCGAACAAGGAATATAAAAATTGATATAAAAAGAAACTTCAGCCAAAACGTGTAACTGGAATCCTTTGTACTACGTTTATCCATTACCTAGAGAGTACAGTAATCACAGTTCACCTTAAATCAACTCCAAACCGGTCGCGGGTTTGTCTATATTAAGAAAAATATTGGTGTTAACAGTCCCCGGGGACGGTTTGGAATCACTTTAAAACCGTTCTGACTATTCAACGATCGAGCTTTAATCGACCGCTGAACTGGGTCAAATACAACTACTACTCATTCATCTACAAAGGAAAGCATGTTGAAAGTAACCTTCGTGCATTTACAGACGCAGCATATATAAAAATAATAACTAACTTACGAGTACCATAATATACACCCACAATCTTTAAACGAACCACACGCATCTGTTGAATACAAAAGGAAAAACATTATTTACAGAACAAATTATAATTCAATTCCAATAATAGACACGTTTACATGTATATATGTTATTTACAATCGCTGTCAAGGGATTATTTTTTTATGATGTAAGGCGAACTACCCCAACAACGATATTTTACTGAAAAGTTGTAAAGAGGAGTGTATATATGCAAAACTACAGGTATAAGTTATATTTATGCGCTGATACCCAAAAAATCTGCCTTTTCTTACGATAAATCTGAAACAATAATAATTCAGTTAGCACTGGGTTCGCAAAAGGCCGCGTTTTATGAGTAGGGTCAGTTATACATACAGCTAGGTACAGATGAGTAGTTCTTCTGTATCTGATCATACGTGAACTTGACGAAGGCATCGTATTGTTCGGCAAGCTTCGTGGTCAGCACGTTATCATATTCCTCCCTGATTTCCGTTTCCTTTTCCCTGAGCATCCTCTCACATATTAGGCCCACCTAGAAATTTGTGAATTTGTAAACACTGAGAGTAGACTTACTATCATCCGTGTAAAATGTCTTGATTGCAATGCCAATGCAAATAGTTTAATATTCACTGGTTAATGAATTTAATGGCATCCACTTTTACATTCAGAATAATTAACTGTTCCTTAAAGAAATTGTGTGTAAAAAATGATAGCAAGGGCAAAAAAATATAAATGAAATGGGATACTGATTTAACGAGTGCAAAGTTTGGCCTCCAATTAAATAACCCTGAGCACTCGCGCTATGAGCATTTCTCTCACACTTGTGCTAAAATAGTCATACTTTTAGACAGGGTTGAGATTTAGGAACAGAGCACCCTCCAGCTGAGTTTATGTATTTCTTCTACCTATAAATGCAACGTGAGCAGCAATTAGGCGTCTCCAGCAATTTTAGGAGAGAACTTGTCCATCACTTGCGGACTGCATGAGTATTTCTCTCAAGGCAAGAGTTCTCATGTTGGTGTTTTGTTATGCCTATTGAGCGTTTTTCTCAACAAGTAAGTTACAACATTGACATGTTTTATTGCTTTTTTTTTTAAATGTGAGTATTGCATTTATTGGTATTTAGTCGTGCACTAAATGTTTTAACATCAGCAAAAATGACATATTTTATATTTTCAATATAATAGCAATGAGTACAATTAAAAAAAAATGGAGAATTGGCTTGATAACAATATACAGGATTAAATCAACAACCAACACGAATGGCACCTCAACCAACCCTTGACCATCTACTAGAAAATTTGGAAGATCATTTTTTGCAATTTATTTTTAATAAAGTAATACAATTTATTATGTTTGTTTTATTAGCAAATACTATATGTTTTAAATTAGTCCTATAAGCAACTAAATTATCTAAATAGACAATGTTGGTTTAAACCTGAAAAGTTAAGAAAAATGTGCATACGAAGAAACAAAATAATAAATGCAGGCCAATTGATAATGTCAATAATTTGTCTATATTAGAACTATTGTCAAAGTACTTTCGGTACAAAATAATAGGTAAGTTAACTGATTTTAGATAATGTAGGCCAAGTTAATATGATTAAATATCACAAAGCTAAAAGCACGAATTAATTTAAAAATGTGTATTATTGTTATACACAATTGCAATTTCGAACATCTTCCAGTCTGTAGAAATCAGTTACATATTATTACTATAGCAACAAAACAATATACAAACAAAAAACGTAAAATATGGATGGGAATAAAAAAAAAACTTTTGTTTTTAATGGTGTTTTCAAACTTTGAATACTAATGTTACATTTTTCATTGTATATATTTGTTAGACCCTGTATATTTATGCAAGCATGCATTTATACAAGAACTGCAACCACTTATTATTTTTATTCAATGTCTAGTTTCTTTGTTATTAAAACTACACTAAATATCCTTTCACTTACCTGCTTAAAAGTGAAGACTGGTTTCTCTGATCGTGACGGGGACTCTGACTGCTCACCACCTGATCCGCTGTCGTTGTCAGAATTTGAACCGAACTGAAGCTGCTTGCGTCTTTGGAATCTCCTCAGTTCTGCTCGAATATTGGCAGCCATGGCCTCTAAATAAATATAAATGACAAGTTGATAACTTTATGAAAACAGTCACAGTAATGGAAAAGAGAGTAACAGTTCTCACAGCAAACTCTTCTTGTTAAAATTAATTTTTACTAACACTAATTTAAATTTCATGTTGGTGTGGCTTATAAGATATGATAAAAATGAAAAATATTAAGTGTGTGTTG
This sequence comes from Ocypus olens, assembly GCA_910593695.2. Lineage (NCBI taxonomy): Eukaryota > Metazoa > Arthropoda > Insecta > Coleoptera > Staphylinidae > Ocypus > Ocypus olens. The sequence continues at coordinate 17,208,059 of OU343056.1, forward strand.
ACCAAGAAGGGCCAAGTACATTTACGTCTTTGCTTGAATTTTTTTATTAAACTACCTTAGTGTTTCATTTTTATGTGCATTGGTTTTTTTTCTTGTTTCCTTTAGTTCTTTGAACCCACTACAGCAGTTTTGCGTTTTAGTTTATCAAATTCAATACCTGGAAACCAAGGAAGACAGAGAAAAACAACCCAGCTGTTAAGTGTTATGGTATAAAAGGTCAGTATTTTGTAAAAAAAAAAAACATTTTTAAAAACCTACAATTAAAAAAACCAGCACCCCACATCTATACTGGGTGTAACTGAATTCTAGTAGAACCTTTTTACATACCGGGTGACCCAGCGATCTGTAAAAGCCCCATAACTTATTTGCTATTTGAGATATAGACTTCTAGTTTTTTTGAACTGGTACCCACACTTATTCTACATATTTTAAAAATATGTATGTTTTTGTATAGGGTGTCCCAGTATACATAACAGAACAAAGTTATGTTTTTTTTTTAATGGAACACCCTATATTTTATAGTTTATTTTCAACCCTCTTGAGAAGCTGATAAAAATAGTATAAGATACCATGGGTCTATTATGGACGGTTGGTTAGTTATGGGCAAATTTGTGGCAAAAACAAGGACACATTTGAAAAATTGCAGAAGTGTTCCTAGCAAAGCTAGCGTCATTTTTTATACACTAAAGAATTTTCCACATCATGAAGAATAATACAAATCGGCTTTGGTTCTTTTTTGTTCATACTGCTATACAGGGTGTCTACATACGCACAACAATGGATAACTATTTTTTTTCAAATGGAATACCCTATATATCTTGCCACCAATGCATGGCATAAGGTTTCCAACAGGGTTCGGAAAATATCCGATATTTATATAAATATCAATATATCGGATATATATCGGATATATATCCGATATAAATCAACTTCTTGATATTTATTCTTGGTCATTAATATTAATGTTTATATGACTTATTAATTATATAATGCACATACTTTATTTATATTTTATTTATTTATTGATAAGAAACACAGTTGCTTACATGATAGTAAAAAAATAACATTTAAAATGTCAAAATATTTGACATCAAATTGAAAAAATTTTGAAATGAGGACTTTTTTGCTCTTCACTATGTTTTCAGGGATAAATCGAAGAATTTTCAAAGTGAGGACCTTTTTTTTTGTTTATTTTTTGCTCACACTTACTTTTTCATTTTTAAGTCATTTCAAAAATCGACTCTTTTCGATAAAAAAAGAGTCATTTCGCCCATCTCTAGTTTAAATTAGAGCAAATGCTTACGATTCATATTGCTGCAACAGGAAATATTTGAGAAACGGGGGAATTTTTCGATATTGTGTGTTTCATAAATATCCATGATATACCGGGTGTGGCACTTAAGACGCCTCGGACCATAGCTCCTTTACGATAAAAGCTATCGAAAAAAATCTAAGAACAAAGTGGTGCATAGTTACCGTCGCTATATTTTAAAAATATTTCTAATCATCAGTGGCGTGCCGTACTCCAGTGGCGTACCAAACTTATGTTTTTTTAAATGGAATGCCCTATTTTTTATTGCAGATTTGGAAAGTGCTCGACGAGTACTTATTTTTTTATCTAACATGTTATACCCTTCACTTTAGCGGTTTCGCTGTTATAACCCCTTCTTTCAAAATTGCGCCCCATTTTTGAGATTTTTTTGTAGAGAAACTAATTGACGCCGGCGCCTAAATTTTGAATTGAGGGACAGGTTAAGACCTCGTATACCTTCACATTATTTTTTTTCGGGTAATTTATGGAAAAAAAATAATTTTTGATTGATCTTCGTATGTTGTCATTTTTTCCGAAAATTTCAAATGGCACCCCCCTAAAAAAATTACGGCGTTGTACAGCCAAAACTCTAAATTTTTCATTGGTGTAAAAAAAATTACACATTGCATAACAAAATTTCGGAGAAAAAAGGAATTTCATCGCAAATGTCGGGAAACGTTTTCCGTTCCCAAGTGTGCCATGAGAAAACAAAAGATTGGTAATTGTCAAAGTACCAAAACAAATACACAAATACGGTCAACATAATAGTATGTACCTATTTATTCAACATGATATGAAAAATGCAGATAAAGAAAATTTAACAACTTAAACTACATGTTCGAAATGACGACCTTCCTGCTGGAGGCATAACCGCAACTTCTGGTGATATACCGCAGTTCATTATTTTCGGTAATAACTGCCTTCTTTCTAACTCTCCTTGGCCGTTTCACACTTCCCGTAGTAGTAAATCTCTCCAACACTTTTTGAAACGCACGTTCATTTGGATGTGCCCTGTGCGGATATCTCGCAGCGTACACTCGTGATGCCAAGAAACAATTCTTGTTACATTCTCCAAGAATAAATATCATGTCAACCATTTCCTCTTGAGTTCGGAACATTTTTAGAACGTTTATCAAAAATGACTTATGGCTGCTACTGACGTCTAATAATTTACTTTGACAATTACCAATCTTTTGTTGTCTCATGGCACACTTGGGAACGGAAAACGTTTCCCGACATTTGCGATGAAATTCCTTTTTTCTCCGAAATTTTGTTATGCAATGTGTAATTTTTTTTACACCAATGAAAAATTTAGAGTTTTGGCTGTACAACGCCGTAATTTTTTTAGGGGGGTGCCATTTGAAATTTTCGGAAAAAATGACAACATGCGAAGATCAATCAAAAATTATTTTTTTGCCATAAATTACCCGAAAAAAAATTATGTGAAGGTATACGAGGTCTTAACCTGTACCTCAATTCAAAATTTAGGCGCCGGCGTCAATTAGTTTCTCTACAAAAAAATCTCAAAAATGGGGCGCAATTTTGAAAGAAGGGGTTATAACAGCGAAACCGCTAAAGTGAAGGGTATAACATGTTAGATAAAAAAATAAGTACTCATCGAGCACTTTCCAAATCTGCAATAAAAAGTAGGGCATTCCATTTAAAAAAACATAAGTTTGGTACGCCACTGGAGTACGGCACGCCACTGATGATTAGAAATATTTTTAAAACATAGCGACGGTAACTATGCACCACTTTGTTCTTAGATTTTTTTCGATAGCTTTTATCGTAAAGGAGCTATGGTCCGAGGCGTCTTAAGTGCCACACCCGGTATAAGGGTTCCCTGTTCCTAATCTCAATAGTTTTCTTGTATTCGGCGATTATCATATCAGGAATAATTATTATAATCTAAAAGATAATTGGATTCTACTTGAGAATACGTTACTAAATACAGGGTGTGCCATTTGAAAAAACGAAGTTATTCAACTTTATAAGTTGGGTTTTTCTACCGCATTTTTTTTATCACCCTGTATAATTTTTTGTATGAAATCATGGTTGGCTCTATAGTTCGAAGCTTCAAGCAAATAATTAAAATGATTTTAATCGTTCAAGTCAATCACTGGGGTAAAAAAAAAATAATAATATTTCGAAAACGGCAAACAATAGGTATAGGGAGTATTGAAGTAACTCACCTTTATTTGCTCCATATAATTCAAAAATGACAAAAAATACATGGTGCTCCATTTAAAAAAAACATAAGTTTGGTCTGTAACTTTGTTATGAGACACCCTGTATAAATTTAAATATTTTTAGGGCATGCAGCTCACTATTATACACAACTTTTGTATAAAACATTTTTCGAAATTTTGAAAAATAAGCACGTGATTGACCGTTCCCAGTGCTCTGAAACACCCTGTATAAACAAAAGATGTTCACTTCTTCATTACTTATATATCATTATTTGCCTAAAGGTTTTTGTAATATTTTTCACATTTAAAAAATATCGGAAAAAAACAAGATATAGAGTCCGATCAATGGATCTTTGCGTGCACGTCATAGATAGACGAACCTAGTTCCGACAAGATTTTCATGTGTTTACTCCAGGGTTTGGACGATATATATCATCGGATATATATCATGATATATATCACGATATATATCATGATATATATTCGATGATATATATCATGGATATTTATGAAACAAACAATACCAAAAAATTCCCCCGTTTCTCAAATATTCCCAGTTGCAGCAATACGAATAGTAAGCATTTGTTCTAATTTAAACTAAAGATGGGCGAAATGACTCTTTTTTGTCAAAAACAGTCGATTTTTGAAGTGACTTCAAAATGAAAAAGTAAGTGTGAGCAAAAAAAAAAACAAGAAAAGGTCCTTACTTTGAAAATTCTTCAATTTATCCCTGTAAACATAGTGAAGGGCAAAAAAGTCCTCATTTCAAAAATTTTTCAATTTGATGTCAAATATTTTGACATTTTAAATGTTATTTTTTTACTATCTTTACTATCTGTGTTTGTTCGCAATAAATAAATATAATATAAATAAAGTATGTGCATTATATAATTAATAAGTCATATAAACATTAATATTAATGACCAAGAATAAATATCAAGAAGTTGATATATATATATATCGGATATATATCCGATATATTGATATTTATATAAATATCGGATATTTTCCGAAACCTGGTTTACTCCCTCTATGATAAGTTAAATTAGACGCAGTAATATGTTTACGTATGTCGTCCAAGGCGAAGACTTACGGCACTCGGTAAAACCATGCATTAAACAAAGACAAAACCTTGGTCCGTAAGTCATTAAGTGATTCGTAATGCATTGGTGGCGCTATAAGCAGTATTTTCTGTTTTGTGTTCATTTTTGCATATTTGTTGGATTTTACAACCTGTACAGTACATTTTTAGTCGTAACAAACACGTCGTGATAAACATTTCTTCGTGATATATAGAAAATAGTTCTTTTTACAACTTTTATAACAATCAGCGGAATCGCTTGGCCCAACCTCAAAATGCCAGGTAAACGTCTAAATTCTCGGGCGCGGAATCTCGTGGTCAATCTTATGGCCTATTTTACAGCAGAAAAGGAAAACAACGGTCCTTTAATTTCGCTGAATGCTGTTCAAGAGGTAATTTCTTTCTTTGTTGTCTAATTACCCGATTATTAATAGTACATCGTTTCATAGAGAGTTTCTGATGCTTTAAAAATAAGTTTACGGACTATCTCCAGTATTAAAATTGCGAGTGAGATAAATCAGTCGCTTTCTACCCCTGGAAAATCTAGACCCCGGAAGAAATCAAAATCTTAAGACTAGACGAGGGTGCCAAAACGGGAACCAAAAGTGAAATAACATGATTCGCATGTTGATATGCACAACTAATAACTAATTTCCAGTAACGGAAACGAAAAGCTTGGTATATTTTCGTTACCGTTCCCGGGTTGTTAAGAAGCTGCCTCAACCGGTTTCTAAGTTCATCACGTTGTAGTTTGCGCTTCTCGCTACAACTCTGTAGAGATCTGTTACTCCTCGCGCACAGACCGAAATTTACTGACGTTTAAAACGTCAAAATTATGAAGGACTGTTGGGTTCATAACGAATTTGATTCGGGCCAAATGCGGCCCGACAGATCAAGCGTTTCGTATTCGGTCAGTTCAAAGGCATATTCGCGTATACATCTCATAGGTGCTGTTTTAATGGTTTACGACAGGGGCTTAGACTAATTTCAGTTTGTTGTTTATTTGTCCGATGCGCAATTTGTTTCGACTACGCCACTGGTAGAATCCCTAACGTTGATTGTACCAGACAACTATCAGTAGTGACGTGCACGCAAAGATCCATTGATTCAAGTATAGTTAAGGCTAAGTAAAAAGTTTATGTGTTCTTCTCTTGTTGCAATAATTGAGATAGAGAAATTGATGAATGAGATGAAAGTAGAGATGTGTGAGTGAGAATAGGTTTTGCTTAACAGAAAATAAAATATGGTACAAGCCAGACGTAAAAGAATCTAATTTGCTAATAAAAATGCACAAAATTCCTGTATGATGCCCAAACTTATTCACATAATGTCAAGTAGAAGGGCGATGAAGTTACAATTTGTCAAATGGTACAAATCTTCTTTCGATTCCAGGTATATTACTCAAATAAGATGGTTTCAAATGTATCTCATTAAATGTACAAACAAGTTAAGATTTGTTTGTTTTATAGAATACTAATTTTGCAGAAAGATGGTAAAAGCTAGACTTTTATTTGGCAATTCATTTTTCTACAATTCATAATTATTGATAATTAGTTTACACTCCCGAGCACAAAAATAATCACCTTGATTCTGTGTAACTCTTGCAAAATGTAATTATCTGTTCGTCTAATCCATCACGCACCATGGCATTAGTCAGGAAGTGGTAGTTTCTATTTAGCCAACTCTTATGCTATTAGATAATGGAAAATATTTCATATTTTTTAATTATGTTTTTAATATTTATTGGGTGGGTGACAGTCTTCGAATGTGCATTTTACCCTTTTTTACCATAGCACGTTGTAACATACGTTAAAATTGTATGTGACTGTTATTAATCATTTCTTCAAATAAGGAAACCAAATATGGCTTGCTAGTTTATCTATTCAAACAGTTTTGTATGCCTAATATTACAAAATTCATGCTTGTTTATATTTTCGAGTTTATGCAATATTTCATTGATGATAACAGTCACATGCTTTAGAATAAAGTAAACAAAACTTGGAATAAAAAAATAACAGAGATACTGGCAATAGCAATTGCAAAATCCATTTCTTGTTTTATTACTTAGAACTAATATCGAGTGTGTCAAAAATTGGTAGAGAAGCTACATGTGGTGATATTCTTGATATGATTTTAAGCAGCATATTTTAATTCTAAAATGGGGTAAATGTGTTGAACACATAAAAAAAAGAAGAGATAGAATTGTACAAATTAGACAATATTGTTGAAGAAATGCAATTACAATTCAATGTGAACACCGGCTCATCTAATGAAGAAGATTTTTCTGATATAGAATAAAAAATTTTGTGTAATAAATATATATATATTTAAAATGTGTATTATTTTCATTAAATTCCAAAATTAAACATCACTGCATTTTTTATTACCATTTCGTCATAGTACACAGTACAGGAAGTATAACATACTTGAAAAACACTTTCATTAAATGAAATTTTAAAAGGTAAGTACGTTTTTGCTTTTATCATGTCAAAACAACTCATATCACTGTAAATTAATTTGATATTAACACATGTGCATGACATTAAAATAGTGCATTTTTTAAATCAAATTCAACAACTTCAAAACAAATAATTTTTCTATATCCGTTATAAAATTCATAGTTTTTACATTATACATGTAATCCACTAGATTTGAATTTGGCACCAATATTTGTCACCATAATATTTGTGCCCTGGTGCAACAACTCCAAAACTTGGCACATCATCATTACATATCAAAATCCACCACTTCAAAACAAGTAAGGAAACTCTCTAATAGTTCCCGCATCATTATAGTGGACTTTTCAGAAAACTATACGTGTAAGCTTTAAAATGCTGTCATTGGCAAGTCACTCTTCATCCATTTGTTTACTACTATAAATCAGAAAATTCTGTAAAATCAATTACTGCCAACCGTTGGGGTATTTTCTGATGAACGCACTGTTGATTGTGAACAAGTTCATCCAGTGGTCGCCATTTTCCCAAGCGTACAAATTAGACCGATTGGTGTTGGAATTAAGCGTTGGAGTTATCGAAGTATGGAGTGTGAAGTCTTATAATCTTATAATAAAAATAAATATTATCATATAACTGAAATTGAGAAAATGCCCGAATTGCTGATAGGTAAGAAAGTAAATGATTTTGTGTAAATAGCTTAATTTTAATTATATTAAAAGTACACAAACAAAGCACTGCAATCAGAATGGCCGAAGTAGCGTTCATCAAATACCAACGTTCAGCGTAAATGAAAATAAACATGTTGACAATTCAAAATCCTGACGAACACGCCTATTGTCAATGTGTTTTATAAGAGATAGTTTGAAACATGATACAAACACATGTTTTTCAGAAAATTGCTCTCACCACAGATCCAACATTTACTTTAGAGATGGTAGAGCTGCAGAAATATAAGAACTTTAAAAACTTAAGTAAATTTGTGCCATCATAAACATGATATGGACCAACAGCAGAATGGAATTTTTTGCCACTAGTCAATGCATGTGAGAGAATTGGCGGTGTACTCCATCTACTCATAGATTAGACTTTTTTGACATCTTTAGTGACAAACACTAGAAAATGAAAAGGACCAACACGACTACGAGAAAAATGTAATTTTGCAGCAAGTTGGGTTGGTACTGGTACACTTCCAATATATTCATGACGACATCGCCAATAGACACATTATTGACAGTTTGCTATTGTTATTGGTCTTGATTGCTTACTTTTTGTGGTGAGAGTTGTTCGGCTAGTCTAAGTCTAATCTATGAGTAGATGGAGTATACCATAAAATGTTTAACCACAAGAGCTAGTCAACGACCATATGAGAATCAGATATTAAGTCCCGAAGATGTTTTTAAATTTGCCAAAACTGATGTTCCTGGAATAAATACATTTTATGTAACAACTGAAGATATTGCAAAATGCTCAAAAATGTTGGAAGAACCATATCACACTGCTTCCACAAAGCCTAGGATAAGAGAAAATCACTTCTCTCAACCACTAAATAAAAGCAACTTGGTTAAATGCCGATAAAGTTTCACCTTCTCAGAAATCATTCTAAGTTTCTCTGGGACGCTTATCAAGGAAGAAATGATCACAGAAAGAAGTACAAATTGTTGCAGCTATCTATGAGAATCAGTGGTGCATTGGAAAAATATTCGTGAAGAACATCGAGATGTGAAAATTCAATTCATGAAACCAAGTCATCTTATTCATGGTCTAATCTTATTGATATCTACTGAGTTCAGGATTGCCAGATGTCCAAAATTACAGATCGGGATATTCACACGGTAATATATTACAGATCAGGAGACACATACACAATAAAAAAAATAAAAAAAAAAAATAATAATATAACCTCCATTTTACTAAGCCATCTAGCGAGTGCGCTAGTCGCGCATACACTAGATTTACCGACTAACTTCATGGTGTTAATAATGCGCACGCATTGTAAAAATTCACTCTCATAATTTTCCCCAACACGCCAAAAGAAATATAACTTCAAATATAAGTTCAAGAATTAAGAAAGAAATTTTGAAAAAATCAATCATTTTAATTCAATTATAATATGTATATGTAAATAAGCAGTTACATATGTATACAAAAGAGAACATACAGGGTGTTTCAGAGCTCTGGGAACGGTCAATCACGTGCTTATTTTTCAAAATTTCGAAAAGTGTTTTATACACAAGTTGTGTATAATAGTGAGCTGCACGCCCTAAAAATATTTAAAAATATACAGGGTGTCTCATAACAAAGTTACAGACCAAACTTATGTTTTTTTTAAATGGAACACCCTATATTTTTTGTCATTTTTGAATTATATGGAGCAAATAAAGCTGAGTTACTTCAATACTCCCTATACCTATTGTTTGCCGTTTTCGAAATATTTGAAGATTTGTTGAAATACATGGTCTGGGTTAAATTTTATTTTTGCCCCAGTGATTGACGTTACATATGAATACAAAAGAGAACATATAATACAATTATGGAAATTACATTTTGATTTAAATGATAAATATATCCAATCTTAACACTTTTATTAAACGTATTTTTCCAATCTCTTCTTGGTTCAAAATATGTTTGCCATCTTTGCTCGATAAAAATTTTCTAAAGTCATAACAATTGTAATCGAAATTTTGTTTGATCATTAATTCAGCTTCTACGGTTTGTGCATCTTCAAATTGTTAAATCGGGATTTTCAGAAGCAACTCGGGACTCGGAATTTTTCTGTCGATCTCGAGAAAGTCCCGTTCACATGGCAACCCTGGCTGGATTCCATATGAAAATATGGAACAAGTACTGGCACTGGTCGCTTATTGTGCTCAGGTTCAGATAATGTCCCATCCATTCAAAAATTGTTTATAAATAGAAAAAAATTAATTGTTAGAATGTTCAGGATGCTATAGAAAAAAATACGAATCTTTATTTTTTGTGAACTAGTTATGAATTATGTATGAAAATAATATTTTCTTGCATTTGCCTTCTTTTTTGTTTTTATTTTTTTATTGTCCAAATACAACAAACAACATCCTGATTTTTTTTTATGGTGAAAACAATATTATTAGCATTATCAAAAATAAATTTGAAAGTGGTGAAACTTACAATTTCAAAATGACCCCCTGACCCGTTTTGACATTGAAATTCTAAAGAAAAAAAATTAACGTTTTTTCATTATGTACTTGCTGACAAAATTTGTTTACAAAAATCTATGACATGAAGGCAACAAGATTTTTTTATTTTGCGTGTTTTGAAATGAAGTCATAAGCACCATACCTGAGCGAATACCTGATTCCTAAAAGTATTTACTTTGACAAATATCCTAAATGTACTTTCAATGAATTACAGATTTCCAAAATTGAAATAATAATCCTTAATCCGTATAATCTTTTAAACAATAATGGTAAATTTGCTTTTGAGGGATTAAATATTTCCAAAATCAAAGTAATGACCCTTAACCCGTTTTTTCCCCAATTATTTTTCTTTAATTTCTGATATCATTTAATTGATATTGGTTAAATACAAATTATTAAAGCATGATATGTAAATGTATTATTACATTTCGTTTTTTAGTGCATCTGTATGTAGAATAAGTGCATAATGCCAAGAAACTCGTGCGACTACACGGTTTTCTTATAGTTTGGGAATAAACCTAGTGTTCCATTTTTGGGACACTGGGAAAAAACGGGTAATCCTTTTATGCCTATTTAACAAAATTGGTCAATAAGGGTCATATGTTATACCTGTATGTGATGGATATTATACAGGGTGGTCCATCTCAGAGGTAACAAGCGACTTTGTTGAGTAATGCGGCATTTTTGAAAAAATCGCCGCGACACGTCGATTTTTGTTTCGAGGGGGACAACTTTTGATGACATTTTCACCTTCATAACCTTAACCCCCTAGCCACCCCTGACTTCATCCCCCGATTTTAAATAGGGAAAGTGGGTCGAATGCTATATCTTTGAAAAGCTCTTTTGATTCTGAATACAACGGTGAAATTTGTTTTCGTTTTCATTGATTCCTGAGGGAACGGCAACACTTCAAAATTGCAATTTCACCTGTTTAATGCCACAAAAAAGTTAACAATCCAGGAAGGAATGCAAAATTAATGCTTGATTTATTAACATAAAAGAACGGAACAAACAACAAATTACAATAAACACAGAAATAAAGATTCCATTTCGAAACATCGTCTTACATTAGATAACATGTCTGGCGTTATCAAACGGCATTCATTCAATATTCTACCGCGCAAATCATCTAGCGGTTCTGGTGGCATATTTTACACCTTGTTCTTAAGGTGTCCAGGTGTTCCCATAAGAAAAATCTGTAGGTGTCAAATAAGGCGACCACGGAGGCCGCTCAATGGTACCTCCCCTGCCAATGAATCGCCCAGGTAAGTTTTCGTTCAGCCAAAGTATAAATGTGGGGTGCACCGTCCTGTTGAAAAATTAGCTGGTTTCCCTGATCACTATCTTCACTTGCAACTAGTTCTACTATGAAGGGAATGACTTGAATTTCTAGCCACATAATGCTGATTGAATACTTTTGGAGCTGGTGCAACTTCCATTAGAAAAATACAGTTCCATAATTTCCACTTTTTCTTCGAGAGCGTACACGATTTTTGGCAAGAGACAAGTGTCAAAACAAATTTCAAAAATACCGAGTAACTCAACAAAGTCTCTTGTTACCTCTGAGATGGACCACCTTGTATAAAGACCGATAATTTGAAACATGATTCATTATTATTTGTATTGTTTTCGTGTAACATAAGTTTAAATAAGCGAAAAATTGACATTAAAATTTTGACCCAAGATAAGTTAGTTGAAACATTGGAATTGGTTATGAACGAAATTGAAGAAAGCAGTAGTTAACTAGGTAAATACACAACATAATAGTAATTTACGATACAAGTAATGTTATGAAGGTTTTTACATTACGAGAGGAAAGTTTGAAAGCACGAGCGACATAGGAGATTGGTGGCAACATATATAGGGTGATCCATTTGAAAAAAAATAGTTATCCATTGTTTTGCGTATGTTAACACCCTGTATAGCAGTATGAACAAAAAAGGACCAAAGCAGATGTGTACTATTCTTCATGATGTGGAACATTTTCTAGTGTATAAAAAATGATGCTATCTTTGCTAGGAACGCTTCTGCAATGTTTTCAATGTGTACATGTGCCACAAAATTGCTCATAACAAACCAACCGTCCATAATAGACCCATAGTATCTTATACTATTTTTATCAGCTTCTTTTGAGGATTAAAAATAAAGTATAAAATATGGGGTGTTTCATTTAAAAAAACATAACTTTGATCAGTTATACTGGGACACCCTGTACAAAAACATACATATTTAAAAAAAATCAGAAATTGTACAGTTTGCTACCACCCTCTATAATACGTTGAGTTATATTTTGGTTGATAGAGTAATTTTGAAGAATAAAGTTCAAATAAACTTGACCACTAAATTAGAATGAAATATCTTTATTAGTTGCAGGGGAGCACTTTAACATTTTTGTTCAAATTTTTGTATAGACAACTGAATAACACGAAAACGGCCCGGTTTCAATCCCCACAGCTTAGGTCATTTTAATCTGCAGGTAACAAGGAATTCCAAAATGCTAAAACATACAGGGTATTCCATTTAAAAAAAAACATAATTTTGGTCTGTAACTTTGTTATGAGACATCCTGTATAAATTTAAATATTTTAAGGGCGTGCAGCTCACCATGCTGCACAACTTTTGTATAAAACATTTTTCGAAATTTTGGAAAATAAGCACATGATTGACCATTTTTCTGAAACACCCTGTATATTGTGTTTCTGTTGAAATAAAAGACGATTATTAAACAAGTTGGTTACAAATTAAGTTGAAAATGAACAATCAAAGAGAGCATTATCGGCATATTTTATTGTTTTACTTCCGAAAGGGCAAAAATGCAGTGCAAGCTTGGAAGAAATATGTGAAATTTATGGTGAGGACTGGCTTACTGAACGCTAGTGTCAGCGTTGGGTTGCTCGCTTTTGCTCTGGAAATTTTAATGTGCAAGATGGACCACATACTGGTTATCCTAACACTACTGCTGACGACAAAATAAATTGATAACCTGTCAAAAATTAACAGAGCTCGATTGGGAACTGATGCCAGATCCACCCTATAGCCCTGACTTAGCACCATCAGATTACCATTTGTTAAACTCCCTTCAAAACCAATTGAATGGCAAAACTTTCGATTCCAATCGAGCTGTAAAAATGGCTTGGACCAATTCTCCGCTTCTAAAAACCAAAGCTTCTTCGAACGTGGAATTTTTCAACTTACCGAAAGATGGCAAAAGGTCATCCAACAAAATGGTCAATATATTATTGATTAATGTCTGTTGTTAATATAAATAAATTCACTTTGAAAAATATGAAAAAAAATGACATTAATTATCGAACCCAATATATCATCCGATATTTTGATACATATTTATATAAATATCAAATATATTCCGAACCCTGGTTTTTCATATTGTGTACTGGTTTCGTTTAGTGTAAATAAGTGTAGAAATACTTGTTTCATAAAAATAACCACAAAAGCTCGAGACATAGTACCGAAGGTAAACGAGTACTTCACTAAGGAAAAACATAATGGAAATCCCCTTTTACCTTAGGGTACAGTTCATTAGGTAATTTTTTTTGTGAATTTTTGGTTTATAATTGAGAAACGATAATAGTAGCAGCAAATTTATATTAATAGCAATTGTAGAAAATAAATAATAATATAAAGCATAAGTTTTTTTTAGAAATCCCTTTAGTTTTCAACAGGGTTCGGACGATATATATCATCGGATATATATCATGATATATATCACGATATATATGATATATATTCGATGATATATATCATGGATATTTATGAAACACACAATACCAAAAAATTCCCCCGTTTCTCAAATATTCACTGTTGCAGCAATATGCACAGTAAGCATTTGCTTTAATTTAAATTAGAGATGGGCGAAATGACTCTTTTTTGTCGAAAAGAGTTGATTTTTGAAGTGACTTAAAAATGAAAAAGTAAGTGTGAGCAAAAAAAAAACAGAAAAAGGTCCTCACTTTGAAAAATCTTCAATTTATCCCTGAAAACATAGTGAAGAGCAAAAAAGTCTTCGTTTCAAAAAAATTTTAATTTCATGTCAAATATTTTGACATTTAAAATGTTATTTTTTTATATATCTTGTAGGCAACTGTGTTTGTTTGCAGTAAATAAATATAATATAAATAAAGTATGCGCATTATATAATTAATAAGTCAAATAAACATTAATATTAATGACCAAGAATAAATATCAAGAAGTTGATATATATCGGATATATATCCGATATATTGATATTTATATAAATATCGGATATTTTCCGAACCCTGGTTTTCAAGTAAACTGACTGAGATTATTAGAATTTAAAGTATACTTTGTCATAGTGTTTGACAATTTTGATGTTTTAAAAGTCAGTATCATCCAACCCCGCAAATCGCTCGATGCACATTTAAAATTTAGTACCTCCCAATACGGTATTCATCGGCATGATTCGTTCACAAGAGTTTAATTAGGTGTTGGAATGCCTTACAAAAAATCTTGGGTATGTAGGGTTCAGTAAAAAAATCCCATCCCATTTAACGTTTCGCCAATGCGCATTATTGTGACCTTGAACGGATTGATTCGGGACTTTGGAATGGATGATGTGAACGCCAGCATTCATGAAAAAAAACTATATGTCGAAAACACCCTTGCTCCAATTTATAGTTCCCCCTGTAGAGCAAATGATAGCTGAAGGTAAAAAACAGCTGCAATTCAACGCTTGTCAGTAGCATCAAGGAAGAGAAAACTATTTTGAAATGTAACTCATCTTACCATCAAAGAAGAACCAGAAGAAGGTGCAGAAAATGTGCAGAAGAAACAAACACGTACAACAACCCTATGCACAGAATTATTCTATTCCTTTATGTAAAAACTATTTTGCACTCAATCACACTTGAAATGTTTGCTTTGTTGTAATAAAGTCTTTAAAAGTGTAACTGTTTTTATTTAGCACTAGTGGTTTACACATCACGACTACTGACACCTAGGTACCATATAAAAAGACCCATCTTGCACCCTTAAATATTTTTTTTTACATAAGCATGTTCAAAATTATTAACCGTTCCCATAAAGACAAAAAATCTGTCTCAAAAGGGTTAATATGAAAAGACGATACTTTCATAGAACAAAAATACTAAATAACAATTTTCCAATGCTATGTAAGTGCAAAAAAATCTGTCTCGAAAGGGTTAATATAAATGGACATTAGTTTCGTAGAACAAATATACCAAATACCAAATAACAATTTTTTAAAGTTGGCCAAAGATGTGTTAATTAAGGATAAATTTTGGCACATTGACAGAAACGTTTGATTAAATCTCATCTTATACAACAAATAGAACGTTTTTTAAGCAGCCATCGATATTGACAAACTCACACTATCAAATATGTAGTGCTAGTATTGCACTTTTGTGCAGCAAATAATATTATTTATCATTTAGGAAATAAAGAAAAAGTTATTTTTTCCTATTCTGAATTCAGGCATTTTAAGGGTTAATGAACCACAAAATTTATAAACAATATAAATTTCACCAATGATAATTATTCATGGTATAAATAAATAAAATGTAAATATTGTGACTTAAAACAAAATATAAATTCGTGAATCTGTGACTGTAAAGTAAATTATCTATTGCAACTACTTCCCTGGCTAATACCATGACAGACATTAAATTACACAAAAGATAACAAATAGTTTCCGATTAAAGGAACAAGTTTATCCAGGTAAAAGCGAAACAAATATGTGTGTGTACGAGTGCATTGTTTATGAATGAAAGCGAACGTCTTAAATCAGCTGATGTCAATCACAAATGTCAACAATGAAATTTGACATTTGATGGGATTAATTGTTTTTTAATAAACATCAACAAAGCGGCGCCGTTCAGGCCGACGGCTTTTGTCGCGGAACCTCGAAAATGACGCTTGGGTGGAACGGGGGCGAAACGCGTACGTACCAGAAGTGAGCTTTCTGCTAATAACATCGGGGAAAACGGAGTTGGACGTCGGCGTACTGGAGGAGCTGGCCTGACCGGGGCCGGGCCGGTCCTTTCCCGGGCTCGGGGTGCCGCAGAAGGGTATGCACCGTCTCCTCTTCGCCGGCCTCGCGCCCAGCACGGGCTCCCAGTCCAGGGACCTTTTTAGTGTAGCGCACGCCATTTTTAATTTGGACTCCTTCTGTCACCGACGGTGTACACACTTTGTATTGCACAGGGTTTCACTCGTCTCACGGCGAAATATCAACTGTTATCGCCCGGATATTTGCACTGCTCGCGTACAGAAACGTCGGGTCGTTGTTTTTGCAAGGGTGCCCGTGATGTTTTCAGATTCAACACGGACTCCTACACCAATATGGCGAACAGAAATACGATACGAGACATTTGGGTTGGTTGCCAATGGATATTCACTAACAAAAGTCGTCTGTTTTCGCGCAAGCGCACACATTGCAAAACAATTACGGTTTCGGGCGAGCCTTCAGAGATGGCGACACATTACAGGGAGTGCGATTAGGGTGTCCAACTTTTATCTACATAAAATATTTCAAGAATAGAATAGATATATGTAGGTAGCAAGTGCTTTATTAGAAGAGTCGATGCTACTGATAAATTCAGCGAGTCGATAAAGCCTTATTATACACGCAGGGCCGCGCCAAGGTATGTTGCCGCCGAGGTGCGAGGCAAAAATTGCCGCCCCCTTTCAATGTGAAAAGGGGGATAGAGAAAATGAACATCATCATTGATCGGCGAGTCTCTAAATTATTTAGAAAGAAATAATTTCGATATAAACAAAGAGATACGTTCATGGATTTCGAGCTTGCATCCGTGCACAAAGAATAAACAATCATCTTCTATTTCACGAGTGTACGTGTTACAAAAAAAGTATTTTAGGTGGATTTACAGGTGCCGAGGAATCGCTGTCCAATCGGCTAATTTCGACATCTAAAATTTCAGCCTCATTTTTCTGTTATTTTTAAATTTAGTTCAATTTACTTTTGTAGTAAGAAACCTCTCGAATAACCTGCCGTTTGCCTTTTGTTGATATTTTGAATAGGTGTCGAGCTAGCGTGTTCTGGCGCATCATTAGTTGCCGCGTAAATATCCCGAAATTAGTCACCTTCTTCGCCCGAAAACACACATTTCTTCTCGAACACGCCAAGGAAAACAATCATTAGACATGTGACTTTTGTGTGAACTATAAGCTTCTGGTTACTGGAACGTTGTTGTCTTTCCGCGAACTACGGTGCAACATGAGTAACAAGATCCATTTCTTGAACAGTCACCTTGATAAATTCCCAGAAAACTGGCTATTATTTGGCAATGAAGTTTTGAAAAAATATATCATTACCGTCATTTTATTGTATTTAAACAGCCATTGAGTTCATTAAAATCGGTCAATAAATAACAGTTATGACGTTAGGAGTTTTTCATCGAACACCCGGTATATAAACTGTAAGGTATTAATCTTCATTTTCGGCTCATAATATGACTATATTTCTACGCTCATATGTGATTTATAACTAGTTACGCATGTAATATGTATAAAAAATGTATAAATTTTGCAAAATGTTCATTGTTGAATTGCATAAAAACGGTATTAGGGTAAAAAAAGTAACGTCATATTTGGATTCAGAACACCCAAATTAGGTTAGAACAAGTTTCGTTGACCCGTGTAATTCAACAAAAATAAGTTCACTATCTTAGAAATTCTATAAAACCAAAAATTTCAGATTTCGACATGAATATTTCTTAACATCATTTTAAACTGAACTAAAATCTCTAAATTTTATCAAATAAATCATCTTAATCAAGAAACTTTATTTTAAACAATACTGGAGAAAGAAAAAAAATAACGTTAATGCTTTATTTTGATATAATAAAAATATAAAAATAAACATATAGCTGTAGAATAAACTTAATCATAAATAAGGTTTAAGTTCGGTAGTAAAAAAATGGATTATTTAGGTGTACCAGTAGGGCTCTCCTGTCTCAACCTCTCCACATCGTTAAATATCACCTGTGCCCCACCTCCACAAGTTGGCACAATATCTGCCTTGTAGACCTTGGTTTCCACCTCCCCGTCCACATCTGGTTCCTGCGCGACCAAGCAATACTTGGACTGCTTGGGGTTGGTAATATCGGTGGCCTTGCTTAACTTGGTTACAGACTTACGACGCTTCATCGAGGGTTGCATAACCGTGCCCAATGCCACAGGCTTCACCGAATTGTGTTCCAACCAAACCTCACCGGCGGATCTGGATCTTCTTCTGTTAGTGGACACAACTATGTTCCTTCTGTTGTAACTGGTAGGTGTTTTTGGTTGTGACGGAGTTTGTATAATTTCTTTTGTAACCGTAGGAGTGTCCAATTCTATATGGGGATCATTTTTCACACACACTTTCTCCTGATCGAGAATTTCTCGCACCAAACGCAGACGCTCATCTTTAACCTGATTCTCAGCCCTTAGGTGCTCCCTCTGCCTCCGCATCTTGTCATCCAGTTCTTGCTGCATTCTTTCGTGCTTTAGGGCGAATTTATGTTTCTGCTTTTCCTTCTCCAGAAGATTCTGGTTCAGTTTAAGATCCTTCTCATCCAAATCCGAACGTAGAGTCCTGATTATATCCACCAGCTCCTTGTTCTGCACGTCCAGGGAATCATTAATTTTCTCCATTTCTAATACTTTCACTTCCAAATTTTGGCTCTTTTTCTTCTCCTTCTTGTATTGCTGCTGGGTGCTGCGCAGCTCGGTTAGCTTTAACGTGTGATCCTGATTGATTTCCATGAGCCGCTTCCTGAAGTGATTGCATTTCGACTGCACCTCCTTGCTGTAAATAACGTTTTTCTGCTTGCGTGTATGCAGGACCTTGAAAATATTTTTCGTGCTGGCACCGCAATCCTCTAATCTATCTAGATTTAGCTTGATGAAAGGCACTTTAGGCCCGAACACGAGCGGAGCAATGGTTTTAATCTTGCTCAACGGCGTCTGCATCGGGGTTTTTCCCTTCTGCACCTTCCTATACGGGGTGTATCTAGACTCGGGACGCACCAGCTTGACGTCTTGTGTCAATTCAGCAAACTTCATCACCTGCAGGTTCTCCTCGTAATCCTGAACGGTCGGATTGATGCAAACTATCATTTGTACTTTCCCCTCGCCGTCAAAATAATTTTTGAATAACAGAGTCAACCGGCTGTCCCTATACGGGACTAAGCGATTCGCGTTGTTCAATTGGTTATCTCGCAGAATTTCCAGGCACGATCGCAGCGACATTAACGAGTTATTGATCGAGCTCGCCTCTTTCAAACGCACACCGGTGTTGTGCGTACGGCTGCACCTCTCCGATCCAGCCAAGTCTACTAAACTCAACTGACCGACCTTCAGTAAATTCCTGTCCGGGATCACTCTGTCCCCATGACTATTGTGAGCGAACTGTTCAAACTGCACCACTCTGATGTTGAAGATCGAGTGGCTTCTGCTAGATTCCGCGTTTAGCAGGGTGTGTGCCATTCGCTTCCTCTTCTGTCCGGTGTTGAATAAATCAAAAGCTTCGGCTGCACTTTTCACCTCGACCTCTACAACTCCGTTCACGTACATGTTTTTCTGTGAGTCTTCTCTTAAAATCTTGCTTTGCAGCATCTTACCACCCGATTCATCCAGGAGATCGTAGACGGTGTTGTTGTAGATTTCGGTGTATGATATGAAGACTGCGTACAAATTCGTTTCATTTACACCTGAAACAAATGAATCAACAAATAATTAGCCTAAGTCATGATTTCCATATTATGGGGTGAAGATTTTAGTTCCTTTGAGAAATATCGAATTTAACAAAATAGCTTCCTTAATGTGTCTATGTATGTATTTCTCTATATGTAACAGTGGTCCGTACGCTCTATATATGCTGAATGCAATTCCCTGCTGATATAATAATCTGATTATTAAACACTAATTTTACTCCAGTGTAATGAAAAAAATATATCGAGAAGCATGTCTAGAAATCTCACAAATATGAAAATTCATATAAATCCTCCACAAAGAAAGCTGCTGGACGATAATTGACAATTTACACAAAATGGTTGTCTACCAATAAGTCTTTGGTCCACACTGAATATTAATTTTCGAGACAATTTGTCGCCTGTGGCATCGCGCTACGAATGCCGGATTCGGCATGGTTGTAATCAACCATACTTAAATTTTTACTGCTTTATGCTTTATCTTGCCACTTTAATCAAGTTGAAACAAGTACTCCGTGCAATAAAACAATTAAAATGAAGCAATTGAATAAAATTGTTGGTTTGCTCCAGATAAGGTGAATTGCTATATTTTTTGTTATAGATTTTGAAATGGGTCTATTCTACTCAAGGCAAGGGTGTTGTGCACCCGCTGTAAGTAAAAGTATTTAAATCGTGTAAATATCAAACTTAAGTATGGTTTATACTTTGTTTCATGTTGTGAATATTGTTTTGATATCGATCGAGGGTGGAATGCTGTACATCTTCCCAAATTGTAATAGAGCTTTAAAAAATAATGCTCAATAAAAAATTCTTACAAAATTGTAAAACAAATGTGTTATTTCATACTGTAAAAAAAAGTTCAAACAATAGATAAAAAAATGCTAAAATGATGTGTAACAAAATTACATGCTTCCCATCAGAATGACGGGTCTACATTCTATTACTACCAATTGTAGTAAATGTATTGCGTTAGGCCCATCGTAACTATCGACCATGAGAAATGAAAATGTATGAACTTATTTTTAATAAAACAGGCCAAAACTAAACTATATTTAATGATCAAAACATATATCAGCCATTCCATAAGTAAATGCACACTTTTTGGGGGTACATCAGGGATTTTAGTGAATTTCAGATATACAGGGTGTCCCACGAGGTAGTAGACAGCCGATATCTCGAAAAAGGTTGGTAGTACGAAAATGAAATTTGGTGGCTTTAAATGGTTTGAAATGATGACCCTTTTTGAATACATAGATTTCATTTCCGTTTTTCCATTTCCGGAAAAATGACATCAACTTCAGAAATTCAAATGGGACCCCTACATATTTATGGATTTTTGGAAAGGTGATTGAAAGACAAATACAGCCTGTATATAAAGGCTATCAAGACATGGCTTTTGGTCTTTACCAGAGGTCAGAAAATTATTGTGTCAAAAGTTAACACAATTTAAACTTTTAGTACACTTTTATTTTGAACTTAAAAATATCGTAAACCATTACGGATACGAAAAAAGTTATTCTACACTTTTTTATACTTAACCTTTTGCAGCTGGATTAAATTTTTTATTAAAAGAAAATAATTATTTTTTCACACATCGGCCATTCCATAAATAAATGCACACTTTTTGGGGGTACATCAGGGATTTTAGGGAATTTCACATATATTATAAAGGCTATCAAGACATGGCTTTTGGTCTTTACTAGAGGTTCAGAAAATTATTGTGTCAAAAGTTATAACAATATAAACACTATAAACTTTTAGTACACTTTTATTTTGAACTCAAAAATATCCTAAACCGTTACGGATACGTAGAAAGTTATTCTATACTTTTTTATGCTTAAATGTTTAAAGTTTGCAATAAAATTTTTTCCAAAACAAAAAAACTTTATTTAGATAGTTTTTTTTTCGATAAATAAAATATATCTCAAAAAATAAACAATTACTCATATTTAAATTTTCCTAAAAATAATATATGTTATACCCTGATCCTTCCTGAGAATTTTTCTTTTTTCAAAGCATGGGCACTTTAAAACTTTTTGAAATATGATTTTTTTACCCGAGCGCTGCATTGCCGTGAGGAGCTCCATTGGTGTAATGGCCCGAGAGCGCAGTGTGCGTCGCTTAATAAACAGAGAGAACTTTATTTATTCATTGTTTAACGTGAAATGAAGTAATGAATATAGTTTACTTAACATTCATAAAGTATTCCCATTCTTAGCCAATAAAAGTTGTATAATTATGTCAGTGTTTGTACTATATAAAATGAATTGCACGATGTGTGGCTACGGGGAACATAAACATGAACCACAACACATCAGATTGCTCACTGGGAACGTGGTTAAAATACAGTGCTTGGAAAGAAAATTATAAATTTAAAGACAGTATGAGTTCAGTTCATTCGAACTTTGTTGTAATCCACAAAAAGGCAAATCATTGTAGAGTAGGTAAAATCGTTTGTAATATTACTGACAATGTTAAGCATTACCAAGAGCACACCCTGTGGTAGAAGTACCTGAAGTAGTTCCCCTTTTCTAGGGGTATGTGTATCTCTAATGATCAATTCTGTAACTACAGCCAAACGAAATTCTTTTAAGCTTAGATTTTTAGCATCTATAGATTGTTTTCTAAAAATAATTAGATCCAAGAAATGCCAGTATAGCCTGTGCCACATTTTTTTTTATTTTCACTTGATTTCAAACAACAAAATAAACATGTCTGACTGATCAGCATATCCCATGTGCATATTGTACTCTTTCACTAGTTTTAGATATGGAATGTCTTGCGATGAGCCATCCTTCTTCCTTCTCGTAACGGTTTCTACATCATTTAGACTTAAATGTTTAAAATAAAAAAAATTCCAAACAAAAAAAACTTTATTTAGACAGTTTCTATTTAATAAATAAAATATATCTCAAAAAATAATCAATTACTCATATTTTAATATATGTGAAATTCACTAAAATCCCTGATGTACCCCCAAAAAATGTATTTATGGAATGGCCACAAAGACTACTTTGAATGCTTAATTTCAAATAAAAAAATAGTGATGTGGCTATCATGTTACTTTCTCCGATTTGATAGTATCATAGCTACTTATATTTACTCTTTCATCATTTATTTTCAATTTAAATCATATTTTAAATGTACATCAAGCGTTTTGTAGAATTATGAAAGATGAAAATGACAAATTATACTTCAAATTCTAATAGTCGGTTTACTTTAGAAGGCAGGCGGGTGGGCCCTGTCCCACCCTCCAATTTATAGATGATGAACAAGAGTTTACATGCCGAAATTAATTAATAACACAAGAGTAAGAAAGACATTTCAGCCTTTATGTTTTTGTAATTCACTTATTTATTGCTGGAAATATCGGAGCGTCGGTAACAAGTTGAATTGTATGAGAGAGACCACCCGCCCTATCAACTTTATTTTAACCTACAAACCCTGTTAGATTGAAGAAACTTCTTCGGCAATTAATTAGAGAAGTTGAAATATACAAATTACGATTTTGTAGTTTAAATTGAAGGGATTAAGGGGCCTGTGAGTGGGTCCTAATCCACCCTACATTTTTTTTTTCGAAAAAAATTTATTCTTAATAAGCTGTTCATTTTGGCATTCTCTACAATTATTACTAATATACATTTATGTAACCTTTATCGTTTCGTAATTATAAGCCAGAAATGAAAAAAAAAGTTATAAATTTTTTTCTCGAATAACTATGATTTTATGAAAATTATTTTCAAACAAAAGATGTTCACTAATTTTTTGTCTTCAAAGCCTGTTTAAATGTTTTTGCGATATTTTTGATATTAAAATATATTGGAAAAAAACAAAAAACAGTTAATGTAAACACCCACTTCCAGTGTACGAAATTTTACCAAAAGCTTTTCAGTTCTTCTGATTGTCAAGCAAGACTTATGTTCAAAGTTTCATGTTAATTTCTCTATTAGTTTTTGAGATACTTTGCGCACTGTACATACAGAAACACACACAGACACATTTTTTTTTCCAGAAATCTTTGAAATCGCCTTGTAAAAATTTTTCACCATCACAATACTTTCTTGACTTTGTAACGGAGAAAGTAAAAACTCTACATACCTAAAATTTTCGTCCCATCATTTGAATATATGCTGTCTCCTCCCCCGGCTTTCCTCTTCAAAGATGACTTCGAATTCTTCCTGCTCTCGATCATCCGATCCTCATTTGCATCAGCCTCGCACTGCACCTCGAACCCATTCATCCTGTCGCTCTTAATCACAAATTTGGGCGCTTGAAAATCCCCAATCGAATTAAAGATGGTGTCGATGGATCTAGGCATAATGCCCGGGTTGTATGGATCACTGGTCAATGTGTACGTCTTTCCCGATCCAGTGACTCCGTAAGTAAACAGCAGTCCATTCTTCCCCTTAAGTAAATCATCGAGTAGGGGAAGGGCGACATGCTCAAACACCTCCTTTTGTGATGCGTACGATGTAAATATGTGCTTGAAAGCGTAATGCAGATCTTTGCGGATCACTTTCGACTCACTGGGGCACGATATCGACAAGACGGTGGGTGAAACTAGTTTGATGCAGGACTGTTCTCTGTCGTCCTTCAAGTTTCTCAGTCTGCAGAACACATTCACGGGATCCCGATTCTTTCCAGACGAGTCGGAACTAGACGACATGTTAGATTTTTCACGTCGAGGGGTTTTGGGAACGAATTTTCCGTTTGTAGTCATGGCTTTTTTGTTCTTTCTGGGATAACCATCAAAACTGTCACTGCTTTCGAATTCGAAACCGACAGATTGACCGTTGGCTTTTTGCGCGGGTGGTAAAACAGCGAACTTTACACAGAACTTTATGTTTAGCATATTTAAAAAAATGTAAAATTACTGTTAGTATATAATATAATACATTACACTGTGATAATTAATTTTTTTAGAGGTTTGAAAAATGGAAAAATACATTGTTATTCTACGGCATATTTATTGGAAACAGACCATGGCTATAAAAGTACGATTCACGCCGGTAAGAAATTTTTAAAATGTTATGATCATTTGAGGTTATTTTATTACAATTTAAATCCTGCTGCTCTTATTTAATAAACTTATGTTTAGCATATGATAATAATACCATGATAATATAATAAGTAAGTGCTGCTAAATTCCTGCCACTACAAGAGAGAACTGTGCATGAAGTATGCAACCATATTTACCTTTTTTAATAAATACAATACCTATATTTATTATTGCAAATGTAAAATGATATACATTTACCAACGCTAAGTTCACTCTCAACTAAAGTAGAATGTTTCATTTATCATTCTGGATATCTCGTAAGGATCATTACAAACGCTTAAAATCACCCCAAATTTAAATAATTTCTTGGTGCGTTGCAGGAAAACTTATTTATACATCAACATACATTGCATGCTTAATTTAAGCCCAAAATTGAGGTTGTAGACCGTAAAACGGTATTTTGACAACTAACGGTGTTTTTGAATAGGTTATGTTCCGAATGACACGTCCGAAGAGCGTAGACACGTCTCGGCTGTACTCCGACAATTTTGCATGAGATAGCACCATGGGGGGACAGAAATTCCAATACGATGAGAGCGGAGGCACCTTTTTCTACTTTTTACTGTCGTTCTTAGCGCTAATTTTGATACCAGCCACATTTTACTACTGGCCAAGGAAGCAGAAAGAAGGTTAGTAATGGCAATGCACTATAAACAAATCTAATTTACGCAATCTGGGCTCTTAAGTGAACGCATGGGGTCTTTTGAATTATTCTGCATGTTTATTAAACCCTCTGTACCACTGTTCAATTCAACTTTCAGTAACTGTTCGATTGATTATTTATCATAGGTTATGTTTTTTTTTTTGATAGCTTAACATTTATTGCACCGAAGTAATTTTTTTAATCTTTCAATTTTGATAGTCTTCCTAAAATATCATATTATGGTGGGTAGGCCCTTTAAAACACGAAGGTGAGAAACCATCATTCTTCAAAAACGAATAAAACAATGCACTATGAAATGGTAATTTATATGTACAATTAACAAAGGTAAAAAATTCCAAAATTAAGAATTTGTAAAGAACAAGTTTTTTTCTAAATACCATCAATAAATATGCAATATATCAGAAAATCCCTTTTATACCAAAGTTTCTTGATGGCCCATTACCTTTTATAATAGGTACAAATATTTTAAAAATACCCGGGTCATTCCATATCAATTCACCCAAAAAAAAAATGAAATGTCACCCACTACTTCAGT
This sequence comes from Ocypus olens, assembly GCA_910593695.2. NCBI lineage: Eukaryota > Metazoa > Arthropoda > Insecta > Coleoptera > Staphylinidae > Ocypus > Ocypus olens. The sequence goes on from OU343056.1 coordinate 17,234,244, forward strand.
TCTGTATGATTGTTTTTCTACAAGTTTATATAACCGAGTTATGAAGCCACACAAAATATTGTTGGTCTAAGTCAAGTACATTCTAAGATATTGAGGTTGAAAGTTTATGAAAAAAGAGCGTTTTTACTGTTCGAGTTGGTCCGCAGCAGTCTTGTAGCTAGTAAGAAAATAATTACTAACTCAGTAAGTTATGAATATTTTTATGTCTAATCTTTACCATTTTTTTCTGTGAAATATGCAGATACTGTAAAAAGTAGTTTTAATGTTGCTTTGAATTGTAAAAAATATAACTATATATACTTTCAAAGTTTTGAGGTAACAAAACTTGACTTTTTCAAATTTGATAGAGAGGTGAGGCAGTGCAGTTACCAAGCCAAGTTTTTTTTTAATGTACTTGAAAGAATGATTTAACAGAATGTGAAATAAAATTGATGGGATTTTAGCTGTCTTTGTAATAGTTAGCTGATAGAAAGCTAACTTTTACTTCAACCCTTTGCACTTTGCTGTCGCCGATAATGCAATATTTAAAATATAAACTTTAGATCCACTGTCGCTGCTGCGGCATATAAAGTGGTGCGTGTGTTTATTTAAACGTGTTTTTATCTACAAATTGAGGGATGAAACTCTTAACACGTATTCTGTATGGCATATATGGTGAGAGACAAATAAGGAAGAATTCTTGGGCTTTGTTGGAGTTATCCTGAATGTGGGCACGATGCCTTTGCTAAGTTTGCAGGAATATTGGTCAACTAAGAATAATACCAGAATACCATTTCTACTGTATTTACTAGAAGATGATTCAACGAAATATCTTGGATGTTAGACATTAGAACATTAGAATTCAACAGGTTAGCAATTTTCTGGAGTACATCAATTCAAAATTTTCAGAGTATCAGGAAAACATATGTGTAGACTAGTGGTTCCCAAACTCTTTTGGCTCACGTACACCTTTTCATACACAAAACTTACCCACGGACCCATAATAGAAAAATTACAAATTTACCTTTGATGTCTCGAATGGTAAATGGTGACGTAAAAATAAAATATAAATAAAACATTTTATTGAAGGGTATTTATTGAAATTATAACTTGTTTTAAAATACAAAAAAAAATTTAATGATTTGGATGAACCTGATGGGATGTTATAAGTGTATTTATGTCCGGCTCAATGTGTGTGAGTAGTAACCGCAAATCCCCACGAGTACTAATTTCTAGTCGGTTTCTTTTTTTTGTGATGAAGCTCATAACGGTACTGAATCCACGTTCTACCAAATAGGAAGACGGAAAAGCAATCAACAGCTTCTGTATAATAACCCATAATGCTGGATATAAAATTGGGATCTGTTTTTGTAATCAGAAGTTGTCGTATCCTTGTTTAAACAATGGTTTCAGCTCCTCATTTGTGGATAATTTAATAAGTTGCTCCTGTATTAGTATGTCTTAATCTGTATTAGTGCTCTGAGTTTGACTACTTGCAAAAGGGTTCAACACCCAGTCAGGAATATCCAAATGAAGAATGTCTTGAAATCTTTGGTTAAGGTGCATATTACCTCACTTACAGCTGGTAGAATAAGTCTGGACTTCGCAATCATTAACTCTGCAGAGAATACATGAAATAGCATAACACCAGTGAATACGTCTCGTGGGCCTCTTAGGCCCAACGTATTCTCTGTAGGGTTAAAGAAATATTATAAGAAGCACGGTTCATCGTCATCTCTCTTAGATGTTGTCCCTATAAGCTCTTGAAATGTCGGTGTTTTCAAATATTTTTTTTTAGTGTGAAAAAACGTTAAATTAGCTTTTTTGTCACTATGGATTTTTATTAAATGTTGCTTAAGCTTAGAAGGTTTCATTGAATCGTTTGACATTGTTTTACTACATATAAGACACATGGTAATTTCCTGGTGACGGAATAAAGCCATATTTCAAATATTCAACACTGTATTGTCTGCTTGGGCTCACTCTTACAGTTATCTGAAAAAAAGGGGCCTATAAATATATAGGAAAATAGGTTTATCAAAATTTTCATTTGCAACAAACCACTTAATTATAATATTTTTTTAATCGAATGCTGCAATGTAACGCTCTCTTGAATTAATTATTTGAAATGCAAGGATAAAATTTCATGTAAATGTCACATATAGTAGGTACTCTTGTGTACCAATTAATATTTCACGAAAAATAAATAATTAAAAAATTAATTAACAACAGAATATAATAATACAGTAATTTACAGTAACTCCAAACATTCGCGGATTTGGTTACTCACGGAAGAAAACAAAATAAGCAAAAATATAAATAATAAGCTATAACTTTTAGCATTATATTAAATTATAAAACCCAATTTGTCTAATTTCTTTACAGAATCGTTCATAATATATTCTTATGAACACATCTGTGTTAGAAAAACTTATCTCTTCTTAAGTTTTTAATAAAAAAGAAATCTTAATTAATGTTAAGGGATTACTGTACTGATAACTGTGATAAATAATTGTTTTAATTAACTTAAACAAAAGTATAATTTTGCTTACATACAATTAAATTAAAAAGAGATATCAATTTTATTTTAATATATTTATGTAACGAAAGTACGCTAGCTGCGTAACAATACAAAAAATTATACTTTTTTTGTCCCAGACTAGGAAAATTTGTTGTATGCACTTCAGATCACGCATAACACAGAATTAAATTGTTGATTAGATGCACGACTCTTTTACAGTTCATATTGTAATGACGCAATACTCAAGTAAACAAATGCGTCAGACCGAACGCTCTGGAATGTGCTGCCTAAGTATTTCAGTAAGCTACCGAGCGCTCGAGACACGGTATTCTAGATATTTATATTTTATAGGACGTAAATGTCGCCAATAATTTATTCATTGTTATTTATTTTAACTTCCATATTTGTTCGTTGTACGTTGTTCAGCCCCAAATCAATTTTAATTTTCCACGGATCCCCTGAATGATCCCGGGGACCCACTTTAGGAACCACTGGTGTGACTGGTGTGACGAATCAGTCATCTAATTCAAAGGAAAGATTTGTTTTATAACACATAATCCAAATATACCTACCAAATGGGGCATAAGAATTGTTGGCGGATTCAGAAACTGGATATGTCTACAATATTCTTCCTTATTACGGCAGTATTACTCTCGATAAGCTTATAAACCAAAAATTACCTGTTACCACTAGAATTCCTCTGAATTTGTATGAAAAATTGTTAAACCAACATACATGGAGCACAAGGTCACCATATGTACACAGACAAATACTATATTAGTATTCTATTGGCAGAAGAATTGATGAAAATGAAATGGGAACATTCAAAATCAATAGAAAGGGAATACCTGATACAATAAAGAAACCTACATTTTTCAAACATAAATTGGTTGCTAATCAAAAAAGGGAGGACGATGTTATTATCCTGGAAAGACAAGAGAGTAGTTACCCTATAGAGCACCAACGATAGCTTGATTGAGCCGATCTATATGCTGCAAGCTACTGTTTATTGAGAATATCTGTCAAGTAGCGTTGTTTTTTTTTTGTTTTGGTTTGGAGGTGTATTATAAATTCATACACTTTATATAAAAGCTTGTCATTTTTTTAAGACTAAATATTATTAACAAAGCCCCATAGAACATTTGTGGTCGAAAATATCGAACCTAAACTACACCTAACGATGACTTTTGATTATTTGAAAATAGACGAAATTTTATAATAGCGTTAAGTTAAAAAAATATTTAAACAAAAATGAAGAATATGCGTCATTTTTTTAAGTCTAAATATTGTCAACAAAGCCCCATAGAACATTTGTGGCCAAAAATATCGAACCCAAACTACACCTAACGATGACTTGATTTTTTGAAAATTGACTATGTTTCCGTAGATGTCAAAAAATCGGGGTAAATCCTAAGTTAAAAGCTTATTGTTGATTCTATAGCATTACAGCAGTTTGATTAATTATGAATTTTAATCCATTTTTTGTAAATTGTTAGAGATTACTTCGAAATTTAGTAAATGTCCAAATGGTGGATGCGCCGGATTCGTGACTGAAATTTATGGCTAACTTCCAATCAGTCAACTTCAGCTTCTGAGACCGGACTTGATAAAAAGTTGCATATAATGTGAAAGGGAAAGAAACAAGATTGTGTTGTATGCTCTAACAAACAAGAAAAAGGAAAAAGATGTGAAACAAATGAATTTTGTAATACTCCCCAAAAACCCCGCATGCATATGAGTTTTCAAAGATATACTAGACAAATTACAAAACATAAAACTTTCATTTTGTCGAAGATTTATAAACTTGAAATTGTTTTGTATATTGTAGCTAAGAAATAGATATTTCGTTTTACTTCGTATTTTTTTAATATTATTTTATATACTTAACTAATAAAGTGCTGGAGTTCTTGGTGTACTATACGAGCCACTATGCTGGAGTGCAAAGGGTTAAATTACAAACCCGAACAATTTACTATTGAAACTTGAGAAACAACTCTTACTATATAATCTTATACATCTAACAGTACATTTTTGTAAATAAAAACAGCTGCCTGGCATGAGGTTTAAGCCCCTTTTCCCACAACTGATGTCGAACGGTTTTGGCCCCTTTTCTATTGTTCTTATTTTGTTTTTAGATCCCGAAAAATTAAAGAAACAGTGCAAGTGTGAGGAATGCGCCCGGAAGCGAGAGCTTATGAAGGCGTCGGAGCCCTGGCGCGGGCCCAAGAATTTTCTAATCAAGTTTATGATAGTCCTCGGTTGGGTCGTGTTAATATTCATCGCTTACAAGGTGTCGCAGTTCGACTACGAGATGGCCAACTTCGATCCCTACGAAATACTCGGTGTTCCGGCCGGGGCGACGCAGGCGGAGATCAAGAAGGCGTACAGGAAACTTTCGGTGATTCTCCATCCTGATAAGGAGACTGGTAACGAGAAGGAGTTCATGAAGCTGTCCAAGGCTTATCAGGTAGGTGATGATTTGTATGATGTATGAATGCTATATACCAGTGTTTCTCAACTTGGGCGATATCGCCCCCTGGTGGCCGATTCGCTTTTAGGCGATGGTCATTTTGGTAGGTGCGAATGCATTTTGAATGCCCGCCTGCCTTGATTGCCAATTCGGGGAACTCGTATAGAAGTGATTCAGGTGCATTTCTACGATTGTTTGCGGTTCTCATGTTGTGTGCATGTGAAGGAATAATGCAAAGGATTCCAGCATTTTGTTCAGGAATTTTACACGGCATATGAGAGCAAGGGGATAAGAAACTTAGTTATAGTAGCTGTGCTTAGATGGCGCCACAATATAAATTTGACGAATATCTGTAAATTATGTTTGTTGGAGACATTAGACGGCACTTTTTCATTCGAGTTTATATACATGCCGTGTTGCTTGCTGTTAGTCCCCGTGGTGTTTGGAGCATTGAATGTCAAACGGCAAACTGTTGGTTGACTTATTCATTATTTGATGAAAAGTAATTAATAATAATAATTAAGTTACTGGGTTTTACTAGTTTTGCAATTTATATTAACTAAATATTATGCAACTTTCGTAACTACTTTTGATCACACTAACATTCTTAAAGGAGAAAAGTCTGCTCAGAACTAGTTGTGGAAGTTGTATAATAATATTTAGTAAATATTAATTTGGAAACAATTGGATTCTGAGGCTAAATCCTAATAAAAGTCCTATCCTGAACGTGCTGGCACGAGTTTACGCGATTCCAGTGGCTCTCAACCAGTATCGAAATTTTCTTAGGTTAGAATTGCGCTTAGGCTAGGGGTTAAGAGGCATTTTTATAAGAGAAAACCCAAAAGTTCGAGCCTGTGCGTTGAGGGTGGGACCTATATTAAAATTTTCCCGATTTTTATTACCAATATTTACCTTATTGAATCAAAATGGACAAACACTAGACATCCAAGGATCCGTTTGTTTAGAAAAATAACCAGCTGAACAGAACTCAGCCTACTAGACCGGGAAATTGATTTAAATTTTTTTTATATATTAGTATTACCAACTACTGTATTATACCAACAAATGGACCATTTATCCTATATATGTTAATGACATGTGAAATATATTTTAGTTCGTTTTTTCCCATAGGCTTTAACTGATGATGAAGCTCGAAAAAATTGGGAGAAATATGGAAACCCAGATGGTCCTGGAGCTATGAGCTTTGGCATTGCTCTACCTTCATGGATAGTTGAGAAGGAGAACAGCGTCTGGGTACTAGGACTCTACGCCTTAGTTTTTATGGTTGCACTTCCTGTAGTTGTAAGTAGAAAACAGTTCAAACATTAACATACAAATACTTTACTGCCCTTTTAAAAGTTACAACTAATAAATATGTCTGCAATTGTTATATTCATTTTCAATAACATTTAAATTTGAGATTTTATTTTCATTCCCAAAACTTAATTATTATAACTTGAAGAAAAACATGGATCCAAATATTTCATTTATCAGTCTTTTCCTTGCACCATTGGATTAATTCAGACTTAAAAATAGCATATTTTTAAAATTACAATTACAAAACTCCTTTTTTGTTGATGAAAAACACAAACCATGAAATAACCTCAAAATATATTACCATTAATAATCTCGTAACGCCGACCATTTTGACAAGAGTTACTTAACATCGAAAATGTTAGTTGGCAGACACTGTGTACAGAATCGTATATTCATCATTGTGTACAGAATCGTATATTCATAACATCTGTCGATATCAGCAAATAACATCGTTGTTAAAGATAACATTTTTATTCAGAATAACACCAATAGCCTGATAATATGAATATTTAACCTGTTCATAAATCTTACAATGTAAGAAAAATATTTTTCACTTCCACTTAGGTTGGTACATGGTGGTACAGAAGTATCCGCTTCTCCGGTGACCAAGTCCTTTTGGACACCACGCAGATGTACTACTACTTCTTCCACAAAACTCCCAACATGATGCTCAAGCGGGTGATCATGATACTCGCCGCCAGCTTGGAGTTTGACAGGAAATACAACTCAGAGATCGAGGTACGCGCCACCGATGAAACGGAGGTCCGCCAGCTAACTAAGAAACTGCCCAATCTAGGCGAAAAGAATAAGGAGCACCCCTTGTGCTCCCCTTACAGCATCAAAGCTCGAGCGCTCATACACGCCCACCTGCTTCGGGTACCACTAAATCCGCTCACTTTAGAGCAGGACAGGCGGTACATCATTGCGAAATGCCCGTACTTGATACAGGAGCAGGTCAATTGTGTTAATCAGCTGATTTTGTTAGCTTACGCGCGGAGAAGTGAGTTTTTAATATGTCAAGCAAAATGCGTCCGTGAGTTTTCATTGGATTTTTGTTGCAGTTCCTAAATTGCCTTCGATTGAAAGTATAGAGAATTGCATGAAACTTTGTCCGATGATCATACATGGGATTTGGGAATACAAGTCGCCGTTTTTGCAGTTACCTTATATTACCGAGGATAATTTAAAATATTTCATGTCGAAAAAGGTGAGTACTTATATAACTACTTATTTAACATATCACTAAAAAAGTCCCAATCAGGTCGTAGTGCTGTAAGGTTGTCTGTAGCCAATTGATATTGCATAAATCATAATCTGACATTGCCAACTAAATAAACACCGTCATATGCTGAGAATTTCAATAGACCTGACCTGTAGAGAAGCTTCAAAGTCAGCAGAACATGTCCGATATCACTGCCCTGCTCTGGTAAATACAAAAAAAATTCTGCTGGGATGCAATGGCCAAGACCAGCCAACCTGGCAGGCCTTTTCCCCAGCAAATTCCTAAACCCAAGCTATTTCAACAAATGGAGGTGTACAATGGACCCTTATAAGGGTCTAAATAGTGGGACCTCTGTATCTGTGTATTTTATTCAAATGTTAGAGTTTACCTTACTGGGTATAGATCACATGTAAGTTTCTGTGGTTCTTACTGAGTGTGTTATTACAGAGGATTGCATCCATGAACTCAATTGTAATGGAGAATGATATTGCTTACCCATCCAACTTGACCTTTGTAATCATTTGGCCCTACATTAATCACTGGCATTTGTGTGAATATTATTATCTTCTATAAAATGGAGACAAATTAAATCAAGTTGATCAATTTCATTGATGTCTCTAATTGAAATATACTCCAGGGTTACTCTCATATCTTCTAGATTTATATACCTTGTGTTCCAAAAGGAAATTAAATGCAGTCGCCTATGAATTGATATGCACATGTCTCTGATCCACATTTTAGACGTTAACTATCTGAATGACAACAACGAATGTTTAATCAGAGATAATCAATTTATTTATTTATTAATTTTATTTTATGTTATGTAACCTTTTCATAGAAAATAACAAAATAGAGTACAAAAACTGGAATACATAACCTAAAAGTTACGCCTCCAACATGGATAAGAAGTAAAACATTTTTTATGTAACAACGATATTGACGTAATGCTAATCGCCGAATTCCTCTTCACTCAAAAAAGCCACATCTCTTTCTCAAAATATAGTATGTGCTACACAAATCACCCATTCGGCAAATCCCATGGAGGAACTGCTGTCATAATTAAAAATAGTAAACACCACGAGCTAGAAAAATATGATAAAGAATACATGCAAGCAAGAACGATATTATTTGAAGAAAAAAGATCAAAACTAAAATTATCAGCGATGTACAGCCCTCCAAAGCACATAATTAAAAATAATAATACCTGGCCAACAGATTCATTGCCGGAGGTGATTTGAATGCAAAACACCAACAATGCGGGTCAAAAGTAACAAGAGCTGATGGAAAGTGGTTGTTAGCAGGAATGCAGGAAAACAACATGGACTTTTAATCATAAGAGAACCAACATACTGACCTACAGACCAAAGAAAAATGCCAGACCTCATAGATTTCTACATAACAAAGGGCATAAACACCAGACTATGCATAACAAAATCGTGCCATGAACTAGTAGCAGACCATACAGCGATTCTAATTACACTGCATACACAATTACAACCAACAGCCGAACCACCAACTCTTGGTAACAAAACTATAAACTGGGTAATGTTTAAAAGTACAATAAATGAACTAATTGAGTTATATATACCACTTAATACAGCTCAAGAAATAGACAACAATGAACCTAACTAAAAATACACAAAAAGCAGTCTGGGATACAACAAAAGAACACGAAAACCGAAAAATAGAAAACCACCCTATGGCAATCAAAGAGAAAATAGCAAAGAAGAGAAAAATCCGAAAAATACGGTAGAATAACTGAACGAATGTGAATAAACGAACACTCAACAAAGCCACAAAAGACCTGACGAAATTTATGCTACCACTAAAAAAGAAAGAATACAAAACTACCTGCAGAAACTAACACCCACTGAAACGACAAATTACTACTTATGGCGAACAAAAAAATAAATCAAAAGACCACAAGCTGCAATCCAGCCATACGAAACACAAAAGGGAAACTGGGCTAGAGATGACAAAGAAAAGGCTGCCTCCTTAGAACACCTGGCAAGCACTTTCAAACCACATGAATCCGAAACAACTGAACACGAAATATAGAGCTATTCAGCAGAGGTGGTGGTCGGGGTGTCTTGTCCGTCCGAATCAAGTAGTATCCGTTGCAATTTTCCACCATAGGCTAAATCGCGCGCCCCTATGAAATAAGTAAGTAAGAGACGCCGTAAACTATTTCTTTCTCCTTCTACCGCTCGGTCTAAGACCGAGCTACGCAGGCCGCGTGTGTTTTCTAGATACGGCCGTCGAAATTGTACGTCTTGGGAATATCCGCTCGGTTATCAGGTAGTAGAAAAGGATACCAATATTATTTGAATGTTCCGAACTTAGTTCGTAAACTGCCCTTATTCGTGAATAGGTCTATAGAAATAATAGCTTACCTCGAAGCGCCTCACTAAATGTGCCCACCAATAAAAAAGACAGCTCACCAAGAGGTGAAGCAGGTAATACATTAAACCAATTTAAAAAAAAACACTAGGCTTTGACCTAATTCCCGGAAAAATTCTACAAGAGCTGCCCATCAAAGCCTTGAAAGCAATCACCCAAATAGTCAACGTAATTATGAGAACTGGCCATTTTACAAGCTTGTAGAAAATAGCCCAGATTATAATGCTGTCAAAACTGGCAAAGCCTCTAAATGAAGGTCAATAAGCCTCTTACCAGTCCTATCAAAGGTGTTTGAGAAGATCCTCCTAAGGGGAATTAACCCATTAATCGATAAAGAGAAAATAATTCCTGACCATCAGTATGGATTTAGAAACCACAGGATAGTCAACAAAATTCACAAGAGCCTAGAAGGAAAAGATATTGCTCAGCCGCTTTTCTTGATATCGCATAAGCGTTTGACAAAGTATGGCATCTAGGATTGTGCTATAAATTGAAGAAATTATTACCATCACATCTATGAGATACTGAAATCCTACCTAAGAAACAGATATTTTTTGGTGAAACATGGAAACGAATACACCGATCTACAACCAATACTAGTACTACAAGGAAGAGTACTAAGGCCCATACTATATTTTATGTATATATATCTGACTTACCCACAAGACTAACAACAACTGCAACATTCGCAGATGATACCGAAATCTTAGCATCGCACACTAATATCCAGAAATGGCTCAAAAAATAGAGGTTCAAAGCTAATGTAGACAAGTCTATCCATGTTACATTCACTATCAAAAAGGACAACTGCCTTGATAAGATAAGATAATATTTATTCGTGTTAATACATAAGTTTACACACGTCAATACATATTATAAAATATAGAGGAACTTAAATCATTTTGGATTGATGAGGCTGTTACTTGGTGAAATTCCATAATATATGTGGTAAGTAAAACACGTGTGTTGAGAATTTTCACAAATTTTTAATGTCGAAACACTGCTACATATGTTTCGCCACACAGTGGCTTCATCAGGCAGATGATTAATGACAACATATGTTGCAGTGTTTCGATATTAAAAATTTGTGAAAATTCTCAACATACGTGTTTTACTTACCACATTTAAATCATTTTGTAAGTGAAATTAGATGAAATTTATAAATAAGATCAGTATATCAATAAAACTTAAAGCTAGTGTGTGGATAAAATAGGTGTATAAAGAAAACTTAAAACTTAAGCCTAGTGTACGAATAAAATCGGCGTATAAATAAAACTTAAGCCTAGAGTATGAGTAAAATCAATGTATAACTAAAACTTAAAACTTAAGCCTAGTGTACATATAAAATCAGTGTATAAATAAAACTTAAGCCTAGCTTATGAGTAAAATTAGAAATAACACATAAAACGTGTTGTTGAAATAAGATAAAATAGAATAAAAGAATCTGACAGTTTACAGCATCACAGTTTAAGATCTGAAAATCAATTTAAAATGGGATAGCGAATAGCTCCGAATGCGCCGTGTACTGTCATTCGGCAGATTTAAAAGTTTCTGCTCGGCGCACACTAGTGTAACGCAGGGGATAAGGGAATAATTTTTTGGTCATTGTGTTGTATGGAAATGATTTATAATGAAATGAATATAAATAAAATTTATCTTGAACATAAAATTGCTGTACCATTGATTTACTATTTTAATCATGTATGTATGGTGTAGCTACCATGTACAGAGTTATAATGGTTCGTCGCCAATGAGGATTTTTAAATTTAGCGGCAGTACGACACCACTGCGCACCCAAGTCACTCGCCATCTTAAAATGCTCTGGCTATACATTATTCTGAAGTGCAAAATATCTTGGTTTACACCTAGCCCGGAGATTAACCTGTAAAAAGCATATTTTTACCAAAAGGAAACAGCTTGAAATCAAATTGGCAGGAAATACCAACTAACACTAAGCAACAAAATACTAATCTGCAGGTCGGCAAACATAACCGTTGCTCAATGGCAAAATTGTGGGCGTTACCTTCGAAGGGCGCTCTCGATAGATTTCGTGAACAGTTCGCGCACCTGGTACATTAATTTTCAGTGTGGAGGAGAGCGCCCGATTAAGTTTTAAATGAATAGCGCACACGAAGAATATGTGACCGCTTATTACAGAGACTGTACTCGGCCGGCAGTAGAGAGAGAGCTTTCACTTCCTCTCTGCGCGTCTGGCCAACTTACATTTGCCATCCTGTACAAAGCAGTCCTTAAGTCTATCTGGACCTATGGGAATCAGCTTGCAACTCAAACATAGATATACTACAACATTCTCAAAATAAAGTGCTACGCATAATAACTAAAACGCACTATGGTACTTGATTACAAAAAGACCGATAAGTGCCGTCTATTAAAGAGGAAATACAAAAACTTAGTATCAAATATAGCAAAAGAGTAGAAGTACATCCCCAACAAGTTGCCGGGCTCGAGACTGTTACCAAATAATACGACTTCGTATGTCGAAATCGCACAAACTTGTTACCGATAATTTCCAATGCACTTGTGCAATTACTGTTGAATATACTGACAAGTTTCCCGTGAAAAACTTCTCAACATGACTATCATCAAACTAAATACTTATTGTCTCCTTGACAGATTGTATAAAAAGGTGTAGTTAATAAAATAAAAGAAAAAACCAAAAGTTAACAAAACAAAAAATGGTGATGTGGCCATCATGTTACTTTCTCCAATTTGAAGGTATCTTAGTTATTTATATTTACGCTTCCATGGTTTATTTTCAATTTGAATCATATTTTAAATATACATCCAGCGTTTTGTAGAATCAAATGAAACTGATGTTTAAAACGTCAAACTTATGAAAGATGAAAATGAAAAATTTTACTTCAAATTCTAATAGTCAGTTTACTCAAAAACTAAAGAGATTTGAAAAAACTTATTCTTCATTAGTTGTTCATTTTGCCATTCTCTACAATTATTATTCATGTAAATTTGCTGTAACTGGTATCGTTTTATAATTATGAACCAAATATGAAAAAAAAAATTCTCCAATAAAAATAATTTTATGAAAATATCCAAAACAAATATTTCCGTAAAAAAAATTTGAAAACATCTTCACGATCACAATACTTTCTCGTACTTCGTAACGGAGAAAGTAAAAAAAAATCACACAGTACATTTAGCTAGGGATGGGTGGTATACATCAATGTTTGACAAACATTGATGTTTTGGTTTCGATGTTCGATATTAATGTATCGTTTTCAAACATCGATGTTGGCAAAAAGACATCAAACATTTTACTGTACGGTATTGAATATATTAATTGATAAGGCTGTTATTCGTTATCACTTGTTAAGTATTAAAGTAAAAACACTTTTTTAATTTTCAAAAACTTTTATTGTTGAAATTACACGCAACAATTGTTTTGCCACACTGTGGCTTCTTCATGAGAAGAAATGGTACCGCTACAAAGTTGTGCATGGCTTAAATACTAATAAGGTTGTTGGGAAGCGGGGGTTTTTTTTTTTTTGGGAAGCGGGGTTAGAGGATTATTAGTTTTATTTTTTATAATTAACATATTAAGTAAAAAAAAAAATTAAAAAAAACAACCTTTATTGACATGCCATTACAATCGTATGATACAATACATAACTTAACCCTCATCCCTCGCCCCTTCACCCCTACTGCCTTCCTTCTCTTGTCCTACTTTCTCCAGCGTCCTTACCCCGGCCCCATCCTCCCTCTTCCACTCTGTTACCTTTCTAATCCCTTTCACTCCCACCCACTCCTTTTTCACCCCCTCACACTTTTCCGGCCAGATGTTTCCATGTATCTCTTCCCCATTCACGCAAACCACGTCTCATATATTCTTCCCCCATCCACTTTTCCTCCTTCTCTCTCCAAAGCCACATCTGGCTCTCGCTATTACTATCCTTTTTTCTCTGCTCCAACTCCCTTCCAATAAGTATGTCGGTACCTTCCCAAACACCTGCCTCCTGAACATATCATTATACTCGCTCCCGTCTATCTTGCCTCTCCTGCGCCTCCACTTCCCTCGCCTTTTCCTTCACCCATGCCGCCACATCTACACCTCTCCCAAACCACTCTTTTACTTTTAACGCTCCCAAACCTACCCTCTCATACATTCTCTATCTCTCTTCTTTCCATTTTCCCCCTTCCACACTCCCGCACATCCCCCACACCGCTTTTGCCAATCTTTCCTCTCCCATTTCCCACAGTCTCGTTTCATACCTTATCACTCTCTCTCTGTTGCTTCACATGTCAATCTCTCCCTATTCGTCTCCTGTAATAAAATGTACCCTGGCGTCGATCTTTCCGCCCCCTGTAGAATCATAGCTGTTCCCTCTGAATACATTCGTACATTCTCGTCCCCTGTACCTCCACTCCATACATTAACACCGACTTCACGCACGCATTCCACACCTTGCATGCCACCCTTACATTGTTCCCCATCCACCCTCCCCATTTCCCCCATGCCATCCCTCACGCTTTCCTTGCACCCGTCTCAAGTGTTCCTCATATTCACCCGTCCCTTTAAACCTAAACCTCTTTACCCTCTCAATCACTGTCCCCTTCTACTCTAACTCTCTCACTGTCCCCTCTCGCCCTTTATTTCTGAATCTCATCCATTTTGTCTTCTCCACATTCAAGCACAGCCATCTTTTATCCATGTGTTTCTCAACTCTTTTTAACATACCTTTCATCCCTACCCAATCTTTTGCCACTAATACCATATCTTCTGCGTATGCTAACAACTATACCTTAAACAAATTGGGAATAACCTTACGTGTTGCAGAAAGCATTAGATAAATACAATAAAACGAAATGTAGCCTGAATATATGAATATTCAACCTGTTCGTTAATCTGCAAGCAAAAATTAAGTCTTACTAAGACTATAAACAAATAACTTATTGAAACAACTACTTCTCTGATTAGTGCCACGCCGGATATTGAATGATACAAAAGAAATTTGCATGTTATTACTAGTACTAAGTGAAATAACATTGGTTTAAGATTGTTTACATACAAGACTAACTTAGAAAATTATTCTAAAATGAAATGTGAAACTTTAAACTGTGAATGTTATTATTAAAATGAAAAAACCAGAAAACATTTTGACAAGGACACACAGTGCTAAACTTATCTAGTGTTACTAGATGAAACAAATTTGATAATAATTAAACTAAACTTATCTAGTGTTACTAGATGAAACAAATTTGATAATAACTAAAAATACCACTGAATTAAAAAATATATATAAAAATTAAGTAACTAGCCATCTGCAGACGCGTTTCGAGATTTATCTCTCATCAGTGCAGCTTCGCATTTAAATTGAATGTTAAATAATAAAATACACTTACGTGAAGGTGATCGTGAACGTGAAGACGTCGTAAACGACTGAGGAGATTATGGAAGGTTTGAACGGATTTTATACCTGGTTGGAGGTGATTAGTGAAAGTACAGATGTGAAGAAATAAATGATCTTGTTTTCCGTTGGTTTATTTAGTACCTCTTCAAGTTCACTGATGTATAGGTTGAACAGCACCTGACTCAACGGGCACCTCTGCCTCAACCCCTCCACATCCTAAACCTTTCCGACACCTCCTCACCTACTTTCGCCTCAACCCACGTTTCCTCGTACACGCCTCTCAACCATTCAAATTGACCTCTCTTCTCCTCAAACATTCTGCTATACTCTCTCGTGGAATCCCATCGTACGCCACTTTTAGGTTCAGGAATACCGCAAACACACTTCCTTTCTCCTCTCTCACTCTCTCAGTCATCCTCGCTAGGGTAACGACCTGATCTCTTGTACTTCTTCCCCTCCTGAAGCCCCCCTGTGACTCCCTTGTCTCCACCTCCTCCTCCAATCTGTTGTTTACTAGTGACATGGCTATTTTGTATCCTAATCTCATGATCGTAATACCTCTGTAATTCTTTGCCTTTCTTTCGTCTCCCCCTTTGTGTATAGGGCACATCCTGCCCAGCCTCCACGACACTGAAATGCTCAACTGCCCTCTCCACAATTGATTCATTAACTTCCCCCTTTTCCCAATCTCCTCCCACATTTCAGCTTCCAGCCCGTCTCTTTCCTCCTTTCAGTGCGTTGAAAGCTCTTTCCACTCCCTCTATTAAGTAAGGGCATTCTATTAATATCCGTTTGGTCGTTTAGGAGAAGCCTGAAAAAGCTTCAGTGTGGCAAAACAATTGTTGCGAATAATTTCAACAAATTCAACAATAAAAGTTGTTGGAAATGAAAAAAAGTGTTTTTACTTTAATACATAACAAGTGTGCGGTATTTATTTTTTCAATTTCTTTTATACAATTTTTTTTTGTATCATAATTTTACAACTACTTTTCAACGTTTAAATTACATATTGCCTATTAATTCAAAAGTCGAAAATGAAGCACGACTAACAAGGAAACCCATGTTCCCCTCTGATTTTAATGGAATTTTTTTATTTCGGCCAAAAAATTGGTCCCTCAAAAATCTGGCATATTTTTGTTTTTTGACATTAGTTTCTGAACAACTCATGATAGCGTAATTTTGTAAATATAGAAAATTTCAGTCTATCTACTGATTGTGGACAAAAAATTGTATAAAAAATATAAGGAGTTATAAAACTCAATTTTCATATTTTCATACATACTTGGATTCCGTGTTTGGAAAATATTATTCATATATTTTTGGACATCGTCATTTATATCTTTATGTAAGAAATTAGTTTTTAACGAATATCATTATTGCAGCAAATACAAGCCATAAATAAATTTAATAAAACGAAATATATATATTAAAAAAAAATATCAATACTTTTTTTGACAGTCCCGAAGTAGTCAATACACACATTTTTTACACCAGTGAATAGGCTTTGAAATTTTGTACATTTAGAGTTTAAGAACATAAAATTAATTTAAGTAATTGTGAGTCAATTTCAAAGAATATACGTAATTAGAGAAGATAATACAAAATACAGAAAAGCATCTCATTAATTTACGTTTGTATGTTGGATACGAAATATATCAAATCAAACCATGAATATTTGCAATATATTATATATTTGGGAGGTTCATCGATGACATGTCAGAGTTATTCATTATAGACATGTGCATCCAAGTGGAACAGCTGTGTCATAGGCGGCTGCGATTAATTTCTTTTTGAAACACAATGTATTTTACCTACGACAACTTGGATATATACTCATTACGTGCTTGCATATGTAGTGGATTGCTCATGAATTTCATTCCTGCATTGATTATCTGTGCGAGAATATATTCCAACATTGCCAGCGTGAGAGATAAACCCTAACCTTCTATGTGTCAAAATGACGGCTCATGCTGCAAACTTCATACTCGCGAGAAACGTATGCCATTCCATGCTCGTTGTACAATATACTATTTTAGCAAACATAAAAATGTAATATTCCGTCTTCCGCTACAATTATTTTGCATTTCGTGGCAATGAAATGCCTCAAATATGTCTTCTGAAGAAGAACATCAGTGTATTTCAGTCAATAACAGTATTTATTTTTTCAATAGAGGCAGATTAAATCTCTACAACAGTTTGCTCAGTTGAAAGGCGAAGATCGCAGAAATATCCTCAGGAGTTTGACTGACGACCAGTACGACAATGTCATGAGAGTCTTGGGAAGTATGCCGTACATTGATTTCCAAGTCAATTGTGAAGGTACATAATAATCCCCTCCCGTTTAATCACCAAAACTAATTTATTACATCTAGTTATGGACGATGAAAACCCCACGGAAGTAACGGCCGGAGCCATCGTAACAGTAACCGTATCCCTGGTCCGCAAAGACATGAGCGTATTATTCGGCGACGAAACTGTCGAAGATAAAAACATAATATCCGAAAATGGCACCGCTCCGGCGGAACCGAAGGAAGACGGTGACGCGGAGGCCGAAGCTCTAGCGAAACGGCCCGCGTGGCTCAAGCAGAAAAAGGGCGGCGCGAGGAAGTCGAACAAGGGAAAGATAGGAAAACAGCGCCCGATCGTAAAGCCGGCCGTTAAGGCCTCGGACGAATCTCCGGCTCCACCGGTGAAGACGAAAACGGGTAAGTCCGATAAATCCGACACGGAAAAAGAGAAGGAGGTCAAGGTGGCGGAGAAGAAGGAGAAGGAGGAGGAGAGTGAGGAGAGTGACAGTGATGAGGAGATGGATAACAATGATAGATCTTCGGAAGAGGAGGTGAAGAGTTCGAATGTTGAGGATGATGATCAGGTGAGTGCTTATATTTAAATATCACTTTTCCATCACAAGAGGTTTGCCTATATTTTTTCACGTTTGCCATCAAAAAAATCAAACAGCAGGTGAGATTTTGGCCATCAACTAAGTTAAAATTACTCAGCCACTGAAAGTGTAAATATGGCACAGTTAATTTCTGAGGGCATAGGAAGTACTGAAACTTTTGTTTCCATTTATTCTAAAAGTATACAACAAACTCGTTTGAGTTAATCTAAGAAATAAATGTTGATTTCTTTAATTACTGTGTTTCCCAAAAAAAAATGTTTCCTGGTTATGCATAGAGTGCGTAAAACATTGTTTTTGGGGCCGTGAGTTAAAAAATGCTTTTTACTATGAGTTAGTATACTGAGTGTCTGGGATAAGGGGCGAACATAGGAATTTAACATGTAAAATTAACCCTTTCGTCCCTGAATATAACGAATATGTTTTAGATTGAAAATAAGTTATAATTTTGTTAGCTTATTGCATTTGATGAAAATTTGTTGTTAAATATTAATTTATTCGTAGGGGTGGGCGGGGGTGCTCGGTACATATAAGTACCATTAGGTTTTATACCTGGTACCTATGTATACCATCAGGTAGTACAATATTTTAGAAATTAAAGACTATAATAAGGATAATCAATACCTTTGAACAGTGTTGTCAGGACACGTAAAACTACGTTTTTCGCAAACTAGAGAAGTTTTTAG
This sequence comes from Ocypus olens, assembly GCA_910593695.2. Lineage (NCBI taxonomy): Eukaryota > Metazoa > Arthropoda > Insecta > Coleoptera > Staphylinidae > Ocypus > Ocypus olens. The sequence continues at coordinate 17,253,125 of OU343056.1, forward strand.
GTTACCCTTGGATAAATCTTGATACTATTCCCGAATTCATAACCGATGTGGTGAACTTTTTTATTGGAGATGACTTGTCCACATATTTTGTAGAGGAATCGATTAGGTATTATTACCAATATATAAATAAATTACCTGCTCCAGCCATAATGCACTGGTACAAAATGCCCGACTACAATGTGTTAAAATTGCTGTAAAACTTTTAGAGCCTAATTTATAAGAACATAAAACTCAAAACTGCTCCGACATAATACTAGTGAGTTTTCTCGGTGTCTTAAGTGTTTTGATTTCTTTTTTAGGAGTGGGAGCGCTTCCAACAGAAATTGCACAAGCGTGACAAGATTTTAGAAGGCCGTTCAAAGCTTTCTCACTCTGTTGTTCACAGTCCGTACTTCCCGAATGATAAACAGGAGTATTGGTGGACTTACATTTGTGATCGCAAGTCGAAAACACTACTCACAGCACCGTACCACATAACTAGTCTAGTAGATAGAGAAGAATGTCAACTTAGGGTGAGTACCATTTTTTAGTTTAGCACACAGCTTTTAATCCATTTTCCCAAAAAAAATCCTGTGCGCACCATAGTAATAGGCTGTATATTCATCCAGTAAGTCAGTTTAGGGTGGCGATAGACTAATGTTGGTCGACGCAAATTTCACAACGATAATTTGTTAACTTATTTATATTAGCGGCTTCTGAAAATTTGCAGGTGAAGTAACGAAACGTATTTCAATACTCGTTTTCTCCATAAGAGTAAGGAAGTGCAGCATGAACAGTTGTCATAATGAATTAACTCAGATATGCCTACAGTTTTATATGTAGGACAACTATTTTAAAGTTCCTCTTAAAATTATATCTAGAATATCATCAGCGCCATCAATTATTTTTTTTATTCCAATAATGATTATTCATTGACATTTGACAGGAATCGAAAAATAACCTAAATCTTAATTACTTGATTTAGGCCCACTTGCACCATCGTAATTAAGCTATGCTTAAAGCATTCTTAAAATTTAAGCAACATTTAAGTGTGTATTTTGCTTGCACCATACTTTAAGCACAGCTTTAGCAAGACTTTAAATAAGTCGTTGTCATGGACCGCTTAAAATTTAAGTCTGCATACATAACCTTCAATTCGTTCCGTCAGTGATCCCTTGTGACATATATTTATGCACAATAAATTATTCTCCTAGTATATTTAACACTTGAAGGATTAAACTTTGGAGTGGACTATATTTTTGAAGACGATTTAGACCTCATGGATATTATTAATTTCAGTTATCCGCTAGTTTGGAACAGAGCTGATCATTCTCATGATTTGTACGAATTGTCGTTCTTTCGGTGTTTTCGTGTCCGCGAATAAACTTTGTTAAAATTACTTGGCCTGACTCAAAATACGGGCTAATAATGACATAACCTCTCTTTCTTATGCACCGAGATTTCTTTACGCGTGCATTTGCCTTAAAAAATATTTAATTGAGCATTGAATTCTTAATAATTATGGCGAGTTTCACTATTTCCCTGTTCGTATAGCAACGCTGTTCGCGTAAAAAGACTCGCACGCACTTTGTCAAAATCAACTGAGGAAAGGACATCTATGTCGCCAACGTTAAAAAGTGAAAATCACAAGATGTTACGATGTTGCAACACTTTGAGCTTGCTTACTAAAGCAATGGTATTAATTCCTATGGTGCATGACGCTTCCATTTAAGCATGACTTAAAATATAAGTGCTACTTTACAAAGTTAGACTTAACGAAAAAATGGTGCAAGTGGGCCTTAGAGAAACATAAATATCATTTACTTTACTTTAATTTAAATCTCGGGCAAATGTGGGTTAATCATTGGCACCAATTATACCAATAAAGCCAAGTCCATTATTATAACTCGGGCTGGTATTATTTCGCTCATGAATGTTCGGCTGAGGAGAAACAGTGGCTCAAATATTTGTCGAGTATCATTTTAATAAAATCTCTGACGCAGTGTAAGGTTTCAAATTATTTTTATTGTTCTACAATTGTTGTAACCTAATACTGCATCAGTGTTTTTATTAAATGATACCATGGAGTTTCAACAACTAACAGCCTTATAGATCCAATATTTGTTGAGTAAATACTGCGTTCACTAGCACTACTAACGACCGAAATACAGTTTACAGCACCAAATTGGAAAAACAAGTACACGTTTACGGTGTGTCTGCGGTCAGACTCGTACATAGGCTTCGACCAGCAGAAAGACATCAAGCTGGATGTGAAGGAGGCGCTCGCCGAGATCACCGAGCACCCACAGTGGGAGTTCGACAACTCGGAGGAAGAGGACCAGGCTGAGGACGATGCCCACGAGTCGGAGTACACGACGGATGAAGACCTGCCCGAAGATGATCACTAGACTGTTTAACTTTCCAATGTTTTGATATATATTATGAGTGGTGGTTCGGTGAGTGCAATTTTTTTATCCATTACCTCGAAGCCAGTACATTCCAGACCGTACGAACCAAAGATAAAATCGATTATTTATATGCGCGCACGATGAAGGGTTATGGTGGTTTGGTCGACACAATTAATTCAATAAAATGTGTAGAGTAAGAAATTTTAATATTGTTAAACGATGATTGAAATATATTAATTCAAACAGTTATGTTGTAGACACTCGTTAATTTGAAATATTTTATATATTCGTTGGTGACTAATGTTCTTAGTGGTATTCTATAATTGAAATAACAATTATGTACCGAAATTTCGTGTTCAGCTATTTGGTGTTTGATTACTAATAATAATAATAAACGAGGCAGTTTTGGGAATCATAAAATTTTTAGATTTTGAATGTGTTGATGTTTTCAATGTTAATGTACTAGCCGTATTTATATGTGTTATCATCATCAGTTGCATATCCAGAAAATTTTGGAGGAAGGTAATTATACGTTTACTGTTAATTCTAAAATTATTTCCAGTACATGTAATAGTTTTTTAAAATGCTCTTATAACTTTCTAGATACGCAACTGGTTTATTCAATTTACGTTGATGACACTGGCAAAACATTGTGCAAATAGTGGTGTAACGTATTCGTCAGCTAGAGTGCCAAGATGGTAAGGTGTATGTGTAGAACTTGGAGTTTTGGAGAGGCGGTGGCTACACATAACTCTACTACAGGTGGCCGATCGGTGCATCATAGCGATTATTGCCTCCAAATATATTTGCAACAGCAAAATAAGCATCCTTCATTATATTATATGAAAACGTCACATCCACAAATTTTGTGAATATATCATATATTAATACCAAAATGTTTTTGAAACAAAGTAAGCATACTTCATCTTCTGTCATTACTTTACATGTGTGCCAAATTTCACTCTCATAAAATGCATTCAGAGTTGTCTGTAAAAAGTGAAATTTCCATGTATTCAAAACCTATTTTTATTTTTATCTGTTGTACATTTTGAACACAAGGAAATTTCATAACAATCGGTCCACCAAACTCACTATAAGCCCAAGGAACTTTGATGTAATGGATAAGAAATATTTTAAAATGGTCTAAAAAGAAAGTTCAATTATAGATATGGAAAACATTGTATATTTATACAAAATAAAAAAGAATAAACACGAACAAGTGTAGCCCGGTTTATTCATTCAAATTTCCGTAATACAAAATTTCCACCAAGTCCTCGAACCACACTGGGTAAGTGTACGTCGAATAGTTAAATTCCCCGTTCCTGCCGTCCTCCTCTAGCTGCGCCTTAATCAGCCTGTAAATATTCTCGGCGGCCTCCTTCCTCGCCTCCTGCATGATCTTGCGCTCCATGATGATGGAGATCGTCCTCTGGTACGGGTTCAGGTCCTCGACGTAAAATAAACTCTTGGGCGCGACCACTGCAGCCTCGATGATGATCCGCTGCCCCGTGTAAATGTTGAGGTACGGTGTTTCGAACGCTGCGCTGTCAATTTCTCTGTAGTCGCTGTTCTTGTACGATTTATCTATCATTTTTTTTTACTGTGGCATGGTGTTTTGTGCCCGCTTTATGTTACAAGGTGGGCCTCTTGTAACGCTAGAACTCTACAATTTCTTCGGAACGTGCTAGACAAAGTTTAAAAAGCTATAAAGGTGCTTGTCAACTGACTCCACTGTCATTATTTTTATTTATATTGCTTGATGTTTACCAACGTTTCCATGATTATTTCGTGTATATCATGGGTTATTGATGTGCTTACAGAAAATATAGTTTCATTGTGTAATTGCATTTTTTCCAAAATAATTAGAATTACAAATTGTAAATACCACCTAAGAGTTTTACAAAAAGTAATAAACATATTGTATTAGTGTGCGATTTACTAAATCAACCGCCACTGGTTGGAATAGTTTTCCAGTCATGAGAACGAGAGAAATTGATACCCGTTTCTAGAATTGAGTTAGCTCTAACCAACAAGTCATTTGAGAATTATATAGCCTTAAGCTGCTTCACAATTACTAGAATAAACAATTGTGGAGGCTTTCATGATACATTTTTATAAATGAAAAACACAAGTAACTGTTCAATCACACACTTTTATTCGTGACTATAGTTTCGACACAATGAAGCTTATTACTCTCAAACTAAGAGTCTGTTATTGTATGAGTGTTTTTGATAATTAGTTGAATTAAATCAAATTTGGCGATTTAATATATCAAAACTCTATAGAATCATATAGTTGCAGGAAAACATGGGTTAAAGTGTATTAATAGGTATATGGGTTGGTTGTTGTTATAATTATTTTGTGAGGAAAACAAATAAATTGAGCATTCGAACCTTTTATCAACTTGAAAATTTGTTCTTAAAATATATAAATTATGTAATTTTTGCAGCCATTTTAAGCACCCAGAAGAACAAGTGCACATTAAGCATACATTATTCATATTCGTTACACGATTAAAAAATGTTAATATATGTTATACATAATAAAATATAAATATCTGGTGCAACCCTAACTTGATTACATTTCAGCTTATACTAATTATTTAAAGCACATTCCTCTTCACTTCTTTTTCTTCAAAGCCTCAAACCGTTTTGACAGATCATCAAAATCAATATCATCGCTCGGCGGCGCTGGGAAATCTGATGGAACAGAAGGCAGCTGCGGTAGATCTGGGTACGTATTCGAACTGGGAAGCTTGTTCCCCGGTTTGTCCATGTTTTTCTGTAAGAAATGAGGAAAATTGGTGGAATTTAACTTGTGAAACCCAATTACAAACCTCGAGGTTATCATCAGGAGAAACCATGCTATAGGATGGTGGGAAATCCTATAAATAAATTAATTGTACAGACATCCATGAACTTTAAGGGAACACGACACCAATTACTTACATAGTTGGTATTGTCTTCTTTGGTGTCCTGGGTTGGAGGAATGTTGTATGAAAATGGTGTGCCGTATGGATAGTTGGCTGGTGCTGATGCCGCATCGTCTTGTTTGGGTAAAGCCTGTAATTTCAGTCATTGAATTGAAACCCTTGCGGTCTTACAGCCAAACGTTGTATATTTATAACATAAGCAGACGTCGAGCTATAAATTCTTCTCATATACTGTTATTAAGAAGAGTATTTATAAGCATGATTATATGAAATAAAGATTTTGTAAATTATAAAAGAACAATCAGCAAATGAAAACCATCCGTGTCCCCATGTCTCAATAAAGTCGGTACGATAAATGTTGATGATTAACCCATTACCACCTTGTGTGCCATATAAGGAACACAAAATATTAAGGTTATTTTTGATTTTATTATTTTATGTCTAGAATTCTATCAATGGTACATTCAATACTTCAAATACTAAAAATGATATGAATAAAGTTCTGCCTTTGTAATGAATTTATAAATGAATGTAATTGAAAAATTCAATAAAAAACAAACTCGGGCGTTAATGGGTTAATATGAATAAAAGCATTGAATAACAAAAATCAAACATACCGGATAATTGAATGGAACTTGTTCCGGTATAGGCGGAGGCTGTGGATACCCAATGAACCCAATCGGCATTCCACCACCCCCACCCCCTAAATTATTCCTGTTCTCATTACTCAGATCAATCAACATGGCGTCCTTTACTTCCTGCAGAATCTCTTTGTCCGGTTCATACTCAACATTAAAGCAACTGGCTATTTCAATCAGATAATGTTCCACCAATTTCTTTGGAGGACTCTGCACTGACATTTTATGCTTCAACTTGGTGCTGACATTCTCATTAGTGTCCAAACGACAGTTGTCGGCAAATGCCTTTCCATATTTCGCCGTCAATAAGTCACAGACGACTTTAAGTTCTTGTATGTCGGCTTGCAAGCGTGGGGCTACCCAAATCAAACTGGTCACGGCTTCCGCTAGGCCTTCGTCAAGTTCTTTCATCTGGGTTATTAGTCCGAAACGGGCTAGTAGTAGGTCGCAGTACATTTCGACTATTTCCATTGCTTCTACTAAATAATCCTCGCTGGAAAAAAATTGTGATTAACTTTATTATTTCAGATAGTTTGATTAAATTAAACAAAGACAAAACATAGCCTTAATTTACTTAACTCAACAAAATTAAATTTCAATTAGTTTGATTACATGATTTTATTCCATGTTATTAGGAAATTTTGAATAAAACAAAAATGTCAGTAGATAAATTTTCAGCTGTGAAACATGGATACAGAACAATGCAATGAAGAGAGAAATACAAGGAACATTGAAATTCCTAAGGAGTAAAAGGAATAACCAGAAGCTATAGGACAATGTAGATGTGAGAGAAGTGAAGTCATAGGCTGTTTTGGGTTACATTGAAGAAAGAGGGAAGGGTTCATACGGAAATTTTAAATTTGATTTCCCTGACCAAATCGTCAAATTTTCCCTGACCAGCGCATGCGTTATTTTTTGCATACAATACTAATTTTTCAGGTGGCGGGATGGGTGAAGGAAAAAATGAGAGAGGTGGATATGCAGGAGAGACAGGGGCGGATAGAAAGGAGTGAATATAATGATATGTATGGGAGGTGGCAGGTGTACGGGAGAATACCAGAGTATTGGGGGGAAGAAGGATGGAGTAGGGAGGAGAGGGTGAGGTTGGCGAGGGCGAGATGTGGGTCAGGAGAGAAAGGGAGGAAGAGGTGGATGGGGGAGGGTTATATGAGATGTGGGCTGTGCGAGTGGGGGAAGGATACATGGAAGCACTTGGCGGAAGAATGTGAGGGGGTGAAAGAAGAATGGGTAGGAGTGAGAGGGAATAGAAGGGTGACGGAATGGATGAGAGAGGATGGGGCAGGAGTGAAGACGCTGGAGAAGGTGGGATGGGAGAAAGAGGGGAGAGGGAGGGTGGGGAGGGGTGGAAGGGGGGGGTGAGGGATGTAAGGAATTAATTTGTTTTGTTTTGTATATATGGTTATGCCAATAAAGGTTCTTTTTTTTTTTTTTTTTTACTAATGTTTCAATACAAAAATGACCTATTATACCGTGTGTTCGATAAAAAACGCCCAATGCCATAACTCTCTTATTTATTGACCAATTTGAATGTACTAAAAAATTAAGTCAATGGCTGTTTAAATACTATAAAATGACGCGGTAATTATATATTTTTTCAAAATCAACTTCATTGCCAAATGATAGTCAACTTTTAATTTTTAAATGGCTGCATATACTTTTCTAATTTTATAATATTAGACATTGTTTTTCTGAATCCAATTATGCCCGTTATGTTGGTTTTAAGTTAATATCTATGCCAGAAAAAGATAATAAATCTTGTTCACATGATTTTTTGCTAATAAATGTAGTGGGCCGAAAAAATTCGAATCGACAAATGTCATTCATTGTATAAGTAATGTCAACCATTTGTTATAAGTGTGTGTTTCATAATCATGAACAATAGCGAATTAACAAATATGTTACAAATTTATTTTCTATGTAATAGATATCGAAGAGCTGCGGCACGAATTTATAATCCACGGTTTTCAGAGCAGCGAATACCTGAACCTAAATTAAGAAGATTCGAAGGAAATTTGAGACGATATGGAGCCTTTAAAAAGTCAAAGAGAGTGGATCGACAATTTCGTGGACTTGCAAAGTTCGATGTTCTACTTAGTGTTTACAATAACCAGAGAACATCTAAATCGCAAGTGAATTAATACTTGCACTACTTATTTATTCTATTCTACATTGAGTTGTAACAGAGGTACTTATTTATTGGGTCCTTATTATTCATGTTTGACATAACCCTACAACAAATGACATTTGTCATTTTTTTCCAAGGCACGCTAATTATAATTTTTGAAAAATATAATCTTAAATGAAAGATTTGTTTTAATTTTTTTCGACCAAAATATTGAACGAAAAACAACATATTGGGCATTATTGGATTCAGAAAAATAATGTCGAAAATGAATACCGTGAAATGTGAATTTCTGCGACTTACCGAGAAATTATTTTTTTCTGGGTTGAAGGAGTGCCTGTAATTGCACTTTATTAAATTTATTATTAAAGTACTTGTATTAGTGATAAGAATAAGCATTTTTATTTATTTATGGCTGATTGCAAACTCAATAAAAAACAAAAAAACTTTTTTGAAAGGGGTGAAAAAATATAAAAGATTAAAATTAAGGGTTGATTATTTTTGTGTTATTAATTTAGACCTTCCCTAATGGTATGGTTAACTTTTTTTTTGGATCGCTTTTCTTTTCTCAGATATGAATTTTTAAAATCTATTGCTAACTTCACACCCGTAAATTAGATTTTGAATTTTTCTTGTAATATAAAAAAAATTAATGATTTTCCCCTCTTAATACTAATGGTATTAACTAATTATGCCTAACTGGCTGTAGATAACGAGATCCTTCCGTCATGTAAGTTTGTGTGACCAAGCTTGTTACTTTCTCTTATTAAATATTGTTAATTGTTTTAACGCATCTGTTCTCCTCGGGCCTATTTTAACTCCCTGTCATATGCACAGTGACTGGACGAAAGGGCCAAGATGCCGAGACCATTAACCACCCAAAAAAATAGTTCACATCTTTTGTTACATTTATCTACATGTTAACAGTGTGATGCGATATCAATGCCTTAGGATTGTTTCCATTTAACATGTTGACTTGCTATGGCCTTGCGATCTACATTAAAAATCTATGAGAACTCCTCTAGTTGGCTATCAACGTATTAAGGCCTTGTGAAATGATCATCATATTAAAAAAAAATACTGCCAATGATATTATTTCATATTACACATCTCTGTGGAAGAAAATAACATATTTAGTTTATGGTACAGTAAAAACACAACAAACAGTCAAATTCACTGCACTGTACATGCTTGAACTTTTGATTACTTTTTTGTAACTTTTTGGGTAATTTTTTAATAAACTAATGCTTTTACTTTAGCATTATGTTATATACATGTTTTATCCAAAATCGGGTGTAATAAGCGAATTACTGCGGTAATTTGAGGGTTGTAATGTTGTTCATTATCCCCTAGTGAGAGAATAACTCAGATTCACGAAATATATGGACCCTTCGAAGGATTTTTTAAATATTTCTTGTCAAAATTTTATAAACATTATTTCAATACCTAATGCAATTACAGACGATTTTGGATCAAATGTTATATTATACTCATGTGGAATTCCTCATTAGTCCCTTGAGAAAATCACCCGTTCGATCTACAAGCTCACGAGTAAACTTTTACTTGCGGAACTAATTACGTACATTCCACATTCACATAATAAATAACTATACAGTAATTGATGCATTCTGTTGTGCAATCAATTTGATTATTATTAATTAAGAAGTCCCCAAATTGAACTGATGTTCAATCGGTAGTCATTTTAATATTTACATACCGATCGTTCAGGACGTTAAAGAGATTGGTAAACTTTAATAATTATGAAAGCATCGTTACCGAATAATATGTTCCACCCTAATCTTTGCTCGCTCAGCTTTACCACCGGCTATAAAGTCGGCAATCTCTTTTCTCGATTTCTGCGCCAGTTCCGATTTCTTCTTTTCCAGTAACTTTAACCGGTTAATCGCCAGCCTCAGGTGGGTCTTGAGTTTCGTGTAATTCGGCGCACTTGAAAACATGATCACAATTTCGTGTTCTTGAGTATTTAAAGGTCTTTATTAATACGTTTACTTGTAAAAATTAGGCGTTTAAGTGAACATCATTAATGAGTCACTACAGAAAATAAATTCAAGGTTATGCAACTGTCAAAGTGGTATTCACGAATGACAACTTAATTCAGTGTTGCCAATGGAGTTAAACAATTATTACGTTTAAAGGTATGTGTTCTGTGGTTTAAATCTTTGACTATATAAATTATTTTATTTATATAAGGTTTAAATAATAAAGACAAAAACAGCGTGGATATATAAATATTCAACCTCTTATTAATATTTTATCAGTAGTAGTACTATTAATAACATACAAATTTCTTCTGTATTATTTAATATCCGGCGTGGCATTAGCCAGGGAAGTAGTTGTTTCAAAGTTATTTGTTTCTAATCTTTATAAAAGTGGCGAAAAGGTTGAATATAAATATATGTAGGCAACTTTTCGTCTTTATTTAATATTTCTGCAACAAGTGATGATTTTAATTTTGATTTATTACGTACATTCCTTTTCTGGTAATTTCATTAATATCCTTTAATATTCATGTTATATTATAATCCTGGATATATTCAGAAAATCGGTATGCACTGGATTAACTATAGGCAACTGAACAAACACTGCATTTCCACCACTCGATTGTTTTCTATTGACGTAAACGAAAATGACATTCCATAAGTTGTGAGGTTAACTACGTGGAACACAATATTTATTAAATTCGTGCTCTGAAAACTCCATAAAAATGGCCCCAACAAGGAGATCCAGGCACGGGCTATTAGCAAGAGTGAATTTCCCGCTGTATACAGTGCAGATGTTAACCAGTCGACACATACTAGTTGGTGGTGGTGGTGGCACGGCGAAGACAGGGGTTGCGAATGGATTTGTAAGTTCTATAACATAATTTCATTTTTTTTTTAAATCGTTGCTTTAATTTCCGTTTACTTATTTTTAAAACAAGTCATAAAAGGCATTCATTGCCTGCTTTGCATGAAACATGAATGTTATCTTTAAAATTTAAGGTAATAAGCTATTTTCGAAGTTGTTTTTAGACTAAAACATTCTGTTTAATCACAATTTGTTAATTTGTACACGCGGCAAGGCTATTTATCAGAAGATGAATTTTATTATGTGATATCTGCATCAACTGCATGTAGAGAAGTCGTAATTAACAAAGACGTCTTATGGTTCATTGTCAGTGAATGTATGGTTCAAATTTCCACAAACATATGTTCATACCGATTTGTGCATTGTGCATATATTGTTTGGTTTGATGTAATTATTGGAATTATGGACATTTATTGAAATGAGCCGCGTTCGGCTTTTTAATGATTTATTTTTAATGACCATGTGCAAGTCAATTTTAGTTTATCCAAATGTCACACTGACTGATACTAATAATTAACATCCAAGCAATCCAATGAAATAGAGACAGGGGTATAGTTTACTAATGCAAAAAAAATGAGAAATATAAAACTTTTCGTCTTCTACAATTTAAGAGTCTCTAAGAGACTACAATTAACAATTTGCAACTATTTGTGCAAAATAAATTTATTTAGAGAATGAATAATAATAATAAATGCTTTATTCACTGCCATAATGTACACAAAAAAAAAGACATAAGTGTTTACTTGGTGTGGGTGCGAACTTTGACATACAATAAAATTATCAAATACAACACAATAAATCGGATTCATGCCGGCAATTTTTGCCAGTCAATTAAAGAGTAGCTTTTGCACGAAAATCTTTTGGGATGGGCGATAGGATTAAGTATTGAAACATCCTGTATTTGTGTTTTAAATTTATTGCAGTTTTTAATTATCGTTAATTGCCTTTGTTTTAATTCATAACAAGATATTAAAAACTTGATAATATATATTTTTAGCATTTCAGGATTTGCATTCTGTAAAATTCATGAGTGAATAATTGTGGGCAATAACCTTGTCGGAGAAGAATTTGCATAAAATATTGCAATGGAAAGTTCTTGCTCTTCACTTTTATGGGATATACACTTTCTCAAAGAATTTTTGGATATTTTCAAATGTCAAGGATTTAACTTCTAAATTGCCAACACAAAAGCAGCATGGAATATGGAATAACATTTTTATCAGTTGAACAGGACTTAACTCACTAAGCAAATAAAGGGCATTTTTTTGTATTATAAGTTAATTGCCACTACTAGTTTTGTTTTATAAATACGTACGAGGGACATTTTTAAAGTAAGAACCGTTTGTGGATCCTATTCGCACCTAGCCTTCCCCGAAGATTTTTTTCTGACAAATGGCTTCTCTAAACATTAAACTATGTTGTCGGTCAGTCTCAAATCTTTAAATGGGGTAGACGATATTTTATGGCAATTAAAGATTAGTTATGTCTATTACTAATCCTGCCAATTGCAAAGTATGCGCTGTGAGTATGATTTTAAATGTAAAAAGAAACTCATTCTAGCAAAATCAATTGCCAACTCTTTGAAGTGTAAGGGTAAGATGTGGTGAATGGTAGAGTCCAAAACTGGTCATGTTTACATAATGGTTACAGAAAAATCATCCATGATGAGCCGTCTAATCGTGATAACGGACGAACTGAAAGCAACTGTAATAAGATTTTCCATGTGTTTCCCGATATGTTGTCTGTGACATTGAGACATTGTCAGTATACACTTACAGAATGCAAAGATCTGTGCCTGGTGCGTTCTTAGAATGCTTACGGAGGGACACAAAACGAAATGCATGGACTGGCGGCCGACTTCTACGACGAGAGGATCATCAAACTCATCTCCCATTCAGAAAAATGCTTTTATCGGGTCGAACATTTTGTCGAAAAATAGCGAAAAGATAATAGCTATTGTAGAAATCAAAAAAATTAAAGAACATTGGTTATATTTATATTTAAACGGTTCTTACATTAAAAATGATCCTCGTATGTTTTATGTACAGTGTGTATAGATACAGAGATGCTTTGTAAGACTCATTAACAGGTTCAGCCCCATGACTGGTGCTTGCAAAATTTAATCCTGGCCTGTAACAGACACTGGTATTCGTTCATACTTTCTAACTTTACGAGTTTCTCTGGGCCAGGCGGTTACATATCAGCTTCTCTGCTCTGACTTTGCAGAACTATAACCAGGGTTTTGATCAAATCAAATCAAATAATTTATTTCATGATGAATATAAACATTCATGTGAAACATGTCAATACAATTCTAAAAGGAATAAATAAACTTAAAATCTAAACACATTAAAATAACATCAGTTACAAGTACACTAAAATTTAAAATTTAGATACTCATATACAGAATAGAAAGTTTTTGATAATAAACCTATAAGTTTTGTTTTAAATTGTTTTATGTTATCTATTCCTTTGATTTCAATGGATACATGATTGAATATTTTTATACACATCACAATTGAATGTTTAATCTATTCTGAGGAATTACTAGATTATTCTCGTGTCTAAGGTTGTAAATATTATTAGATACCTCTAATGTAAAGCAAAAATCATGTGCATGTGATTGAACATCTGTTTCACAACTTAATATACCGAGTGTCCCATTTCAAGACGCATCATAGGGAATTCCCTTGAAAAATTTTCAATTTCAGTTCGTATCTCTATTATTGAAATTAAAAGGTCGGAATAAAATTAGAATGATTCCTGTACCCATTGGTATTATTTTCGAAATTTTATTTTTGTTTTCTCTTTAGTTTTATACAGGGTTCTGACGATATATATCGGATATATATCATGATATATATTCGATGATATATATCATGGATATTTATGAAACACACAATACCAAAAAATTCCCCCGTTTCTCATTTTTCCAGTTGCAGCAATATGAATAGTAAGCATGTGCTCTAATATAAATTAGAGATGGGCGAAATGACTCTTTTTTGTCGGAAAGACTCAATTTTTGAAGTGACTCACGACTCTGTTAAAAATGAAAAAGTAAGTGTGAGCAAAAACAAAACAAAAAAAAGGTCCTCACTTTGAAAATTCTTCAATTTATCCCTGAAAACATAGTGAAGAGCAAAAAAGTCCTTATTTAAAAAAAAATTCAATTTGATGTCAAATATTTTAACAATTTAAATGTTATTTTTTTACTATATTGTAAGCAACTGTGTTTGTTTGCAATAAATAAATACAATATAAATAAAGTATGCGCATTATATTGGGTGTGTATAAATTAGCGGATAATCTACACGTGACGATATTTTTCAAATATTCTAAGCAGCTTACCTTAATTCTAAAATGTTGTACCATGCTTCCTGATCCTTCACAAGGTCCTCTAAGTTTGAATATCCAGTCGTTAAATATGCGTTATTATTCGTTATTAATTTACAGAAAACCCTGCAATTTCGATAGTATGACTAGTTTGAAAATTATTTGTCAGTGTGTGCTATTTTTCCATCTCAAACTTGTATTTTCAACACTTCTTAATTAATAAAATAGAAACAACCTTACTTGTTGCAGAAAGTATTAAATAAATTCAAAAAACGAAATATAGCCTGAATATATAAATATTCAACCTGTTCGTAACTCTGCAAGCAAAATTAAGTCTTACTAAACAAATAACTTATTGAAACAACTACTTCCCTGGCTAGTGCCACGCCGGATATTGAATGATACAGGTTGAATATTTATATATTCAGGCTATATTTCGTTTTTTGAATTTACTTCTTAATTAGCTCATTTTTATAAAAAATATGTTCGGCAACCTGACACCCGCTTATGTCACTTTGACACAAATAATTGATTCAAACTTGCTTGTTCCAAGGTTGTGCCAATTCTGCTTTTCTCAGTATTATTAGTTTGTATTGGTGCCCGTGTTTCAGTGTATTTGTGTTTTTGTGTTATTTTCATTTTGTTTTGTTCAATTATAATGGATTTTACTATTTACTAATAATCTGTTTTACCTTGTATCTGTAAATAAACCCCGCTCTATCTATCTATTACCTTCTACTCTGAACCATGAGATTATTGATAAACAGGGTAGCTCGTGAATGCTATGTTGCCAAATGTACATTTCTTTTAAATGGCTCCTGATGGCCTATGAGACATGATAGAACATTTTTTTATCAACGTTTTCTATTCAGAATTTTAGGAAGAACATCGCCACGTGTAGATTATCCGCCAATTTATACACCCGATATAATTAATAAGTCATATAAACATTAATATTAATGACCAAGAATAAATATCAAGAAGTTGATATATATCGGATATATATCCGATATATTGATATTTATATAAATATCGGATATTTTCCGAACCCTGGTTTTATATGAAATATAGCTTAAAAATAGTGAACAAATATTTGAAAATAAAATCCTCAAAATAGTAGTTGCTATGAAAAGTCAGTGTTTGTCATCTAAATTTTTTGACAAAAAAGAAATCGTTCAACATGTGGATTTTAACCACAAAAGAAAAATTCAGATCATAATGTGGGAATTTTAGCGGACATTCTTTGTGTGCTATTTCTGACTTATTTAGTATACATTTTGATAACTATCCAGTGTCGTGTGAATCAACAGTTACTGCAATCGATTAGAAATTTGAGGTGAATACTTGTGTGAATGATGGACATATCTTTAGGAGTAAAAAGAGAAAATTGAAAATTTAAAACCCGGCCCAGCCCGATGAAATGAAAAAGTGCTGCGGGCCCGGCCCGGAGTTGAGTATTCAAAGCCCGGCCCAGCCCAGAGACGGGCCTCTGAAAAAGATTGAATTCAATAAATGAAATTACTGGACCCATGTACTCCTTACCATTCTTAAAATACATTGAATTCATGATAAAAATAACCCAATTGGTTTTTAAGTGCACTTAGTTGTTACTTTCCAAACTATAATAAAATTAAATTTCTCCAAGCCCGGCCCGGTCTAAATTATCCATCGGAAAGCCCGGCCCGGTCTAAATTATCCATCGGAAAGCCCGGCCCGGTCTAAATTATCCATCGGAAACCCCGGCCCGGAGTTTAAAAAATACGGCCCGGGCTTTCCAGACCAGGCCAAAGCCCAGCCCATGCAGCCCTTTGAATCCAACATTAAGTGCAAATGGCTTTGGTATGTGATGTGGGCCAATCTACTATCCATATAATTTTAGAAGGTTGTAGTTATCGATCATATAAAAGCCAAAACCATTAAGAACTATTAACAGTTGATTTGATATCTACATTTTGTGAAATTGTAATAGAAAAGTGTAATGAGGACAAGAGGTTGGCAAATCGTGCGTCATTTACGGATGACTTTTCATAGCAACTACTATTTTGACAATTTTATTTTCGAATATTTGTTCACTATTTTTAAGCTATATTTCCCTTTAAACTAAAAAGAAAAGAAAAATACAACCTCGAAAAGAATGCTAGTAGGTAAAGGAATGATTCTAATTTTATTCTGACCTTTTAAATTCAATAATAGAGATACAAACTGAAATTGAAAATTTTACATGAGAATTCCCTATGATGCGTCTTGAAACGGAATACACGGTATACGAAGGGTACAGGGAATAAACCCGCTTAGTCACATTTTCATAATTTGTGGATAATGCGTTTTTAAAGTTTGACTTAGCCGTTTCTTTCCCTGTACGGTGAATTATTAAGTTGTTATTATAGCGGACTTAGACGGTTCTGTTATTTGGCACCTACACCACCTGGTAGAGTATATTTTGCACTACAAGATGGGGCAAAATCGCAAAAACTGGATATTTTGGACTAAGCCGGTTTATTCCCTGTACCCTTCATATATAGACACACTACATTAAGGATTGATAATTCTGAGAAAAGTCATTTACAAGAGGTTGTCCTTTTTTGAAGAGTATTGTACGCACAATTCTTTTCTGCATAATTAGTATATCGTTGATTCTATTCGAGTTACCCCAGCATACAATTCTCTAGTTTAATAACGAATTTACATAGGCATTGTAAAATAATAAGAATTTTTTTAATTTCACAAATTCTCGCAGTCTCCAATAAGTCGACATTTTTGTTAGAATGCAGTCTATATTGAGATTTGAATCAATATGGATGCCTAAGAATTTTACATCATTCTTCATTGGAATTGAAGTGTTAATAATTTTGACAAGTATACAATAGTCCTCTCCACAGTCATAATTTAATACTAAACATACTTACAGTATCGGGTGTGTATAAATTGGCGGATAATCTACACGTGACGATATTCTTTCAAAAATTCTAAGCAGCTTATCTTAATTCTAAAATGTCGTACCATGCTTCTTGGGTCTTCATGAGGTCCTCAAAGTTTGAACATCCAGTCGTTAAATATGCGTTATTATTCATTATTAATTTACAGAAAACCCTGCAATTTCGATGGTATCACTAGTTTGAAAATTATTTGTCAGTGTGTGCTATCTTTCGAGCCCAAACTTGTATTTTTAACACTTCTTAATTAGTTAATTTTTATGAATAATACGTTCGGCAACGTGACGCCCACTTATGTCACTTTGACACAAATAATTCATTAAAACTTGCTAGTTCCAAGTTTATGCCAATTCTGCTCTTCTTATTATTATTCGTTTGTATTAGTGCCCGCGTTTCAGTGTATTTGTGTTTCTGTGTTATTTTCGTTTTGTTTTGTTCAATTACAATGGATTTTACTATTTACTCATAATATGTTTTAGCTTGCATTTGTAAATAAACCCCGCGTCATCTATCTATTACCTTCTACTCTGAACCATGAGATTATTGATAAACAGGACAGCTCGTGAATGCTATGCTGTCAAATGTACATTTCTTTTAAATGGCTCCTGATGGCCTATGAGGCATGGTAGAACATTTTTTCATCGACATTTTCTATTCAGAATTTTACAAAGAACATCGCCACGTGTAGATTATCCGCCAATTTATACACACCCGATATATCTCAACATTTTTAGTGCATACTTTTGCTAAGTGACTTAACTGTGGAATATTTGGGCTTTCCACAACAGCTGAGAGATCATCTGCAAAAGCCACCAATAAATTTTTGGTGTTAGATTTACTGTCGTTTATAAACAATATGAATAAAATGGGCTTGTGGTACACCCAGTTTTACATTCTTTACCTCTGACTCATAATTATTAAAATAATGCAAATGACCACTCGTTGATTACGATGTGTCAAAAATTATTTCAGCCATTCGTAGGACACACCTCTGATTACCATTACAATATAATTTATTTAATAAATGTTGAATGTTAACAATTTCAAATGCTCTTGATTGATCAAAAAAGAGACCCAAAACTTGATGTTTTTGATCAAAAATTTTACTTCAATATAGCACCTTGTGTTGAGATATGCGACCTGAATCAAAATTCATTATTATTTAGAATTTTATTTACAGATGAAAAAAGAACTAGTCGAGTCAGGAATGCTTTCTCCATGATAGAACTCTCCATGATAGAACTGAAACTTCCCTATAATTTGAATTGAGTTTTTTGTTATTTTTTTTAAATAATGGTGTTACATGTGCAGTTTTTAATTTTAAAGGGAAGGTACCTTCTGTAAAAGAGAGAATAATTATATCTGTTAGTGGCATAAGAATAAATTCCACTGAATGCTGTAAAAGATTGCATGGGATACCTAGAGGTTTTTTTAGTAAGCTTCCATTATTATTGTGGACATTTCTGTCTGTTACTGGTTTTAAATATAAGGATCTAGATAACATAAAACGTGGATATTTTAGTTCACAATTTATACATTTATTCTATCAATATTGGGCGGTCCGTTGGTGTAGCGGGTACAGGCAAGCGCTTGTGCTGATTGCACTGCGGCAGTGTAGGTTCGATTCACAGTCCGGATGGAAGATTTTTCGTTTTCGAGAAGTATTCATTCGGGTCCGTGAATACGTTTGTATACGTCTTTCATTATTCATTTGTTTATTTATTCATTTAATTTATAACTTAAAAATATTTATATAAATTGATGATCGCTGATGGTCATAGCACCAAGACCAGGCATAACGCAGAAACCAACAAAAAAATTGTATAAAAACTGGGTGCTGTAAAAATGGCGGATTAACTCAACGGTACATTGCTTTAAGAGTATGGCAAAAATAATGAAAAAAATCGGTATTGTATTTTTTCGAAGATGTGAAAATTATTTTATTACTTAAAATCTGCATAACATTAATTATTTACACTCCAGCTCATCAAATAAATTTTGCAGATATACATACTTTCACGCTTGTTAATATTACATACAATTGGTATTTTCAAATGCGATAATTTGAATGTTTAATAATTCAAATAAATCTGGCATCAGTAGGTTTATTTGAATGCGAAAATCAATTATTTCACAAACTACCACTGATTTTGTGGATTTTCAAAAATTCCGAGTAGAATTTGTGATGCTGAGGTGGTGCACTGTGACATCACATATTGTATTTGAGTTTTAAGATAATTAACAAGGAGAACTAAAGTTTTGCACCATTACAGGAAATATTTGAATTAACACATGACGGCGAGAAGTTCGTCGCGGAGGAAGTAATCAGACACGAAACAGGAACGAGTGTTGTGATGAACTGTTCCTCTTACAGTAACAAAAAGCACTGTTATATAGTGGCGGGACAGGAGAGCCACTGCCAACTGTACAATGTGCGAACGGGCCTGAGCTCGGGGGAAAAAATCGAAACTATAGGGGAGAACGCCAACGGCCTACGAAAACGAAGGGATTCCTCAAGGCCACAGCAGGTCCATAAAAACAACAACGATAAACGGATCACATTCGAGATTAATGCCGGCGACAGTGTGCAGACCGATTTCGGAAAGGACGAACCCTTGCAGAGGATCGTGCGAATTTGTCCTTTGGGAAAAGTTATGGCCACTGGTGAGTTATTTATATTTCAACTAAGCAGTTTGTAAATATCAAAACGATGTGTTTAAACAGATTAGGCTTTTTAGGGTGATATTTTTGTTGAATTCTTGTTGACACTGTAACATAAAGACTAGAGAGAGATAATACATTTTTGAGACACTTACAAATGACCCCAACAGGCAATTGACCAGATTATGCATAAAGACATTTTAATATTAAAAAATTTAATACTGTATATATTGTTTATAATCAAATTCCTTGATAATGGTTGTGAAACCAAAGATGTTTGAATTATAAACAATATACCTGTAAAACAACCAAGTGCTGTGTCTTAATTTTTATTATAAGTATTTGTGACTGTTTAATTGATCTTGTTACTTCAGGTGTCACTCTGAAGGGCCATTGGCCGCTTAATGCACCATTAAAATATCAAATTAAATAAGACTTGTTACGAGGATAGGTTTACTTCAGATGGGGATGCGAATAAATGTTATGTAATTCTATAGGGTTAAGCGCTAATCTGTATGCATATAGTGGGCTCAATTCCTCCGTGGAAACAAATAAAAGTATAATATAATTATATAATTTTTTGGCCTGGCCCGGCCCGGTATTATAAATTGAGAGATCGGTCCGGCCGGCCCGGCCCGGTAGTTCAACATTAAAGAAATGGTCCAGCCTGGCCCGTGCAGGGCTCTAGCTGGGATGCCCATTACAGATTTGTGGACGTCTGAAGACACATTATTGAGTAGCTGAAGACAGGGGTGTGGAGTCTTGGACTCGTCGAATATTTAAAGAGTCAGAGTCATATGCAATTAATCCAACTCCAACTCCAACTCAAACATATTTCTTAATGCTATATAAAAAAAATTGTACATAACATGATTTTTATAAAATATAAAATTTTAACAAACATCAAAATAAACGAAACATTTAAGTACTAGTTCGTAAATAAAGAATTACTTCTAAAACAACCTTCAGTGTTGCTCTCAAATCTGATTTTCTCAGTTTCAGGGCTGAAAATAATCATTCCACGCGTAACTTGTGTACACAATTTAAGGTATCACCTTCATTACAGTCAGTTTACAATTTCTATTAAATTCCTGCACTAATTTTATTGCATCATCAAAGTTTGCAGTATTATTTGGGAGGCGTTTTCCACGAATCGCAACAATCCCAAAATTAACCATCCAAATAATTAGGGTGTTCTGGAAAATAATCACAACACACAAAAGGAAATCCACTAACATTTTATCACTCAACAGAGACAACATCAGAAAATTAAGTTTTATAGTCGGTCAACCATTTGTGTCATTGTGTATTGTAAATCTTATTGTTCAGTTTAAGAAGTTTTTAAACATCCACCAATCCCCAGTCAAAAAGCTGCACAAAATTCCCAATCTACCTTTTCTTCAATTGTTTTGTTATGTTTAATCGTTTGAAATTTCAGGTGGCACTGATGGTTTTGTGAGACTGTGGCGGTTTCCCAGTTTGCAGCCCTCGCACACTTTGAAATCACATAAGAAGGAAATTGACGACATGGACTTCTGCCCCTTTGGTAATTACTTGGTGACCATTGCAAAAGATGGATTGGCAATACTTTGGGACTATAAAACCGGAAAGGAGAAACAGAGACTGTCTTGGAAGCAGCCAGAAGGGTCCAAATATCTTTACAAAAGATGCAGGTGAGATCAAACTGAACCTGTAAGAATTTATTTTGTTTATACATTTTGTGCTAGATAGTTGATGAAGCAAAATCGCAATTGTAGATAACATTTGAATAAAACTCTTTTTGTGGGTATAATTTATAAACTTGTTCAATTTATAGTATATTAAGTATCAAGGGCGCTAAGTGCGTTATAACGGTAGAGGGTAATAGTAAATATTTACCGGAGACTGGTAGCACTAACGCCTGTGATGCTTATACTATTTTTTGCCCGATCGATTGGTTAATTAATCAATTAATTAAAATGTTTTTTTTTTAATGACACTCTGAAAATGTGAATTCTCAAATCGGCTAATGCGTTCTGGTTGTTATGGAGTTGGTAAACAGAAACAAATATTTGCAAATCCGGACAAATTTTAGTAAGTGATTTTCGACTTAAATAATGTCCGAAGAAGTATTAGAAGGCGATGATTTGTTTGCCATCGGATGTAATTTAATAATTCCTGAGAAGTCAAAACTGAGGTACCAGATGACATACACTACATTTAAAAAAATGGTGTGATGAAAAGTAGGCGAGTGTTTCTGAGTGGCGTATTTTGTGCAACGAAGCCATGGGCCATAAGTTGATCATACAGCCTGAAGAGCAAAGCTTGCAAATGAAAGAAAATGACCGATCGGGCAAAAATTTTATTATTTTTGGTCTCCTGACACATGTTGCAGTTTATTATAACCATTTTCAAACGATATTACAATGAATATGTATTCAGTTTATTTCAATCATTTTTAAACGATGCTACAATGAATATCTGTTGATTGTAATGTCGTTTGAAAATGGTTGATAATATAATTAATAGATATTCGTTGTAATATTGTTTGAAAATGGTTGTAATAAACTGCAATACGTGTCAGGAGACCAAAAATAATAACATAAAATTAAACAAGAGTTAATCAATTATACACACATTTTATGTAGCGTTTTAAATGTTTGATTGTTTTTTTGGTTACATATTGGTATTCCAACTTGGGTAGTGTTATAAAATTTAAAAATATAAAACTTTCATATAATCTACTATAAAACAAACCACTTATTGAAATAACAACCTGGTTAATATGCAAAAGAGATTTGCATGTTAAAAAGTATAACTCTGAATATGAATATAACATAGTTATTGATTATATTAAACTTTTGGTTATAATAGATTTGGGCCGGTGGAAGGGGAAAAGGACATCAGCGCCCTATACATGCTTGCCAACCCGACTGGACTTGCGAAAAAACAAAAGTCTTTCTTGCAACAGTGGAATCCCAGTGAGGGTGTTCTAAATAAGGTTGCTGTGCTGGATGAAAGCCTATCAGCAATCGCTGTCCGGGATGATGGGCGATTTGTTGCGTTGGGCACGATGTTCAGCGGGTCTGTGTGTATTTACATTGCCTTCAGTTTACAAGTAAGTCACAATTGCTCTTACCTTAAATGATGGTTATTTTTCGCGGATTGATATGAAATGTAAGATTTTAGTTACTGCTGGTAGGCCGTAAAGTGTTACTTTTCAGATTAGGCTTTTAAAATGCTTAATAATGCCTAGGCAAATAAAGTAATGAGCCAATCACATGAGACTTCACAACCTGCGTGATGTTATTTCGCCAATCAGATGAGTCGCCGCGTCGACCTATGGAAGTTTGTTTGAAGTTTCAATGTATTTTCGCTTAATTGATAGTTGCCTTCAAATTTTCCGTGTCTAGAAGGCCAGAAACAGGTTCCTCGAAGCTTTAATAACACCGCGTTTGTTTAAAAAATACGCATAAAAATCGGTTACGGAACGGTGGTGAAATTTGCTCGCTGTGACTGACTCCTATTGGCGCGGCAGTTGACGGCACTTATTGGTACAGTGAAACAAGAGACTTTCCTTCTGATGCCCATAACGGGTTCTCCAACATATTAGCAACCCCGCCTACTTTTTCTCCGAGCACCGTGTGTTCTAACTTTCCCATGTAATTAAACCAGAGTTCCTAATTGGAAAAATGGTCGGAAAGAATTTGGAGGTTAGATATTATGTTGCATTTGAATTTAATCATTGAATTTCTAGTAATAATAATATGAACCCTCATTTACTCAGATTGCCTATGCAATACATATGTGTTCATGGACATAATGACTTTACATTTTTAATCATAAAGAAATGTATCGAAGAGGTTTACTCAAAATAATTATACGGTCTGTCAGATTTAAATATTCATTACATGTCACTTACGAAATCATGATAATTATGGTTACAAATGATTACATCACACACACCGACAAAATGCGGACACCACAAGGTCTGTTAAAAATGTCAATTTTTGTTTTACTTAGGTAACTATGAAATTTTTACAAAGCTATCTGCGATATGTTGATAGAATGAAATATATTGAAAATCATCGCATTGCAAGTTATTATTAATTTCTTCTAAACAATCCACGAAAAAAATTACACGGCAACAAAGCAGATTTGCTAACTTGACAGCCTCGCTTGTTGGTGAAACTTCAACCGCTTCAGTAAATCTGCCACCTTATTGCCTCGTTAAACAAAGGAATTCTATAGCAGATTACCTAGAGATGAAACAAAATTAAGAGGATATGTGGTAATCCATAATTACATTGAATTCAGTTTCATATATTTATCTATTTCAAATTGAGAGTTTATTTTTCATAATATAATCTGCATTGACTTCAATGTACTAAGTCATTTTTGCTGCAAAGAGGGTCACTGTCCTGCTCTGGCAAATACAAGAAATATCTTGCTTGGGAAGTTATGGCCTAGGTCCAGGGATAAATTCTGTGGCAATTTCTCCCAGAACTCAAATATTGCACCATGAAACTCGGTTAATGCTTCTCCATCCAAAACTGAAAAAAAAAACACCTTTTAAATATAAGGCATTACGGGTACGAAGGGCGAACTAAACAAATATTGCTTTCCAGAAAAACGCATTTATAGTATTTTTGCAGTTGGGCGAACTCAATAAACAATGGATTGTTTTATGTTTGTTTAGTGACTTACATCTTATTAGAATTTAGCTTTTCATATTTGTAACGTTAATTTCCCATTTTGCGAGTATTTCATTGAATTAGGTATATTTTATTATAGGCAACCCAATATACACTTGAATAATGTGAGTAGGTATTTACCTCAATAACAGGCAGTAGTGGAACATATTCGACCTACGATGTATTAATACATTGCTAAGGGTTAGTAGCATACCATGGTTTACTGGGGTTAGAGTTATAAGTAACACTTCAATGGTGGCGAGATATAGGTTAGGTTTGGTTGAATTACCGGGGGGGAGGTTTTGGTGCAAAATCGTAATTTAAGTTCGGTAAGGATAATTCGTCATCGTAATAAGGCACTAGGAATAAACCATTTCGAAATCTCTCAACCGGGGTAATACTATGGTCGTAACAATAATACTCACATGGGTTATTATGAAACAACACATCGGTGCATCACGAAGGAATCAACGGAGGGATGTGCTGATGAGAACATCTCGTCATCGTGTGGATAGTAAGCTAGGCCGGCTCAACGTAATAATAATAATTACGTTGGTTGTGTTGTTGTTAGTGGTTAGTTCGACCGGCGACTTAAATGACAGCTGGGAGTCGGGGCATTCCGCCGACAGGTCAATGAGTCAAACGGCCGACCAAGTTTTGTTCAGTCCGGAATTAATATGCAATACACTTCGTAACTTGTAATAACGGTGTCGGTAATATGGGATCGTTACTAATTCATGCGATTAGGAATCTTTCGGTTGGGATATGTACATGATTCGGTGATGGAAATTGCGTCGTCAAAATTCGCGCCAGGAAGTGGGTTGGTAGTTTAGGAATTACGAATGGATAATGGCAGGAGCAATGATACTTAAGTAGTAGAACAGTAGCCGCGAATATTCAAAATTAGGGATGGTATAATACGTTCTTCTTTCGGTGGTATCTTTCCACAGTTTTATTATGTCCATTAGGTTATTCGTTCTCCCTTCCATAGACCTCTAAAATGACGTGGTTCCGTCTTCTCGGAAAAGGTGGTTTTTTTTGGGGCTTGCGAACGAGTTCTGATCAGAGTGTGCATTCGTCATTATTGGTAGCGCAGCCAAATTGGAAATATTCAACCGGTTCACGGGATTATAGTTGTGCTACTGAGTAATTCAATTGTGTTCTACGTCGTTTGGGATTAGTGGTTGTAGGACCGATTATCGGCAAAGCCGGAAAAAGAAGCACGCTTCGTTCGTTGGTTTTTTTTTGTCTGACCACGCCACACCGATCAACTTTTCGCATCGTTCGTTTGGCAGAAAGGTACTGTAGATTAATTAGTATTGTTCTTTTGGTCATTTTTGTTGTGTTATACACACAGGGTTTTGGGTTTCCGTCTGGGTTTTCCTGGTCTACTGGTTCTCCGTTAAACGGTGGGAAGCAAAAGGATAGAAGCGTCAGGAGATTCTATCGCGGTAAAGCCACGTTTCCTCAAGAAGCTGGTCGTTATCAGTGAAGTCTCAGTTTGAATTAATCTCCTTGTCGAGCTACCTGTCGATCCTGTGAGGGAGGAAGTTGCTACTGCAGGACAGGAGGGAAGATTGTCGCTGTTGGAGGACCGAAAGATAAGAATTTTGTTTTATCGTTAATTTGATGTAATAATTCAATTTTGATTTTTATTCAACTACAATTAATTTTGTTGCTATCATTTGGGTTTTGTTAAACTGATTAATTACAATTAATTGTTGGAACCAATGTAAGGTTCATTACTGGATGAGTTGATTTAGTAACGGTAAATTTTGTTTTGCTTATCGGGGTAATTATGCACAATTGCGATTGTAATTTAATGATTGTTAATTTGTGAGTTGAGAATACTCAATATTTAATCGGGGTTATAATTTAATGCAGTTATGATTCTGACATTGTGACGGGTAAATTAATTGGTGAGTTACCAATATAATAGTAGATTTGAAATAGTCAGAGAATTTCATGCTAAAAAAAAAAAAAAAAAAAAAAAACAAACCGATTAATTTCTTATTACAATAGTCGTCAGCTAAAAATTACTGTTCTAACATTTCGGGGTAAACAACACGGTTGTCAATATACGTAGTTATTTATCGTTGGTTTTTTTTTTTTATGAAGGTCGAGGTTTTCACCACTATTATTATTATTAATTAATTTCAGTAATTTAGGAATTTTGTTATACAGTATTGTAATTCTAAAGTGCACTATAGGAAGTTATTCATTTTGTTAATTTATACTTGCATACGATATATAGTTAAGATATGACAGCTGGCTGATGTTAATTGAGCACCGCTTAAAACCTTGTTGTTTTATACCACAGAATCAAGTAAGAGTCAAGTGGGCTATACAGTTGCCACAAACAATTATAGTAAATGATTGCATTGAATTGAGATTTTGGTTATATTATAAGTTCACTATTTAGAATATGTTATAATTATTTTATCGTTAAAATTTATTTGAATAAAGGTTGAGTTGTCAGTTTGGGACAAAAGTGTAGTTGAACAGGGTCATTTCTCTCCTTGGTGGGGAGATAACCAGATTTGAAGTGATTTATTGATATTTCGTAATTTAGTGTGGTGAGCTTACCTTGGTTGTTTCGTCATAAATTACGTGGCGCCCTTTTCCTTTTATCAGTCATCTGAAAACACCCACCCCGTCTTCACTGAGATAGCTGGGTCGAAATAACTATACGGGAAGGTAAGTGATTGGAGATCTAAATTCTCATCTGGTATTGTGATACTGTCGAGTGAAAAACAATTGCGTCACATATTGTTTGTGTGAAGATGTTGACCATCGTAAGTTTTACAACCCAAATTTATTTTATTTTTTATTCACCAACCCTCTTCATCCCGAAAAAATGAAATGCCACCTGAAAAAAATGTCTGAATTCATCACTGCCAACACTGCCAACTATGGTGCAAAATTTTCCATAAAACAGTTCCGAACCGTATTACTAAAAAATCATATTTCTTTCTTCGTTACAGAAACATATATGCCTTACCTTGTCTTCTTAACTGAACTACTCGAATTAAAACATCATAAGTGCTCTCTAGTTACGTGACACATAAATGTCTTACAGATGACCTATACATTTACTGAACACATAAAGTCAGGCCTCGCTATGAAGGCATTTGAGGTGATGCCTAGGGCTCTCAATAAGCGAACACGAGATGTTGGCATGCATGCACATTTATCTCCAAAGTTATCTGTAACCTTTTAAGAACCACTGCCGACCCTTCTTTATCTTCTCAGACGCCTTCATAGCGCGGCCAGAGTATAGCTAACAGATAGTTTACTGGCCCTTTGTTTGTTTTAATTTGTTGATTATCACACAAATGGGAACTATGATGAACCTCATTACAACCCAATGGTCAATAAATTATCGCAATGACCCAAACACTAAAAATTGTAAAGTGGAACGCCAATGGCTTGTGCCAACACGCATAAGAAATAAAAAACTAATAAACTAAATAATAAACTAATAAACAAAGTAGATATGCTAGTAGCAGAAACACGCTTCACCGCAAAATCCTACATAAAAATCCCAAAATACAACATATATCAAACTAACCACCCAGATAGAACAGCCCATGGTGGCACAGCAAAAATTATCCACAGCAATATTATACACAACGAACTACAAAGTTAGGAAACGGAACACATCTAAGCCACAACTATTACGTTAAACACCAAACGAGGGAACATAACCGTGTCTGCAGTTTATTGATCCCCAAAACACAAAAACAAGAGACAAGAATATACAAACTTTGTTAAGATATTAGGCAACAAATTCTTAGGCGACTACAATGCTAAGCACACAGCCTGGGGCGCAAAACTAATAAATACCAAGGGACGAGAACTCCTCGTTTCAATAAACATGCACAATATGAACCACATAGCAACTGGCGAACCCATCTATTGGCCAAGCGATCCGAACGAAATACCAGACACACTAGATTTCTACATAACAAGAGGAATCAACCCCAAACAAATGAAAATCGAATCAAGTGTAGTCCTAACCTCAGACCACTCACCAATAATACTAACAGTATGTACAGAAGTGATAAAACAAGAAATCCAACCCACCTTATGGAACCGCAACTTAAACTGGGAAATATTCCAGACTAAACTAGATTATCGCAAAATCCCACTTAAGTCCCCCAACAACGCAGAAGTAGCACTTGAGAAACTAACAAAGTCTATCCAGACTGCGGCATGGGAGGCAACACTACAATCAAGACTAAATACTAAAAGAGACGAAAACCCATTATCGATAAAAGACAAAATAGCTGAAAAACAGAAACTGTGAAAGATCTGGCAAACTTCAAGAGATCCGACAGACAAAAGAAAACTTAACAGAGCAAGTCAGATTCTAAAAAAAAACTATTGCTGACGATCCAAAACCAATCTCGAGAACCTATCAGCTGACAACTACTCCCTCTGGCGGGCAACAAGAAAACTTAAAAGACCACTTCTACCTATTCCACCCATAGAAGACAAAGATGGGCAGTGTGCTCAAAAACAACAAAAAGGCAAACGCATTTGCCAGACACCTCTCCGACATCTTCAAACCATTCGATATCGAAGGCCAGGATAATGCAGAAGAAACTTCAAAGTTCCTAGAGACCCCATTCCAGATGGACAAACCAATAAAGCCATTCAGGTAGAGTAAAGTTAAACAAATGATCCTAAAAGTCATCAACCCAAACAAAGCACCGGGATATGACCTCATCATCGGTCGATACTATAAAGATTAACAAAAAAAGCGATAACAGCTATCCTGCAAATATTCAATGCTCTACTATGACTCAGCTACTTCCCATCCCAATGGAAAAGTAACAATAATTGTCAAGCCCGGTAAAAACCAAAGTGAAATAAACTCATGTAGACCTATCAGTCTATTGGGAATACTATCAAAATTTTTCGAAAAGCTACTTCTAGCCAGAGTGGACCCCATATTTTCAAGGCCAGAACTAATACCAAACCTCCAATTTGGATTTAGAAAGAAGCACGGAACACTAGAACAGGCACATAGAGTAGTAAAGAAGATCAGCAATGATAGAGAAAACAGGAGATTTTGCTCGGCTGCCTTCATCAGCATCAGCCAAGCATTCGACAAAGTATGGCATACAGGCCTGTTGTATAAACTAAATAAAAACTTACCCCATCACTATTATGAACTACTAAAGACATATCTATCTAACAGATATTTCCTAGTAAAATTACGGTCAGAATACACAGACCCAAGACCTATCCAGGGTCAGTACTATACCTACTGCACATTACAGACTTGCCTACCACAAACTTAACTACAATCTCTACCTTTGCCGACGACACGGCAATACTGGCTTCCCACCAAAACCACGAAATAGCATCAAGAAATCTGCAAACTCATCTAAACAAAGTAGAGTTGTAGCTGAAGAAATGGAAAATAATAGCATATGAGACCAAATCTACACATGTCACTTTTACAATAAAAAAATCCCAATGCCCTCCCGTTACCCTAAACAACTGTCAGTTAACCCAAGCAAACGGTGTGAAGTACCATCTGGATAAATGCCTGACATGGCAGACTCTTATATTCAATAAGAGAAAACAACTGGGACTCGGATGGCGACAATTATACTGGATCATGGGTAAACAATCAAAACTAACATTACAAAACAAACTACTAGTTTATAAAGCAATCATAAAGCCGAGTTGGATCTACGGGATCAGCTTCTCTCTCTCTCTCCAACCTGAAAATTATCCAGAGGTTCCACAGCAAAGTACTAAGAAATATAGCTGATGTCCCCAACTATATTATAGAAAAGGATCTACAAATCCCCTCCATTAATAGTGAAGTTAAGAGTGCCAAATACAAAGATAGACTATCGTCACACCCCAACAGACGAAAGATTTATACAACCCCAACGGTGAAGTGCGCCAACTAAAACGCTACAAACCTACAGACCTGATAACTAGATTTAACTAAGAAACTAGAACAGGAAATAATTCAGTGGAGTTATCTCATATCTCTCCGAAAATTAACTGTATACATTAAACCATTTATACAGTCAGATTGTAAGTAATAAAAAAAAATGTTGATTTATTTATTTTTGTTTTTATTTGTCTTATTGTGTCCAGCTTAATAATCTTAATAGTTACGAATTTTTAAAATATCACCTAGGTCTGGAAAGTGTTTTCCTTTTTAAACATAGATACTAAAATGATAATTCAATTTGTTTCAGAGAGTTTTACACGTTCCTGGTGCACATTCCATGTTTGTCACTGGATTGGAGTTTCTGCCGGTCGCCAGTGATAAGCACACCATAACTAGCATTTCCGAAGCTGCTGTGATATCAATATCTGTGGATAATCAAGTCTGTGTTCACAGTTTGCCTTATCGACGTAAGTAAATTCTACATTCATGATGATAATTATGACCCAATTAATTATTTTGTATTAGTAATTTAGATGATTTTTTGATGAAAAATTGTAAACTTAGATGTGCAATTACAGGAAACCTAATCTTCAAAAAGAACCATTAAATTTAATCGATTATTTCCATTGCCTAAAACTAATTTATGAGAATGAAATTTAAGTAATTTATAAATAAATGGCTTAAAGAAAAACATTTTTTGATTTGATGGTAAAAGAGATTTTGCATATTTATCAGTGGAGATTCGAAAAAAAAAAGTTCATTTAGGCCTCTATAATTTTTGTTATTCATACAAATTTGTTCTATTATTTCTTATCTTTGCATTTTTCTTTTTCAGGTACAATGCCAGTGTGGCTGGCAATATTAATAATAATTGTGGTTCTCATAATGACATTTATGTTTTGTTCGTTCATAGGCATTTAATCTCGTTGGACTTCTAGGTACAAATTTTTTTTACGAATGAATTTGATCAAAAAAATTGATTGTGTTGAACACAAGCCAGATTGTTTTAAATTGTGAACCGTGTATCGTTTTCTTCTATTTCTTTTTAATCGGACATTTTTTTTAGTACCCTCCTGTTTAATTCACGTTGATACTGTATAGTTTTGCTAAAAGAAATGATTTGTCGCGTACGCCGCGTTGGAATATTCAAATCTATATTTTCGTATAGGGTAAGTTATTTATTCGAGGTGGGAGAGCTCTTCTCCGGATTGTACAGTTTGGATATTTTTCGTCGGAGTATGATATTGATGAAGTAAATAAATTATTATAACATCTGTAGTTTTGTGTTTCCTTTTGTTACCTGTTATTTTGTTTTTAATTCAGCATATTTATTAATTATAACTTTTGACAACTTGAATAAAAGCATATACAGGGTTGGGCAAATGTGTCGGAACACCTGATTTCTGGCTAAACTTCTGTTGTTTTCTTATTTCTGTAAAAAGAAATGTGTATTGTTTTATTTATTCTTTTAAGTGACTTATTTTAATTTTCTACAGCTACCCTATTTTTCGAGATATAACGTTATCGGCAGTTTTTTTAAATGGATCACCCTGTATATTTTTACATTTTCAAATAGACACCTTTTCAACAATTACAATGATATAGGGTTTGGTGGGTGTACGACTTGTGTTTTTTTTTTAAATAATAAATAAAATAATAGAAATGAAATTTGTGAATTTCGTAACAATTTTGTTCAACCGTTGATAATTTTGATTTATAAATATTAAAATTTCTCTCAGGGAATGTTGCATTAAAAATATTGCATGCATCTTGTGGAGATCTCTACCAATCTCCAAAACCAACCATCATTAACAACGTAATATTTTCACGTTAAGTTATTTCACCCAAAATTGAACAGCAATGGTAATATTTCATATGAATACTATGTGTTAGTTACTGAAAACATCAAAACACGAAATTGTTTTATCAGAAAACGGAGTAAAAAGATGTAAAAAGCCAGCTCGATGTAGAATGATTTTATTTAATATTTAAAAAATCACAAGTCGCACACCCACCAAACCATACATCATTGCAATTATTGGAAAAGTATCTATTCGAAAATGTAAAAATTTACAGGGTATTCTATTTAAAAAAACTGCCGATGACGTCATATCTCGAAAAATTGTGTAGCTGTAGAAAATCAAAATACGTCACTGAATAGAATAAATAAAACTATACACATTTATTTTTAAAGTAATAAGAAAACAACAGACGTTTAGCCAGAAATCAGGTGTTCCGACACATATGCCCAACCCTGTATATGTACCTTGATGCAAGAACAACCAATGTTAATTTTGCTAGCTTTGAGTAATTCCACTTTAAAGTTTTTCTCTTGTTTGGCCTGCATTAATTCAGGTTCATGTTTACTTGATCGTCCGGTTTTCTTGGTATCTTTTTCACATGGTTTCCTAATATATTGCCTAATTTTTTTTGTAAAGTGTCACATTGGTTGTTCTTGCAGCAAAATTCAAATCATCTTTTTGTAACATTGGTGGTTTTTGTGTTAATACTCAATGTTCCATTAATAGCAAATTTTTGAACTAAGAGCCTGGTTCCGGGCTTAAAAATGTAAATATATTATTTCATGAAACCAATTAAATTATGGCAGTATGCACGTAATTTCGCGCATGCGCACAGTTTAGTTTTATGAACGGCAAGAAAGTAACTAATAATCACAGGATTCACAGTGTTGTTTACACATATTTCGATTCCGCTTATGTGTCGTTCTTTCGGTGGTCTGCTTTTGCGATGCTTGCGCCATCCTATGATAAAGTGCTTAAGTTTAAAAGCGAATAATTTAATTTGTAAGGAGTGCGCAGGGCATGCTGAAGAGTGGCAAAAGTCACGCGACCTACCAAAATTGTCTCCACCGATAAAACCGCCAGAAAAGGGACCCACCATAACATCAGTATTTACTACAATACTCAGCGGGTGGAGCAATTTAGGTGTCATCGGGAAGCAAGAGTAATTTATGACTTTTTGAACGGGTCGTCCTTTACGCCTGTTTTTCGTATTTTGGGACCAAACTGATTTTCATTTCTCAATTACCTGATTAATCGACTTATAGCATACAGAATATTGTACTCTTTTACCACGTGACATTTATAAGCCAATACGGTTTTCAAATTATTGAAGTTTGATCCAATCAGCCCACTATTTAATGCTAATTATGAAACATGAAAAATACCGCACTTGTGGAAATTTTCAATTCTGCCAAAGAAGAAGACTAATTTATTTTAAACGGAATCCAATTTGCTAATTTCAACTTTTTATTGTTAGCGTTAGGCACCAGTGGATGCATACCTTTATTATTAACCCTTTGCACTCGAGTTGCTGGTTCGCCCGAGACGAGTTACAGGTACTTTAAAATCACTGGGTTAGGTTATTAGGGTTGGGTTTGGTAGGGTTATGTGAGGTTAGGATTCATCACACCTCTCGGGCGCCGTAGCAGCGCCTCTCGAGTAGACGCATCAAATCGCCTGGGCGCCGTAGCGGTGCCGCCCGAGTGCAAAGGGCTAATAGGCCAATTACTAATTTATTGAGGAAAATAATATAGATAGTAAAACTTGATAAGGATTTTCAGAACAATGATTTGCCACAATCATAACACACCATTCATAGCACCTAAAAATTTAATCAATGATTGAATAATTTTGTAATTTTTAATCATCCTCATGCTTACAGCTCTAGATAAGACCATTAATATTTCACTCTCATTATTTTAAAATGAATGAACAATTCAATGATTGGTTCAATTTTCTAGGTGCTATTTTATTTCTCAAAAATATTAATGTAGAGCTTTGTAAAATGTTTCATTTATATCAACAACAGTGGCGGCTCGTGGGACATGTTGATGGTAGAGCCACTTATACAATATATACCCCACCTTCTTTTTTGAAGAAAGAAAGAACGATTTATCTTCCTAGAACAAAGTAACTGGGGTAAAAGTGTTTAAGGATTAATTAAAAATTCTTGCTGAGCTTGAAATTCCAGGTGGTGTCATGGCACCTTGGCTCTATATAACGAGCCGCCCCTGATCAACAATACGTTTCATATGTTGTTGGCGTGGGTTAATTCTGCAATCAGTGGAAATTGCAACCAAATATAAAGAAATCACAAAAATTACTCAATTTGTTCCTTTTTTCTGCGTGAGTAAATTTAAATTTGAAAATATACACCGAACATACCGTTTGTTGTTCGTATAAAACATAACCTTGATTGGAAAAATAATAATACGAAATTTTTGTTTGAATTCTTTAAAAATAGTTTAAATCAATTACTAACAGTGGCGGTTCACGGGTTTTTTTTCTGGTACGGCCGAGGAACAAGAGGTGGTAATACAGATAGGTGCGGTCACGCAGCCAGCCGTCTCTGCAACTGACCTTACCCACAGACATATATATCTTTTCTATGCCCACAGACCCCATCTATCTGTATTACCACCTCTCGTTCCTCGGCCATGCCAGAAAAAAACCCGCGAACCGTCACTGATTACTAAATTCATTTCCTTATTCAGAAACCCAATTATGACTACTGTAATACGTGTAAATTGATAATATTTAATTTAAATCTGGGAGACGGTTTACAGATTTCTGTAAAATTTATTTATGAATGGAAGTGGGCGTGCTTTAGCGATACTTTACGCCGACACATAATTTTTTGGAAAACTACTATGCCTCCCATTCATAAATTATTACGGGTGCTTTTTATTTTTGAGTTTGTTTGGGTTTTTGTAAACAATTTAATGAATATGTGGAACGAATATACATTTTTCATATTCTATTGTTTACGGATACGGTACAGGTGAAATGTTATGTTTACCTCAGTTATTGACGTTGAACAATTACAATCATTTCTATTGTTTGGTTGAAGATTCGAACTATAGCGCCAACCATGATTTCATATAAAAAACGATACAGGGTGATAAAAAAAATGTGGTAGAAATTCCTAACTTATAAAGTTGAATTTGTTATGACAATTGTTTTTGTGGAAAATTATTAATACATTGTTTTAGCATGAGTCTTGAACTTATGAAAGAAATTTTTACATTGATTGAATTTTTACAATTTTTCAAATCGTAGAATGCATTTTTAATTTTTTTAAGGTTTGGGTTGTTGCTGTTTTGTTTTGGAAAATTATAAATACATTGTTTTACAATGGCTCCTGAACGTTTGAAGGAAATGCCTCGATGGATTGATTTTTTTACAATTTTTTAAATCGTTGAATGCATTTTTCATTGTTTTAAGGTTTGGATTGTTGCTGTTTTGTTTTCAGCTAGGTTATGACAATTGTTTTTGTGGAAAATTATAAATACATTGTTTTACCATGAGTGTTGAACTTATGAAAGAAATTCTTACATTGATTGAATTTTTATAATTTTTCAAATCGTTGAATGCATTTTTCATTTTTTTAAGGTTTGGGTGGTTGCTGTTTTGTTTTCAGCTAGGTTATGACAATTGTTTTTGTGGAAAATTATAAATACATTGTTTTACCATGAGTCTTGAACTTATGAAAGAAATTCTTACATTGATTGAATTTTTACAATTTTTCAAATCGTTGAATGCATTTTTAATTTTTTTAAGGTTTGGGTTGTTGCTGTTTTGTTTTGGAAACTTATAAATACATTATTTTACAATGGCTCCTGAACTTTTGAAGGAAATTCCTCGATGGATTGATTTTTTTACAACTTTGAACTTTGTTTTTCCAAATGACACACCCTGTATTTAGTAACGTATTCTCACGTAGAATCCAGTCATCTTTCGGATTATAATAATAATTCCTGGTATGAAAATCGCCGCATATAAGAAAACTATTGAGGTTAGGAACGAAGAACTCTAATACGATCTGGAAGATAATTGGATTCTACTAATCCACAAATTTTTCGAGTAAAGAAAAATTGAAGGTGAGAACCCGATATTTAGAGTTTTTACAAAATGACCTTGTTCCAGCGCTTGTAGCAATTTTTCCAAGCAAAAATGATTTTCCACATAATACAATATGGTTTCAGCAAGACGGCGCATCCCCGCACTGGGTGAGTTTTTTTTTGTTTTTTTTTTCGAACATGTAGAAATTTTTAATATTTTCCAGGCTAATCTCCTTCTCACCTTCAATTGTCATTTACTCGAAAAATTTATTATGTAAGATGGCAATATTTTTATGCTGCCAGTTCGACAATGAAAAGATCTCTGAAAATCAAAAACAAAAATAGGGGGTTGCCAAAAAACAAAATGGTTGACGTCATTACTCAAAAACAAATGACGACTGAAAATCGACTTTCATCAAAAAATGTGTATTTTTATAAAAGAAAATATATACCTGTTCGAGGATTGTTTCCAAAAACATTTAATTTGGGTTTTACTGAATATATTCCATACTTTAGGCGCGCACTGTATAGTGACCCCTGAACGTAACTGCCTAAAGCCTGCAAATGTTAATATGCTTGTTTTCCTGTAGCAAAATCGGAATTTATTTAGTGAAGGACCAAAAGGAAATAGGTAAAGCTGATTTTGACAACTTAATAAATATTTAAAATTCTTTCAGTCTTATTATTTTATTCAATTTTAGTTGTATATTGTCACCGCCGTGAATCGTAGTAACTAATTACCTGCACCTGCACTGCGCTCATACAAATAAGCGAACCTCAAAACAGTTATTTGCTGAATGGGTTATACGTTTCTTAACTTAATAAATATTTAAAATTCTTTCAGTCTTATTATTTTATTCAATTTTAGTTGTATATTGTCACCGCCGTGAATCGTAGTAACTAATTACCTGCACCTGCACTGCGCTCATACAAATAAGCGAACCTCAAAACAGTTATTTGCTGAATGGGTTATACGTTTCTATATGAAACGATTTTCGTCAACACGTTGAAACGAAGAAAACACGTTACACTCAAATATCCATTTAAACGAAGAAAACACGTTTAAACGCAAATATCCGTTTAAACGTCAACACGTTTAAACAAAGAAAACACGTTTACACGCAAATATCCGCTTAAACGTAAATACGTGTAAATCAGTGACGGCTCGCGGGTTTTTTTCTGGTACGGCCGAGGAACAAGAGGTGGTAATACAGATAGGTAGGGTCAGTTGCAGAGACGGCTGGCTGCGTGTCCGCACCCATCTATATTACCACCTCTTGTTCCTCGGCCGTACCAGAAAAAACCCCGCGAACCGTCACTGGTGTAAACGAGAATATCCGTTTAAACGCGAAAATCCGTTTAAACGTTTAAAAACCGCTTGCTAATTAAGAACAGGTTTATCCGTGTACACGTGTATTAACGAGCCCTATTAACGACCTTGCGTAAGTTCTCTCTGAGCACCGTGTGTTTGCCTAACTTTTCCACATAATTAAACTCGAGCTGAAATCGGAAAAAATGATCGGAAAGGATTTGGAGGTTACGTATTATATTTTAGTTGAATTTAATCATTGAATTTTTAATAACAATAATAATATTAACCCTCATTTACCCAGATTAGCTATGCAATACATACCGTGTGTTCGTTCTCAAATGCGAACATAGGGTTTTAACATGGTATTAGACGTTTTTGCAGATTCCTGCTCGCCATCTTATTTTACAGAATACCTATACGAGACCTATACCATCTGCAAGTACTATACAAAAATATGTACAAAAATTTGAAAGACTCGCAAATATTTTGCTAGAATCAGAAAGTAGGGGTGGTGAGTATTATTATTATTATTTTGATTATTACTATTATTGAAGAGTTCTAAAATTACAATCATATCACAGGAAATCGGCAAACAGTTGATCGCACAGAAGAGCATGTTTTGTCGATGATAAATGCAGACCCAACATACAGCCTGAGACACATTTTTGAAAGTGGTTTATGTAAGTCGCGGGCATGGAAGATATTAAAGAAATATAAATATCATCCCTACAAACCGCCATGTCATCAAGAGATTTATCATGTTGACGAAGAAAGCAGGAGTACATTTTGTTATGAAATGCAAGAGCGCGCTAACAATGGTAGACACTTTCTATCGTCGATATGCTTCACAGACGAGTGTACTTTTACCCTTAATAATGAACCCAATGTTCAAAACACACGGCATTGGGCTCAGGAAAACCCTAGGTTAAATATTTCAACCAGAACTCAGTATCCTCAAAAACTTATATCTGGGCTGGGATTTTTAATCATAATATTATCGGTCCATTTGAAATTAAAGGAAACTTATTTTAGATCTTTTAGTCACAAAGGTAGGACCTGCAATGGAAGAAGTTGTAAGAGAAAATCAGGAGATTTGGTTCCAACAAGACGGCTGCCCCGCGCATTTTGGTTTAGATGTTAAATTATTTTTAAATAATTAATTTCCAAATCATTGGATTGGTAGAGGTGGTACTATACATTGGCCAGCTAGATCTCCAGATTTGTCACCTTGCGACTTCTTTTTGTGGGGACACCTTAAAAGCAAAATTTATAAAAGACACCACCCAGATATTAATTCTCTGAGAGAAGCAATAGTTACTGAATGTGCGTTAATTACTAACAGGCAGTTAGCTAATGTACGAAATAGTTTTTACAACAGACTAGGGTATTGCTTAGCTCAAAATGGGGGGTTATTTGAATATTTACTTTAATTTGTTTTTCCTTACTGCTGTTTTTAATAAAAAATCATATGAAGCCCTTATTACTTAATATTTATATATTTTTAGCTTATAAATAATTGTCAAAAGCTTAATAATTGAATACACATGTTAATTTCCTATGTTCTACTTTGAGAGTGGACACCCGGTATGTGTTCATTGACATAATGACTTTATATCGAAGAGATTTACTCGAAATAATTATTTTGTCAGAAAAAAAAAACTTCGACTCGTCATATATTTTATCTAGAGCAGTTAAAAATATCGCAACACGTGAAAGAAAATAACCTAAACCTTAATCAAAGTCTATACTTGGCAGTGCCTCTTATCCACAAACAAAAACTTACTGGCAAAGAACGCCGCTTTTGATAAGCCCGACAATTACAATCACTGCTATAAATTATATAACTTGTACGAAAATACTTAGGATGCTTGTAAACCGGTTCTAACCAGGAAATACCAAGTGGGAAATGTTAGTGTTACTGGAACAAAGAATAAAAATTGCAAACTCACTGTCAGAGGGGCAATTTAATAAATTTGTAACCCATGACACTTCTAGTAAAGCCGGAGGTACCAAGTAAGAGGTAGATTACCTGACACAAACGCAGGTATTTTTCTGTTTCCATTGTAGATGTACCGTTCAAGGCCAACCGGAATTCGTGTGCTCAACTATGTTATGAAATAAATAATGTTATTGACATAATTGTGTAAAATGAATCCATGCATGTCGCTTGTTTTGTTTGAAAAAAATTGAATTAGCATGAGTGAAAGATGATTTTTTTTATATCGTTGATGGGCAGCGCCATTTATTTCTTATTATTAATTAGTATTTTACTAGCGGGCAAAATCAGTGTTCTCTAGCCAAGAAATATGCGCCCATCGAATCAAGGTCGTAACATTATCGACAAAACAAAAAAATATCGTATCTTTTAAAATTAGTTAGAAATGTAAAACGCGCCCTTTAGCCCAGATGGCGCCTGGATCCATCGCCCGAGTTGCCCCATAAAGCAGGCATTGTATATAGGAAATTGGCGTAACTTCTGTTAGAGCCGATTTACAGGTCTATTTTATAACTCGTAATGATGTCGTTGTAATTCGATTCTCGTTCCGATAACGATTTTTCAATGAAACTCAATTTTGTAACTGTTCATAATCGTTATGAAACGATGAAATCGTTCCGTTGTAATCGTTCGGGAACGACAGCTCCGCTGTCAATCGTTAATGGATATTTTGACCTTTTACTAAATGAATTATAAATTTATATTTAATTTTCTCATGTAATTTGTGGTGGATAGGAATTTTATATTGGAACGAAGATAAGTTAATTTTTATTTAACTACATAATATCATTGTACATTGTGTTATTCCTATATTACTAGAAAATTATTTACAAATCTAGAAAATATATTTTCCGAGGAAGAAGTCAGCACATGAACTCGTATTTATGAGACACAAGTCCTTCTTTATTCTCGAAGAAAGCGTTAGAAACATGTATAGACAAATCTAAGAAATACTTCTATAATCCATTGCTCAACTTTTGTTATTGGTCCTTCTGCTGCATTTAATTGTAGGGCCAATGACCTACATGATTCATCCAAAATATCCGGGTTTTAGGACTATTTATTCCTTCGAAGGGCTTCATTCCATTGTAACTCTTCTAGATATATTTGATACTGCTGTGCAGTGATCTCTGGAGCAAGATTTTTCACGACACTACTTCGACTTTCACTTTCAGTCATTATTAACACTTCATCACTTAATTAAATTAATTCAGTTCAATTATAATTTGATTTTTGAAAGTATCCGCAAAAATAAGCACAATGTTTAGATTTGAAATGTAAACGTCAACTGTCACGACGCTGACGAAATTAGAAATGAAGTGAGCTACAAGTGTACTATTCGTTCTAAAATCACAAGTTCGTCGTTACGAATAAGCATTCAAGGTCAACGCCTAACCTTTGACTATATAGTATATAGTCAAAGCGCCTAACGATGTTGGTTACAAAATAACATTTTAACCTAAATCGTTCGCAACATTGCAACTGACGTTCCGAACGATTATAGTTAGCTCACGAATCGTATTGTAACGATTGTTTATAAAATAGACCCGTAAATCAGTTCAATTGAATTGGATTTATAAAAAAAAAATGGATCAATCTCAGGCATGACTGCTATGTTTCTCTCTCTCAGACATGGCCAACTCGAAAACAAAATTCTGGGGCTCGCACCTTATAATTAATATACCGAGTGTCTGGGATAAGGGGCGAACATAGGGATTTAACATGTAAAATTAAATATGTGTAATTATTAGCTCCCCTATTCATTTTAGAGAAAAATCGTGAAGGAATATTTTTTAGAGAATTAAAAATTGTAAATGAATCATCCATTTAATTTACGTTTGTACCAGAATTCACCTCAGAAATAATAAAAATAAGTTGAACAATGTACCATTTCATAAAAACCCTTGCCATGAGTTTGACAAATGTCATGTTATGGTAAGGACAATTGCCCTCATTTACTTACTAACCAATGAAATCGAAGAACGTTGATGAGATGATCCAATAAAATTCTAATTACGATGCGTAACAGACCACGCTCTATGTTATGCATGGCAATTTACCCTGGGTCGTATCTAATCAGATAAGTTCTTTCATAAATAAACAACCAATCAGATTGGTCCATTTCTGTCGAACGCCGCACGCTACAGAAACTTAGAACGTCAATGTCACTGAGAAACGGTAAGACCCCGCGCGTCAGGGCGATTTGTTAAACTTAGGCTGATAAGACCCCCGCTGTCGGTGTCGATGTTCAGATTTATATCATATTCATAGATACCCTTGAATAAAAAATTACGATCGAACTGTCAACGTATAAACAAACATGTCTGAATCACGCTTCGGGACAGAATGCGATGAAGCAATTAATAATTTAATTGAAAAAACGACACCAGAAAACACAGTAAAAAATAAAAAATACGTATGGAAACTGTTCCAACAATTTTGTGAGGTACGAAAATACGAATTGAATGGCAATAGATCGATTGAAGAAATTGCCTTGATGTTGAAAGATTGGGCTGTAAATATGAAGCAAAGTAATGGCAATGACTACAAGGAGTCTACTGTTAAAACAATCTGGAACATAACTGCCAAATTACTACAAGAAAAATATAACACGGAATTTAAAATAAATTTGGATCCATTCAATAGCATCGTATTCAAACAAGCTCGTGACGCTCGTAACGCCAAAAGACGAATACTACAATCTGTGCCCGAAAAACGTAAGGTTAGTTCAGTACCACTAAGTACCAGTGAATATAATCAAATAATAACATTATGGAATGAAAATACACCAGAGGGATTGCAACGAAAATTTTATCACATTATTGCGGTTGAATTAGCATGGAGAGGTGGAGAAGCCGTTAATTGTTTAATTGATTATTTTCACGTTGAAAGAGCTAATGATGGTTCCACGACAGGAAGAATTGAATATAATCCTATTTTTAATAAAACTTGTCAAGGAGGAGCAAACAGTTGTGCAAGTAGTAAGTGGCTTGCTGAAAATTTAAATAAAGATAGATGCCCGGTTCGATTGTTTCATAAATTAATCTCAAAAAGAAGCAGAAATATTAAAACCAATAGATTATTTTTAACACCAAACCGTAATTGGAAAATGGATGAGGATATATGGTATGTCAATATACCACTTGGAAAAAACACTATTTTAAAATGGACGAAATCTGCTGCTGCAGCAATTGGATTAGATACCACTAATAATAAAATAACTAATCATTCCAACAGATCAACAGCTGTCAGCCATCTCGCTAAAAGTGGAGTATGTGAGCAACAATTGCTCAAAATTACGGGACACAAAAATGCCAATTCAATTAAACCATACTTAAATATTGACCAAACCCATCACGAGAAAATCATAAATAATATGCGTGTAACTAACAATACAATAGTACGACAAGAAATAGCCACCACCTCAACTAACTCAAGAAGAGATACGTCAGAGCAACCTACTTACTGTTTTAATCATTGTTCTTTCGAAAATTGTACTTTTAATTAATAAATAGCTTTTCAAGTTTTGTACATAATTCAAGAACTTATCTTACCGAATGTACCTCGGGCAATGATAAATTCGAGATAATTTTGACTAGTTCCCTCAAGTGTGTTGCTTTAAGTAATTGCCCTCCGCCTGACGGCGTCGGGCAATTACTAAACAACACACTTTCGGGGTTTAGTCAAAATTATCGCGAAA
This sequence comes from Ocypus olens, assembly GCA_910593695.2. NCBI lineage: Eukaryota > Metazoa > Arthropoda > Insecta > Coleoptera > Staphylinidae > Ocypus > Ocypus olens. The sequence continues at coordinate 17,296,487 of OU343056.1, forward strand.
TTATCAGTGCCCTTGGGACATTATAGCTGATAATCTCTCATGTTGGTATTGCCTAGCAACGCGTTGGTTCATTTTCTATAGCGTATAAAACGTCAGTTATTGCCGGACTTTTAAGCAGTTTGCTCCTGAATTCGATCTGTTTGTATTTTCGGGTGAAGTGTTAGTGCTTTCATCAGTAATAGTATTCATAGGCATTTCTCAAAATCTTGGTAAGCTCATTTTTACTACAATTATTGTGGCGCAGATTAATACACGTCTGACACTTGGTGTCACTAAATTTAATTTTTCAAATTAAGAAGTGTGAACTTTCTGTTCGGCCAATTGTCTTCCCGAATCTAACTCGTGACTGATTTTTCCTAGGCAATTATTAGCGTCTGGATCACTCTTGCTTGTTGCTTCTAGAAAATCGTGATCCTGCCGCTAATAATTGCCGGCAAAATCATAGGCACTCGTTATATTACTGTTGATAATTTTTCTAGTCAGATATCAATTCACGCATTGTAATTACTATGAACAATAACGTTGAGCTCGTTGTACAGTGTGAACTAGCATTCTTCGGCAAAACAGACAGACTGCACTAATTTTAATAGCGTTCTACCCGCAAACTGACGTTTGACATTGAACATTGTTTTTCTTGAAACCAATCATGTGCCGAAACATAATGCGAGTAGAGAACTAATCACAAAGCCGCATTCGAACTCTACATGATATGTTTCCTGAAAATAGAAGTTATATAGAATCTAATTCATTTGAATTTCGGCATGCTACGTTTGGCGGGATATAGTCAGCCGTAATACAACAAGTGGTATGATTATTACCGATGATATTTTGGAGTTGAAACCGAGCTGCAGATTCAACGAGCGCTAGCGCGAGTTGAATGTGCTGCTTCGGTTTCAACGACTAAATATCATCGGTTATTAATCGTACCACGAGTTATATTTAGTGAGAGAATATAACGAATAACCTTTTATAATCTTGATGACAACTCACATATTGCAATGTTTTAATTTGTTTTGTAGTTTCTTGCAGCACAAAGACTCCGTAAACTGTCGGCACTGCGACTCTTTATTCCTCGCGGTGTTTCTGGACGTCGTATTTTTCACCATTTCGCTGATTTCACTGTTAGAAACTGCATCCCAATAATTTAGTATGTCAATTTTGAGGTTTAAAATTCTGACAGGGCCACAATAAAATATCACCGCTACTTTTGTTTTTTATCATCGCGGTGATACACATGCTGCTATGCATTTCCTTGCATCTGAACGGCTCAAAATACATTCTAGTAGGCCATGAGTTGTATTCTCACCGTAACATGACATTTGTCAAAGTCATGGCAAGGGTTTTTATTAAATGGTAAATGGTTTAAACTTATTTTTATTATTTCTGAGGTGTATTCTGGTACAAACGTAAATTAAATGGATGATACATTTACAATTTTTAATTCTCTAAAAAATATTCCTTTACGATTTTTCTCTAAAATTAATAGGGGAGCTAATAATTATACATATTTAATTTTACATGTTAAATCCCTATGTTCGCCCCTTATCCCAGACACTCGGTATAATTATGAGAATGACCGGTCATGACCAGGAAAGGAAATCTGAAATTCATAAAAATAATATAAAATAGGGCAGAAAAACCCATGGTGGATAGCCCAGACAGAGTAACCAACTAAATTTATTGTACAATCAAACAAATTACTGTTATATAAATTGGTTTGAATAAAGATGTATGTATATATAATATAAAATAAATACTAATACTATACAAAAATAGATAGTTTAAAATTCTTGACTGGTTTTGCCTTGTCCGGGAATTTTCAAGAGAATTTGACGTAGGTTTTTTGTTCCCTGTTTTAAAACAATAATAACAGTGAATAATCGGTTGTATATAAAACATGTCATTTAGTTTATTTATTTTTTTTATTTTATGGTAATAAACATTACTTATAATTATATCCATAAAATAAACAAAACAATTTTGAGTGAGTTATAGTTCCGGGTAATGAAATACATTGATAGAGTCAAACATCAATGATGGGTAGATTGGTGAATTGTTACAAACAGAAAATACCATTCGCCCAAATATCAGCGCGTTGTGGCCTGAAAATGATGTTATCCCGGGTATACAAATTTCCTACACGATTTGATCAAATTTTTGAAATGACCTCCTTGGCGAACGTTCAACAATAGTATATTACATAACTAGAATTGTAACCAGTGTTGCCAGATTGGGGTTTTTTTTCCTCAAAATGGGGGTAAATTATTGTTTTGGGGTGTATTTTGGGGAACTTCAATCAATGGAGTATTTTTTGGAGTGGGTATTTTATACGAGGGGTATTTTTGGGGAACTTAATGAACATGTTATTACATTTGCTAGAAATCATCATTACCAATAGTGCACAACCATAAAGAAGTGAATAATTTTCCTAAGGGGCTGGAAAAACCTGTGATATCATTTGTGGAGGTTGTCCTAGGGACTCTATTATAGTTCATCCGTTGAGAGCTGATCTATCTTTTTCTATCATGTACGAAACAGTATGAAATAAAAGACGAAACGTGTGCCTGCGTGTTAAAGAATAGGGCAGCGTAGACGTAGGTCTAAGCACACGCATGACTCTTGACACGCTTCATATAAACACACAAAACACGCGAGCGCCACGTCAAATAACATAACCGTAAAAAGTTTGTGCGAGAATTTTTAAATATCCCGCCAATGAAAATCAGCCCGGCACCAAATTTTCTTACGGACATACGTTTACTTAAATCTTGATTCATGCAATTTTAAGCGATGAGTCTCAGGCAGCTCTCAGCGGCCCGACTATATTGCCGTTTTCGTAATTTTGTAATCCCCAATGGGATGCTGCACTTTCATTTAAAAAATATGTATGTGTGCCGAAAAGAAGATGAAACTATTAAGGATGAAAATGAATAATCAATTTTATATTTATACTACTTTAATTTTGTATATAAGTTTCCAATAAATCCACTGTATTTACGTTTTATTTTTAAATTTTCTTATTTTGGAGAGTGACAGCGGCGTAATTTTTATTAAATATTTGGGGAAAATTAAAAATTACTACCGACAACACTCGTAATCAAATAATTATGATTATATTAAATATTCAATCTTTTTGTTTGCATTTTTATATCGTTAGGACTGGATTTTGACTTTTTTCTGACCTTGTTAACTATTTTTTTTTCATTTTTAAGTCCGAATCTTTGATTTTTTGCCCTATATTTCAACTTGAATTATTCATTTTTTGCCGGTATTTTCGAGTGTTTGTTTTTTTATATTTGTATTTTCGCGTTTCTGGTTGGCAATTTATTTTGAGTCATAGTTATTTTTGGCAAATAATTTTTCTTTAGCTTGAATTTTCAATTTTTTGGTCTGCATGTTTTTATTTTTTAGACAAGGAATTTTATTTATGTTTTTGCTTATATTTCAGATGTTTGTTCTGCATTTTTGATTTCTTTGTTGTAATTTTTAGAGTTTAAAAAATTCAAAATATTTTGGCAATTTTTTTTTTATAGTTTGTTGAAATTTTCGATTTTTAAGTCTACATTTTTGATTTTTGATTTTTTTAGTTTTTTTATCTTAATTATTAATTTTATTGAGCGAATTTTTGATTGGTCTACACTTTAAATTTTTAACATGAATTGTTGATTTTTTATGAGCGATTTTTGTTTTCTATTGAGGGTATTTTCGAGTTTTTTTGTACTAAGTTTTTGATTGTTGCCCTTCATTTTAATTTTTTTTAACCTGAATTATTGTTTTTATAAGCGAATTTTTTTAATTACTTTTGAGTGAAAATGGCAAATTTCTTTTGCTTGAATTTTCAATTTTTTAGTCTGCATTTTTTATTTTTTACACCAGGATATTTGATTGTTTGCCTATATTTTAGATGTTTGGTCTGTGTTTTTCATTTCTTTGCTACAAATTTTAGAGTTTTTGACACGTAAAACAAAATGTTCGAATACTTAATTGAAATTTCCGTTTTTTTCTGGTCTGCATTTTTTATTTTTGCCAAGAGTTTACGATTTTTGGGCTAAATTTTCGATTTTTTTGCCTATATTCTTAGATTTTTTTTACCTTGATTATTGATTTTAACGAGCGAATTTTTGATTTGTCTGTACTTTAGATTTTTCACCTGAATTGTTGATACTTTTGGCTGGTATTTTCGGGTTTTTTGACCAAATTTTTGATTTTTTGCCCTACATTTTAGATGTTTTAACCTGAATTATTATTTTTATGGGCGAATTTTGTAAATTATTTTTGAGTTTAGAGCTTCGGCAATTTACTTTGAGGTAAAGAGTTATTTTTAGGACTGAAAATGCCAAATTATTTTTCCTTTGCTTGAATTTGCAAGTTTTAGTCTGCATTTTTGTTTTTTAGACCAGGGTTTTTGATTTTTTCGGCCTATATTTTAGATGTTTTGACATCTAAACCAAAATTTTCGAATATTTAGTTGAAAATTTCTCTTTTTTTTTAGTGCTATTTTATTTTTGCCAAGAGTTTTCAATTTTTTACAATTTTTTTTAGGTCTGTTACCTAAATTATTAATTTTAATGAGCGATTTTTTTATTGGTTTTTACTTTAGATTTAAATGAATTGTTGATATTTATGAGCGAATTTTTGGCCGATATTTTGGAGTTTTTTGGTCCAAGTTTTTGATTTTTTTGCCCCATAATTTAGATTTTGCAGACTGAATTTTTGATATTTTTGGCCTGTACTTGGTTTTTGTATTAATTTTGAGGTAATTTATTAAATTTGAAATTTTTTGTTTTTAATTTAATTATAGTGGTTGTATTGAGATAAAACGAATGTACTTTGATATTTAGCTAGAAAATACAGCCTGCGCGATTTGTGTTTAAGGAATTACTTAATTTTCAAATATTTTGATTCGATTTTTTGTTTTAATTCGTAACTTTTAAATCAAAAGAATAATTTTTGCAATCAATTTAGTTTTTTAGTAATTGTTAAATATAATAATTTTGCCCGGAATGAAACTGATCACCCGGTATAACTGGAACTGTTTGGAAATTATGAAAAAAAATGCGAACAATTTTAAGTAGTTAATTAGCGAGGCCTTTCAGAAAATTAAAGAATTATTTTAATTATTTGGAGGATACCACAGCACGATTCAATATTTTTCTAATTCAAATTGGGTAAAGTAAAACGCTTGTTTTGTTCCATACAAACACAAGCGTTTTACTTTACCCAATTTGAAAATATGGTTCCATCAAGAAAGTAGCACAACAAGTATTCAGTATTTTTCTAATTTTTTAAATGGCCTTTTTGTTCTACCTACATATTTTCTGAAAAACGGAGTTATAAAACTGATGCGTGAGATTCGTGATTCGGCGAAGGTAACTTTTTTTTGTGCAAATTCCAAAATCTTAACAGCGCGCCTTCTCTAATCCCAGTGTTGCCAGATTGAGGGGGTTTCCCCAAAATGGGTGTAAATTAAGGTTTTGGGGTTATTTTGGGGAACTTCAATCGACAGGGATTTTTTTGGGGTGGGTATTTTATGCGAGGGGCAATTTTGGGGGGTTTTTATGAAATATTTGAGGAAAATTCAAAATGACTCCTGGCAACACTGGTTGTAACGCCATTTCACGCGCGCCTATTTGCGTTACTACACTTTACCTACAACCTTACATTTATTCGCTTAACCCATTATACTTAACCCATTATACTTAACCCATTATACTTAACCCATAATATAATAAGTGTTCTAAAGCGTTTCAAATTCTCAGATTTCTTCTAAAACTCAAAATCGTGAAACCAAACAGATCACTGTTATGCTATTATTACAGGACGTTTTTCGTTACAAATAAATTCTCTGAAGTAACTAATATTGCCACTAAATGTCACTAAAACCCATAATGTTTGTTGTACTCGCTTGAGTACAAAGAGAAGAATTGGGTTAAGACAAATCGAAACTTAATTTTGTCAGGGTGACATTTAAATTTTTACTTAATTACTAAAATCACGCATTTCTCTTCCTTGATATATAATGTACTATTCTACTACCATTTTGCAGAAAAACCCAAACACTATTCATAAGTGTGTATAACAAATATACATAAATATCATCCATATGCCATTATTTCGCTTGGTCATGAGGTGGCGAACGTTGGACGCATATCTAGGAGGCGGGTAAATAGAAACAAAACAGACCTTCACTATAGCAAACGTCAGTTTTTATCACTCACTATATTGCTGTTCCCCTGACAAATTTAATAAACCACTGTTTCCAAGAGAACTACTTTCCAGACTGCTTAAAAATTGCCAAAATAATCCCTATTGAAAAGAAAACGGAGATAAAGGATCTAAACGACCTCAGGCCTATTGCAATTCTACCCATTATATCAAAAATTATAGAAAAAGTAATGTCAATACAAATACACAAATTCTTCAGCCAAAACAATTTATTTACAGACGCCCAATTTGGATTCCGTCAAAATCGGGACACAGTCGGAGCACTACAAAAATTCATCGAATACACGCTAAACTGTTTCGAAGAAGGAAAATTTAGCATTACAATCTTCTGTGACTTAAGTAAAGCATTCGACACGGTTCCTTGCAATATATTAATGTCAAAATTAAAACATTATAATTTTAGCCACAATGCTATACTAATGATGGAATCATACTTTGAAAATAGATCACAGATTGTGGAATATATGGGGAAAAGGTCTTCAATCCTAAATACACATACTGGTGTCCCCCAAGGGTCAATCTTGGGACCATTATTATTTATTATATATATTAATGACCTTCCGTCAACCATAAAAAGCAATTTAGAAATTATCTTTGCAGACGACACATCATTCTCTTGTAATGATAGAATACTTGAGGAGGCAGTAAATAAAACCGAAGCGGCGGAAAAAAGAGCGGAAAGGTGGTTCAATTCAAATAAATTATCTTTAAACCCAGAAAAGACAAAACAACTTACCTTCTCCTTAAAAAAGAGGGACGAAGCAGCCACCAAATCAATAAAATTCTTGGGAATACACATAAATACCAAACTATCTTGGGACACGCATATTAATTTTCTGGCCAAACAAATCAGCTCAAATGTATTTATACTGCGAATGCTTTCTAACGAAGTATCCAGCTCGATTTTGAGAACCGCATACTTTGCTATATGCCACAGCAAAATAGCATATGGTTTAATCCTATGGGGACACTCATATGGAGCCAGGAGAATATTTGCCCTACAGAGGCGAGCTATCAGAATATTGGATGGCTGTAAATACAGAGAGGATTGCAGGGAGTCGTATATTAAACAAAAAATCCTAACATTACCATCCATGTACATATATTGCTGTATAATGTATGCATATACCAGGACATCAAAAACAAATAAACACTGCGATATTCATACATATAGTACGAGAAATAAACTTGATGTAAATATCCGTAAATTTAGACTAAGCAAATCAAGGAATGGACCAAATTATTGGGCATATAAGTTTTATAATAAAATTCCGGTAGATGTACGTAATCTTGCTATTTCAGTCTTTAAAAGAAAAATAAAAACATTTTTAATAAGAAAATGTTTCTATAACATAAACGACTACATAACTTATAATATTACTCAAGCGGATCTACTTTAATAATAACTCATATAATAACGTACATAATTAATTATAGTATCTTGTATATATTATACCTATCTTGACTTGTGTAAATACTTGTATTATAGCACGCAATAAAGAATTCTAATTCTAATTCTAATTCTATTGTGCGACATAAAATTGTGATTTTAACAAACAATTATGATTGAAAACAGTGAAAATAGCAACGACAGTGATTTTATAAGTACGCCGTGCCAAATTGCACATGTTGCGAGCTCTATTGCGCAGAGTTTGTTACCGGAAAAATCTAAGATAAAGTAAGAAAAGCAGTATGGAAAATTCCGGGATTGATGCAAGTAACAAAAAGTTGGCAAGTACACAGCAAATATCTACATTCTGCGGCGGATACGGCTACGGGCACTGTGCCCGATGGGTTGGTAAAATTTCGGGCCGAAAGGGCCCATCAGCGATCCAGTCTGCAGACTACAAATACAGCGTAACATGCGTTTGGGATCTGCACCAACGACACGCTTTGTGATAACGCAAATGAATAAAACGCAGCCTCCGCACTGGCCGCACTCCTCAACAATCCCTAGGAGAGCTTAATATCTATAGGAACTATGGGGCCGTGACATCCTCTTCATGACAGGGCCGGTTTCTTTGGCCAATCCACCACTGCCTACATTTAATTGAAGTGTGCGGGAAAGTACTTTCCAGCACGTTACTTATAGCAACGTGTGGAAAAGTACAGCATTGGGAAATTGTCTACTATGAATGCGCAAAAGCCCACTTTATTAATCGCTCGTAGAAAAAATATATTTTAGGACTTAACAATAGTGATGATATTTTTTATTAAGTATGAATTAATGATTGATGTGATAATTGAGCTCGCATCTGCTTAACAAGCGTTATAATTCTTGGTTGAGTTTTTGTCTAGGCCAATCTCACGTCATCTTGCTTTTGCCTTGATCTAAAGAAGAGTTGACAATCCACTTTTGCAGGGGAAGAGAAAGCAAAGAACGCCTGGATATTCTCTCTGAATTGAATAATGTGTGTTTCTTTACCCTGCAACTTCAAATTTAGCTTGTTTAGCGGATCTAATATATCAGATAAATAAACGGCTCTCATCATTAGAGTGTGCTAAAAAGTCATGTTTTTCTTTTAGTTCTAAGAACTGTTTTGTTTCGTTTTCAAAAACTCGGCCAACAACATTTCCCATTTGATAACCAACCGACAGCAGTGTAGAAAAGAAGAACATCGTGATCAGAGTTCATGTTTTTGCATAGTTCTTTGAACAGATGAGTATTGAGAGCAATAGATTTTATGTAATTGACAATTGTCACCAAAGAGTCGAGTACTTCTTGCAAAGGCTGGAAGAGTTTTGGTCGGAAGGACAAATCGGTGAATCATGCGGTGTAATCCCTTTGCTTGGGGTAGCTTTTGACTGAAAGCCCGACCTCGATCCAAGCATGACTAGTGCTCCAGAGACACACTCAAAAACAAACAAACAAACAAAAAATTGTTTTCAAAAATGTTCAACAGCTACGCTGCAAGAATGTTGGCTATTGGAAAGATTGAAGCAACCGTATTGTATTGGCATTCATGTTTCACTATTGAACCTTCAACGTTTCTGGAGAGCAGGTGTTAATTTGTTTACGGATTTGGCCAAACCTTTGTTAAAAAGGTCTCGGTTTCTTCTACAAGCAACGCTTGCATATATATTTTTTTTCATGGACCTCAGGCATTCGATACGCATAAAACACCCGCCCAATGCGCAAATGAGGGCGGTTCAAGTCAATCACTTCAAATATCTTCATAACGCGACCAGGCTATGTGACATTTTTGGGGGGCACGGACAACATCAGTTCCAGTCCGGACGCCGAGCAGAGCAGATGCCAAGGAGAGCGACCATCAAGGAACGACCAACCATAGCAGCAGACCGTCAGAACTCGAATCCGTTCTCCGAGCCGTTTCCACGGCAGCCGAACGGACCCATAAATTCTGAACGACTAAATTCTAAGATCGAAAAGCCGTTTTACGGCTCCACATCACACCATGGCCAGCAGCAACTATGCCCAGCAGTTCGCCAAGGCCCAGGCCGAGCACGCCCCAACGTGCACCCCACCGGACTACCACGAGCTATACCAAGCTGAACTTATCGAGCGGACGTCACTAGCCATCTCAAACGGCAAGCTAATGATGGCCAACCACGAACTCCAGGATAAACTGGAGAAGATGTCAAGACGCATCAAGGCGCTGTCCAGGCCAGCGACCTCGACACCGACATCGACGCCGACACCGACTCCGACACAAACAACGAAGGCCACTCCTACACCCACACCGATGCCCACTGTCCATACCGGGAACAGCTTTGCCGTCCTCATGGACACGGACGGCTCTGACGAGGATGACCCGGTCCCAACACAGAGACCGAGCACCAAGAAAAGGCTTGCACGACCACCTGCGACTACCAACGCCAGCAAGAAGGCGGCGCCCCCACCAAAGAAGGCCAAACAACCGGCCGCAAATGAAGCGGTCCCGTTCACCTCCCACACCTCGACCCCACCAGCACCAGCTGTGCAGTCCAACACAGCTAAACTCCCCTTCGTCCCCCCTGCACACAGACCGCCTCCAGTTGTCCTACCAGCGGACACAAACTGGCCATCTATCAGGGCCTTGATGGAATCACACTTCATCAAGGTACACCAAGCCAAATACGCAGCACGCGGTCTGCGTATCTTCCCTGAGACACCTAGGGACTTCCGCACCCTCACGAGGGTCCTTGATGATAACGGGACGCCGTACCATACGTACCAGCTCCCGGAGTTCAAAACGACAAAGGCGGTAATACGCAATATTGCCTCAACCTGCACCGAGGCCGAGGTCGCGGAGGATCTTCAGAACCAAGGCTTCCCGACACTTCTCGTGAAACGGATGACCCGCAGGGACCCAGTGACCGGACAAACCCATCCCCTGTGGATGGTGTACATTCAACTAGACGGACATACACCGCATCCTCGCCGTCAAGAAGGCCCTGGGGCTCGACGTGAAAATCGAGCGGAAACATCGCCCGACTACGCGCAAGTCGGCACCATCGCGGCGGAGATACTCCAGGCCCTCGGCGCGGCGAGCGGCCCGACAGACCACGCCACCATCGTAGCCACATAGATCCCCAAAATCGTCCTGGCGATCTTGGGAACAAGAGCTTAGAAAACATTAATCTATTTTTGTTGCAGGTCACTCCGCAGCGAGGACAACAATGAGTTACGGTGGCTATTTCTCCGCCACCGAACTCCAACACGAGTCGCGGTGGCAATTTCTTCCGCCACTGAACTCCAACACACCGAACACACTCCGAGACGAGGCGGCGCACGGCCCACCACCAAGAGGACGTCTATCCGCACAGCGACAAGTGGAGGAGTTTTAGCTGGTATACCCTTCAGGGACTCCAGCACTACCCGCTACGAAGTAGTGCTCCACACATCAAAAAAAAAACAAAAAAAGACATTTTCGATGAATGTTACTTTATATTTATAAATATGAAATTTTCCGGACTTTATAAGTATGTAATTGTCATTGCACCGACTTTTATTCATCAATATCATTAAAATACCATTGCACCAAATGTTATTTTACAAAAATTATCGATGTATCTTATTTTATAAATATGAAATTTTTGGTGAATGCAAATTTTTATAAAATCATCGATGTATTGTACCTTCAGAAAGTAAGAAATTTTCTATGGAGCAAACTTTATACATATGAAGTTTTTATTGCAGCAAATTTGATTTAACTTATATTATCGCATTAAAAATATAAAAATTACAGTAAATACATCTTTATAAATATAAAGGTATCGATGCACCGAATTTTATAGGAATGGAATTTTAAATCCACTGAATTTTATTAAAATAAAATATCGAACTTAATAAATATGAAATTTTCGGTGTAAAAAATTTATAAAAATAAAATTATCGGTGCTACGAGTTTTATGAATGTATAATGTTTGTTGCATAGAATTTATAATAAATTTATATAAAATTTTTGGTAGATACAGCTGCATAATTATAAATATTTAGATTTGATAAACTTTATATTGATAAATTTATAATAATAATAATAATCGTCTTTATTGTCCAGAACAATACAGAACAAAGGGCGAAGTTTAGCCATTAAGGCTACTCTACCACTTAACCCTTAAAATTAAAAAATATACAAAACAAAATTATATAACATCAAATTAAATAAACGACAATACGCAATAATTACTTAACTTATATTACAAACTCATCGTGGTTATCCATCCAAAGCATTTAACAATTTCATTTTTTTAAGTAATAGTCGCCAATGATTATAAAGTGCATTGGGCTTTATAAGACAAAAGTATCGATGGATAAACCCTCTTAAATATAAAATTACGGTTAAAATTATTATTTATTTAAAATAAAATAAAATCTCGAAAAAAAAAAATTAATAAAAATATTTTCTTTGTTGTCTTTAATATTTGTTTAAATGTTCTTGTAATATTTTTAATATGTAAAAAATATCGGAAAGAAACAAAAAACGATTAAGGTAAACACGCACTTCCGGTGTATGAAATTTGACCAAAAGCTTTTTTGTTCTTGGAATTATCAAATAAGACTTATGTTCAAAGTTTCATGTTAATTCATGTATTAGTTTTTGAGATAGAGCGCGCTCTTTGAGTTTCACCTGAACTTCCGTAGATGTCATAAGGTGAAACCAATAACTATGTCACTACTGTCACCACCAAACCGTTTAACTTTTATCTGAAACATTTTTTTGAATAATTGATACTTTCAGAGAAAATCGAAATCATCCACCCTGAATTTTTTTATGTTTGATAGAATCTCAAAAGTTTTCTTCAGTCTAACCTACGTTTTCATCATCCATAGGCAGTGGTGTATTGGTAAAATAAGAAGTAAGGGAACGCATGGTGAGAGCAAAAAAAATAGTCCGCGACTTTCCACAAGCAGCATGCTGAAATTTTTTCATCTTATTTTAAGCAAACTATTGTTTTCCTTGTAAGCTTTTTTATTTTTTTTATTCTTACTAGACAAAATATTAACAAACACAAACGCGTTCCGCTTCTGAAAAAAGGTGCCGGAACGTCGTTCCTCCACGTTCCCCCTCCAATACACCACTGTCCATAGGTTTTTCCTGTTGCGCGTTAGATAGAAAACGGTGTTTTTGAACATTGTCATTTCGTTTTGAGAGGTGCTTGAAAGAATTTGCCACGAATATTCTGGATTCTTTTTTTGATCTATTGTATCCTTAATCAAATCCATTAATATATTTTTACTTTCTCCGTTACGAAGTACGAGAAAGTATTGTGACCGTGATTTTTTTTCAAAAATTTTTTTCACGGAAATATCCGTTTTGGGGTCCCTAGAATTTGTGTCTGTGTGTGTGTGTGTGTCTGTGCGCGCTGTATCTCAAAAACTAATAGATCAATTGATATGAAATTTAAGTCTTATTTGATAATCCGAGGAACTGAAAAGCTTTTGGTAAAAATTCGTACATCGGAAGTGGGTGTTTACCTTAATCGTTTTTGGTTTTTTTCCGAAATCTTCTTAAATGTGAACAAAATGAACATCTTTTGCTTGAAAACATTTTTCATAAATTCATTTTTATTCGAGAAAGAAATTTATTATTTTTTTTAAATTTTTGGTTTATAATTATAAAACGATAATAGTTACAGCAAATTTATGTGAATAATAATTGCAGAGAATGCTAAAATGAACTTATAAGCAATAAGTTTTTTTCGAAATCCCTTTAGTTTTTGAGTAAACTGAGTTTTTGAATTTAAAGTATAATTTTTCCATCTTTCATAATTTTGAAGTTTTAAACGTCAGTTTCATCCGAGTCTACAAAACGCTCGATGTACATTTAAAATAAGATTTTAATTAAAAATAAACCATAAAAACGTAAATATAAATTGCTATGATACCATCAAGTCGGAGAAAGTAACATGATGGCCACATCACCATTTTTTACTTTGCCGTAGGAAGTATTGGAAAATATTGACAATATCAAAAACATTTTTTTAACGGAAATATCCAGTCCTCAGACGATTCCGACATTTTTTTGTGTCAGTGTATTTGACAATCCGAAGAACTGAAAAGCTTTCGATAAAATTCCAAAAATCAAAAGTGCATGACTAACCGTTATTTGTTTTTTCCAAACAAATTTTAAATATGAAAGATATTACGAAAATCTGAATAATGGAAACATAAGAAATGCACCTCTTTTGTTAATAAATATATATCATAAATTCTTTGATTTTCCAGTAAAATTTAAAAATAGACATTTTTGTAGTTTTTTTTTTCTATACTTACGAAATGATAGTTACATCAAACTCACAATTGTAAAAATGCCATTATGAACAATGTATTAGTTTAAAACAAAATATCATAAAAATTTCTTCTCTACCATCAAATCGAAGATAGTTACATCAACAATTTTTCTATTTTATTTGGTATAAAATATAACCATTTTTTTAATCTTCCTGCGTGCCTTCAAAATCCAGCACATTGGAACAATTATTTTTTTTAAACACTTGACACCCAATAAAATAACTAATAATTATAGAAATATTTTATTTTTTTTAAGATTTTATAATATTGCACAATGAATGAATGAAACCACTTGATTACTTTACCATTAAAAAAAACGATGCTTGTTCACTGACTGTAAGTTTAATACAAATACTCGAGATTGGCAGATTGCAATGATTTATCATTTATCGATAAATAAAACTATTATCACACGTTGATACAATTACTCAACATAAGCGTTTAAACGATTAACATAGTCATTACCTGTCTTTAGCAAATAAACATGCTAATTCACATTTGACCCCCACCCACAATCGAGTGTTTTACTGCTATTCCGATAAAATCTTCAGCTGCCCATTCAGTCGCGCCGGAGAGCTCGCCGGGAAATGTTCGGCAGAGAGAATTAGAAACGTTTCAAACATGTACCTGTTACTGCTCCTCCTGGTATCATCAACCTTCGCCTTCAACATCACCGATTACGTAAACGAAAACATTACCTACCCGAAGTGCTGCCCGCGGGGATTTTACCTGAGGTACGAAAGCGAAAACTCGACCTTAACGTGCTACGAGGATCCCGCCATCAATCTTCAAATAAATTCGGAATCTCTGGAGAACTACACGGACAACTGTAATGAGAAATGCGTCGACTTCCTGGTGGTGCACGATGGTGTTAAACTAATCCTTCCTAACTGCGACTCCAACACTTACTTGGAGTTCAGGGAATACACGGAGTACCCGAAGTGCTGCCCACTGGAGTACGTTTACGATCCGATAGAACACAGATGCATTTTCAACAGCAGTTTCGCGTTTCCGAAGCAACAGGGCGTTTTCGTTAAAGTGGACTTGTCACAGTGTAGGGATGGATCGACGGCTTTGATTGATCACGTGGATGTCGAGGGTGTTGTGGTGGACTCGCATAAGGGCGTCCGGTTCCGGAACGGGCGGTTATCGGCCAAAGGAAGGTACTGTTATGATGTTACCGCTGAGGGTAGAAACGTGGTGCGCACGTGTGAAGACTACGCGTCTGTTTGTATGCAGAACTTCGATGATCCGGGTGTCAGGTGTTTGAAGAAGTGTTGTGCGGATGGGCAGATTTACGTGGGGACGATGTGTACGCCTATGGTTGGGTTCGGGATGAATGTCAGTCACGAGGTTAGGATTAAAAATAATCAAGGTAGGTAGAAGTTCATTTGAGTATAGAAGAACCCCTGCGCTCGCACGGAAATTGGTTAGCCGAATAGGTTGTTGCAGTATCTCATTTGTGTAGTTGATTCTGTATAATACTGTTCTCTTTGTTTTGCTTTTATTTGTTTTTATGAATGTAACACATGTGTGCTACCAAATATTTATTTTCCTTTTTCGCTTTCGATTTCGCGCAACCTGTGGTTCTTCTCAATAAAAAATGTTCTCTAAATCGAAAGTAATGATTATGGTTCGAGTACGCACTTGAGTTCTTTTAGGAAATGATCAATTATTGAACAGTTATCAGTTGTTGATTGATTAATTTCTTGATGAAACATATTGAATATAAACAAGACGACATTGTTACGTTCCGGATCATATTTACTAGGGGCTGTTCCTGGGTTGTTGGCCGCCCAGGTGTGCAAAAATGATACAGCCGCCCTTGATAATTAAATATTAGAAGTATATACACAGTTATTTATTGGAGAAGTTTGCATTAAGGTGCATCATATTTTACTGTAAACTATAGTTCTTTGATTAAAACGTAGAATATTATTTCTGGTTCTTTTTGAATCGTTTGATAATATACTGAAGTTTTGGATTTATTAGGAGTATTTAAGAAATAATTGTGTTAAGTTGTGTTTACATAAAATAACAAAAAATATATTCATTGCATATAAAACTATTAATACAAAACTAAGATTACACTAAATATTCGATATAATATGTTCACAGGTGTACATTGTGCTTAATAGTGTGTAAATAAAAATATCATAAGCATCGGTACCAGTCACAAATTTAGTCTTCTTCCTTTTTTAGACGCAAATTCACCAATTATTGTGGATAAATCCAGTGGCGGCTCGTGGAACATGTTGATGGTAGAGCCACTTATACAATAACCCCCCCCCCACCTTTTTTGAAGAAACAAAGAACCATTTATCTTCCTAGACCAAGAATATTTTGGCCAAAAAAATCAAATATTTGGAACAAAACAGCCCAAGATCTAAAATATCGGCCCAGAAAATAAAAATCTTGGTTTAAAAATAAAAATGCAGACCAAAAAATTGAAAATACAAGCAAAAGAAAAATAATTTGCCATTTTCAGCCCCAAAAATAACTCTTTTTAGCTTAATATAAGTTCCAACGAGAAATTCGAAAATGATGGCAAAAATTTAAAAAATCGCACGATAAAATCAATAATCCAAGTGAAGAAAATCTAAAATATGGGACAAAAAATAAAAAAATTAAGACCAAAAATCTAAAACTCGTACCCGTGGTAGACCAAAAAATCAAAATTTTTAACAAACGAATCGAAAATTTAAGTCGAAATAAAGAAAATTTCGGCCAAAAGAACAAAAATTGAAACCAAAACAATCGAAAAAATATAGGCCAAAAAAGTCGGGCCTGAAAAGGTAAAAATTTAGTCAAAACATCGAAAACTCGGACGTAAAAATAAAAAATCGAAAATTTCTACAAACCAATCGTATATTTTGGTTAAAATAAAGAAAAATAAAAATAATTGAAACAAAAAAGTCGAAAATACTGAAATCTAAAATATGGGCCAAAGAATCAAGAATCCCGATCTAAAAATAAAAGACGCAGACAGAAAATTAAAAACTTAGGCAGAAGCAAAATAATTTGCCAAAAATAAGCTTCTGATTAGAAATTCGAAAATAATAGCCAAAAAATAAAAAAAAAAAACTCACGAAATGAAGTCAATAATCCAAGTTAAAAAATCTAAAATATTGAATAAAAAAATAGACTAAAAATCTAAAATATCTGATATAAAATTTAGACCAAATATCTAAAATTCTGGCATAAAAATAAAAATGGTGGACCAAGGAAAGAAAAATTAGACAAAAAAAGACAAATATAGAAAATTTAAGGGCAAAAGATAAAAGAAAATAAAAATCTACAATGGGCCAAAAAGTAGAAAATTTAGAGAAAACATCGAAAACTCGGGCCTAAAGATAATAAACGCAGACTAAACGGAAAATCAAAAATGCGTACCAAAGAATCGAAAATTTTGACAATAAAATCGAAAAGTTAGGTCAAAATAAAGAAAAATTTAGGTCAAAAGATTAAAAAGAAAAATAAAAATGTGTAATGTTGGCCAGAAAGTCGAAAATTTAGACATAGCATAGAAAATAATTCAGTCCTAAAGATAATAAATGCAGGCCCTAAAACTGGAAAATACCGGAAAAAATAAAAAAAACCTCACATATAAATCAATAATTCAGATTATAGATATTTAATCAAAATCAAATCAAAAATTTGGAACAATAATTCAAATTTCGGCCCGAAAAATCAAAAATGCGGACCAAAGAATAAATTTTTTTAACAATTAAATCGAAAATTTAGGTCAAAATAAAGAATATTTAGATCAAAAATTTTGACCAAAAAAAAATCGAAAATACAAAAATAAATATTTTGACCAAAAATATCGAAAATACAGGTCAAAAATTTAAAAATTCGTCGGGAAAAATAAAAAATGCGGACCATTCGAAAATTTTACCAATGAAATCGAAAATTTAGGTCAAAATAAATAATGTTTGGGCCAAATAATCAAAAATTTAGACAAAAAAACTCGAATATACAGGTCAAAAATCTAAAAATTCATCTTCAGAAATACGGACCAAAAAATCGAAAATTTTAACAATTAAAACGAAAATTTTTGTCAAAATAAAGTATATTTAGGTCAAAAGATCAAAAGTTTAGACCCAAAAGAATAGAAAATACAGGTCAAAAATCTAAAACATAAAAATTCGGCGGTAAAATCAAAAAAGCTGGCCATAAAGTCGAAACTATAAACAATTAAATCGCAAATTTAGGTCAAAATGAAGGATATTTAGGACAAAAGATAAAATATTGTGACCAAAAATATCGAAAGAAAATAGAGGCCAAAAATTTAAAATTAAAAAATTCGTCGGGAAAAATAAAAAATGCGGACTAAATAGTCGAAAATTTAAACAATTAAATCGAAAATTTAGGTCAAAATAAAGAATATTTCGGCCAAATGATCAAAAATTTAGACAAAAAATCGAAAATACAGGCTTAACCTCTTCACGTCCAGGTTCGCCACATGTGGCAACAAGCAAAAACTAAATACAAAAACATTGTACAAAAAAATTACTTCTTTAGCGCCATCTATGGAATATTTTTTCATATTTTTTTGCATAAATGGGAAAGTTTGTGACAGTGAAATCATATTTCGTAGAAAAAGTTAACAACAACAAAGAAGTAATTTTTCATCAAACCTGGGATTAAATCAAAGCAGCATGGGCGCGAAGTGGTTAATAATAAAAAATGCAGAATATTCTAGTAAGAAAATGGTTTAAATTATTCTCAAAAATCACTTCAAAGTAATTTTCCAATTTTTTTTAATATCAAAACATTTTTTTATTTTTGCTTTAATTGTTGAGAATGAAAATGAGAAACTAATTTGAAACAGAATTCAAATAAAACCATTAACTTTGTTGGGATCACCTTATTGTTTCACCTTTTGTGGCGGCAGTTTCGACAACTTTAGATTTAGTAGATACATTTTGAATAATTCCAATAAAACAATTCACTTGGTTAGTATGACTCTCAGTAGCGGCTCGTGGAACATGTTGATGGTATATAATACAACGTACTCCCCGCCCCCGCTCCGCATCCTTTTTTGAAGAAAGAAAGAACGATTCATCTTAGGTCCAAGGTTATTTTGAAAATTAAAATAAAGGTTCATAATTTCAAACAGCCGAATTCAAACAAGCATTTAAAATATGATTTAAATAGAAAATAAACTATGAAAACGTAAATATAAATGATACCATCAAGTCGGAGAAAGTAACATGATGGCCACATCACCATTTTTTTCTTACCGAAATTGTTGAAATGGCATCTAGGGACCCTAAAACGGATATTTCCGTAAAAAAAATGTAAAAAAATCACGATCACAATACTTTCTCGTACTTCGTAACGGAGAAAGTAAAACTCAAAAATTCAGGATGGATTATATCGGTTTTCCCTGAAACTATCAATGATACAAAAACTGCTTCAGATAAAAGTTTAAAAACGGTTTGGAGGGCAACATACAGTAGTTACATAGTGACCTTGGTTTGACCTTGTAACATCTACGTAAGGACAGGTGAAATTGAAAGTGCGCGCTGTATCTCAAAAACTAATCGAGGAATTAACATGAAACTTTGAACATAAGTCTTATTACATAATCCTAAGAAAAGGAACGCTTTTGGTAAAATTTCGTACACCGGAAGTGGGTGTTTACCTTAACCGTTTTTTGTTTCTTCACGATAATTTTTTAAATATGAAAAATATTACAAAAATATTTAAAGAAATATCAAAGATAACAAAGAAATTAACATCTTTTGTTTGAAAATATTTTTCATAAAATTATTTTTTTTCGAAATTTTATTTTATTTTTCTGAAAAGAATAATTTTATCAAAAATATTTTTAGACAAAAGATATTCATTTCTTTATTGTCTTTAATATTTATTAAAATATTTTTGTAATATTTTTTATAATTACAAAATTATCGTGAAGAAACAAAAAACGGTTAAGGTAAACATGCACTTCCTGTTAACGAAATTTTACCAAAAGCTTTCCTTTTCTTGGGATTATCAAATAAGACTTATGTTCAAAGTTTCATGTTAATTCCAGGATTAGTTTTTGAGATACAGCGCGCACTTTGAATTTCGCCTGACCTTACGTTGATGTCACAAGGTCAAACCAAGGTCACTGTATCACCACCATACGTTTTCCTCAAAATCGTTCAACTATTATCTGAAATATTTTTTGTATCATTGATAGTTACAGAGAAAATCGATATAATTCATGCTGAATTTTTGATCTTTGATAAAACTTCAAAAGTTTTCCCCAGACTTTTCTGCGGTCAAACCTATATTTTTATCATCCATAGGCGTTACGGATACATATTAAATAGGTTTTTCCCGATGCGGCGTTAGGTAAAAAAAAACGGGGTTTTTTAACATTCTCCTTTATAAGTAATTGTGGAGGCTTTCACTTCGTGATACATTTTGAATAATTCAAACAAAACGAATAACTTTGTTGGTATCACCGACCTAATATTCTCCCCCTTATTCAATGCTCTGTAAAAATATATAAATGTACAATCGTAATGTAAATATTCATAGTTTGAAAATGACAAGCTGAAATTGTCGAAACTATAGTAACTACTCCAAGTTAATAAAGGGATACCAACAAAGTTATTCGTTTTATTTGAATTATTCTCCTTTATCTAGAGTAGTGCATACGTGGTGTGTTTGAAAAGTCATATTTTGCCCATCACCTTGACAGTCGTTATGCAACTAACAACTTTAAATACGTATCAGCTTTATGGAAATCAATTTCACACTTGTATTTTTTAACAAGAAATTATTATAATTTCGTATATTTAAGTACAAATGTTGCGGTTAATAATGGAAAATGATATTCGTCCCTGCGACCCTCTTTATTTCTTTGGTCTGATAATATTCTTTCCCAAAATTTTCGAAGTAATTTCCTCCAATTTCTCCAATTGCTTAAGTTATGTTAACCCGAAGCTGTTCAGTTGTTTGAGGAATGTTAGCGTAAACTCATGACTTCAAATGACTTCACAGCGAATAATCAAGGGGTGTGAGGTCGACCCAGGTGATCAATTAACATTAGCTCTTCGAGAAAGTGTTCGATCGCGAAATCTTTCACCGTTTCATTCGCTGCGTGGCTTGTCTAAAATCACATGTTCGGAACATCCACACCTTCCAATTTATTTCAAAAATACTTTGTCCTGTATCGAGCTCCATTAACAGTAACCGCATTATTAGCTTCATTCTGGAACAAATAAGGGCCAATCACGCCTCCCGACCAAAAATTCTTTTCTAAGTAAATGCCAAGAACTATCACAGAATTTCGTCCAGGAAAAAGTGAGGCGCAGCGTGAACCTAGTGTCTCACTTCGTAAGGTCAAAGTGAGACGCCAGGTTTTTGGGTCTAAAAGGATAGAACTGGTAATTTAATCCATAGAGAACTATAGGACTATTCAAAAGTAACCTAGAACTCCAAAAATATAACGAGTTTCCACCACATGATACGCCAACTTCACACAGTCACTTTTTCTGGATACAGTCGTTTCTCCAGTATGTATTTATTTTGAATTATCCTCACTCTATATTCTGCAATTCTGCTTATTTATGCATGAGCTTCGTTGCTAAAGAATATCTAAAAAGAAAATCACCAATTTCTTGCCTTCTTTCTAAGGCCCAATTAACAAACGTACGTCGTGACATGTGATCGTTTGGTTTTAATTCTTGGGTCAACCGTAAGCTTAAGCTTTAAATGAAGATATAATGGAAATTCGATCTTTTAATGTTGAGTTGCTGTGAACGCTTAAGAACTCACAATTTCGGGGTTTGATCAACAGTAGCCTTTGCCGCATACATGTTTTCTTCGGATAGGGCACCATCTGTTGTCTGTTAGCTTTTACTGATCAGCCTTCATGTAATTCACAATAACTTTTCAAATTGGTGCCAACTATCTTCCAAAATGCGCATGGCATTTTCTTGCAGTTGTAGCTTAACCTGTAATAGTCACACCTCCGAAAAATGACGTAATAGTCATTCGGGGTGTGGCACACCCCACGCCTTTGAACGGAGGTCAATTAATGTTAAATTTACAAAAAAAGAAAAGAAAAATCTGGAATACGATTTGAACCCCCAGTTTCAAGAATATGTGAATAGTTTTTGAAACCTGCAATTTTACATGTGCAAAAAAATGTTGCAAAAAAAACGCAAATATGAGTTTTTTTGCAAAAAATACGGTAGTAATCTCAATTTTTAACCAAGTGGAATTAATAAATTTTGCGACCATTCCAAAAAGTATATTTATTTTCATGATCGAAGGTGGAATTTTTTACGCAAAAATTATATTCGTGTTTTTCTGATATAAAGTCAATTTAATGGAGTGTGTCAAGTTGGCACCCCAATGAAGAGTTCTGATAGTTCTGAATAGAGTTCTCAATTCGTTTTGATGTATCTAGAAGTACTATCAACTTTTAAAAAAGAGTTCTGTAAAATTGGGCTGTCAGGATTTTTTTGAAAAATGGGGTGCCAACTTGACACCGTCCCACAACCTTGTTATCGAATAGTTCTGAACTAGTTTTAAGATGTGTTTGGGTTAGTACTATAGTTCCTGATACTTTTAAAATACTTTAAAAAAAGAGTTCTGTTGAATTTCCAGAGATAAAAATTTTCAAAGTTGGAAATTCGAAATATTCAAATTCATATTACTTACTTAATATTGGTCGAATCTAAATATTTCATAACAATTTTGGATAGAACTCACAAAGAACTACAGGAAACACTAATCAGAACTATCCGGAACTATCAAAAATATTTTTTTTGAAAAAAGTCGCGAAGCAAAAAAAAATTTGAGAGTTCCAGGAGTTCTGAGTAAATTTTCTTTTTCTACTCATTGAGTACAATAATTCTTTCTTATAAACAAATTCGATACAATCACGATTTATGGCATTTTTAAATAAATTTAAAATTCGATAATAGAAGATTACATTTTGAAAATACCCATTTCCTGTCATTTAATCGCAATTTACCATTAGAGTTTTCGTTAGAACTCCTTGAGTACAACCCATTAGTCAAATCAGAACTCCTAGAACTATTAGAAACAAATCAACATTTTGAAAAAAAATTTAAGTCCGAAAAGAAAAAAAATCTAATTTGCTATTAGAGTTATGTACGAGAAACCTCAAAATGCACTTTTTTCAAACACCTATAACTTGGTGCCAAATCGTCGTAGGAACTTCCTGCATAGGGAGTTGATCAAATTTTAATGCCTTTATGTTGGATCGAGCCTACAAAATTCTTCCAACTCCATAGACATCGTCAAAGTTGGACATGGTTTCCAGAAAAAACTTTTTTTTTCACAGGAGCGCTAGAGGGGGTGGAAGGGGTTACGTTTAATTTCGCATGCATGACTTTCTTTAAAGTCATGCATGTGTCTTCTTTAAGACACTTCAAAGTTTTTCTCCTTTAAAGATTCATCAAAATCGATTGAAAATACGCTGAGTTATGGCGGTTTGAAAATGGTCGAAATTTTACGAATTTCAAGTGTTTCATCTTTTTTCCTAGACTATATATACCGGGTGACCCAGGGATCTGTAATAGCCCCATAACTTATTTGCTATTTGAGATATCGACTTCTATTTTTCATAAACTGGTACCCACACCCATTCTACATATTTTAAAAATATGTATGTTTTTGTACAGGGTGTCCCAGTATAAACAACAGATCAAATTTATGTCTTTTTTAACACCCCATATTTTGTACTTTATTTTTAATCCTCTTAAGAAGCTGATCAAAATAGTATAGGATACTATGGGTCTATTATGGAGAGTTGATTAATTATAGGCAAATTTGTGGCAAAAATATGTGCACATTGAAAACATTGCAGAAGCGTTCCTAGCAAAGATAGCATTATTTTTTATACACTAACAAAATCTACTCAATGAGTAGAAATAGAAAATTAACTCAGAACTCCTGGAACTCTCAATTTTTTTTCTTTTCGAACTTAGAATTATTTTTAAAATGTTGATTTTTTTAAAATAGTTGTAGGTGTTCTGATTTGACTAATGGGTTGTACTCAAGGAGTTCTAATGAAAACTCTAATGGCAAATTGCGATTAAATGACAGGAAATGGGTATTTTCAAAATTTAATTTTCTATTATCGAATTTTAAATTTATTTAAAAATGCCATAAATCGCAATTGTATCGAATTTGTTTATAAGAAAGAATTATTGTACTCAATGAGTAGAAATAGAAAATTAACTCAGAACTCCTGGAACTCTCAATTTTTTTTTGTTTCGCGACTTTTTTCAAAAAAATATTTTTGATAGTTCTGGATAGTTCTGATTGGTGTTTCCGGTAGTTCTTTGTGAGTCCTATCCAAAGTTGTTTTGAAATATTTAGATTCGACCAATATTAAGTGAGTAATATGAATTTGAATATTTCGAATTTCCAACTTTGAAAATTGGAAATTCTCTGGAAATTGAACAGAACTCTTTTTTAACAGTATCAGGAACTATAGTATTAACCCAAACACATCTTAAAACTAGTTCAGAACTATTCGATAACAATGTTGGGGTGCGGTGTCAAGTAGGCACCCCATTTTTCAAAAAAATCCTGACAGCCCAATTTTATAGAACTCTTTTTTAAAAGTTGATGGTACTTCTAGATACATCAAAAGGATTTGAGAACTCTATTCAGAACTATCAGAACTCTTAATTGGGGTGCCAACTTGACACACTCAATTTAATGTTAAAAAATAATTTAAAAATATTTTTCTACGTCCGTTATAAAATGTACAATTTTTTCCGATCAAGAAAATGTGATGATTATTATTTTCTTCATTTAAAAAAGTATTATTACTTATAAAAATTGATTAAGGTTGTATAGAATTTATTTAAAGTTACGGACGTAGAAATTTTTTTGTATGAAACTCGAGAGTAAAGCAACATTTTTCACTTGTAGGAATCTTTCCTACTCGTGAAAAAAGTACTACTTTACTCACTTGTTGCATAAATAACTATTTTAAAACTATTATTATTAAGAAAAAAGGTTATTATAATGTAAAACACGATTATTGGATCCCAAAAGAGCATTCGACGGACATATAGATGTGATGCGAGTCGCACATCGACCTCTCGCAAGTGCGTCTTTTTGTCGCTTCTTCTGGAACAAATATCGCAGCGCTTTTGTTTCGGCAATCTCGAGAGAATCCATAGAAAAAAAGCTCCTATTTTTTTTTGGCACAATAATCACACGGGGTGTCGTACACCCCACATTTTTTCATGAACCGACTCGAACAGTTACCACAGTAACACTGACGCTTGAGCTCAAATAATACCTATCGGGGTCCACAGTAGAAGATTCAAACTATCTGTAGATAGAGTAACATTTCCCGTGTACTTTCATTTTCAGGGCTGTATTCGACGTTGAAAAAAGGCTGAGGCGAATCGCTCCCCGAGTGTCTATTAAGGGTTAACATTCCACTGTTTGATAATGAGTGCTTACAACAAATATCCTTTCTTCGATGGATGGACAATCGCTTGAATCGTAAAGTTTTTACTTCAGAACTGTCACTATAGGAAAGCTGTTAATAAATACAAAAATCTCAATCAGATTGGTATAAATGGTGGCCAACATTTTTTTTTGGCATGGGATGCGCGTCTATGCAGCTAGCTGTAGGCCCCGGCGGCCAACTTAAAATACCCTTTACAATAAATTATTTTCTGGAAACTTTCTGGATATGTTTTTTGCTTCAAAGATTTTATATTGAAGTTTCCACAAACAATCAGGGTTTGCTAGCTTAAATAAAATTGAATCAAAGGGTGGTGGGTTACACCCTCCAGCTTTTTGCTCTTGGTACTATAATGAACTAAATTTAACGTAAAACAAGCTGAAGCTAAATAATTTTAATTTCCAGATTACGACTACGGAATAATCCAAGTACCAAATAGACGCAAGTACATAGCCAAGGAAAAGCACAAATTCTCCATCGATCAAGTCGGAAACATGCACGTCCGCGAAAACAACCGCTGGAGGCTGTACACCTCCGATCAAGCCATCTACTGCATGGAGTACGTCAACATGAACAACGACACCAAGTCCTACTTCTTCCTCTACATCATGGAAGACAGCAAAATCGAAAAAATCAAGTTCGACGTGAGCGCCGTATCGCTCTCGATTTCTTGCTTCTTCGCCACCGCCACTCTGATATGCTACATGCTGCTACCAGACATGCACAATCTTTACGGAAAAAGCATCATGATGTACTGCTTAGTTTTGACGATCGGATTTTCGATTTTGGCGTACGTGCAATTCGAATATAAGAATTTGGAAATGGGGAAATGCACTGTGTTGGGTGAGTTTACTTTTTCAAAGAATTATCTGCGGAGATAGTGGAGATAAGTGTTTAATCGCGAGATAGTGATAAAAGGTAATCAAACAATTACACAATGTTTTTATTTGTATGAATGAAATCTCATTTGAATATTGCACTGCACCTGAGAAATGATTTACGTATAGTGGTGTGTTGATTTCAGAGGGGAAAATTAAAATTAAATTGAATTCTATGTGATCTAAAATACCAGGTGACTGACTGTAATTGATTGAAAATGAGATTTTTTATGGAGTTGGCAATGATTTTGAAAAAATACTTGATATATATTTTTTGTTCATTAGTGTAGATATAAAAATAATTAATCATTTATTAAAAAAAAACCTTTGGCATAACCTCGTATAACAAGTAAAAAAAAAACTTAAAACTATTAATCATTTATTGGCTGAAAGTCTTTGGTCGCTGACCCATTGCATTTCTCTAAGAAGGGCAATAAACGATTTTTATTATTATTAATAATTTATTAAGTGTACACACGATTTCATCTCAAAATGGTTTCGACATTTACTACGATAAATGAATGAAATGCTGTTCGGGAATATTGGATCCCGTGCGTCTATGTACTACGTCACAGTTCTGCCAATTTCATACAAAAATCTCAATCAATTACAATACAAGTTTCAAAACTACGACCTGGATATTAAATATTATTTGTGCATATATTATCAATGCAATTTGGTTAACTTGAAACTAATAGTTTCATACCCTATGCCAAAGAACAATTTTTTTCTTGCATTATTCCCATTAAAGTCACTAATTTTTATTTTATTATTCAACAACTATTAGAATGCAACTGGGATGATATATTCGCTTGCTCTGAGCAGGGGCGGCTCGTTATATACAGCCAGTTTTGGCTCGGCGAAAATTTTTAATTAAGTCTTAAAATTCTTTTTGTTTGATGGTGAGGTTACGAGGACTAAGAATGGTGTTACAGATTTACACAAAATGTAAACAGTAAATCACATTTTTAGCTTGTTACTTTATAACTCAAAATAACCTTGGACTATGAACATTAATTGTTCTTTCTTTCTTCAAAAAAGCAGGCGAGGGGCTCCCCTTATTGTAAAAGTACCATCAACATGTTCCACGAGCCGCTACTGAGAGTCATACTAACCAAATGTATTGTTTTATTTGAATTATTCAAAATGTATCTACTAAATCTAAAGTTGTCGAAACTGCCGGCACAAAAGGTGAAACAATAAGGTGATCCCAACAAAGTTAATTCTTTTTCAAATTAATTTCCCTTTTTTGGCAATTGAAGCGAAAATTAAAAAAAATATATTTTCCTCTAAAAAAAAATTGGAAAATTATTTTGAACAATATAGTGATTTTTGAGACTAATTTAAACCATTTTCTTACTAGAATATTCTGCATTTTTTTATTTTTAAGACTGCATTTTCGTTTTTTTTGTCTTAATTTTTGATCATTTAGCCTAAATATCTTTTATTTAGACCTAAATTTTCGATTTCATTGTAAAAATTTTCGACTATTAGGTCCGCATTTTTAGCTTTTTAAATTTTTGGCCTATGTTTTCGATATTTTTGGCCAAAATATTTTAACTTTTGGCCTAAATATCCTTTATTTTGACCTAAATTTGCGATTTAAATCTTCAACTTTTTGGCCCACATTTCTTTATTTTTCCCGACGAATTTTTAGTTTTTAAATTTTTGGCCTGTGTTTTCGATATTTTTGGCCAAAGTATTTTAACTTTTAGCGTAAATATCTATTATTATGACCTAAATTTGCGATTTAAATCTTCGACTTTCTGGCCCACTTTTCTTCATATTTCCCAACGAATTTTTAGTTTTTAAATTTTTGGCCTGTATTTTCGATATTTTTGGCCAAAATATTTTAACCTTTGGCCTAAATATCCATTATTTTGACCTAAATTTGCGATTTAAATTTTCGATTTTTTGGCCCGCATTTATTATTTTCCCGCCGAATTTTTAATTTTTAGATTTTGACCTGTATTTTCGATTCTTTTGGGCCTAAATTTTTGATCTGTTGACCTAAATGTTCTTTATTTGGACATAAATTTTCGATTTAAGTGTTAAAATTTTCGGGTGTTTTTGGTCCGTATTTTGATATTCCGAGCCGAATTTTTAGATTTTTGACCTGTAATTTTGATTTTTTTTGGCCTAAATTTTTGATCATTTGCTCTAAATATTATTTATTTTGACCTAAATTTTAGATTTAATTGTTAAATTTTTTGATTTTTCGGGCCGAATTTTGAATTCTAGTTCCAAATTTTTGATTCGATTTTGGTTAAAATATTCATAACCTGAATTATTCATTCATATGCGAGAGTTTTTTTTTTATTTGTTGCGTTATTTTCGATTTTTTAGTCTGCATTTACTATCTTTAGACCCGAGTTTCCGATGTACTCTCTAAATTTTCGATTTTCTGGCTAACATTACAGATTTTTATTATTTTTTTAATTTCTTTTGATCTAAATTTTTTTTATTTTGACATAACTTTTCGATTTTATTGTTAAAATTTTAGATTTTTTGGACCCCATTTTTGATGTTTTATTTAGTCTGCATTTATTATCTTTAGGGCCAAGTTTTCGATGTTTTGTCAACATTTTCGACTTTTTGACCTACATTGTGTTTTTTTTTAAATCTTTTATCCTAAATTTTTCTTTATAATTTTTTTTATTTGTCGTTTAAAATTTTTCTTTCCTTGGTCCACTATTTGTTTTTTTAGGCCAGAATTTTAGATTTTTGGTATATTTTTTATCCCATATTTTATATTTTTTAACTTGGATTATTGTTTTTTTTCGTGAATTTTCATTATTTTCGAATTTCTGGTCAGAAACTTATTTCTGAAAGTGGCAAATTATTTTGCTTCTACCTAAGTTTTCGATTTTTTGTCTGCGTTTTTTATTTTTAGATATTTGGCCGATATTTTAGATTTCTGTATTTTCGATTTTTTTGTTTTTTTATATTTTTCTTTATTTTGGCCAAAATATTCGATTGGTTTGTAGAAATTTTTAACAACTTTACGCTCGTTTTCGATGTTTCGTCTAAATTTTCACCGTTTTAGGCCCTATTGTAGAACATTTTTGGCGTATATTTTGTATTTTCGATTATTTTGGTTTCAATGTTTGGTCTTTTGGGCGAAATTTTCTTTATTTCGACTTAAATTTCCTATTCGTTTGTTAAAAATTTTGATTTTTTGGTCTACCACTTTGATTTTTGGGTACGAATTTTAGATTTTTGGTCTTAATTTTTAATTTTTGTCTCATATTTTTGAATTATTGATTTTATTGTGCGAATTTTTTGAATTTTTATATTTGCTATTATTTTCAAATTTCTCGCTGGAACTTATCTTAAGCTAAATAGAGTTACTTTTGGGGCCGAAAATAGCAAATTATTTTTCTTCTGCTTGTATTTTCAATTTTTTTGGTTTGAATTTTTATTTTTAAACCAGAATTTTTGATTTTTTGGCCAATATTTTAGATCTTCGGCTGTTTTGTTCCAAATTTTTAATTTGTTGGCCAAAATATTCGATTGGTCTAGGAAGATAAATCGTTCTTTCTTCAAAGGGGGGGGGGGATATTTTATAAGCGGCTCTACCATCAACATGTTCCACGAGCCGCCACTGGCTCTGAGCGCTCACAAGCTTGGTCTATAGTTTGCACCAAATTAAATGACATATTTGAATCTTGATAAATATGCTGTATGGTACAGTGCTAATACAATCAAGTTAACTAAATTAAAAGCGACACAGTTAAAATTCTACAACAAGCGAAATGTTTTGTACACTCCGCGACAAAAGTCTGGGTTCACTAACAATTTTTCAGATTTTTCGTAGTGAAAATTTTTTCTGCCAATAATTAATCGTTATTTACTTACATTAACAAAAATCAAAAACCACCTTTGACGATAAATTAATAACTAATCTTTATTTACTTACATTTTAGGATACTAAAGAAACATAGTGTTTATAAAAAAAAATGTAAAAAACAGGAACTATGGGTACGAACGAAACTTTCAATATCTGGTGTCTCCACCACGAGCCCTAATAACACAGTCCAGACGTCTAGACATGCTGTTAATCAACGTTGCAACGTTTTCTTGCGGCAATCTGTCCCACTCTTCAACCAAACATGCTGTAAGGTCTCTTGAGGTCTGAGGGCAATCAGGGCGAGCTTAAATAGCTCTTCCCACACGTGCTCGATAGGGTTCATATCAGGTGAATAAGCCGGCCAATCCAAACACCTAATTCTGACTCCGTTTAAATATTGGAGGGTAACGTTCGCCATATGTGGGCGAGCATTATCCTGCATTAATCGAAAGTTTTCTCCAATAAAGTGGCTATATGGTACATGTTCCTCTATCACAAATATGGAGTTCTGTACGAGCTTCCACAGAAATCCCTCCCCATACCATTACAGAGCCTCCGAAAAAATTGGATCTAGGAGCCATGGTACATGCAGCGTATCGTTCTCCTGGTCTCCTCCATACCCGAGCACGACCATCTGGAGCACCCAAGGTAAAACGGGATTCATCAGACCATAAGACATGGCAGCCCCCCAGTTCTGATAAGTTCTAGCAAAATTCAATCGATTTTGTTTGTGACCAACCGTAAGTTTTGGACCAGTGGCAGCCCGATATGACTTTATATTATTTTCTCAAAGTAGGCGCTGAACTGTACGAGCCGATATTTGAACATTTCTGACAGCAGCAAGCTCATTAGCTGTAATTGATGCAGCAACAGTGCGATTTCTCAAAGATTGTAACAATATAAATCATAAAGTCATCTTGATCATTAGTTTTTCTTGGTCTTCCTGACCGTGCTCTGGCCGTTAGTAGACCATCTTCCTCATACCTCTGCCAAATTCTTCGAACCCCGTTTTGAGAAACTCCATACCTACGGCCTGCTTCTCTCTGGCTATGTCCTTCTTCAATGTGGGCAATTATACGTGCACATCTTACTAGAGATATCGGCATTTTGATCACAAAACTAAATTTCAGCAAACACTGACACTTGTTAGAAACAATTAAAGCATGATGAACAAATCCCTGACAACGCCAACTTAATTGTTAACCAAATCCCAAAAATATGAATAAGTCACGTTGGAAGGAAAAAATGAAGTATATTAAAAATTGTACGGCTATAGATTATGCGACTATGGCATTAAACTTGTTTCTTGATAAATAAATATTAACATTTGGTGTTAATTGGCAGAAAAAATGTTCAGTACGAAAAATCGGAAAAATTGTTAGTGAACCCAGACTTTAGTCGCGGAGTGTATTATAAATTAAGTGTGTTAGACGTACTACACAAGCTGAACAGAAACATGATTGCAATGCATTCTTGAAACTTGGATTAAAAGCAGAGTCAAACCGAAATTAATTTTGTACCGGTTTACGGTTAAGTTCCAAATAAATGTTTTGGTTTCGGTTCGTTTAAAAATTCCGGTTCAGTTCCGGTTAAAACTAAAATTTAAAATCGAAAAAAAAATTTAAATCAGTTAGAATTTAAAATCTAATAGAACATATATAAATTTTGGTGTAATTTCATTTACCAAATTCCCTACTTACTCTTGTTTTCAATTATAAAATTGAAAATAAAAAAGAAATAAGACTTAATTAAAATTTAAGGAAAAAAAAAGTTGAGTCTTTCTTCCTTTTAATAATTTTGCAGCACTAAAACTGCCGTTTTAAATTAATTTTCAATTCATAGTTCTGCATAAAAAATTTAGAGCATCATTCTGCTAATTTAAGTTTCTATTTTCTCTTGATATCTACAAAATTAACATTCATTTACGCAAAACTTGTTTTGGCCGAAAAACGGTTACGAACCAAACTTAAAATGTCCGCAAAAAATATATGAGCCTAAAAAAATTCTTACTGAGGTTCTGAATTCAATACTGGGGCGTGACTATATTGAAGGAAAAAAATGAAACACCATTTTCAAACCGCCATAACTCGCCGTATTTTCAATCGATTTTGATGAATCTTTGAGAGCGAAAAACTTTAAAGTGTCTTCTTTAAAGTCATGCATGAGAACTTAAGCGTAACCCCTTCCGGCCCCCTCTAGCACCCCTGCGAAAAGAAAAGTTTTTTGAGGAAACCATGTCCAACTTTGACGATGTATACGGAGTTAGAATTTTTTTTTCGATTCGATCCTTCATAAAGGCATTAAATTTTAATCAATTCCCTATGCAGAACTCAAAGAACGAAGTTCCTATGACGATTTGGCACCAAGTTATGGGTGTTTGAAAATAAGTGCATTTTGAAGTTTTTCGCACATAACTCGATGACTTTTCAACCAAATTTGATGATAATTTCGGGAAAAAATCCCATTTTGGCACTACTTATTTTTCCCATAAACGTGTTTTTCTTGTTCGGGGGTTGAAGGGTTCGAAAGGGATCATTCCAATCTGAGTTTACCCTCTTAAAGTAGACCCAAAATGGGATTTTTTCCCGAAAGAATCATCAAATTTGGTTGAAAAGTCACCGAGTTATGTGCGAAAAATCTCAAAATACACTTTTTTCAAACACCCATAACTTGGTGCCAAATCGTCGTAGGAACTTCGTTCTTTGAGTCATACATAGGGAATTGATCAAATTTTAATGGCTTTATGGTGGATCGAGTCGACAAAAATTTTCGAAATCGGTAGACATCGTCAAAGTTGGACATGGTTTCCAAAAAAAAACTTTTTTTTCACATGGCGCTAGAGGGGGGCGGAAGAGGTTACGCTTAAGTTCGCATGCATGAATTTAAAGAAGACACTTCAAAGTTTTTCTCTCTCAAAGATTCATCAAAATCGATTGAAAATACGCCGAGTTATAGCGGTTTGAAAATGGTCGAAATTTCACGAATTCATTTTTTTTCCTCCAGTGTATATTATTATAAACATGTTTCTTTAAATGTGCCGTAATAAATTGATTTGATTTTATTAAATTAGATTTGTCATAAAATATGTTAATGGAATGAATTTTTAGCGACTATCGGTAGTTACATAAAAAAAGTGTATTTATCAACACCTCAACTGAAAGTAAATTTTCAATACACTATCTCATGAAATTACCCAATGTACTTAAGTACATTATTTACAATTTACGGACCCACTAATTGAGTGTGGTTACTTATTTCCGTTATTACTTTCAAGAATGATTATCTCACGAGCAATTAAATTTTAAATTTAAATTGCAATAATTACGACGTAATCATGGGAAACCCTGTAATTTATTATTACTATTTATTCCGTCTGGATGCACATGTACACAAGCACATGCCATTGCAAAAATAATTAACGCACCAAACATATGCGATTGTGACCTAAATAATTGGTATCAAAGCACAGAAAAAAAGAATGTAATCATAATTTGCACGAGAAACAGCAGAAAAGTTGTTTATCATGAAAATCTACGGATAATAGTTGTAGTTGTGTTTCATGGTGGGATCAGCTGAAGTAGATTGGCAAGGACAACGCATTTCTATCGCACTAATATCGTGTGAACCACAAAATTTTGTTTTCTTAATTTTTAAGAACAAATAGTGGTCAGAATGATCTCCAGACTTGAAAAAAAAACAAAAATAAATTTTTGAAGAAAAATTAAATTTAATCGTTTTTCGGCATTTCCAGCCGATGTCAGAACGATCCACGTAAAAAGAAATTTTGCTTGTCTCGGTTTCTGTAAGTCTCACAATTAATTTTGGCTGTGAGATAAATTACGAATGACGCATATTAAAAATGAGGACATATAGCCTACAGGCTATTGGAACTTTTATCCGCGAAAAAAGGGTTAATTGGAGAAAATCAAAAATAGTAAGATGTGTTATTTGAGCACCATGTTCACGAAAGCCATTATTTAATAACACAAATTGTCTCGAATTGTCAGGCAGGGGCGGCTCGTTATATAGAGCCAAGGAGCCATGGCACTACCTGTAGTTTCAAGCTCAGCAAGCTATTTTAATTAATTCTTAAAACACTTTTTCGCCAGTTACTTTGGTCTAGGAAGATAAATCGTTGTTTTTTTCTTCAAAGAAGGAGGGTGGGGGGGTCTGTATTGCATAAATGGCGCTACCATCAACATGTTCCACGAGCCGCCATTGAAATTAATACTCAAGCAAAAAATAAAAAAATATATATAACGTGTTGACAAAATTCTGCAAAAATTAAAATACATTTGCAAATCACCGTTTTATCAAATTGAGTGCAGTTTTTGAAAATCCACCAATTATTTCGCGAGTTGTGAATTTTTTAAAATTTTAGATTTCCAATTGTGCAATACTCGAAAAAAAAATATATAAAACGTGACGACTAAATTCTACAAAAATTAAACTGGATTTGCAAATCATTGTTTTATCAAATTAAGTCAGTTTTTGAAAATCCACCAATTACTTCGCGAGTTGTGAATTTTTGAAAATTTTAGATTTCCAATTGTGCAATACTCGAAAAAAAAAATATAAAACGTGTCGACTAAATTCTACAGAAATTAAACTAGATTTGCAAATCATTGTTTTATCAAATTAAGTGTAGTTTTTGAAAATCCACCAATTACTTCGCGAGTTGTGAATTTTTGAAAATTTTAGTTTTCGAATTGTGTATACTCGATCAAAAAATAAAAAAAAATATAAAACGCGTCGACTAAATTCTCTAAAAATTAAATTGGATTTGCAAATCATAGTTTTATCAAACTAAATAGAGTATTTAAAAATCCACCGATTATTTCGCGAGTTGTGAATTTTTGAAAATTTTAGTTTTCGAATTGTGTAATACTCGATCAAAAAATAAAAAAAATATATAAAACGCGTCGACTAAATTCTGCAAAAATTAAACTGGATTTGCCAACCATCGTTTTATCAAACTAAATAGAGTATTTAAAATTCCACCGATTATTTCGGGAGTTGTGAATTTTTAAAAATTTTAGTTTTCGAATTGTGTAATACTCGAGCAAAAAATTTAAAAAAAAATGTAAAACGTGTCGACTATATTCTACAAAAAATAAACTAGACTTGCAAATCATTGTTTTATCAAACTAAATAGAGTTTTTAGAAATCCACCAATTATTTCGCGAGTTGTGAATTTTTGAAAATTTTAGTTTTCGAATTGTGTAATACTCGAGCAAAAAATAACAACAAAATATAAAACGTGTCGATTACATTCTACAAAAATTAAACTGGATTTCCAAATCATCGTTTTATCAAACTAAATAGAGTTTTTAGAAATCCACCAATTATTTCGCGAGTTGTGAATTTTTGAAAATTTTAGTTTTCGAATTGTGTAATACTCGAGCAAAAAATAACAAGAAAATATAAAACGTGTCGATTACATTCTACAAAAATTAAACTGGATTTGCAAATCATCGTTTTATCAAACTAAATAGAGTATTTAAAAATCCACCGATTATTTCGCGAGTCGTGAATTTTTGAAAATTTAAGTTTTCGAATTGTGTAATACTCGAGCAAAAAATTAAAAAAATATATAAAACGTGTCGACTATATTCTACAAAAAATAAACTAGATTTACAAATCATTGTTTTATCAAATTAAGTGCAGTTTTTGAAAATCGACCAATTATTTCGCGAGTTGTGAATTTTTGAAAATTTTAATTTTCGAATTGTGTAATACTCGAGTGAAAATTAAAAAAAATATATAAAACGTGTCGACAAAATTCTGCAATATTAAATTAGATTTGAAAATCATCGTTTTGTCAAATTAAATAGAGTTTTTGAAAATCCGCCAATTATTTCGCGAGTTGTGAATTTTTTAAAATTTTATTATTCGAATTGTGTACTACTCGAATGAAAATTAAAAAAAATATATATAAAACGTGTCGACGAAATTCTACAAAAATTAAATTAGATTTGCAAATCATCGTTTTATCAAACTAAATAGAGTTTTTGAAAATCCGCCAATTATTTCGCGAGTTGTGAATTTTTGAAAATTTTAGGTTTCGAATTGTGTACTACTCAAGTAAAAATTTAAAATAAAATATATAAAACGTGTCGACGAAATTCTACAAAAATTAAATTAGATTTGCAAATCATTTTTTTATCAAATTAAGCAGGGGCAGTTCGTTATATAGAGCCAAGGAACCATGGTACTACCTGTAGTTTCAAGCTCAGCAAGAATTTTTAAAACACTTTCGCCAGTTTCTTTGGTCTAGGAAGATAAATAATTATTTTTTTCTTAAAAAAGGGGGAGGGGTGAGGGGTATATTGTATAAGTGGCTCTACCATCAATATGTTCCACGAGCCGCCACTACTCTCAGGCATGGACATCTCAGCAACACAATTCCGCGGCTCACACCTTAGAATTGCACTCACTGCGTGAATGAGTCAATTGATCCACAACCATCTTTATTGTCACCAGCCACCTTTTGTTGTAGTTGAAAAAGTAGAAATGTTTTTGCTCTTGTTTACCACAATGCAACAGTTACCAAATAGCAAATGGAAGAGTTACCAAATAAATTTTTTCTACTTTGGATGAATAATCGACTTATTGTTATATCAAAAACAGTAAAACAATGAGATTTATTAATTTATAGTTTTTGCTCATTATTTAACTATTTTTGGTGAAATTTTAGTTGTCGCGATTTGCAGTAGTTTAACGTGATAGGTGTCGACACCAAAATGTAAAATTGGCGTTAACGATAATTCATGGGATAATTGGAACCCTCCAATGCGTTACATACTGAAAATGTTTGATAATGCATATTGAAAAGTTTGCCACCAGTACCTGGTTAAAAAACGAAGGCGTAATATTGTAGGAAACGTACGGCGTAGGAACTAGCTGACAATTGAACGGACGGACGCATGAAATCACCAAACGCTCGTTGATGATGTTTCGTGGCAACACAACATACTGGCGAAAAAGCAAAATGAATAGTGTGGAAGAAACTGCGAGAGTATAATGTATGTTTTATTCGCGGCGCAAAAGAGCCGCTTCTGTCGTTGTTTTTATTCGGTGTGGATTTTTAATTGGCGCCAATCGATGCTTTACACGAGAAACGAGAAACAAATGTAAACATAACCTTAAGTTTCTATAAGCATTTAAGCAAGCAATTATAAACTTAAGTTTAAGTTTGAACTTACTTGGAAACAGTTTGTTTATCGCACCTTTAACAACTTTCCTTATTTCTGAAGGTGTGGAAGTAATATTCGAGATTTATTATGTTTTAAAAAAATTGAAATCGCCGTAGAAATACTTATGTCAATTATTAAATTTATTCGAAACAAAAAAAATCAGTGCAGCCACATGTTGCAGATTAGACTCACTACGTTTAAGTATACATTTTATTTTAGTAATAAATTTTTAACTAAAACCAAAATAGGAAAAATAGCATATTATCCTTGTTTAATAACAGGCATTGTGGGATACTCGTTCCATTGGAGCACTTCTCGCTGCAAGAGTCGTGCTCTAATTCCACCAGTGCCACAATAAACCCTCTTATTAAACTAGTATAATAATGTACATTTTTTTTCTTTAGTGATAATAACAATAACAATTTATTTATTTTATATATACAACATCTTTATTTACAGAAATAAAAAGTACAATACAGTATGTATGAGTAAAAGAATGATAGACAGTATAACAATTTTTCCTGTTCATTGGCTATCGACCTGCGGTCTTTCAGCCTTATTTATTTTATTAGTATTTATTATGGCAATTTTTCCTATTTTAGCATTGTTGTTTATTATTCGTTTTCGATAAAGTGCAGTAGTTTTAATATTAGCTCAAAAATTACTGAACTATTTAAGTGTATCGAATACGCCGTCGTTTTTAGCTTATCATTATTTCATGTTTCTAGGTTTTCTGGTGCAGTTTTCATTCCTGGCATGCTTCAGCTGGTTGAATGTTATTTGCTTCGATATGTGGATGGCATTCGGGTGAGTTATCAAGGTTTTATAATTGTTTTTTGTTATAACTTCTGCAAACACAGTAGAGTCGCGTTAAATATTGTATAAATAGACATTACGATAGGTTCATGTTGGAAAATTTGTTTGCGAATAATAATAATTATTTACAATGTCACACAGAGCAGCAATTTGCGCGTGTCGAAATATGATAGGATAGGATAACACGTGATGATATCTTTCCAATTTATTTTTCCACTCCGCTCAACGAATTTCGTGGGAATTCGAATTTGCGTATTATCACATGACATAGGGGATCAGAATAATTAGGAAATTAACAAATTGTAATGCAAAATGCAACGACCCTACTGTGCTGATGAGATCACTGTAAGTCGAAACCGGTCCGCAGTAGTCGTCGACGAAACAATAATTAATGTTTATTATTATTATTGTTATAATTGTCGCTTGTTGTCTGTTTCTTATAATGTGCTGGGTTTATAAGACTTTTAACGTTTAAGGTTTAGTGTTTAAGCAAAGTAGAACTAACGTATGCTAACGCGTTCATTTGAAGGTTTAGGGGCCCCGCACACGGACAATTGTTCAACGACTAAACTATTTAGTTGAGTTGGATACATGTTACGATTCTCCACCAACTAAACTATTTAGTTGAGGAAAAAACGTGTGGCGTGCGCACACAGTACGACGCCGACACAACTCAATTTATGCGGAGCGTGTAGACAGTTTAGTAGAGTATTACTTATTGTTATTAATTTATGTAATAAAAATATTGCTTAAATATTATTAAACATGCTCAAATAAGCTAAAATATGATTACATATGCTCGATGTAACTAAAATATGCACGAGAGGGCTTAGATATGCAAAATATAAAAAATTTAATCATCACCATTTAATTGCATTTTACTAGATGCGGATAGATCCAAAGGGATATTGTGAGCATATCAATATTTAAGAATATGCATTTATATAACTTATCGCGGGCTTTTTACGATCGATGACTAACTAAACTATCGATCGTTTGCGCACTCCCATTGGAACTGTGGAACTATGCCAGTTGTACGATAG
Source organism: Ocypus olens (assembly GCA_910593695.2). NCBI lineage: Eukaryota > Metazoa > Arthropoda > Insecta > Coleoptera > Staphylinidae > Ocypus > Ocypus olens. Next base: position 17,335,700 of record OU343056.1, read on the forward strand.
TAGGACGATTATTTAATCATAAGGGCTCACCAACTGCTTTTGACTAAAAAATCGGGCTGGACGATAGTTGGTGTGTGTGCGCACTTGCATTTACGGTAATGCCATTATAGACCTCGACTAAACTATCGCTCAACTAATAATTGGCCGCGTGCGGGCCCGCTTAGAAGTGCGTATCATCATTCGAATGATGATAATCGGAACATTCGATTATGAAAATAATCGATTACCTCGGGAACTTATTTTGATAATTCCAATAATCGTTCGAATAATAGGCACTTGATTATTCATTCGAAAGAATAATCGATTTTCAGATCATTCGAATGATCACTCGAATATCCGAATGATTAATAGATTTTTAGATTAATTTGAATAGTAATCATTCGGTTATCGAAATCATTCGATTATGCCAATCACTAGTGCGTACACATTTTTGCGTTGATAAGCAGCTGATCGATGCTGCCAACTCAGTGACAGTAAATATCGGTATCCGAGCAATGAAAATTTTGTTAGATGCAGTAGAATTTCGGTAGATATTATGTTTTGTTTGAATGAATCTTAATTTTAGTATTTTTTTTATAGGAAGAAGGTGGCGGAACTAATATATTATATATCTTTTATTAAAAACAAGTAGGTGTGGCTATCGTGAAACTTAATCCGATTTGATGGTAATTTTATATTTTGCAAATGTATTACTAAGGCTACTAAGGCTAGCTAATTCATTAGTTTTTCTCTCTCAAAAACTAATGAATTTTGAAATAGATGTATTTCTTACAAGTTTGTTCATTATGACATTATGACATTTTCAACTATCATCATTTTATAATTATAGACCAAAAAATTAAATATTTACAATGTTAGTTTTCTTTCGTAAATCAAAGAGTTTTTCAAATACATTTAATAAAAAAGATGTGTACTTCTTTATTATTTTCATTATTTATATAAAGATTTATTATATTTAAAAAATAACTGGGGAATAAACGCAAAATTGCAATTCATGTATTGGTTTTTGAGATACAGCATCAATAGACTCACACATAAACAATCCTAAAATGGTTGAACTCTTCTCTTGGGACCTTTAATTAAATATATCCGTAAATTTTTTTGAAAAAAGTGCACGACCCTTTACGGAGAATGTAAAAATACAGAAATGCGCAATGTTAACATTAATTACCTCAATACTGTATGTTTCAAAAGTGAAGCCTGTCTTCATTGCCTTGAAATTGAGTATTTTTCCCCAGTCTTTCTTGAAACTCTGGGAATACGTTGGCTTTTTAGCTTCTACGCCACGGCGGATGCCTTCACCATAATCACTATCACTGCTCACTGTTTTAAACAATTAATACGATTTCTAAGTGAAACTCCAACTTCAAGTGCATGAAGCGCTTCAAGTAATTAATCACCCTAAATCTCGCAAAATTTGCATTGGTTCATTTAGCTTCTGGCGAGGGAATTGTCAAGGGGAGTTACTAATTTTTTTTTTTTGGCCTCGGATGCAAGTCCAAATGGGCAGCTCAGGGCGGTTAGTGAGTAAAATTTAAATAATTTCTTGTTTTAATAATAATAATAATAATTTCAGGCTGAAAGACTTCTGCCGATGGCCATTTGTAGCTCTTATGAGTTTCAATAAACTGTATTTATTAATATTATTAATAATAATTTCAGTTTCTATCGGTAGATAGTTTGACTATAGGTCATAAGATAACGAACTAGCAGTGAATTATACATTCACACACACTGCCGAGCATAAAACTAGGGTCATTCCGTAATTTGAATTTTTTTCTTTGACATTTTTAGTTTTTTACGTGTTTTTTCGGCTGTAACAGTTCACTGACTGATTGCTTGAATAAAAAAAAAAGTTTTTGTTGTTCAAAGTTTCTTGAAAGTAATGATAATTAACAATTTAAATTTGATATGCTAAGTAATGAAAATGATCAAGTTTACTTTCATATGCTTTTGTTGAAAGAAATGAAAGTTTAAGGACTTTAGTAGCGAGTATTCCGTCCTTTGGCAGTGATAACAGCTTGCAAACGACGAGGCATGCTCTGGATCAGATTTTGGATCATATCCTGAAGAAGATTGTTCCATTCCTGCACCAATATGTCGCGAAGCTCTCTAGAATTTCTGGGGGCCGGCACATGTCTCCGTAAACGTTTTCCCATCTCATCCCAAACATGCTCAATTGGATTTAAATCCGAACTGCGAGCAGGCCAAACAAATCGCGTGATTTGACACTCATCAAGATACTCAGTAACTATCCGAGCAGTGTGGGGCCTTGCGTTATCATGCATAGATGTTGCGTCGTCTCCAAGAATAACCACGAACGGTAAAACGTGGTTTTCTAGAACCTCTGTCAGATACCTATGCGCAGTCAACGTCCCATTCTCGATAAAGGCTAACTCCGTGTGAGTGCCAAAAGATTTGCCTCCCCATGCCACAAGTGATCCTCCACCAAATGGAAGTCGCTCGGCAATACATGTTTGAGCATATCTCTCACCTTGTCATCGCCACCCTCTTACACGTGTATCTGAGCCCGTAAGCCAGAATCGCGATTCATTGGAAAACAATACGCGACTCCAAGCCAAGTGTTCTCGTGCAAAATTCAACCTCGCAATCCGGTGTTCACGGGAAAGCGGCGGTCCAGTAGCTCTTGTTCGAGAAGATAAACCAGCAGCATGAAGTCGCCTCCTAACTGTCCACTCACTTATGTCTATATTTCTCACTTCTTGCAGATGATTTAGAAGGGAAACTGCCGTGACCGTTCGGTTTCACAAAGCACTAGAAACAAGAAAGCGGTCGTATCTAGCTGTTGGAGTCTTGCTTCTTCGAGTGAGCAGACCAGTCTCTTCGTACCGCCGCCATACTCGTTGCACACTCGGGAGACTTACTTCAACGTTTCTCGCAGTTTCGCGCTGACCGCAGCCGTCTTCTAAAGCCGCCATAATTCGTACCGCAACAACAAGATTTATGCTCATTGCAAAACACTAACAATGACAACAATACACAAACAATTTGCAACAGACAGATGTCATCACAGAAACAAAAACTATGCTTGTTTGTTTCAACAAAAGGGTATGAAAGTAAACTTGATCATTTTTATTACTTAGCATATCAAATTGAAATTGTTCATTACTTTCAATAAACTTTGAACAACTCAAAGTTTTTTTTTATTCAAGCAATCCGTTAGTAAACTGTTACAACCGAATAAACACGTAAAAAACTGAAAATTAAAAGAAAATCAAATTACGGAGTGACCCTAGTTTTATGCTCGGCAGTGTATTTGAATATTTTAAAAGTTTAAATAAAAATATTAGCAAAACATATTTTTATTGCACTCACGTGGTAGTTTCAATTCCAAACTACATTCTTTTAAGAATGTCGGTAGATTTGTTTTTATATCAGTAGATCGGGAGAATATACCCAAAATCGGTAGAAATACCGAAATTTCGGGAAGTTGGCAGCACTGCATTATTATAATACAAACAGCTGACAAATACATTCCATGGAGTTCGACGGCGCCGCCATCAACGACCAAGGGAATTCTGGTGATGGGCGCGTCGTCTATTGTTAATAATTAATATTATTGTGATGAATCAGCTACCATTTTATGTATAAATACTCATGTAATGAATCAATAAATCAGTTTAGTCTATACTGAACTCCAACACGGTCCTTCCAACCAGAGGAACATCTGGTGGCGCATTAGAAGATAAAACAATTACATGTACTTATCTAACCCTTCAAGGGGAAGTGGAGGAAGTACCTACTGCGAACACGATACCTTCAGATAACTTGCGAGAATCAGTTTAAGGAATCTATACAAAAAAATACTGAGTTGCTTTAGGATTATCTTAAACTTGCTCATATGAAAACATTTGATACACCTGTAAGAGGCTCCACACTACCCAGTCTTCAAGGATAGTGCAGCTACAAAGTTGAAGATAGTGTTCAACGTTACTGCCAAAACAACTTGGAGAGGTTGAAGAATATAAATTGACTACCGTAAAGTATGCTACAGCTGCAATTCCCTACACAGCTGTTAGGATGTCGGTGCAATTAACCACAGTTATGCAAGAAGAATATAGAATATACTAGAGCGGCTGTAAGGAGAAGAATGGCTCAAATATTCCGCATTACCTCTACAGAAAACCACGCAGAACTAGACAACAACGGAAGAGCTGCGTACAACAACGGTGGTAGCAGCACTATCATTCTGCTTTCCCATTTCCAAGTTGCTAAAACTAATTCACATAATTGCATATTATGTGAGATGGAGATCAAAAACCAACATCTTTAGCCTGATACTTCAAAGACCAATGGAAAGAATAATGAACATTCATCCAGAAGACGATACCTACTAAAAAAATAATTCAATCCTCAAGCGACTATTTCGAAGCGTAAATTACCATATGATACTAATGAGATGCCTGTGCCAATGACTAAAGATGTAGATTCAAGTACGCGATCCGCAAAGAGGTCAAGATCAAGAAAGGAAGCCAAATCCACGTTTGTACAAGCCATAATGGCACTAATATGCATAATCAGTGAAACAACATCAATCAAGCTCAGTAACTAAATCATCCATAGAAGTATCCTGCCAGGCTACTTACACTGCATCATTATGCATGATATGGTTTGATCAATGGACTTGGATGACATACGTACACACATCATTGCGTCTGATTCAACTTAACGTAGAGGGAGTAAACGCATGAAAATATTATTGGAGCTAGGCTCAGCTATCTTCAGTGTTGCCAGGAGTAATTTTTTATTTTCCCAAAATATTTCATAAAAACCCCCCAGAATACCCCTCGCATGAAATGCCCACCCCAAAAAATACCCCATCGATTGAAGTTCTCCAAAATACACACCAAAACCTTAATTTACCCCCATTTTGGGAAAACCCCCCAATCTGACAACATTGGGACTAGGGAAGGCGCACTGCTAAGATTTCGGAATTTGCACAAAAAAAGTTGCCTCATGCAATCATGAATCTTACGCATCAGTTTTATAACTCTGTTTTTTCGTAAATATGTACATAGTACAAAAAAGCTATTTAAAAAAATTTGAAAAATATTGAATCGTGCTGTGGTATCCTCCAAATAATTAAAATAATTCTTTAATTTTTCGGAAAGCATCGCTAATTAACTACTTAAAATTGTTCGCATTTTTTTCCAAACAGTTCCAGTTATACCGGGTGATCAGTTTCAGTCCGGGCCAATCTATTGTATTTAACAATTACTAAAAAAACTCAATTGACTGCAAAAATTATTTTTTTGATTTACAAATTTTCGAAAAAAAAATCAAAAATCGTATAGAAATATTTGAAAATGAAGTAATTTCTTAAACACAAATCGCGCAGTCTGTATTTTCTATCTAAATATTTATTTATTTATCCATTTACGGGAATCCCCATTTTACATAAATTCGTGTATGGTATACAAATATTACAATTTTTTTACTTAAAATATCAAAGTACATTAGTTTTATCTTAAAACAACTACTAAAACAAAATATTTCAAATTATTAAATAACCTAAAATTAATACAAAAATCAAGTACAGGCCAAAAATATCAAAAATTCAGGCAAAAAAATTAAAAACTCAAAAATTCCGATCAAAAATTCGCTCATTAAAATCAACAATTAAACAACAATAAAATTAATAATTAGGGTAACAGACCTAAAAACATTGGGACAAAATTGAAAACTCTTGAGAAAAATAAAAATGCAGTCAAAAAAACAGAACATTTCAACTAAATCGAAAATTTTGGGTGAGGCGCCAGAAACATCTAAAATATAAATATGCCTTAAAAATAAAAATGCAGGCTAAAAGTTGGAAATTCAAGCAAAAGGAAAATAATTTGCCATTTTCAGCCCCAAAACTCTTTATCTCAAAGTAAATTGCCGAAACTCTAAACTCAATAATAATTTAAAAAATTCGCCCATAAAAACAATAATTCAGGTTAAAACATCTAAAATTTGGTTAAACAAACTCGAAAATACCGGCTAAAAGTTCGCACACAAAATTCAACAATTTAGTTTAAAAATCCAAAGTAAAGACCAATCAAAAATTCGCTCGTTGAAATTTATAATCAAGGTAAAAAGAACTAAGAATATAGGCAAAAATCAAAGATTTAGACCAAAAATGGTAAACTTTCGACAAAAATAAAAAATGCAGACAAGAAAGAAAAAAAAAATTTAACTAAATATTCGAAAATTTTGGTTTATCGGCCAAAAACTCTAAAATTTGGAGCACAGAAATGAAAAACACAGACCAAACATCTGAAATATAGGCAAACAACCAAATATCCTGATGTAAAAAATAAAAAATGAAACTTTATCCCAAAATAAATTGTCGAAACCCTAAACTCGAAAGTAATTTAAAAAATTCAAAAAACAAAATTTTAACTAAACATTCGCAAATTTTGGTTAATGGGCCAAAAACTCTAAAATTTGGAGCACAGAAATGAAAAACACAGACCAAACATCTGAAATATAGGCAAACAACCAAATATCCTGATGTAAAAAATAAAAAATAAAACTTTATCCCAAAATAAATTGCCGAAACCCTAAACTCGAAAATAATTTAAAAAATTCGGCCATAGAAACAATAACTCAGGTTAAAAAAATCTAAAATGAAGGGCAAACAATCAAAAACTTATTACAAAAAACTCGAAAATACCCTGAAAACAAACAAAAATAGCCCATGAAAATCAACAAGAGTGTAGACCAATTAAAAATTCGCTCGTTAAAATTAATAATTAAGATAAAAAAACTAAAAAAATCGAACAATTAAAAATGTAGAAAATTTCAACAAACAAAAAAATTTTTGACCAAAATCAAAAACTCTATAAGTTAGAACAAACAAAGAAATCAAAAAATGCAGACCAAACATCTAAAATATAAACAAAAAATAAAAATAAAATTCCTGGTCTAAAAGATAAAAATATGCAGACCAAAAAATTGAAAAATCAAGCAAAAGAAAAATAATTTGCCATTTTCAGTCCCAAAAATAACTCCAGCTCAAAATAAATTGCTAACCATAAACGCGAAAATGTTTAAAAAAAGATAAAGAACAAAAAATCCAAAACTCGAAAATACCGGCAAAAAAATCGCGCATAAAAATGAATAATTGAGGGCCTAAAAATAAACAAATGCCGACCAAAAAATTGAAAATTTTAACAAACAAATCGAAAATTTAATCCAAAATGAAGAAAAATTATTCAGTTATACAGAAACTGCAGGTCAAAAATCTAAAACATAGGTCAAAAAATCAAAATCCAGGCCTAACGATAAGAACTGCAAACAAAAAGATTGAATATTTAATATAATAATAATTATTATTTATTTACGGCCAACGAGTTTTGCCAGTAGCAATTTTTAATTTCCTAAATATTTACTAAAACTCCGCTGTCCCAAAATAATAAATTTTGAAAATAAAACGTAAATAAAGTGGATTTATAGGAAAATATACAAAATTCAAGCATTATAATTATAAAATTCTTCTTCTAACATCTTCTTTTCGGCACACATACATATTTTTTAAATGAAAGTGCAGCATCTTATTGGGGGTAACAAAATTACGAAAACGGCAGTTATAGAATTCCTAGGACAACTCCCATAAATGGATTTTCTCATCGCTGAGGAACTTCTTTATGGTAATGATGATTTCTAGCAAATGTAATAACATGTTAATTAATTTCCCCAAAAATACCCCTCGTATAAAATACCCACCCCAAAAAATACTGCATTGATTGAAGTTCCCCAAAATACACCCCAAGACAATAATATACCCCCATTTTGGGGAAAAAACCCAATCTGGCAACACTGGCTATCTTTGACGTGCACGCAAAGATCCATTGATTAAAGCATACACTTCTACCCTGAAAGCTGAACTTGCAGAACAAATTCATATTATGGGAACATTGTGAAAGCCACTGAATTTATCCCATCCAAAACCATCTACACCTATCCAAATCCGCACCATCAAACAAAATTGAAAGCACAATCGATGTGTTGGGAAATATGTTTACGATCACATATTGATAATTTCTGTTGGTTTTGTAGACATAAAAACTCATTTCCAATTTGGACATATATTTTTTTAAAAGCAGGAATCAAACACAAATCACTATTAGGGATGCACTATTTTAAATTTTTTATTGTGAAAACAGTAGCAACTTTGTAGCAATTTTGTGATAAAATAAAAATCATCATGGGATGAATTGTACGAATTTAGTAAATTCCTTGCTCAACAAAAAAGCATAGAATCGCTTTGTTTAACTTTTGGTAATGAAGCACCATCAGAAAAGACTGTTTACAATTGGGTTGCAGAATTCCGCCGCGGCCGGCAGTGATGAATTTCGCCATGGTCGGTTATTATTCCAAAAAACATCGATGGTATACGCTACATCGGCGGCTCGTGGAATTTCGTGGAGGAAGCTAAGACGCTCGTGCTGCACTACTTACCCTTACTGGATGTAAATATTCTGCTGCTGCTTTGGTCAAATTTTCTTCCGTGGTCTCCTCGCGGAACTTCCACGAACTGCCGCTGGTGCGCAACGTGATTGAAGGAGATCAGCAGCGACATACAGTCAGGCAGAAGACTGCAGTACATACGCTTTTGCATGAATATTTGGCTGTGAAAAAGATCTGTTCCCAATGGATTCCGCATAATTGACCGAAGTTCAAAACAGCTCGTGTTAATTGGTGCAACGAAACGCTAAGAAAAATTCGACCGAGGAACTGCAAATCCCTATACAATAACGCAACAGGTGACGAAACTTAGATATATTCGTTTGAACCGGAAACTAAGCAACACTCCACCCGAAGAAGCTGTTGATTCCTTCAAAAACATATTTTTGAGATATCAACTTCGGAATGGAAAAATGTGTAGAGAAATGGTTTGAACGCATCTAAAAGTGTATAAACCTTTTCTTTTTTCGTTTTTGCGCCTGGCCTTGGTCACTTAGACCATTAGCCATAAACAGTTTATAATTATTTGCCTATTCAGGGTGTTACAAATTCGATGCATTAGCATTGCTATCTGGATAACTATAAGAGATAGAGAGTTGGTTAAATTAAGACAAAGTTTCTGAATCATTTGTTAAAAAGAAATTTAAAATATTCCGACTACTTCTGGAGATATTCAATAAAAACAGAAAAAGTCATTTTTGTTTTTTAATTTTTTATGACTTAGTTACTGGTTATTTTGAAAAACCAAGAGTCACTTTTGAAGCACAAATACGACGTTTCGTTATTTAGATACCCACGTCAACTTTATTTTTTTTAATACAGACCTGGATTTTTGTTTCATTTTTGAGTAGCGTTTCATCTCCTAAAACTAACGGTGTGTCTGAATTGTCACAAAATTGTGTTCTGTAGGAGTTATTTGAAGTTATTTAAAAATTCAAAATGATCCATGTAATTATTGCCGCCGAGGAGGTCCGTTCGCAAATTTAGTTCCTTCAGACATGTTTGGTTTAATTTAAACCTTTAACTATCGTCTAAACCAGTGGCTCCCAAACTTTTTTGTTCTACCGCCCCATTTCCAGAAAAAAATATTACTTAGCGCCCCCTATTTTCGTCAGCAGTAATCTTAAATCACCAAGATTGACTATTTGCAATTCGTTTTTTTTTTTGTTAATAGATTGATTACCGCACTGAACCCACGTTCCACGAAATCTTCTCTTCTTTCTTTTATACTATCACCACCCCCTTGCAGTTATTCATCGCCTCCCAAATGCATATGTGGCCATCAGCGCCCCCCAGAATCGATGCAGCGCCCACTTTGGGAATCACTGGTCTAAACGGATGATCGAACTCCATCAGCATACGATAGTTTAATTCGTTTGAGTTTTAGAAAATGCAATGAATAAATAAATGATGGCAGACTAATACAACACCCAGGGTCTCGAGGGGATATTTCTCTACCCGAAAAATGTACCGCTCGGGCGGGGAATCGAACTCATTTGACACGTGATGCAGCTAGCAAGTGCACGCGCCCATATGCACTTTCTTTCTTCTCTCGAAAGAAATAAAACAATCAGTTTCAAAGTTCCTTTAATTTTCGTAACAACTGAAATAGAGACCCTTATCTTAATAAACCCATTTTGTGGTCTCGTTGTGCAGCTCGAACTTTTAAACCATGTTCCACTAATATTGGATCATATTTACACAACAGTTAAACTAATCCCAGAAAATTACCGTTATGTGGGGGTTATGTTAACCTTCTTTCAAAGAAAAAAAAATGGTGATGTGGCCATCATGTTACTTTCTCAGACTTGATGGTATCATTTATATATACGCTTTCATAGTTTATTTTCAATTTAAATTATATTTTAAATATACATCGAGCGTTGCGTAAACTCGGATGAAACTGACGTTTAAAACGTCAAAATTATGAAAGATGGGAAAATTATACTTCAAATTCAAATACTCAGTTTACTCAAAAACTAAAGGGATTTCGAAAATAACTTATTCTTTATAAATTATTCATTTTAGCATTCTCTACAATTATTGTTAACATAAATTTGCTGTAACTATTATCGTTTTATAATTATAAACCAAATCTTAAAAAAAAATAATAATGATTTTATGAAAAATGTTTTCAAGCAAAAGATGTTCATTTCTTTGTTGTCTTCAAAGTTTATTTAAATGTTTTTGTGATATTTTTCATATTTAAGAAAATATTGACAAAAAACAAAAAACAGTCAAGGTAAACGCCCACTTCCGGTGTACGAAATTTTACCAAAAGCTTTTCAGTTCTTCAGATTAACAAATAAGACGTATGTTCAAAGTTTCATATCAATTGCTCTATCAGTTTTTTAGATACAGCGCGCACAGACACACACACACACACACACAGACACAATTTTTTTTTTCCAGAAATTGTTGAAATGGCATCTAGGGACCCCAGAACGGATATTTTCGTAAAAAAAAATTTTGAAAAAAAATCACGATCACAATACTCTGGTACTTCATAACTGAGAAAGTAAAAATATATCAAGATAAAGCTCCAACAGCTTTATCTTTCAATAATTTGGTCATTAATTTCATTTAGAAGCAAATTGTCTGTTCCTTTATAAGCTAAGGGTTTTCTTTATTTGTAAATGACTTTTCGTCAGATGGTTCATGCGTTCATATAAATTTTCAAATATTTTGAATGGTGTATCTGCTAAATATGGAAATGGAATTCTTATACAGAACATAACATGGTGCATAAATTGATTAATTTGTGATATTCCAACGTAGCCAATCACTATTAGAAAAAAAATTGCCTTTCTTTAAAAGTAAACTATATGGAAATGCACGATTTGATACAATTATTTCTAATGTTAGTTGCTTCATTAGCTTCTCCACATATATTGAGTTACCAAGTTGAGGCAACAACCCCTCTCATCCCCCCTCTCATCCCCCTCTGATAAGCAATCTCCACTTGCATGCAAAGTAATTTTTCGGAATTTTAAGCAATACAAACTGATTGAATTGATAATTGTAAACAATACCTTTTCATTTTTTCTCGGTTAGTTATAGGAATTACTTGTAAAACAGTATTTTTCTAAAAACTAAAGTCTTATAAACCCACCAATAATTGTCGGTGGGTCTAAATTAGCGAAACTGATGCAACGTTTTAGACAGTAGACGTCGTTTTAACCTCTTCAGGAACAAATTCGTTTTGTCATTTTAAAATCTTTTGAAAAATAATTGGTATCTTGCTCCAGTCAGACCGAACAGCAGATAGTGGTATGAAAATGCACATTTTTCGCATCTTATTAAATAATATAAACGTTGTTAAATCGTTTTTGATTGAGAAATTTGTCCATTATTCGGCCGAATCATTTTCTTCACAGGTGACTTCCAATCAAATGATAGCGGTTTCATTATTCAACAGGTGACATTCAATCAAATGATAGTGGTTTCATCATTTAACAGGTGACGTCCAATCAAATGATAGCGGTTTCATTGCCCAACAGTTTAGTTGTTACTAAGGTTACGATTCGTTTTTTGTCAGCGAACTGCCGAAATTTCCAAATAGAAAAATTATTCGTTATAATTTAATACAAACAGAAAACTCTTTAGGTAATAATTTAATATGATGCGAAAAAGTATAGTATTAAACTCGTGAACAAGTTGGCCATTGCCACGAGGGTGAAGTCTGCAACACGAGCCGTAGGCGAGTGTTGCAATTTACTCGAGTTTTACTCACTCGTTTAATAATATACTATTGTAGAGGTTTTTAGCGCTATGGCAGTAATATACTGAATCCTATTCCGGCATATTTTGAAACACATATCTGAAGATTTTTTTTCAGAATTTCCTTCATATTTGTTTAGATGTACTCAAATAAATGCTAAAATACAAGTATTTTTGGTAATTATTTGAGGCCCATATCAATTAACGGGTTAATGGTGTTTCTATCATAAATATTAAATCTGTTTTTGATTAATACAGTAACCGAAACTACAGATGCGTGTACATTACCAATTCCTTTTAATTGCACCATTAAAACGTTAATCGTATTTTCCTTGTTGCATTCTGTTACTCTGATGACAAGATAAAAGAAATACTGACGATTTGAGTTATTAGGTAGATTATGCAGCTAATAATCTTGGCGAATAACGTGTTGCCATGAAATAATTAATTTGATGAGAGTGGGCGATACGACGTACACACGGTACACCTAACCAACAAGGAACAATTCCGAATGATATATGCAAATGGTTTAATCATGAAATGCGGACAGTTTCTGAAAAACAAGTCCACAGACACCTGCGAAGTGATGACTAACAATAAAACATGCCGAGTTCAGGTAAAGTAATTAAAAATTGAGGTTGGTGTTTTACTTAATTAAGTCAAACTAAAGTTTATGTTATACAGGATAGTGACGGAAAATGTTAAAATGTCTGCAGAATTTAACAGGTGATTTAAATTAAAAAAAGAAGGAAGGATTAGAAAACTGAAGATATAAATATGTAATCTGGTCGTAGATATAAAAATTGTATAAAAAAAAACTAAATGACAAATAACTTGTCGAAACAACTATTACCCCTGGTGGTTTATATTGAATTATATAAAACATTCTATGTTACTATTGATATGGCATTAAGCAAATAATACACAATGAGCAAAAAAAAAATGGTACAAGTAATTTTGTACGATTATATCTTCGTGAGTTATCAGTATTTTTAAATATTTAATATAACAGTGAAACGCCCAATTTTTATAGATAAGATGAAGTACTTTTTCTCTAAAGAAATTTTGCGTGAACTATCTTTTAAAAAATTTTTGTCCCAAAAACTAAAATTGCTGATAGAAGTGATGGCTACCGTTTGAGATTAATTACAAAATCAAAACAAATAATGGCCCACTAATTTTAGTACATACAAATGCGACGCGGCGGTGCATTATAAACTCCTGTCTTTGTAGAGCCTTCATTAATGTAAAATATCCTCGATAAAAAAAAACCTTTAAAAAAATGCAATTATTAATCATCATTTTTGTAAACTACTACACTACAGAGTGTAAACATTTTGTTTTTCAAAGCAATTTTTAATTGTTAATTATCATGGCAAATATGAATATTTCCAATTTGTACCTTTTTTTGGCCCACTGTGTAAATGTTAAATTTGAAAATAAAAAAAATAACTATTATTGAAGAGGATGGTCGCGACCATTACTAATTTCGCCACCGTTCGGTGACTCGATTTTTATCCGTGGATAAGTTAGGGACTCGCATGGACGTCGCGGAAGACACACGCGGTGTTATTAAAACTTCGGGGAACCTGTTTTTGGCTTTTCGGCACGGGAAATTCGAAGGCAACTCTCAATTAAGCGAAAAATACATTGTAATGTCAAACAAATTTCCGGGCGGCTTCTATTGGTCGACGCGGCGTCTCATTTGATTGGCCGTAAAGTCTCACTTGATTGGCTCATTACTTTTACAGCCTAGGCATAAATAAGCATTTTAAAGCCTAGTCCGCAAAAGTGATATTTCACGGCCTAAAATCAGTCCAAAAAATCTTATATTTTATAACAATACGCGAAAATAGCATCTTATTCAGTGACTTTACGGATTGTTTAAAACTCCGAAAAAGGGTTTTCTCTTGAGTCAATCAAAGTATCGATTTTTTTACCAACAGATGTGATAAAATATAATTGCCTACTGTGGTAAGCTACTTGGCTAGGAAAGATTTTTTTGACAGTCAAATGATAGTTTCATTATAGTTGGTTCCTCAACTTTTTTTAGCATGTCATAGAAGCACACTTAACTGTGCCAGTTTTGTCTTGTTTTTACCTGATGGCGTTACACAAATCTTGCATCGGAGACTTATGCAAGTAGAACATGCATCAGTTGCGGGAGACTTAAAAATATTGTAGTCGTAATTAAAGACGTACAAAAAGAAAGGGTACTTCACTTTTTTTCTAATGGTCTATGCCTTGATTATACTGTTTCCATAATTTGCGTACATTACTCGGTACGTAACGTCTCAAACTTTTTCTCTTCTGTAGTGTGATTCGACAAACTGCAGCTGGCTGAAGAAGTTCTTAAGGCTCTCTCTAATTTCTGTGAATTTACCAGAGCGATGATCACCAACTTGTTTTTTTTTTTGAAATTTCCCAGCTTGTAATAGTAATTAACGTCATAAGTCCGGTAGGTTACTTGTAACAGGACGAGTCAGACATTATGACAGAATGTCTAGACGAGTACTGTTACAAGTACTACAGGTCGGCAAACGTAACTTGCCGTTGCGCAGTGGCAAAATTGTGGGCGGAACCTTCGAAGGGCGCTCTCGATAGATTTCGTGAAGAGTTCGCGCGCCTGGTACATTCAATTATGTGGAGGAGAGCGCCCGATAGAGTTGTAAATGAATAGCGCACCCGACGAATATGTGCTTGCTTATTACAGAGACTGTACTCGGCCGGCTGTAGAGAGAGAGCTTTCGCTTGCTCTCTGCGCGTCTGGCCAACTTACATTTGCCGTCCTGTACCGGATGTGTGTCGTAATAAATTTTATTTCATACTGTAAGTTTGTTCTGTTTTATTATTTTAATTCAAAAATTAAAATATGAGAGATTTTAAAAATCTCATTACCTTTTTTCCCGTGGCAACGGTTGTTGTTATTGTATTACATTCAATCATTGTCACTTTAAAATGGACGCCATGAACTTTGCTGGCTGTTCTTCTTCTCTTTCCTCGACTCTTCCCGACACAATAATGGCGAAATCGCATGAAGCAAATGAAAAATTAATTCCTTTCAAGTCTGCGGCAAGGTATGAAAAAGAATACAAACTGTTTTGCCAGTGGAAGAAAGAACAAGGAGTGACACAAATAGAGGAAAATGTCATGTTGGCATACTTTCTAGATGCAGTAAGTTTTTTCATTGAAATCTTTCTTTGCGGGTAATCATGCATAGGCAATTAAATGTTTCTAGCTCAACATCGAGCAACAAACCCGGAATTAGTGTTACGGGCAATACAAATTGTAAAATTACGATAAATGTTAATATTCCCAATTCATAATTATTATAGATAATATATCCTTTCTAAATAAATCTTTGTCAAAATGGGATTTGATTTATAACAAAGAAACCGTTGCTAAGCAACACTTACCGGCTCTGATGCTGTTATAACTCACCTACAGGACTTAAATTGACATTGTAAACGAACATCTACCGGAAAGTATGAAATAAAAATGTTTTACACCCTGAACTTGGTGATATGCCAGAATCTTCAAAAATTATAGATTCCTATAGGCTAGATAATGTAATGTTTCCTTATAGTACCAAATAGGTGAATTTTTTTTATGAAAACTTCTAAGTTACCTACCTTTATATTTCCTTTGTTTTTGGTGCTCATGAAGTATTTGAGAACAACTTGTGTTAATATTTTGACACCTTTTGGGCAATGTTTGCTGTGTATGCTTGAGAATAAATGCATCTTGTGCCGATTTGCATACTAACAATAAGTGGTGGTTGTTTACTATGACAGCAGTTTGGAATTTGGGGAAGAGCCTTGGCCTTGTATTGTAATATGTGAAAACGGTACCTAGAATTATTTAATGCTAAATGAAAGAAATCAACTTGAAAAAGCAGAATACCGATCATCGACAAACAATATTTTTTTAATGCTTACTCCTACCTTTCAAGTTTAGTGATGGCTTTTTTCTTGTTCGTATCACTCTTCCATTACAAAAAATTACAAATTATTAATAATTTCTCGAAACAGAGAGGATACAAACTACAAACAAAAAACTCGATAAAGAGGTTATGGTTGCAAGGAACGAGTTTGTCTGTTCCATACAAGGAAGCAGTTTTGTTACTCACTCGTTTACGCAAGGGAAGAGTAAGAGACTTTCAGAAGCTAAAAACGAGGACAAGGAGCGAGTTTTGTTTATTTTTCACCTTGCTAACTGATAGGTTTGGTGTCAGTTGCGCCCAAAACACTTGCGCCGCCGTCAAAAATCGGGACAATTGCGCCCAGATCCGCATCCGGCGGATCACATGCGGCCAACGCCCATACGGGGACCATTAACCGGAAAATAATGACGATCGATGGCGAAGCAAAGCGGAGCACGTATAACTACCTCTTATGCATTCATGACGGTTTCGCCGTCACCTAAAGTGTAATGGACAGTTTCTGGGCGCAAGTGTCCCTAATTTTGACGGGGGCGCAAGTGTTTAGGGCGCAACTGCCTCAACTCCCTTCTCGGCGCAAGTGTCCCGATTTTTGACAGGGGCGCAAGTGTCCTGGGCGCAACTGACCCTCCACCAACTGATAGAGCGTGATGATATCTGTCAAAAACCACTGCCGTCTTGGTTAAAAAAAAATGCAAGTAGCAAGTTTTGGAACTCAGCGCCTCACGTAAATGAATGTATTTATTTTATAGTTTATTGTAATGTATATAAGAGTAACATACTATTCTCAGCTCAACCACTAAAACTTTTAGGTTATTAATTAACGGGTACTATATTTTCTATTATGTTTGTTTTAACCATTTAATTTTATATTAAGTTGCTAATTTAGCTTATTAATATTTTATAAATACCGTAAATAAAATACCCATCAATGTATTCGCAACTCTTTCCGTTTCCTTAAAATTCAATTATGCATAATTCCCCCCAACATAATGCATAAAGAGGCCACAATAGAGATACAAAATACATATGTTTAAAAACTATAAACAATGCCTTTTTTATTTTCTTTTTCGGTTATTCAAAGTTACCCCTCCTTACTTTGTTACTTTGAACATACATCTAAATACTACATAATAGTATATTACATAACGAAAGATATTGCGTACGAGCCGCGTGGCGGCGAGTAACGTAATTTCACGAGCGCGTAATTGCGTTACAACTCGTGTTATGTACTATGCTTTACCTTCGACCTTACATTTAATCCTTTAAACTAAAAACATATTGAAACTGAATCTTGTCAAGGTGACGTTTAAATGTGTATTAATTAGCCGGCAATAGCTATGTAGGACGACTACCAACTAAACAAACGAATTACCGTACGAACAATTTTCCGTTGAATAATATATTGTCCAATACATTGATTGAACAAATTTAAGGATACGGATCGTTGTACTCACTCTGAAATGTTAATCTACTAAGATACCATTGCGATGGAAGTACCAATAAGGCATAGCGCGAAGTTTATTGTGTCGTTTATTGTGTTAACCCATGAGTTGTAATTTGACGTTTAAATGTCACTGTCACTTTTCATATTTAAAGACGAACAGACCAATGCAGAGGGACTCGGCGGGCGTTCATTGTAATTGGCTAATAAGTATATAATATAGCGAGGTACATAAGTAGTAATAGTATATGTTACACATTTATGTACAACATTTAACATTTATATATGATCTATATATTCGTAATGGGTCGCTTACGATTGGTGAAAATAGTTCGGTAATTAATCAATTACAAAGTGGGAGTAGGTAAACTTTTTAATAAAACCCCATACTGGAGGCTTCATTGAACAGAACTATTTTTACAGCAGACAAAAATGGTAACATTAAAAAAATACAAAAACAAGAAATAGAAGTACTTAATATTCTCTTACAAGTAGGTAGGTATTATTTATGTATATTTGGTGTTTTAATTTGTCATAAAAAACATTGGTACCTAGGGTTATTGCACTTATTATAAATATTTTAAATACTGTCTAATATCAATAGGCTTGAACAGCAAAGCATTTCTTTTATCTATAATTACCTTACATTGACCAGTTTTTAATCTGCACCGATGCTTTACAAGGCCGCTGAAGATAATCAAAACATGTTTTTTCTCTCGTTTTGGAACAAGATTAAATTCCTATTAGTAACAAGGGCGGCTCGTTATACCGAGTGTCTGGGATAAGGGGCGAACATAGGGATTTAACATGTAAAATTAAATATGTGTAATTATTAGCTCCCCTATTCATTTTAGAGAAAAATCGTAAAGGAATACTTTTTCGAGAATTAAAAATTGTAAATGAATCATCCATTTAATTTACGTTTGTACCGGAATTCACCTCAGAAATAATAAAAATAAATTGAACAATGTACCACTTAAAAAAAACCCTTGCCATGAGTTTGACAAATGTCATGTCATAGTGAAAATAATTTTGCTAGTCAGATATCAACTCACGGATTGTAATTACTATGAACAATAACGTTTGGCTCGTTGTAAAGTGTGAACTAGCATTCTTCGGTAAAACAGACAGACTGCAAAAAGTTAAGCTTAGTTTAGTTTTTAGTTAGTTTATTAATTCGCAGCAAATGTTGCTATTTTAAATATGTAAATGCATATTATTGTAAGTATGTTGTTCTCCTTAAATAAACTACAGCAAGTCTCCAATCTAATTTTGTTAAAAATTAATCTTAATATTCTTTTCTGGGCAATGAGTATCCTTTGAATATGTCTTCTTTCACACGCTAGTATGTTATAGCAGAGATAAGGATATACCTTTGAGTAGAAGAGTGTTATAATTGACTCTGGTGGTAAAATTGGTTTCAGTTTTAGAACTGCATAGTAAGCAGTATTTAATTTACTACACTCATAATCAACATGCTGGCACCAGGCGAGTTGCTCGTCCTCAGCAATCCCAAGAACTTTGATGCTCCGATTTAAATTAACAATTGGTGTCTTTCTATTAAAAAAACTGAATGTTTACTGTTTTTTTATTATATGGAAGTAAATTATTAGCATTCATTATGGTCTGTATTTGACCGATCCTGCATTATTTTGCAGAATACACGCATCCTTTCTTCATCCACTAACAGTATGTCCTGATGGCATTGATGTTTTTAAGAATGATAACCATACTTCTTCAGAATTTTCTGTACAGAGAATTTAGAAACGTTGCACTCACGAGCAATGCATCGTATGCTAGCTGTTGATTCAGTATTAATCAAACCCAAAACTGTTCCAATTCATCGTTGTTTCTTCTGTTCCGTTTGCATGTAATGTCACGAACTGTGAGTAAACTGACGCCACTGCAAAATGTTTTGATAATGAATATGTTCTCTTCATTGGAATAACTCAGATTATTGTTCATAGTAATTACAATCCGTGAATTGATATTTGACAAAATTATTCTCACCATAACATGACATTTGTCAAAGTCATGGCAAGGGTTTTTATTAAATGGTAAATGGTTTAAACTTATTTTTATTATTCCTGAGGTGGATTCTAGTACAAACGTAAATTAAATAGATGATTCATTTACAATTTTCAATTCTCTAAAAAATATTCCTTTACGATTTTTCTCTAAAATGAATAGGGGAGCTAATAATTACACATATTTAATTTTACATGTTAAATCCCTATGTTCGCCCCTTATCGCAGACACTCGGTATAGAGCCAAGGAGCCATGGCACTACCTGTAGTTTCAAGCTCAGCAAGAATTTTTAATTAATTCTTAACACTTTTTTGCCAGTTACTTTGGTCTAGGAAGATAAATCGTTCTTTCTTTCTTCAAAAAAAGAGGGGAGGGAGGTATATTGTATAAGTACCATCAACATGTTCTAACTAACGGCCTTTAATAATAATAATAATAATAATACGTTTATTAACGGGATTCACCCTTTTTTTACATTGTAATACATACATATATTGAGTACTAAAAATTAATACATAATAATGGTTTGAGCAAGTACAAAATAAAAATCTATTAACCTTATATACAAAGAAAGATATACTATAGCGACTGGGTTAGTTAACGCATTACTATATAACTAGAAATTATACACGAACCAATTATGGTTTCTGAGTCAGTAAAAACCAAAGCATTAATTAATTTTGGAAATAATGACTGACAGGAAGCCAGAGAATTATTAAAAATGTCAAACTCATGAGACATATTGAGCAAATTTACATTTCGCATAATTATTTCTATTAGAGAATAATAACCATAATTAGTTCGATGAAAATTCGGTCGAAACAAAGATGCATTGCGAATGGGTCTATTATGTGAGTGAAAATTAAAATTCAGCATGGATAACAACTCTGGAGATACGATTTCACCATTTATAAGTTTATGGACAAAGCAAATCCCAGCAATTATATGACGGCCATTAATTGACTTTAGATTTATGTTAATATTAAATCTGTAAAATAAGTAGCGAACAAATTTATTTTGATTTTTTTCTAATTTGGCAATATGAGTGTCATAAAATGGGAACCAAACTAATGCACCATACTCTAGGTGAGAACGAACAAAGGAGTTATATAAAATCATTAACGTTTTGACATTAAAATGTTTACTATTACGTATAATAAAACCTAATGAACGCATAGCTTTATTGCATACAAATAGTAAATGTTTCCCAAAATTCAGTGATGTATCCAGAAATATCCCCAAGTCTTTAATAGAATTAACCCTTTCAAGGGGAATATTTTTAATTAAATATTCGTAATCAACCCATTTCTTTTGCTTATTAAACGAAATAGCTTTACATTTTTTTTATATTAAGATCCAAATCATTTAGATCACACCAACTGCATATATTATTGAGATCATCCTGAAGTTTATGACAGTCATGAATGGAATTAACTTCTAATAAAATTTTCATGTCATCTGCATAGAGATAACATCTGGTGTGCTCTAAATAGTCACTAATATCGTTAATAAGAATCAGAAATAAGATGGGGCCACAGTGACTACCTTGTGGAACACCTGATAATACATTAATACTGTTAGATATGAAATTACCGATTCGTACATTTTGTTGCCTAGAAGTTAAATAAGAACGAAACCAATTTACAACACTATTATTAAATCCATATGCATCCATTTTTGAAAGTAATATGGTGTGATTGACTCTGTCGAAAGCCTTGGAAAAGTCGGTATATATCACGTCAAGTTGGCTCTTTTTTTCCAAGGCTGATAGAATGGATGAATGGAATTCCAGTAAATTGGTGATTGTAGATTTTCCTTGACAGAATCCATGCTGTGTTTCCACGATAGTTTCCTTAGCTAGCCATACTAATTGCTTAGAAATCATTTTGTCGAGTATTTTTGGGACAAATGACTGAATTGCGACTCCTCTGTAATTTGGAATCAAATCCCTTCTGCCAGATTTATGAATAGGTATTATATAACTCTTCTTCCAAATGTTCGGAAATGTTTCTTCTTCGAGAGAGTAACAAAATAAAATGTGTAAGGGTTTCGATATCGTACACACACATTTTGACAGAAAGATTGCTGGAACGCCATCAGGACCACAGGTTGTGCTACTGCCTAGTAATTCTAACTCCTCATATACCTCATGTAAGGAAATTGAAAATTTTGAATTATTCACTTGCTTGTTGAAAATAAAATTACATGTCTTGTTATCCATACGTTTATAGGTCTCGGAAAAATAAGTTGCAAAGCCTGCTGAGATGTTTTCACCGTTATCGAGGATTTCGTTTTCCAACAACATTATGTTTGGTATACCATCACTTTTTTTGAGTTTAGAAATGTGCTTCCAAAAATTTCGTGGATTTAGGCATATGTCGTTTTCAATTTTGTTCAAGTATAAGTTATGAAGCTCGGAACTTAATTGTTAGCATTGATTGCGTATGTATTTAAATTTGTCATAATCAGAAGGTAGACGCGACTTCTTATAACTAACATGTGCTATTTTCTTCTCTTTAATTAGTCGTATTAAATCTTTATTGAACCAAATAGGGTAGTTACTATTAAATATTCTTTTTGTAGGAACATATAAACGAATAGCTTCATCAATAAAACCATAGAATATGGCAACCATCTCATTAATGTTCTTTCCTAGAAATATGTTCTCCCACTGAATGTGTGCAAGGAAATTGTTAATGGCTTCATAATTAGCATTATAGTAGTCAGGAATATCATTATGTATACTTAAAGTAGGCAATGAATCAGAAATGTATATATTGATGTCGGTTGGATTGTGATGAATTGATAATTTGCTAAGAGGGTCATCGGATAAGCATACATCAAATTCATTGAAATCCGTGAATACTAATTCCAAAAATTTACCATTAGAATTAGATATTAGCAATGCGATATGATAAAATATTTCTAAAACATCTGCTCCGTATGTCCGAAAAAAAATGTATCAAAGCCCTGATATTGATAAGTGATTTTGAGTGGCAGTCCGTTGTGATTTCCTTTGATTTTAACCGAAATTTCACTTTTTTTTCAATATTTGTTGCAAAAAACTGATATTTTTGAAGTTTTAGTTGAATAACAACATTAATCTGCAGAATGTTTTGATCTTCTGCAAAAATATTGAAGCCCTGATAACGATAAGCGATTTTAAGTGACAGATCATTGTGCTTTGCTTTGATTTTAAGCGAAATTTAACGTCAATTTGTGTTACAAACAACTGATATTTTCAAGTTTTTAATTGAATAACTCTAAAACCAACTTCCGAAAATTTTGATCTTTTGTTTGAACATTGGAGTCTTGATAATGATAAATAATTTTGAGTAACAGTTTGTTGTGTTTTGCTTCGATTTTCACTAAAATTTTATCTTTTCCAAACATTTGTTCAAAAAATTGACATTTTCGAGATTTCAGTTGAATAACTCAAAAACCATCTGCAGAATGATTGAATATTTTGCATGAATATTGAAGCCTTGATATTGATAAGTGATTTTGAGTGACAGTTCATTGTGATTTGCTATGATTTTAAACAAAATTTCAATTTTTTTTCAAGATTTATTACAAAAAAAAACATTTTTTGGTTTCTAGTTGAATAACTCAAAATCAATCTGCAGAATATTTTGATCCTCTACATAAATATTAAAGCCCCAATATTGAATAAGTAATTTTGAGAAACACTTCATTGTGATTTACTTTGATTTTAACCGAAATTTCACGTTTTCCCAATATTTGTTACAAAAATTGACATTTTCGCGTTTTTAGTCAAATAACTCAAAAAACATCTACAGAATGTTTTGATATTTTGCATAAATATTAAAGTTCTGATATTAGCAGGTAATATTGAGTGACAGTCCGTTGTGATTTATTTTGATTTTAGCTAAAATTTCACTTTTTCCCAATATTTGTTACAAATATTTGATTTTAAACGCATTTTCACTTTTTCTCAAGATTTAATATAAAAAATAAAAGTTTCAAAAATTTGAAAAGATCAATCTGCAGAATGTTTTGATCTTCTGCATGAATATTAAAGCCCTGATAGTAATAAGTGATTTTGAGTAACAGTTCATTGTGATTTGTTTGATTTTATACGAAATTTTACTTTTTCCCAATATTCGTTACAAAAATGGTGATGTGGCCATCATGTTACTTTCTCCAACTTGATGGTATCATTTATATTTACGTTTTCAGGGTTTATTTTCAATTGAAATAATATTTTAAATGTACATCGAGCGTTGTGTAAACTCGGATGAAACTGACGTTTAAAACGTCAAAATTATGAAAGATGAAAAAATTAAAAAACTCAGATTACTCAAAAACTAAAGGGATTTCGAAAAAAGTTTATTTTTTATAAGTCGTTCATTTTAGTAGTCTCTACAATTATTATTAACATAAATTTGCTGTAACTATTATCGTTTCATAATTATAAACCAAAAATTTAAAAAAAATTAATAAAAATTTTTCTCGAATAGCAATGATTTTATGAAAAATATTTTCAAGCAAAAGATGTTGATTTCTTTGTTTTCTTCAATGTTTGTTTAAATGTTTTTGTAATATTTTTCATATTTAAGAAAATATTGGCAAAAAACAAAAAACAGTTAAGGTAAACACCCACTTCCGGTGTACAAAATTTTACCAAAAGCTTCTCAGTTCTTCGGATTATCAAATCAGACGTATGTTCAAAGTTTGATATTAATTGCTCTGTTAGTTTTTGAGATACAGCGCACACAGACCGACACACACACACAATTTTTTTTTCCAGAAATTGTTGAAATGGCATCTAGGGACCCCAAAACAGACATTTCCGTAAAAAAATTTTTGAAAAAAAATCACGATCACAATACTTTCTCGTACTTCGTAACGGAGAAAGTAAAAAACTGATATTTTCGAGTTTTTAGTTGAATAATTCAAAAAGCATCTCTAGAATGTTTTGATATTTTGTTTGAATATTTAAGTCATAATAGTGATGGTACGTTGTAATTTGCTTCGATTTTAACCGAAATTTCAGCTTTTCTAAATATTTGATTAAATAAATTGACAGTCTCGAATTTTCAGTTGAATAATTCAAAAACCATTTTCGGAATATATTGATTTTTTGTTTAAATATTAAAGTCCTGATAATTATAAGTAATTTTAATTGACAGTCCGTTGTGATTTAATTCTATTTTAGCCGAATTTCATGTAGTCTCGTATTTTGTATTTTAAAGGTGAAATGTTTCGAGTGAGGTATAATAAATGTTTTTTAACTTTTATGTTGGGCAGGGGCGGGTCGTTATATAGAGCCAAGGAGCCATGGCACTACCTGTGGTTTCAAGCTCAGCAATGATGTTTAATTAACTCTTAAAACACTTTTTCGCCAGTTATTTTAGTCCAGGAACCTAAATCATTCTTTCTTTCTTTCTACAAAATAAGGAGGCGGGGTATATTGTATATGTGGCTCCTACCATCAATATGTTCCACGAGCCGCCACTCATACACGGCATACCTGTTGATATGTGATACATTTTTAGGATTTAATTTAAAAAAACATTTCAGAATTATACCCTTTAGAGTGTTAGTGTTTGTGTTTTCTGATTGCATGGGATTAACCGCCAAAACCTGTTGACGACAAGAGGCCTCGAACTGATTTTTCTTTTTTGTAAGTTTGGATTTTCTTGCATGCTGCCTCTTTCACCGAGATTGACATCAATTTTGAAATTGTAAATCGAATACTCTGAATATTTTTTTTTATTCTCGCAATCTTACATATAAATCAATTATTTGTGTTTATTAACTCATTCACTGGTATTCCCCCCTCGTCGAGAACCTGAAGCCACACGAATGTATTATTGACTTTCCGACAAGTTTCACAAGAAGTTAAGTTAATCTTAATTTTCAGTAAGTTCACCAATGAAAATTATTTGGCCTATAAAATATTTCGCCAAATTCTTGACTTGAAATTTGACAACATAGTATTTGACAACTACAGGGATAATTTAATATGCTGCTTCATTTTCAACAGTTTCATTTTCTTCTACGTCATCATCTGCTTCCTGTTCATAATTTTGATCAGGGTCACTTTCTGGCAGTGTGGCAGTAGCAGCTTCCTCTTCCGCTCTTATATCATCAATGCTAAAGCTTTGACCTGCAGGCAGGTTAATCTTATTTTTCTTTTTCCTAGGCACTTGTCCATCAACACCTCGTAAATATTTTAAAATGTCAATGACCTGAGTAGAAACTTTTTCCTCGATTTATTCTTTATCAGGTGTTTATTTTGGATAGTCTGGTAATCGCTAAGCGTCCAGTCTTTTGACGGGTAATTATTTTTGAATTTCGTAACTTTTTTCGGTTTTTTAATAAATAATGGTTAACTAATTTTCGAATGTCTACATCGTCAAGGGGAAATCCCCAAGAAGTCAAGAGTTGAGCATTATTCACAATATTAAATTCCTTAGCACCAGTTAGTGCATTTGGTCGCGTTATTCTTTACATTTATTATATAGCATTCCTACAGAAATCTTTTGCTTCTCGGAACCATAACTTCTTTAATTCCATCAAATTTACAGCTAAATCAAGCATCTCTGGTTTATAATTTCCATAATTTCTCCTTCCCGGCTTCCTTTTGTTTGAGTGAACCATATTTCTAGAAAAGATCCCATCAAAATATTAATATAAAAATAATTAACACCTATTAATATTAATAAAATAATAATTTGATCCATGGAGTTATTTTGAACGGTCGTTCAATTATAAATTAGTAAATAATGGCATCAAACTATTTCTGTTCGAGTTGCTGTAATATTACAAAAACATGTAAACAAATATTGAAAACAATAAAGAAATGAACATATTGTGTTTGCAAATATTTTTCATAACACTATTTTAAGGAAAACAACTTCACTTATCCAAACCGTGAACACAACACAAGGTCGAAACGAATACTTAATGTCTTTACTCCAAGAAGCATTAAATCGATTGGCACAAAATCTTATACCAACATAGCACCTAGATTATATAACATGCTTCCCGCTGAATATCGTGAACGCAAAAATAAAGCTAAAAAAAATATAAAATCATTCGTCAAAACTCACTGTGCAGATATACAATCTTTATTTTTTTTATTGAAATATCCTAAGCGACCCTAAAAGGACAATTTTTTGTTTTGTTTGATGTATGTATACAGGGTGTATTTGAAATAACGAACAGGCATTTAAGGGCACATACACAAAATATTTGTGAACCGATTTCCGTCAAAATTTATTCGAATTTTTTTTTTGAATTTTCCTAATTTTTCGAGGTTTTTTAAACATTTTGAGAACCGATGCTTTTCTCATTTAATTAGATCTGCATTGAATGTGTGTTTGTTTATTTAAAATGCGAGATACGATTTCTTGCCTCCGAAATTGTTATCGCAACGTTTTTTTTTGTAAAAGATAAACAGTCCTCAAGTTCATTGACGCTTAAAGAGCTCTTAGATATTTCCTCCGCGCTTGTTGTAATTCGATATCTAAAGCCGATGCCGTTTAAAAATTAGGTCACATTACCACTGCCCCCCCAAACATGTTGCGTATTTTCACTCATTAACTTTAATAATTAATTGCGGGCTTTTTGTTACAGTTATAAACAAAATAATTGCGAATATTGTTTAAAAATAATATAATCTCTTTGTAGTTACGAGCCTGTTCGTTATTTCAAATACACCCTGTATGTAGAGGCATGTATATATCTTGTTTAACTATCTTTACAGTTCTTATTTCACTGAAATCAATACACAAAAATCACATACAAGGATATTCTTATCCTTCCGTGATCATCATAACTTTATTGAAACTCTATGTTAACTGTAAATTGTACCACATATGTAAATATATCTCAATATAGACTATTATTATTATTATTATTATTATTAGATCGCGAGAGAATGCGGCAAAAATCTCCGGAGCCAATTGAATTTAAGATTGTCACTGCGCAACACGCCTCAAGTGCTTGATACAACTCTACAATGCATTTGTAAAGTAGTACATGCAAGCATAGCAGCGTCGATACATGGCTGACTTTTTCAAAATTTGGTATTTCCCGAACAGTTACAGCAACGACCGAAAGTGTAGAGCCGACGTCTTCCACACAGTTCGGGAAATACTTCGAAAAACTCACCAATCCATGCATCGACGCTCGAAGTTTGCACCTTTGTGGAGTCATTGTACATAAGTAATTATAAAATAATGATGTAAATAAACATTATGTTTCCTTTGCTGATTTTTTCACATCAATGCGTTTCTTGCGTCAATACAAAACATGATTATTGTGCTTTACCACCCCTTGAAATTTGGCCCATGACATCTGAATCACCCTATATACTCATAACAATTAAAGTTACGAATAGGTTAAATATTTACATATTTAGGCTACTTTTCGTCTTCACTAAATTTAAATATGATAATTATTGATAAGATTGTAAGTCAAAATCTTTATTTTTTAACACTTCGTTTATGCACTTTATTAGGATCGTCACTATACGTCAACTTTCTAGAACTTATTGTTGCACAATTTTGAGTAATATTTTGTATTGTTTTAAAAAGTTAATGACTAGTAGTGTTATTGTTACTTTAATTATAAAATTGGAATTTTTTGTTCTGTTGGGAAATAAACCTATTATTATTATTATATAAAAGGAACTAACATAAAATAGTCTTGCAGCTTTACCATTTTTTTTATTTTGTTGAAATATTTACATCCACGTAATTGATTTCTATTTTAATCATCCTGTGTAAAAATGTTGAAATATTTATTCCGCGCGTTAGGAGAGGATTAATGGTGTTGTCGGCTGCGTTTCTTAAAATGTTACAGCAGCTTCCTGAAGATATAAGATTTCACATCTCCACGTTATATTTTTAAATTGTTAACAATACGTTCGTTTTAAAGATGAGCACGAAAATAACTCGTCCCAATTCCATTAATCATCAATAATGTTGGATACAAACGTTGAGTAGACTACACTGAATAAAGTGAATAATATTTTCCTTTTGGGAATAAAGCGGTTAGTACACCTAAACCCTCTCGGAATTAAGAAATGTTGTGAACAGCTATATCCGAATGAATCAAATAATCGATATGGATTATTTTTATTAGTACAATTTATTGAGACTTAATGTATATTAATAGCTGCGGTGATGTTTATGCATTCGGTATTTATTGTATTACCAGCTTCCATGAAGGCTTTGTGGTGCTTTAGTAAGTACATATTCGCTAAATGTTAATGACTCGATGGAAAACACATTTATGGAACATGGCAATTTCCATAAATAATGTCACTGGTTTAGGCGGAATTGTAACGTGACAGTATCTGACATGTCTTTTAGAAAATATGACAATACGATATTATTTATAACAAAATAAACGCCAGGATATGTAGGGTAAGTAGTTAACTGTGAGAAATGATGTGTTTGAGGTGGCGTTGTAATTTTGATTGCACGTAACCTATTTTTTGTGGACTTGCTAGAAACGACTATATCAAAGTAATTCTATTTGGGATGAACGTCACTGAAGTTGATATCATCAACAAGAATTTCTCATAGAGCTGCAGAGTGATATAATATGTCAAGGTAGATATAAAATCAAAGAGAAAGAGAAACTTATGTTGCTTTTAGTAGAAAAAATAAATAAATTTAACTGACTTAACGGTTTGATCTCAAGCAGAACTGTTTAGATACTATTGAAAAAGTCGAAATATTGAAAACTGGAGGAATAATCGCCATTTTTCATGCTGGGGTCCACCGGACCCGGTGTGTCATTTATGTGATTTTTGAGACGTGTGTCATTTAAGGGTTAAAATGGAAAATTAGTATATTCTTAGATTTACGCAATTGACTCAGTGTAGGTGTTATCGCTGGCGCCAGACTGTTCGGCAGCGAAATATTTGGACAACGTGATTACCACTGTTTACATATTACAAGTGCCCAATTTTGGACCTTGCCCGGTAAATTTCTCAAAAGAATAATCACTGTAGTAATCAAGCTCTGTTAGTTTTAGTTAGTCTTAAATAATGTAATAATAACCACAAAACAAAATAAGGAAACGAATTAAACTCGCTGAGTATAAATATGTATACCATCAACCACGGACGCCTGTGTCCAAGTTCGTGCGTTAGAAAAACCAAAATACTTACGTGAAAACGACTTAAAGATCAATTCAAACAAATTGGGCTGCCAGGGTCGTTACACAAGTTTTCAAAGTCCAAAAATTATAAATTGTGATTTTGATTTTTTAAATTGCATAACTGCCGAACATTGATGATTCAAACGTCAAAATGTGAAAAATTTAATATTTTATAGTTTTAAAATGGATAACGAAATTTTCTCGTAAAATGAAGAAAAATTGCAAAAATTACACAATTTTGAAAATTTCAAAATAGCGATTTTGTTTTTGTTTTTATATTGTACAACTGCCGACATTATCCGATTTTGATGACTCTAACACCAACAGGTGGCAAACTTATTGCAAAGCTGGTTCTCATTTTTTTGTGGAATTGACACAAAAGTCAAAACGTTCAACGATTTCAAATTTGCAATTTTGATTTTTGAAATTGCACAACTGCACGCGTTCGAATTTGTTGATTCAAACACCAAAATATGACGAATTCAATGTAATTTCAAAAGAGATTACAAATATTTTCCTGAAATTAAAAAAAACAAAATGCAAAAATCTATTTTTTTTGAGTAAGACGTTTTTAAAACCGAAATTTTGATTTTTCAAATTGCCAAACGATTTGGATGTTTTCAACGTCAAAATGTGGCAAATTTAGTGGTCCATAATCTTTGTCTTGAATAATAATACATTTATTAACGGGACATCGCCCTTGAAAAATACAAAATAACTAAAATGTACATTTCTATGAAGTAAAGTAATCTTAATCTAAAAATATATAACATTATTTGGCTATATGCACCAGGTCGAGTGTGAACAAATAAGACTTAAAAGCTTATAGTTTCCCAGAACGTCAAAATTGTACGTTTTCAAAGTCTAAATGTTGCGATTTTGATTTTGTTTAAATTGCGCAACTCTCCAACGCGTTCATCGATTTTGATTTTAATATTTTTCAAATGTTAAAACTTCAAAATTTTCTCGTGAAATTATCACAAAATATATCTAAATATTGCGATTTTGATTTTGTTTAAATTGCGCAATTCTCCAATGCGTTCATCGATTTTGATTTTAATATTTTTCGAATGTTAAAACTTCAAAACTTTCTCGTAAAATTATCACAAAATATATCTAAATATTGCGATTTTGATTTTGTTTTAATTGCGCAACTCTCCAACGCGTTCTTCGATTTTGATTTGAATAGTTTTCAAATGTTAAAACTTCAAAACTTTCTCGTAAAATTATCACAAAATATATCTAAATATTGCGATTTTGGTTTTGTTTAAATTGCGCAACTCTTCAACGCGTTCTTCGATTTTGATTTTAATATTTTTCAAATGTTAAAACTTCAAAATTTTCTCGTGACTTTATTACAAAATATATCTAAATATTGCGATTTTGATTTTGTTTAAATTGAGCAACTCTCCAATGCGTTCATCGATTTTGATTTTAATATTTTTCAAATGTTAAAACTTCAAAATTTTCTCGTGACATTATTACAAAATATATCTAAATATTGCGATTTTTATTTTGTTTAAATTGCGCAACTCTTCAACGCGTTCTTCGATTTTGATTTTAATATTTTTCAAATGTTAAAGCTTCAAAATTTTCTCGTAAAATTATCACAAAACATATCTAAATATTGCGATTTTGATTTTGTTTAAATTGCGCAACTCTTCAACGCGTTCTTCGATTTTGATTTTAATATTTTTCAAATGTTAAAACTTCAAAATTTTCTCGTGACATTATTACAAAATATATCTAAATATTGCGATTTTGATTTTGTTTAAATTGAGCAACTCTCCAATGCGTTCATCGATTTTGATTTTAATATTTTTCAAATGTTAAAACTTCAAAATTTTCTCGTGACATTATTACAAAATATATCTAAATATTGCGATTTTGATTTTATTTAAATTGCACAACTCTTCAACGCGTTCTTCGATTTTGATTTTAATATTTTTCAAATGTTAAAACTTCAAAATTTTCTCGTGACATTATTACAAAATATATCTAAATATTGCGATTTTGATTTTGTTTAAATTGAGCAACTCTCCAATGCGTTCATCGATTTTGATTTTAATATTTTTCAAATGTTAAAACTTCAAAATTTTCTCGTGACATTATTACAAAATATATCTAAATATTGCGATTTTGATTCTGTTCAAATTGCGCAACTCTCCAACGCGTTCTTCGATTTTGATTTTAATATTTTTCAAATGTTAAAACTTCAAAATTTTCTCGTGAAATTATCACAAAATATATCTAAATATTGCGATTTTGATTTTGTTTAAATTGCGCAATTCTCCAATGCGTTCTTCGATTTTGATTTGAATATTTTTCAAATGTTAAAACTTCAAAATTTTCTCGTCAAATTATCACAAAATATATCTAAATACTGCGATTTTGATTTTGTTTAAATTGCGCAACTCTTCAACGCGTTCTTCGATTTTGATTTTAATATTTTTCAAATGTTAAAACTTCAACATTTTCTCGTGAAATTATCACAAAATATATTTAAATATTGCGATTTTGATTTTGTTTAAATTGAGCAACTCTCCAACGCGTTCTTCGATTTTGATTTTAATATTTTTCAAATGTTAAAACTTCAAAATTTTCTCGTAAAATTATCACAAAATATATCTAAATATTGCGATTTTGATTTTGTTTAAATTGCGCAACTCTTCAACGCGTTCTTCGATTTTGATTTTAATATTTTTCAAATGTTAAAACTTCAAAATTGCCTCGTGAAATTATCACAAAATATATCTATCATTTTGCGATTTTGATTCTGTTTTAATTGCGCAACTATGCAACGCGTTCTTCGATTTTGATTTTAATATTTTTCAAATGTTAAAACTTTTTAAGTTCGAAAATTTTAAATTCGTAACTCTGATTTTTGAAATTGCACAACTGCCAAATTTAGTGCAATTTGAAAACTGGTTGATAATTTGGTTCTTGAAATTAACGCTAGACGTCAAAATTGCACGTTTTCAAAGTCCAAATATTAGAAAAAGCGATTTTAATTTTTCAAATTGCATAACTTCCAATCGCGGTGTCTAATTTTGATGTTTCTAACGTCAAAATATGGCAAAATTCGTGTAATTTAAAACAATTTTTGTGAAGTTACTGCAAACTGACAAAATTGCACGTTTTCAAAGCCCAAATATTAAAAATTGCGATTTTGATTTTTTTAATTGCACAACTGTCAATCACATTGTCTAATTTTGATACTTCCAACGTCAGAAAAAGTGGCAAATTAAGTAGAATTTAAAAATTGATCAAAACATTTTTCATGAAATTAACGCAAAATGACAAAATTGCACGTTTTCAAAGTCCAGATATTAAAAATTGCGATTGTGATTTTTAAATTGCCCAGCGCGTTTTTGGATTTTGATTTTTTTTAATTTATCACTCTCTCGTGAAATTATCATACATACAAAATTCTCACTTGTTTTAAATTCGAAGATTTTAGATACGCGATTTTAATTTTTCAAATTGCACAATTTCCAATCGTGTTGTCTGATTTGGATGTTTCTAACGTCGAAATAAGGCAAATTTAGTGTATTTTAAAAATAGATTAAAACATGTTTCTTGAAATTAACACAAAATGACAAAATTACACATTTTCAAAGTCCAAATATTAAAATTTGCGGTTTTGATTTTTTTTTAAATTGCAAAACTACCAATCACCTTGTCTGATTTTGATAATTCTAACGTAGGAAAATATGACAAATTTAGTGTAATTGAAAAATTGATTTTAACATTTTTCGTGAAATTAACGCAAAATGTCAAAATTGCAAAGATTTTGATTTTGAAATTGTACAACTGCCCAGCGCGTTCTTCGATTTTGATTTGAAGTTTTTTTAAATTTTAAAACTTTTTCGTGAAATTATCACAAAATGTGAAATTCTCAAATTGGTTTAAACCGCATCTCGATGTCTTGGGTAGAAGGAAAGTTACGGTAAATGAAAGACATTAGGAGATTTTGTTTTATTTTTATTTTGAAGAAGAGGGCCATGACAAGTGGGATTTGGGGGAGCTCTCGAACCTGCACCTTTTGCAAATTTGACCATCTCTCTATCTCTTCAAATGCAGAAGTTGCCCATGTTGTTCCAACGAAATCCGGACACCCTGTATATTTTAAATTTATTGTAGAATTTATAAATTACTCGTAATAGATATTTGTGTATATCAGTAGTGTACTCGTAAACCATTGAATTGAATATACATTTTCCAATAAAGGTTGGGCTGAAATTTAAATTTTCGATTGTTAAATAATTTACAATGAAAATTTCAAGACGCACGATGACCTTAGCCGTCGACGCGCCTTAAACTTAAAATGCATCATTCATTCAACATTCATAATAATGTATTAAAAAACTGATTGCAAATCCATATTAATAACGTCTATTCGATTTTTACAATATTTAAAATCAAATATTTATTCATTTCATTTAATACAATTAAGTATGAAACATTTAAATAACTCAATTGTATCGTAACAATTAGTGGCAGTAGACTATAACTAATAACAAAATTAGTCGTTTCAATTATTCTAATGTCGACTCGCCCATTTCGAATTGATTTATGATTTATCACCGCCGGAGGAGTTGGCGAATAGAGGCTATATCCGTAATGGCACTAATTAATTGGTTATTTGAAGAGGAGAGAGCGTCAATATTTGAGACTATCTGTGTACAGATAGTGTAGTCGTGTATTATAGACTTATTCCGTTTCTTTGTGTGTATGCATGTGTGTGCTTACTTTAGCCTCTCCCCATATGTGCACACACACACACACACACACACACACACAGGATATTTTCTCATCGAACCTAATGACACACGTGAGTATCAACAAGGAATAGAGACGTCTGGAAGTAAAACGAAAGCTTCAAAAATAGATTTAAAAAATCATAGGTTTTTGGTGTATTCAATCTTTCCATAAGTAAATTAATTATATTTACTTTTCTATATCGATGGATCACCAGGTTCTTGACCGAAACTGGATTTGAAACGGAGACCCTGTGCACTGAATTTAGGGTGCTACGCGCTGAGACGTTTTTATTAAATTTTTTATTTATTTGTTATTTAACTCATAATTACAAATAAATACAAAAGTACATCAGTTCATCTCATCTTGTTATACTAACTTTAGTGATTTGCAGCGCCGGTGCTGGGGTTTACGCTGCTACAGGCTAAACAAATTTTGCCGCCCTAAAGAAAAAAAGTTTTGCGAAATTATTTTAAAAACGCTATTTTTGTTTTTCAAATTTGTTAAGAAATGTGGCCATCATGTAACTTTCTTCGATTTGATGGAATAAAACGGATTTTTATAATAAATTTCAAATTTATCAATTTTTTTTCAGATTTCGAAAAATATTTCTTGTTGGCCAACATGAAAATAATCCACGCAATCCGCCTGGAAAAAAATGTCATCACTCTGTTTAAAGGGGAAACAATTCTAAAAATATCAACGCACTTGGAATTAACCTAAAATTTTCCAAATCTTTTCAGAAGTGACATATTTTTGACATATGAAAAAATAATTGACGCACCTTGCTTGTAAACAAAATGGCGACACTGTGTACTTGAATTTGGCGCAGTGAAATGTGCACCACCTGATTAAAAAAATTCGAAAAAATATTATTTCCCACGGAATTTGCTTCAAAATTTCAAAATTTGCTTAGAAATAACATACTTTTGATATTCCAAAAGATAATTGACGCAGCTTGCTTATAAACAAAATGGCAGCGCTCTGAACTAAAATTTGAGTGAGTTAAATATGCACCTCGTGATTAGGGTAACGGGATAAGATAATGGGTGTGGCGGCCTCTGCGCGATTTAAGTTGTAAGTGTAGAAACCTTGTTTTGAGTGAGTGAAATGCAAACCACCTGATTAAAAAAATTCTAAAAAAATTATCGCCCGCGGAATTTGCTTCAAATCTTCCAAATTTGCTTAGAAATAACATATTTTTAACATACCAAAAGATAATTGACGCACCTTGCTTGTAAACAAAATGGCGGCACTCTGAACTTAAATTTGACGGAGTGAAATGTGCACCACCTGATTAAAAAAAATCTAAAAAAATTATCGCCCGCGGAATTTGCTTCAAATCTTCCAAATTTGCTTAGAAATAACATATTTTTGACATACCAAAAGATAATTGACGCACCTTGCTTGTAAACAAAATGGCGGCACTCTGAACTTAAATTTGACGGAGTGAAATGTGCACCACCTGATTAAAAAAAATCTAAAAAAATTATCGCCCGCGGAATTTGCTTCAAAACTTCCAAATTTGCTTAGAAATAACATATTTTTAACATACCAAAAGATAATTGACGCACCTTGCTTGTAAACAAAATGGCGGCACTCTGAACTTAAATTTGACGGAGTGAAATGTGCACCACCTGATTAAAAAAAATCTAAAAAAATTATCGCCCGCGGAATTTGCTTCAAAACTTCCAAATTTGCTTAGAAATAACATATTTTTAACATACCAAAAGATAATTGACGCACCTTGCTTGTAAACAAAATGGCGGCACTCTGAACTTAAATTTGACGGAGTGAAATGTGCACCACCTGATTAAAAAAAATCTAAAAAAATTATCGCCCGCGGAATTTGCTTCAAATCTTCCAAATTTGTTTAGAAATAACATATTTTTGACATACCAAAAGATAATTGACGCACCTTGCTTATAAACAAAATGGCGACACTGTGTACTTGAATTTGGTGGAGTGAAACGTGCACCACCCGATTAAAAAAATTCTAAAAAGAATTATCGCTCGCGGAATTTGCTTCAAAACTTCCAGATTTGTTTAAAAGTAACATATTTTTGACATACCAAAAGATAATTGACCTACCTTGCTTGTAAACAAAATGGCGGCAATTTGAACTTAAATTTGGCGGAGTGAAATATGTACCACCTGATTAAAAAAATTCTAAAACAATTATCGCCCATGGAATTTGCTTCAAAATTTCCAAATTTGCTTAGAAATAACATAGTTTTGACATTCCAAAAGATAATTGACCTACCTTGCTTGTAAACAAAATGGCGGCACTCAGAACTTAAATTTGGCGGTGTGAAATGTGCACCACCTGATTAAAAAAATTCTAAAAAAATTATCGCCCACGGAATTTGCTACAAAATTTCCAAATTTGCTTAGAAATTACATATTTTTGACATACCAAAAGATAATTGACGCACCTTGCTTGTAAACAAAATGGCGACACTGTGTACTTGAATTTGACGGAGTGAAATGTGCACCACCTGATTAGAAAAATTCTAAAAAAATTATCGCCCACATATTTTTGACATACCAAAAGATAAAAAATCTGGAAAAATGCCGTTTTCTAGTTTTGGGTGTAATAAAATTAAATCAATTAAATCCGATCACACAACTGACCGGAAAAAAATACATACAATTTTACAGTGGAATAATAAGAAAAACTCATTTTTTACCATATTTCTGGTACAAGTCGAATATAGCAGTTAATGAGCATGCAAATCTCTTTTTTTGATATTTAAAACAAGGTTTCTACACTTGCAACTCAAATCGCGCGGGGGCCGCCACACCCATCTTATCCCGCTACCCCCTTTGTATATTTTTTCTTCTATACACCAAAAATGATAAATTTTTATTTTTAAATTATTTTTTTCGATAATCAAGGAATTTATGAAAATTTAACAAAAGATATCAAATCC
Organism: Ocypus olens; assembly: GCA_910593695.2. Taxonomy (NCBI): domain Eukaryota; kingdom Metazoa; phylum Arthropoda; class Insecta; order Coleoptera; family Staphylinidae; genus Ocypus; species Ocypus olens. The sequence goes on from OU343056.1 coordinate 17,373,141, forward strand.
TTCGTTATCTTTAAAATTTGTTAAAATGTTTTTCTAATATTTTTCATACTTAAAAAAAATACCGGGTTTACCAAAATCTTTTCAGTTCTTCAGACTATAAAAAAAAATTTTTTATATTATTCATTTCATTTCAAAATCTGTATTAGTTTTGCCATAGAGCGTGTGCAGACATTTTCCAAAAATAATGGCATCATAACGGATATTTTCGTAGAAATTTCGTATTCGAAAAAATCATAATAATAATAGTTATCCGTACAGAATTGCAATCATGGTTTTAGAATTCAAAATTTCAATAGAAATTCTATTTTGAGGTGCCCGGTATGATTCCGGCCTTTTTAAAAAATGTCTGTGGCATAAATTCACGCAAGATTTATGGATCGCATGTATTCGAAAATGCTGCAGGTGCAAGGGTCACGTGCAGTGGAGATTGGTACATAAATAATGCTTCAGCACTTCCTCTAGTAGGTATGGAGTCATATTGGCTGACCTTGAAATTGAGCTTGGCGTAGATCGCGCGCTGGGCTGCGAGCGCAAATGTTCTTATCACTCTTATCAACCGCAACATTTTAAAAACTCACTCGCCCTCGAATCACAAGCGAGGTAGATTTTTACTGATTTCATATTCGGAATCAAAATTCCTTTCATTCCGTACCATACACGATGCCCCTAGACCAGGGTTGTCAAACAGGCGGCCCGAGGGCCACATGCGGCCCTCGAGATAATTTTTGTGGCCCTCGATGCTCTAAGAATAAATGAAAATAGAAAATATTGTTATGAAGAAGATAGCGCGATAGATGAGTAAACACGTGCACATTTTTGTACCTGTAAAATATTTAATTAATCTATTGATCTAAAAGCAATTATATTATATTTTAATTATCCTATCGATATTCATATTCCTGAATCCTGAATTCAAAATATAAATTTCATAAAATTTGAAAATGTGATGTATCCCGCGTAAATCTGGCATGTGCACCAAATGGCCCCTGTTTCAATTGAGTTTGACACCCCTGCCCTAGACCATACGAAACCTAAGATACACATAAAATTCGATTTACAGGTTGTCTGATGGAAATATTCGAATTTAAAATCATCATAATGTTCAAAATTAAAAATCTTCAAAATAAAAATCATAAGCTTGGACGACCTTGAAATTGAGCGTATAAGAAGTTGTCTAATTTCAGGGTCAGGAGTCAGAGGATATATGGTGATGTTAGTGTAATGATTGGCTCCATGAAGTACGATTCAACATTATTCATGCCAGTACATTTTTGGTATGCTGTTAAGGATAGTGGCAGGTACGACGCCTCCGTTGTGATTGCGAAGATACTCAATGCAGACATCAGTAAATGGATTTATATTCCTGTAGTAATATTTGGAACTGAAGAAGAAGATGAAATTTATTTATTTTTACACCCCGTATATAGCATGCTCCTGAAATTAGGCAATTTCATATACGCTCAATTTCAAGGTCGGCCAAGCTGATTTTTATTTTGAAGATTTTTGATTTTGAATTCTTTGAAGTCTATTAAACTCCATTATATTTAAGCAAGGTCCAAATAAAGAATTACAAAAGTTTTGATGTGATAAAACCAGGGTTTCACAAAGCATTGTTTTTACTTTAGGGCTTAATATATATCTCTGCGGGTATAAAACTTTCAAGGCAGAATACGCCAATCTCGTTATTTTTGATATTTGCTCACAAAATTTTAAGTTACTGTCAAGATAGATTCCCAAGTTCTTTACGCAATTCTCAAAGTTAACTTTGTGATTTCCCACAGAAACATGCATCAATTCCCGAACCATGCTCACTTTCTTAGTAGGTCCAAATAAAATAGCAGTTGTTTTTAGCGGGTTTATTACGAGTGAATGCAACTCTGATTGCTTGCAAATATAATCGAGGTCCATATTTAATTGACTGGAGGCTGTATCTAATGCATTATCTGGAAACGAAAGATATATTTGTGTGTCATTAGCATATTGATGCACCTTACTAAATTGTACCCCTATATAGTATACAGTAAGAGACCCAGAATTCACCCCTGTGGTACACCAGTTTTTAGAGTAATTGGTGTCGAAAGTTGTTCATCTACTCTAATTTGCTGCTTTCGTTCTGTCACATATGATTTTACCATTTCAATAGAAAAGTCGCCAAATCCAATAAATTTTAAGATGCTAAGAAGAGTCGCATGGTTCAGTGTATCGAAAGTTTGACTAAAGTCTAATAGTACCACAGCGGTAAGTTTATTGTTGTCCGTTTCACGCAAAATATCATCAGTTAGATCCAGGAGAGCTGTCTCACAACTGTGATCTTTGCGAAAACCTGATTGTTTTTCGGAAGGATCTTGTTTGTACTTAAGAAGTCTTTTATTTGAATTTCAAGGTCGTTCAAGCTGATCTCATACGTATGAAATTCGTTGCAAACGGGTGCTTAACACCCCTAGAATATTATGTGTATCTTGACTTGCATATGATCTAGAGGCATCGTGTTTCGTACGGAATGAAAGGAATTTTTTCAAGGATTCTGAATATGAAATCAGAAAAATCTACCTCGCTTGTAAGAACATTTACGCTCGCACTCCAGCGCGCGATCTACGCCTGAACTTCATACGCTCAATTTCAATTTCAGCTTGGACGGATAACCGTCCAAGCTGACCCCACACCTACTCCTCTTTTCACTCTTGCGAGCGGTCAACAAAATGGTTTCAGCAAGATGGTGTTATAGCTTATATAACTTGCGTGAACAATTTCCAAATCATGACATTTAAAAAAATGGTGATTTGCGATGGCTGCCGCGATCGATCTAACGTCTTTGGACTTTTTTCTGTGGGAGTACCTGATCAAGTTCTACATCAACAAACCACAGATTTTATAGGAGTTGAAAGTCAAAATTAGAGCGAACATTGGGCAATTTATACCTGCCACACTGCAACAAGTAATGCAAAATGCAAAGAGCCGATGCGTGGACACTTAACCGAAATCATTTTTCACACTTATTGCAGAAAAAATTAATAAATTAAATCTTCTACAGGACAAGACGACGAATCTAGATTTTCTAGTGACGCTTCAGCCGCCTCTAGCTGAAGTACATGCTACAGGAGTTTTTTTAAGTAACCAAAAACTTTATCAGAGGTCCACGTACCTTTTGTTTTCAAATCCTTTATTTTTTGGCAATAACCACCAGATCGTCTTTTGGCTTGTTTTTCTTTCTGACATGTAAAGGGTAATATTTTTTTTTCACCAACGGGAGAGAAAGTCGATTTCTCAGTCGTCGAAATCGTGAGACAAATAACATTTCTCTCCCTAGGGCGAGAAGTAATCAATTCTGTCTCTAGGGAGAGAAGTAATCATTTCTCTCCCTATGAGATTCCGTTATATATTTTAACTATCACGGCTGACAGCGCCCTTTTCTAGGTCAAAATATACTTTTTGTGAAAAACTTAGTATATATACCTCGGGAAAGAATGCTATTTTTCCCTCGCGTTGTATCCTCTATTTATTTGATTTGGACTCACAAGGAGAGGATCAGATGTGTGACTCACCGATTTGATCAATTTTTGGCACACGCGTAGGTCATGACTAGGAGTGTAACAGGTACAAGCAATAGGGCGCACTATTCAGCCGTTTTCGAGAAAAAATGTTTTTTTAATTTGTTATTTATTCTTATTTTTATATACCTTTTGAGTTAACGAAAGTGTACCCAGCTTTTGGCGCATCGGTAAAACCTCCGATTCATGGTCAGAAGGTCGACGGATCGAACCCCATTGTTGAAGTTGGTTTAATTCATTTTCTTTTTTATAGTTTTTATAAATCCATGTGTATTTAAATACCTTTATTTTAGAATCAATTATATTAATTTCATTTTTAGGGGTAAAAAGATTCTTAAACAAATTAAACAGGAGATTGAAAAATCAATTATTATATTTCCAGACAATTTTTTTATAAATCCTTGTTCGATATTATTTTCTATATGCTATTGTGCTTTTCGGGCGATGAAGGACTACACGACCTAAAAAAAATAGTTTAGAACAAAATACTGGGAATAAAAATATTGGTTTTTCAATCTCCTGTTTAATTTGTTTAACAATCCTTCTCCTAAAAATGAAATTATTATAATTTATTCTAAAATTAACATTTTTAAATACTCCCGGATTTATAAAAAAACTATAAAAAAGAAAACTATTAAGAACTTGTCCAAAAGGATTTGAACCATGCACCTTGCGATTACAAACCGGAGATCTTACCAATACGCCACGGGGTCGATATTGTTTTATTAACGTAAATGGTAGATAAACACACAACAAATAAAAAACCCGTTTTTCTCGAAAACGGCTGAATAGTGCACCCTATTACTTGCACCTGTTACACTCCAAGTCATGACCTACACGTGTGCCAAAGATGGATCAAATCGGTGAGTCACACATGTGATCCTCCCCTTGTCAGTCGATTTTGGAGCGTTGCCATTTTGTTTTTACGTAGGATATGGCAATTGTTTTTATGGAAAACTAAACATGCATTGTTTGTTGGTGGATCTCGACCTCTTGAAGCAATTTCGTTAATTTTTTTTTTATCGTTTTCCAAATTAAAATTTTGAAATGAATTGAATTTTGCCGTTTTGTCACCTAAAGCATGGCAATTGCTTTGATGGCAAGTCATAAATGCGTTGTTGATTAAGGGATCTTAAGTTTTTGAAGCAAAATGTTTGGATTGATTACTTTGTTGTCATTTTTCAAATCGTAGAATGCAATTTTCGTTTTCTTAGTTTTAGTTTTGTTGTAATTGAAGGATCACGTCGTGTGAACTAGCTGTTGTGGTTGATGATTCTCGTTGGTCCAACAATTCAACACTTGTAGATCAGTCGTTATCGACTTGATACAATATAATTTAACTTCAAAAAGAGAGGCAGGTCGACGAATAAGGTGATTACTTTATTTTTGGTAGGAATTACAAAAATGAGTGTGTTTTCTGTATTCCAGCAAAATTCTTCTTTTTTTAATTAATTGTTTTTCTCGCCTCCCTGGTAACCGCGTTTTTCCGGGCTACCCGTGATCCTCGTTTCCATTTCTCCGTTCCATGACCCAGGCGGTCACCACACCACTCCCCGTCTAAAAGAGGCTACGGAAGGAAACAGAACAAGAGAAAGATACGTGTTTGCGAGAAATAAAAGGTTTTGTAGAAGATTTGTTAGATTTTAAAATTGAACGTGGAAAAACAGAAAGGTTGGTGGTGTTTTGTGTGTTTTTAACTGAAGTGGCCGAAATAGTGGAAAAATATCCAGGTTTCAGTCGGTCAATGGAAACGTTGTCTTGTTTACCGTCAATTTCAATTGTGTAAAATTTTGAATTTCGACTTAAAATTTTGAATGGGCCGTCGTAGCATGGATGTGTAATGTTTTTTACGCAATCCCGACGGACGAAAACATGCGTGCAAGTGTTTAAGTCGGCAGGAACGTAATTCCTGCGAACGGATGGCCGCGCCGCTGCAGGACCAAGTGTCTGCATATTGTCCCTCAGGTCGTCGAGAAATTTTGAACCAGAAGGAATTTTTTTACGCGCGGAATTTGGAAATATGAAATCGCCCGGCAAGCGTAATGTCTTGCCGTAGACGAACTCTGCAGTCGTTGCCAAAAGAGATGATTTGAAGACTGTCCGGAGCCCTAGGAGAATTAAAGGGAGTTGGGTTACCCAGTTCTTAGGATCGTTGCTCATTCGGATTGAGTCTTTTATTTGGCGATTGAGCCGCTCTACCAGGCCGTTACATTGCGGATGGTAGGCGGTTGTGGATTTGTGTTGTATACCGAAAGTCCTGCAGAATTCCTTCCAAGTGTTGGACTGGAACTGTCGACCTCGGTCAGTAATGACCGTAGATGGAGTTCCAAAACGTGCAATCCAACCACTCAGAAATGCTCGTGCAACGGAATCCGCAGTAATTTCGGTAAGAGGAATTACTTCTGGCCAACGCGTAAAGCGATCAATGCAGACCAGAAGGTATCTGAAATTGTCACAAATAGGCAAAGGGCCGATTATGTCGATGTGGATGTCGGTGAATCGGTCATCCGGGTCTGGAAATTTCACAATGGGTGACACAGTGTGGCGATGAATTTTGTTCTTCTGGCACTTCAAACAGGACTTGACGAAAAGTGCAATGTCATGGTTCATCCGCGGCCACACGTACCGTGCTGCTACGAGACGTCTCATTGCACGAGTACCCGGATGTGTAAGTTCGTGAAGCGAACAAAGAACTTCCTGTCGCATTGCAGGAGGAACATAGGGTCGTCGTGCAGCTAGAGACGTGTCTACGTAGATGGACGTGTTGGAGCCGGCCGGAATGAACTGTTCCAGTTTGAGTGCTGTAGTGCCACTACCCAGAAGGGATTTGAGTTCCACATCTTCAGATTGTAATTTTGCCAGTTGGTTGAGGTCTAAAGCATTAATTTCGACTCGCGACAGTGTGTCAGCCACATTGTTGTCCTTTCCAGGGATGTGCCTGATGTCAGTGGTGAATTGTCCGATGTAGTTCAAATGTCTGTGCTCTCGTCCTGAAAAACGATCTGAGTGAGAACAGATAGCAGATATCAAAGGTTTATGGTCTGTAAAGACAGTAAATTCTCTACCTTCGAGATAATATTTGAACTTTTTAATTGCCAAATATACGGCTAACAATTCACGGCCGAACGTGCTGTATTTGCGTTCTGTCGGAGTGAAAGATTTTGAAAAGAAATATAGCGGTTGTTGAACGCCAAATTTATCCTTCTGCTGCAAAACCGCACCAGCAGAGGAGGAGCTTGCGTCTACCATTATGCTTAATTCCGCAACAGGATCTGGAAGCGCGAGCATGGCAGAGTTGGCCAAGGCGGCCTTAGCTGCCGAAAACGCGTGCAATGCAGATTGATTCCAGATCACTGGTTTGTTGCGTGGAGTTGTTGCAGCAAGTTGATTTAGCGGTGACAATATGCTCGAGCATGATTTTACGAAACGGTGATAAAAATTAATCATGCCGAGGAAACGTTGAAGTGCTTTTAGGTCAGCGGGTTGAGGGAAAGACAAGATGGCATCCACCTTGCACTGCAGAGGTTTTATCCCTTCACCACTAATGCTGTGTCCTAAGAAGCTCAATTTAGGTTGGCCGAAAACGCATTTTTCAGGGTTAATTTTAATACCAAATGATGTCAACCGCTCAAAAATTTGGAAAAGGTGACGATCATGTTCGCGTTCGTCTTTGCTGAAGACGAGTATGTCGTCAATGTACGCGAAACAAAATGGTAGTCCGCGTAAAACCGAATCCATAAACCTTTGAAAGGTTTGAGCGGCGTTTCTTAGGCCAAAACTCATCCTGGTGTATTCGAATAGTCCGAAAGGTGTTGTGATTGCCGTTTTCGGTATATCAGGAGGATGAATTGGAATTTGGTGGTATGCCTTGACCAAATCGATTTTAGAAAATAACGTGCAACCACAACAGTTATTTGCGAAATCGTGAAGAAGAGGCAAGGGATACCGGTCTGGAGTTGTTACCCTGTTTAAGCCACGGTAATCTCCGCAGGGACGCCAAGTACCGTCTGGTTTTGTAACCAAGTGCAATGGCGCAGCCCAGGGACTTCCCGAAGGCCGTAGGAAACCGAGTTTGATAAGTTTGTCAAACTCGTTCCTAGCCGCCTGGTACTTTCGTGGTGGCAACCTGCGGGGCTTAGCAAAAACAGGGGGACCCGTGGTCATGATGTGATGCACAACATCATGCTTCACGGGTTCTGTAAGGCCAAATGAGGTTGTTAGGCCAGGAAATTGCTGAAGTAATTTTGAATAAGGTGAATTTTGAATCAGCAATGAATTTAGTTCTGATGGGCCGAAAGCATTTCTCAATAATTTATTATGGGCAATATCAACAGTGATGTTGAAATGCCTGAGAAAGTCGGCGCCCAGAATGGAATGGTTCACTTGTGCAAGAACAAAGTGCCATGTAAAATTTACATCCAGGCCGATATTAATGTTTAATTTTGTTTGACCGAACGTGGGTATTGAATTCCCATTCACCGTTGTTAAGAAAAATTTAGCGCGGTGATGAGTGTTGGCATAATTTTGATCTACCGCCAAAATGCTAATTTGGGCACCCGTGTCAATTAAAAATTTGATACCTGAATTTGTGTCGCGAACAAAGTATAGCTGACCTGGAGCGCTAGCAGGACAATAGGCCGACATTAGCCCTGCAGCTGCCCGTTTCCCCACTCGTACGGAGGTACACATTTGGTGGCTTTACCCGTGAACTTACGGTGGTACCAGCAATACCTGTTTTCCGGTTGTCGGTTGGCTGACTTAGACCGACTTCTGCTGCGTGTTTGGCGTGAAACAGATATTTCAAGTTGTGCTACTTTGGTAGCCAAAGTGGCAACTTGTTGTTGCAGCAGCAGAATTTGTCGGTCGACCGGAATTGCTGGTACCGCTGTCGGGGTGGAAGATACTGCGCAGATGTTATGAGCGCCTGATATCTCTAGAATTTGGTCTGCCATGTCGGCGAGCGTAGCCAGGTGAGTCGTGTTTGCGGAAATCAAGATGCGCTGCACATCTGTTGGGAGGCGGCTAACAAAAATTTCTCGTAAGAGGCCGTCGTCGATGGCAGTATCTCCCAAAAGATGCTGCAACCTCCTAAGCAACTGGGATGGTGTTTGATTACCCAATGTTTCCTTAGAAAGGAGTTGCTGCATCCTTTTTTTGTCTGAGATAGAGGTACGTCTGATAATTTCCGTCTTAAGTGTTTCATACGGAAGAATTTCCGGGGGATTCACTAACATTTCACGGACGTCCAAAGCTACTTCGGCTGGGAGTGCCGAGACCACATCGTGGAATTTGCGCAACGAGTTGGTAATGCGGTTATTCCGAAAGGTGGATTCTACTTGAATAAACCATATCGTGGGGTCAAATTTTGAATAGACCGGAAGTTTATAATTAAATGTATTGACGGTCGTTTCCATCTGATCCTCCATGGATTTGTGTGAAAATGTGCGTGTATGTGTGAGAGAATATAGGATAGAGGAAAAGTGAGGGAAACGGAGAAATGGTTAGCAATCACCTGGAGCACGGAACAGAAAAACGGGTTGAGGACGTCGGTGGGCGGAGGCTGGACGTGGGACGGTCGACGTCGGGTGTGTGGTTCCAACGGCGTCGGTTGTACAGCGTCAAACGTCAAAAATGACAGTGGGGCTCCGCGCGGCGTTTTTCGTGGAGTTTGGAAGGTGTCGCTCAGTGGCTCTCGGGCGTCTTCTGTCGGGGTCACCAGATGTTGTAATTGAAGGATCACGTCGTGTGAACTAGCTGTTGTGGTTGATGATTCTCGTTGGTCCAACAATTCAACACTTGTAGATCAGTCGTTATAGACTTGATACAATATAATTTAACTTCAAAAAGAGAGGCAGGTCGACGAATAAGGTGATTACTTTATTTTTGGTAGGAATTACAAAAATGAGTGTGTTTTCTGTATTCCAGCAAAATTCTTCTTTTTTTAATTAATTGTTTTTCTCGCCTCCCTGGTAACCGCGTTTTTCCGGGCTACCCGTGATCCTCGTTTCCATTTCTCCGTTCCATGACCCAGGCGGTCACCACAGTTTAAAGAGTTAAATTAACCTACCTCGATTAATAATAATATAATAAAAGCCAACCATTGGTTCGGCTGCCCAGTGCGGATGATCCTTTTGCACCGCCGCCAGGAACGGCCCTGAAGGGGGTAAGTGACTCGCGCCAGAGTTAGACCAGAATGGTCTAATAGAAAATGATAATCGCCACAATCTTGGGCCTGAAATTTTACCGAGTACGTAAATTTATTTGTACACGCCTCCAGGGTTGATACAAAATGTTTCATGCAGGTGGCGTTCATTACAACGGCGAAAATTAAGCAAATTCGTGTTTGTAGAGGTGTAGCTCTTACGATTTTTCGACTTTATTTGATAACTAATGACAATTTTATTACGTACATATTGTTGTCAACGGTATAAACTATTTTTCTGTAGCATTACATTTTTAGTTCTTTGCAGAGTAAAGCTCCAGATATCCATCCAAAATTGGTAATTTTCAGGATAAATTATACAGTTTGTCTGATGATTAAAAAAAAATCAAATTCTATAGACGAATAGTTTAATCCTTTCTTTCTAAATGTGCAAAATATCATTTCTTAATATTTGATATTAACTTCAGAATTATGTAAATGCTGGCCATCAAAAATGCATCGATTTTCGACGCGGCACTTACCCCCTGAATGCCCTTATTTGTAGTCATACCTCAAGGTCTCCTTACCGGTAATGACCTAAGCGCTTTATTATCGTTCTATAAACATTCAGGACCGGACCAAAAAGTCTACAATTTTACAAGGGGCTTGAAGAAGGGTGCTGTTTGTGGTGGTTTGTTTACTACCATCGATTATCTAAACTCAACATTCCTCAAGCATTCCTTAAGTAGATCGGACTGTAATTTGTAAATGCGATATAGCGTCAAAGGATTATTGGGTAAGGTAGCTTTACAGGTAATACAAGGCGTAATATTTGCATTTCTTTGTTTACCATTTGATCAGCGACAAAAGAGACCTGTTTCCCCAAATAATAGTGCAGAATTTCTTAGAGAAAACGCATTAAATACACTGTAAATGTGCCAAGTATAGTAAATAAATAAACAACTCATGTGTGATATTAACAATGTGCATTATATTAAAGTTCATGTTAGGTAAACATCCTTGATTAAATAACACGCGTTTTAAAAATTCTTATTTAAGGAGAGCAAACGTTTTTCCAGTATAATTTCAAATTATAAAGGTGCGTGAGGATGCTGACTATATTTTTAATAGACGAAATATACAGGGTGTAGTGGAACAAAATGGAACATAGGATTTTCAATGTTAATTTCTTTATATTGGAATATTATCTTCCCTGATCATTTTACAAGGAAACATGTAAATACATTTTTTGTAGAGTAAAAATTTCTGCAAGCAGTCATGCTGTTATTTTTTTTTGCATTTATAAAAACCCGAAAAAATAATAAAATAAAAATGATCATTTTCGCGTAAATAATGAGTGCCATGAAATAAAAAAAAAATGATGCGCTGTTGATCTGTTGGCTTCTGTCAAATTGATTGAATACTTTATAACTGTTTACAAGTTCTTTCATTAGAAATGTATTGAATTCAAGAAAAAGTGCAAATTGTGAAGTGGTGGCAGTGTTCGTGAAGTGCAGCATATGTTTGCCATTTGTTTCCTTCTAAAATGATCAGGGAAGATAATATTCCAATATAAAGAAATTAACATTAAAAATCCTATATTCCGTTTTGCTCCACTACAGCCTGTATACCATTTTATAAAATAGCCCGCATTTAATCAGATGGATTCACCCCACATATGCGGCGACTAGAAACCAGAGGCAGCTCGTGAACCTTCGTAAGCCAGTCAAGGCTATGGTACATATATTCTCGGTTTCCATAATTTATCTTTATTTATTATTGGATGAAGTTCTTATTTTGGTGAATCCTCAAACATCCGCTCAGGGGCGGCTCGTTATACAGAGCCACGGTGCCATGGCACTACCTGCGGTTTCAGCCCAGCAAGAATTTTTAACTAATTCTTAAAAAAAAAAACTTTTTAAATGTTCAACAACACCTGTAACACCGCGTGGAAGTTCCACATTAATTTCAACAGATGGTTAAAAGTTTTAACAAACTATCTGAATAATGTGTTTTTACAAATATCCAAAGAAAGCAATCGCAAGTTTACCACAACATAATTGGTTGCACTAAATAGGCACATTTTATCACCGAAAAACGCTTTTTTTAGAAATTCACATATGAATTCCACATTTCTCGCAACAGATGGTTGAAATTTCGACAGACTAATTTTGAATAATGTGTCTTTACGAATTTCCAAAGAAAATAACCGCAAGCTCACCACAACAAAAATGTTTGCACTAAAAAGCAAATTTCTACATTTATTGCAACAGATGGTTGAAATTTTGAGGGACTAATTTTGAATAATGTGTACAAATTTCCAAAAAAATAGTTTTCATCTAAATTTTCGATTTTTTAGCTAAAATTTTCGAATTTTTGGCCCGCAATTTTGATTTTTAGGATCGAATTTTTGGTCAAAGTTTTTCATTTTTAATCCTATATTTTAGATTTTTTAACCTAAATGATTGCTTTTTATACGCAACTTTTTTATTTTTTGCCGATATTTCCAAGTACAGTTTTTGATTTCTTGCCCTTCATTTTAGATTTTTTAACTTGAATTATTCTTTTTTATGGGCGATTTTTTTTTACTTTTTTGTTACTTTTTGACTGCCGTTTTCGAGTTTCTGGCCGGCAACTTATTTTGAGCTAAAGAGTTATTTTGGGAGCTGAAAATGGCAAATTATTTTCGTTTTCCTTGATTTTTCAATTTTTTGGTTTATATTTTTTATATTTAGACCAGCATTTTTTATTTTTTTGGCCTATATTTTAGATATTTGACCTGTATTTTTCATTTCTTCGTTCCAAATTTTGGAGTTTTTGCTCGAAATATTATTTATTTTGGTTAAACTTTTTGATTTTTTTTTGTTGAAATTTTCGGATTTTTGGTCTGCATATTTTTTTAACTGCGAATTTTTGATATTTATATAAATTTTCAAATGTTTGTGCTTATATTTCAGTTTTAACCTTAATTAAGAGGTAATGGTGATTCATTTTTTACAATTTTTCAAAATATTGAGTGCAAATTTCATTCATTACAGAGCAAATTTTGAGTTTTTTCCTTTGTTTTCTGGGGCTAACCACCCCGAGTGCTGAAAATGGCAATTTTTTAGTTGAATTTTCAATCTTTTTGTTTAAATTTTTTATTGTTAAGCCCGGGTTTTGATATTCTGGTCTGAATTTTTGATCTTTTAGCCTAAATTTTCTTCTAAATTTTCTATTTCTTTGTTAAAATTTTTGATTTTTTTGGTCCGCAATTTTCAGGATCGAATGTTTTGATCGAAGTTTTAAATTTTTTATCCTATATTTTAGATTTTTTAACCTAAATTATTGATATTATTGATTTTTACACGCGATTTTTTTGCCGATATTTTCAAGTTTTCTTTATGGTTTTTGATTTCTTACCTTTCATTTTAGATTTTTTGACTTGAATTATTATTCTTATGGGCGATTTTTTTTACTTTTAGGTTACTTTTTGACTAAAATCGATGAATTTTCTTTGAAAACACTAATTGTCTATAAAATTTTGTTGGGGGACTTCCACTAACTGAGGTTTTCGAGTTTCTGGTTGCCAACTTATTTTGAGCTAATTTGAGTTATTTTAGGGGTTGAAAATGGCAAATTATTCTTGTGTTCCTTGATTTTTCAATATTTTGGTTTGCATTTTTTATTTTTATAACAGCATTTTTTTAATTTTTTGCCTATATTTTAGATCTTTGACCAGTTTTTTCACTTCTTCGTTTCAAATTTTAGAGTTTTTTAACGTGATTGAGTTTCATGTGCAAATTTTGGATTTTTTGGCCGGTATTTAATTAGTATAATTTGTCATTTCCATCTTTCATAATTTTGATCTTTCAAGCGCCAGTATCATAGGATACAATAAATTGTAAAAGTGGCACTACCATCAACGTATTCCACGAGCCGCCACTGGTTATGCTAACAACTAATCTATTTTATGTATGACACATATAGTGATGCGCTTTAACACATCTCAATGGCCACCTCTCGCACTGCATTATTTACAAGTATCAAAACACTGTTTTGCAAACACATCTCGAGCGTATGAATGCCGTTTATATAAACATGTAAAACATAATTTTTTTATGAACAAAAACATCGTAAACGTTTCGGTAATAACCACTCAAAGTGCAATTTTCCGCTTATAAATGATTGACTACGAGTAGTGTCGCAATGCTATTTGCCAGCTATGACACGATCGCGGAAAGTGGGTTTATATTTGGAAAGAAATTACAACGTTTATGGACCAATAACTTTTGCATAAACAAACGGCCGTTATTTCGAAACTTTATTATGTACAAAATATGCCATAGCGCTGTTTAAATTATACTTAGCGCGTGACGGATCTATTTTGGTTCTTCACGATATTTTCATCTATTTTTGATAACCTACTTAATTTGTTATAGTTAATGGATTTATTAGTAACATATATTCCAGAATTCAAACCACAATTAAAAGCTTCAAAGCAGCATTATAATAATCTTTTAAAACAACACTCTGAAACATACTACGAAAACTTGATATCCAAATCTGACAATAAAGCAAAGACATCTTGGTCTATTATTCGAGATATAACTGGTACTAAAACAAAAAAAACATTACCATACTCTGATCTCCAAGAAATTGCCAATAAATTTAATCATTTATTTGCAAACTCTGCTCCTATTAAAAACTCAGCTATTCCACCAGTTTGTAACTTTGAATGCAATCAATTCTCAATATTTCTTCACCCCGTTGATGAGTTTGAATTATTAGAAATTGCCAGAACACTAAAGAATAAAAAAAGCCATGGAAATGACGAAATTTCATCATACCTTTTAAAAAAGGTAATGCCCGATATAGTTACTCCACTATGTCATATTATTAATGCAAGCTTGAGTGAAGGAGTTTTTCCAACAAAACTGAAAACAGCATTGGTCATACCTCTCTATAAAAAAGGAAATGCGGATGATATTAATAATTATAGGCCCATTAGTATGCTATCTACATTTTCAAAAATATTTGAAAAAGTAATCGAAAAACGCATTATTAAATTTATAAATCAATATAACATTTTTAATGATTGCCAACATGGTTTTAGAAAAGGCAGGAATATTAACACTGCTTTATTTCAATTTATAAACACAATAATAAACGATTTAGAAAATGGTAAAATAACTTGTGGCATATTTCTTGACTTATCAAAGGCCTTTGATAGCATTAACCACGAGCAATTATTACAAAAAATGCATCTGTACGGTATTCGTGGTATAGCTAATGATTGGCTTAAATCATATTTATCTGGGAGGGTACAGTTTGTAGAGATACAACAAAATTCTACTAAAGTACACTCTAATCTGCACAGTGTTGACAGGGGTGTACCACAAGGTAGTGTGCTTGGTCCATTATTATTTAATATTTATATAAATGACATGTTTACGCTACATAATGGACTAAATCACGACATAATAAATTTTGCAGATGATACAAATCTAATAATTAGAGGATCTGATTTTATGGATTTAAAACTTAATGCTACTGATATACTACTTTCATTGAAAATATGGTTCCAAAATAATCAATTAGTTTTAAATGCTGATAAGACGCAATGTATTCTATTTAAATTAAATAACTCTTTGGAAACACCTAAGACATTACAAGCAAATAGTACAACTTATAAATTTGTTTCCGATATCAAGTTTCTTGGTATTAAAATTGATCAACACCTGAAATGGTACGAACATATTAATGATCTGTGTTTAAGATTGGGAAAAGCTATATATATGTTGAGAATTTTAACTTTAAGTATTAATCATTCTGTCGAGTTAATGAAAACCATATATCACGGGAACTTCGAATCCTTGGTAAGATATGGAATTATATTTTGGGGAAGCTCATCAAAAATAAATCGTGTCTTCCTCATGCAAAAAAGGGCACTGAGAGTTATGCTTAAACTAAGCAGATATGAATCATGCAGAACAAAATTTACGGAGTGTGGAATCCTTACAGTCACTGCCATATATATTCAAGAATGTTTGAAATTCATGTGGAAACATCGCCCAGAGTTTGATGCATATGAGATGGTACATGATTATGAAACTAGACACAAACAAAATTTACGTTATCCCTCATTTCGATTTACACAATCTCAGAAGGGTCCTACTTATTCATCTCTGAGGTTTTTTAATCATCTACCACAGAATATTAAAGAAGAATCTAGTTTTAGTTGCTACAAAAGAAAAGTGTTCACTTATTTATGTACTATGGAACCCTACTCTGTTGAAGAGTACTTAAATAGCCATTAATATACGTTTAATTATACATTTGTTCGCCTTTGACTATGTGTCATATACTATATATTGTAAATTCAGTGTATTTATATGATATGAAATAAATATTATTATTATTATTATTATTATAAAGGGTATTCTATCTGTTCTATCGTTTAAGATGTCGAGGAGTATCAATATATCCAAAATTACGCATACATCTTTCTAGACTTGACAATGACCAAATGAAGAAAACCATGATTAAAAATAAACAGCTGGTCGCATAATAATAATATTAATAAAAAGCTTTATTTATCCAAGTGCACATAATGTAGTACATTGTTTAAACCAAAATAAGATTCGGGGTCTCAAAAGAACAAACTACAGATCGCTTTCTCCATTGATGATATATACGAAAAAATAGTTTGTTGATTCGTAACTAAGGCATTATGAAATAATTGTAATATTATGATCCTAATAATTATCAATGAATGTTTAGCATGAAATGAACATAATATATGATGATACTATAAATTTATTTAAAGCTTTTCCAACAAGTGAGGGTTTTCAATTTTAATTATAACGGATGCATTCAATAACGACGCAAGATATGTATTTATCGAAAAACACTCGAACTGGTTGCATTTGTATTTTGAAAATGATTTTTTAAATCACTTTAAGCCTTCTATGCAATAACTGTGACGTCATCCAAAGGATTTTTAAATGATAACCCCAATTTTTTATTAGATTTCCAAAAACTTAAGTCGCTTAGTGCAATGAGTCAAAAATGAAGTTATAAACAAATTAGAATGTATCATTATTAACATTTTGAAATTGTAAAATTTTTCTTGAAAATCAAGTAGTTTGTGTTACTGAATTATATGCGTTGGGCACACTGGCGCGATCAAGACCACGATCGCGATAGCGATAGCGATGGCGATATAACCCGTCCTGTGTAATCAAATGTACCCGCACATACCAGTTCGATACGTTAGCGATAGAAGCGACTTGTGCAGCGATTGATCGCCAGGACGTCTGCGATATAATTGCATTAGTTTGACATACCGGGTGACCCAGGGTTCTGTAAAAGCCCCATAACTTATTTGCTTTTTCAGATATCGCCTTCTAGTTTTCATAAATCGGTACCCACACCTATTCTACATATTTTAAAAATATATATGTTTTTGTACAGGGTGTCCCAGTATAAGTAACATATCAAAGTTATGTTTTTTTAAATGGAACACCCTATATTTTATACTTTATTTTCAACCCTCTTGAGAAGCTGATAAAAATAGTATAGGATAGTATGGGTGTATTATGGACGGTTGGTTAGTTATGGGCAAATGTGTGGCAAAAACATGTACACATTGAAAACATTGCAGAAGCGTTCCAAGCAAAGATAGCATCACTATTTATATACTAGAAAATTTCCCACATCATAAAGAATAATACACATCGGTTTTGGTTCTCTTTTATTCATAGTGCTATACAGGGTGTCAACATACGCAAAACAATAGATAACTATTTTTTTTCAAATGGAACACCCTATATAAATTGCCACCAATCTATGGCACTTTTAATAAGCTTTCTAATGATATACAGTTTGTATAACAAAATATTAAGGATTCTTGAGATTTATCAATAAAAACATATTTTTTTGCCACCTTATGCTGATTTTTGGATTTTCAGCCAAAAGTATGCATTTTCAGGAGAAATTATAAGAGACCAAAGTTGTAGAGCGAAAAATTTCCGATCGACATAGGTCTTTCAACTTTTAAGATAATGCTTGCATTGCCCGCCAGAGCGCGAAAAATCTTGACCGTATATGCATTTTACCGTTTTCTTTTCAAATTTTTTATTAATAAATTGCACTATACTTTATTTTCCCCACACTCTAGCGGAAAAACGGAAAAATATAGGGAAATTAAAATGGCCCGTATCGATTGAAAATGTTCCGCTCTACATCTCTTAATAGAAGCAATTTTTGCCAAAAATGAATAGTTTTCCCTAAAAATGCAAATTGCAAAATGTATGTATCAATTTTTGCGTTTTCAATGGTTTTTTGCATTTTTAGCGAAAACTATGCATTTTGGGCAAAAATTGCTTCTTTTAAGAGATGTAAAGCGGAATATTTTCAATCGATGTAGGTCATTTGAATAATTCCATAATTACCCGTTTTTTCGCTAGAGGACGTGGAAAATAAAACATAGTGCAATTTATTAACAAACAATTTGCGAAAAACGCTAAAATGCATATACGGTCACGATTTCGGGCACTCTTGCGGGCAATGCACGCATTATTGGAAAAGTAGAAAGAACTAAAATTTTCCGCTCTACAACTTTGGTCTCTTATTATTTTTTTAGAAAATGCATAGTTTTGGCTGAAAATCCAAAAATGAGCAGTAGGTGACAAAAGAAAAATGTTTTTATGGATAAATCTCAAGAATCCTTAATATTTCATTATACAAATTGTACATCATTGGAAAGCTTATTAAAAATTACATGCATTGGTGGCAAGATATATAGGGTGTTCCGTTTGAAAAAAAATAGTTATCCATTATTTTGCGTATGTTGACACCCTGTATAGCAGTATGAACAAAAAATAAACAAAACCGATTTGTATTATTCTTCATGAAGTGGAAAATTCTTTAGTGTATAAAAAATGAAGCTAGCTTTGCTAGGAGCGCTTCTGCAATTTTTTCAATGTGCACATGTTTTTGCCACAAATTTGCTCATAACTAACCAACCGTCCATTATAGACTCATGGTATCTTATACTATTTTTATCAGCTTTTCAAGAGGCTTGAAAATAAAGTATACAATATAGGGTGTTCCATTAAAAAAAACATAACTTTGTTCTGTTATGTTTATTGGGACACCCTGTACAAAAACATACATATTTTTAAAATATGTAGAATAAGTGTGGGTACCAGTTCAAGAAAACTAGAAGTCGATATCTCAAATAGCAAACAAGTTATGGGGCTTTTACAGATCCCTGGGTCACCCGGTATGTCAAAATAGTTTATGAAGTGAACAGGTATTTTGGAACAAATAAAACTTCCTAAATCAGACACTTATTTTGGAACGAAAGGAGTACTAATTAAAATACATACAGGGCGTCTACAAAGTCTGACACCGGGTCATTTTTTCAAAAACATTTGCGTAAATCGAAAAATCGGCGAACATATAACCCTTTGTTTTTGGGAGCACAAAATCCCGTTCTGTTCTTGTTTCTATGGCTGCATATGCGCAGAAATGCACTCAAGTCAGAACAAGCACAGAACGGTATTTTAAGGAACTGTGTATGGGAATTATGGCAAAGAAAGTAAATATCCGTTTTGAGGTCCTTAGATGCCATTTCAACAATTTCTGGAATATTTTTTTGTGTCTGTGTGTGGGTGTGTGTCTGTCTGTGTGCGCTGTATCTCAAAAACTAGTATAGCAATTGATACGCAACTTTGAACATACCTCTTATTTGATAATCCGAAGAACTGAAAAGCTTTTGGTAAAGTTTCGTACACCGGAAGTGGGTGTTTACCTTAACTGTTTTTTGTTTTTTGCCAATATTTTCTTAAATATGAAAAATATCACAAAAACATTTGAACGAACATTTAAGACAACAAAGAAATGAACATCTTTTGCTTGAAAATAATTATTAATTTTTTTTAATTTTTGGTTTATAATTATGAAACGATAATAGTTACAGTAAATGTTTGTGAATAGTAATTGTAGAGAATGCCAAAATGAACAACTTATAAAGAATACATTTTTTTAGAAATCCCTTTAGTTTTTGAGTAAACTGAGTTTTTTAATTTGAAGTATAATTTTTCCATCTTTCATAATTTTGACGTTTTAAACGTCAGTTTCATCCGATTTACATAACGCTCGATGTACAGTTAAAATATGATTTCAATTGAAAATAAACCATGATAGCGTAAATATAAATGATACCATCAAGTCGGAGAAAGTAACATGATGGCCACATCACCATTTTTTTATTCAGATCTTTCGAACGACAAACTTGATATACGTTTCCATTTGAAATTTCTGAGTTGACCCCCGCTCCAAACTGCACACAAAAAAGTTTTCGCTCATAACGTGTGCCCCAAAAACAATCGTTTACGATTTTTCGATCTACCCAACTGTTTCCGAAAAAAATTCCCGGGGTCAGACTTTATAGGCACCCTGTTTATATGTATACCGGGTGTAACTGAATTCAGGTAGACTCCAAATTTCGTTTGTATTTTTACATATATCTTTATGAAATTTACTATAGTGTTTCTAGGGAATAAAGTGTGTCGACATGTCGACTTTTAATAAAAATTCCGCTTCCGGTTTAACCAGAAATTACCTTAGGTTTACTATTTCAAATGGAACACCCTGTATATTTTTACATAATTTAATGTTTAGTTTTTATATGTATCACTCATGTGTTACCTTCAGTGATGGCGAACCTTTTGAGCTCGGTGTGTCAAAATTTGGAAAAATCGAAACATAATTTGTGTGGCGTCTCACACATCACAAAAGTAAAGACTAAAAAACATAGAAATAATTATAATTTTTGTAATTATTTATAAGTTTGTTAAATATTAATTATTATTAACGTAAGTAACAATATTTTTATTAATAACCAACTCTGGCTGTTATGAAAGACAGATATTTAAACTATGAATTTTTTTATCTTTGAAGATGCGTGTCACCAAAAATGAGCTCGCATGTCTGCACTGACACGCGTGTCATAGGTTCGCCATCACTGGTAACCACCTTTTTCTAGTCCTGACAAAGCATGTCCATAAAAAAAGTCGAGGAAAAAAATCCTTAAAACAATCCTGATAAAGTCCCAAATAAGTTCTAGAAAAAATTGACCTAAACCCATGAAGAAAAAAGAAAAGTCCTGAAAAGGGCCTTTGATAAGACATGAAAAAGAGGCCTTTGAAAAGACCTGACAAAGGTTCTAAAATCCTGAAAATTGCCTGAAGAAATAGTCCTGAATGAAAGTTTAATAGATAAAAATATCATGAAAAAAGTCCCAGATGAATGATTCTGAACAAAAAACAGTAATGAAAAAGAATCTTGAAAAAGTGCTAAAAACAAAGTTTTAAAGCAATAAGTCCTGAAAAAGAGTCCTGTACAAAAGTCTCGAAGATAATGTCCTGAAAAAATCCTGAAGAAATTCCCGACAAAAATTGTCCTGAGAAAAAGTATTAAAAAAATTCCTTAATAAAATTCCGAAAAAAAGTCCAGAAAAAGGCCTTGAAAAAATGTCCTCAGAACAAACGGAAAAAGTCCCAAAAGAAAATTCTACAAAAAAAATTCTGAAAGTAGAGTCTTCAAAATAACGTCTTCAAAAAATTCTTTAAGAAAGATCCTTAAAAAATACTTGAAAAACAACTGAAGAAAAATCTGCAAAAATTGTCCTTAAGACAGCCTTGAAAAGAAAGTCCAGAAAAACAATCTTGAAAAAGCCCTGAAAAAAGTTCTGAGAAAAAAATCCTGAAAAAGTCTTGAAATTTGCCATAAAAAATAACCTGAAAAATCAAAACTTTTTCCTTTTCTGGACTTTTTTCGGATCAATTTTATGGAATTTTTTTAGTACTTTTTCTCAGGATATTTTGGTCAGAAATTTTTTAGGACTATTTTTATCGGAAGTTTCTTCAGGTTTTTTCAGGACATTCGAGACTTTTATTCAGAACTCTTTTTCAGGACTTCTTTCCAGGACTTCTTGCTTTAATAGTAATTTACGTAACAAGTTCCGAAAGTGGAATCCTGCGAGTCCCGTAAAATCACTTTTGGAACGAGTTACGTACAATATTTTTTCTGCAGCCGTTTTTTATGTTAAAAAAGCAAACACACACACGAATGTTATATAACAAGCGCTGTCATAATTAAATACGATGTTCATGTTTTTGTCAAGGCCGCCTACATATATACGTGAAATCGTCCCGAAAGTAACAAAAAGCGTCCCGAAAGTAAAGAAATCGTTCCGAAAGTGAAACAAAATCGTCCCGAAAATAACAACTTTCGGTACGATTTATGTAAAGTGGTACTTTCGATTGAATAAATTATACCGAAAGTTTTATTTTCGGGACGGCTGCAGAAAAAACTTTTTTTCAGTACTATTTTTCAAGACTTTTTGTTCAGAAGCATTTATTTGGGACTTTTTTTCATGATTTTTTTATTTATTATACTTTCTTTCAGGATTATTTATTCAGGCCATTTTTCAGGATTTTTTCAGGTCACGAATCTTAAAAAACCTTTATAAAATATTGAAAAAGAAGTCCTTAGAAAAGTCCCAAGTCTTGAAAAAAGTCCTAAAAATAAATTTTTGAGAGAAAGTTCTGAAAAAATGTAATTCAAAAAATCCTTAAAAAAACATAAAAAGGTCCTATAAAAAGTTCTGAAAAACGTTGTCGTGAAAAAGCAAATCACAAAGAGAGTTGAGAAGAAGTTCGGAAGAAAGTTATAAAAAATAGTTTTGAAATAAAGTGCTTGGAAAAGGCCTGACAAAATCCCGAAAAAAGTCCTAAAATAAATCCCGAATATATCGAGTGTAACTGAATTCTGGTAGGCCCCAAATAACATTTGAATTTTTACGCATATCTTTCTGAAATTTAGTATGGTGTTTTTAGAGAATAAAGTGGACTTAATAAAAATACAATTTCCGGTTTAAAATTTTCTATTTCAAATGGAACACCCTGTATATTTTTACATAATTTAACTTGTCTCTAAATTCTCTAGTTTAGAGATTTATCATAAGTAGTTAGTTTTTATGATTAAATTTAAATTAAATTTTAACAAAAAAACAAATTTGAATTGAATTTAAATCAGAAACTTATAAGGGTCACTTATGATACATTTATAAACTTAGAATTTAGAGACGAATTTAAAAATATACAGGGTGTTCCATTTGAAATAGAAAAGTTGAGGTAATTTCCGGCTAAACCGGAAGTAGAATTTTTATTAAAAGTCCACATGTCGACACGCTTTATTCCCCAAAAACATCATACTAAATTTTATTAAGATATATAAAAATGCAAATGATATTTGGAGTCTACCAGAATTCAGTTACACCCGGTATATTGCTTACCTTCGCATTAAAAAACGGTTTTCACTATCCAATACTGCAAGCAGCGTTTCTTCTAGTTGTAAACTACACATTTTAAAAATTATTTTACCAAGTGTTTCCTATGTTTGCTAAATTAAGTACCGCTAACACTATCGTGATCGTAGTCGTGATCGCGTCGGTATGGTCTCCGCTTCTCGCTATCGCGAACACCATCGCCATCGCTATCGCGATCGTGGTCGTGATCGCGCCGGTGTGCTCAACGTTTAAGAGTAAACACCAGCTTTTGATTTATAAAATTTTCCCAAACGTTAATCGTTTTTTCTTATATCCCATACGAAAAAAGTAAAAATGATCCTCGTGGATCGTTCCGGTTATGCCCAGTAGGACGCATGACTATTCTAGCGCGACAAAAGTAAATAAAAAATATGTTAAACAACTTCAATCACAAATAAACAAAAAACAAAAAAGTTGACCTTTTTTTTGTGAAACAGTAAGCTACTATTTATTATGTCATAATTGTATCTGTGCCCCCCTACTGTCAACAAAAATTGGTCCAAGCATTTGTGTGTTGATTTGTGTCTATTTTCGGCCATTTTAATATTTATAATAATTTCCCAACAGATCTGTAAAATCTGTATAAGTACATATACATAATTGGATAATTCCTCAACAGAATAAATGTATGCGGATGTTAAGTTAATTTTATGGGGAATTCGCCTATAGTACAATCGTGCAGAGTTGACAGTGACTCATGCTTTTCCGATTTAATCATCGCGCCTGGATAAATATCTATACTCGTTCGCATGCTTAAGAAAAACGAAATAAAATACGAAACGTATGTCGATATGTAAATTCAAGGGCTAAGTGCAACGTATGTCTTTTCTCATTATATCTATTCTCAACATTCACGTGCTTGTATCTGGTTTTGGCCGTCTCCGATTTCGATTTAGTTAAGAGCAGAATTGATTGTATCCATTTCATTATTAAAAAGGTTAAATTTATTACTTATGACCAATTTCTAGTTGTCTTTACCGATTGCCGAAAAATGCACTCGCAAAGTTTCGTCGGGAAAATATTTGCACGCTCGAGAATTTTTAAATTTCCCGCCTAGACCGAATCGAATTATTTTATGGACATACGTTTACTAGAAACTTATTTCAGGCAACATGGAGCGATGAGCCACTGTCACCTCTGAGCGATTGTACTATATCCGTGGTTGCCGCGCCACCCAATTCAGCGGATAACTGGGAGGTTACTGTATTACTTAAAACGCCTCTGCATTATATTAATTTTGTCTTTTGTTTTTTCTTTCAGCCAAATACGAGTGAAGGGTTTGCCCAGCAAGAAGAAAGATATGAAGAGGTTCATTTACTACAACATTTACGGATGGAGCATTCCCACAATCGTCACTCTCGCAACATATATTGTCTTTAAAACAAAATGTTTGCCTGAATATTTGGTCCCACATCTCGGCAAAATCAAGTGCTTCTTTGATAAAAGTAAGATATTTTGAAATAATTGTAGAAAGAAGAAAATCTGAAACATTGCGTGGAAGTAAAATAGGTACATCCATGGCACAAAACCATTTTTTCTACGACCGATATGAAAGGCAGGCGTTTGCGCTTGCGTTTGTCAACGCAAAGTAGGCTTTTCCCGAGAAGCGAGCGACAAAGTACTTTGGTACACAAAACCAGGTAATTTAATTAAAGAAAATTACAGAAGCACAACAAATACGTTCTTTTTCTTTGTGTAAAAAATGTGATAGTTTTTTAATGGAACTTCTGCTTATTGCCAGTACCGTGTGTATCCTCCTGGAGCCCGAATTACAGCATTTAACCGTCCTATCATTGAGTTAATCAAATTTGCTAAGCACACGATGATGTTATTAAAATGATAATTTCACCTGTTAAAATTAATGTTAGATGTAAGTATGAGTCTAACAGGCATTTCAATGCACAAGTAATGAAGAAAAATCAAATAAGTTCTAGATTTATATTGTGGCTTCGCACAGTGGGCCACAGCCCCTAAAAACCTTGCCATTGAAAAAAAAATCGCTCCTTTTAAGTTTATTTCCATTAGATATATACAACATCTTTATTTCAGTAACTTTTACATATTTTAGTTTTTCAGTTATTTGTATTTGGTTAGAAAGTCACTGTCTGGGCTATCGACCATCGGTCTTTCTGCCCTATGTATCATATTATATGTATGATATTATATGGAAATAAATCTTATTATTATTATTATTATTAGGGCAGGACATAAAATTCACTTTCATAATTTGTTTAAATAAATGACTTTTAGATAGTTAAAGGATGATTTATTGAAACTCAAATTACTTACATTTTTTTCTACATTTTTCTTGCAACTAGTGCTATTTATAAATATTCATGGCATTTAGGAATTCAGAAAAGGATTATTGGGATACTTTTGTGCTTTGAAATTTATATAATTATCGCGAATTGATTATTGTTTATACACAGATAGTCAAGTGGATGTTTTACTTACAATAAATCATAATTTGAATAATAACATTTGTAATAATAAGTTTGAAAAATGTTTAAATTTCGAAAAACCTTCATCATTTAAAGACAGAAAAGAAAGAAAAAGTTATTATATTTTAAAGATCAATTTTAAATTTCTTTGAAAAAGAAATAAAAGAAATGATTAACTTCAGTGTGGCACCCAGGAGGAGTTTTATTGTGTCTGCCATGTTTATTACTTTTCTATCCTCTGGATTTTGTTTTTCAAATATGTTTCTCTTCCATCCTCTGGATTTTATCTTTATACAGGGTGTCCACAGATTTATTCTCAACATGGGAATCTCCGTTATTATAAGATATGGAGAATTCGTTAAATGGGTTGAAAAACTCCTTAGTTAAATTTGTCCCATAAAAAAAAGTTTTGATATTTTACGTACTTCAGGCGCCATAGTGAAAAATGTGAATTTTTTATTTTTGTAATTTTTTGTTATAGCTCATTAATTTTCAAAGGATGTCGAATTTAATTTGCATGTTCTTAAGGTACCTTTTTTAATAGGAATCTCGTAGAGTACTCGGATTTTCGAAAATTGTCACATTTGAGTTACAAGAGTCAACTTTGTTTTTCTTATGGAGGTCATAGTTAGCTATGATACCATTGAAAATAGATTTTTTTTTTGACTTTTCAGAAATGTATAATTTGTTATGTTTAATATAAAAACTAATGGCAAAAACAACAAAATAGGTTATTTTAACACTGACAGGTTGACATTTTAAATCTCAGGAAACAATAGAATAAAGAAAATGTAGTTTATAATAATTATTTATTAATAAAGAACGCTTTAAAAAATTAGACTTTAAATGAAACAAAGGTATAATAAGAAGTTAAAAAAGATGTGAAAAAAAAATTATTTTCAATGGTACAATAGCCAATTATGACCTCCATAAGAAAAAACAAACTTGACTCAAATATAACAATTTTTGAAAATCTGAGTACACTGCGAGGTTCCTATTAAAAAGTGCAAACATGCATAAATTCGACTTCCTTTGAAAATAAACGAGCTATAACAGAAAATAAAAAAAATAAAAAAATTCACTTTTTCGCAATAGCGCCCGAAGTATGTAAAATAACAAAAGTTTTTTAATGGGGTTTAGTACAATTTTAGCTAAGGAGTATTCATCCCATTTCACCAAATCTCTATCTCTTATAGTAACGGAGATCTCTATGTTGAGAATTAATCTGTGGACACACTGTACATGGTTAAATGCATCTAATGAATTTGCACAAACTTAAATAAAACTTTCGGTATGATTTATTAAATCGAAAGTACCACTTTACATAAATCGTACCGAAAGTAGTTATTTTCGGAACGATTTCTTTAGTTTCGGGACGCTTTTTGTTACTTTCGGTACGATTTTGCGTATATATCTAGGCGGCCTACATCATCTTCCTACTCATCCCGTAAAATATCACTTTCGGAACTTGTTACGTAAATTACTATTTCGTATCGGCCCCTCCCAAAACTAAATCCTGAGTGCGTCACTGATAAAATTTGTGATATTTTGATAGCTTTGCTATTTTTGCGCGCATATGATCCGTTACACGGGTGTAACTGAATTCTGGTAGACCCCGAATATCTTTTTTATCTTTACATATATTAGTATGGTGTTTTAAGAGAATAATTTGGGTCAGCAATCGGAATTTTAATAAAAATTCTGTTTCCGGTTTAACTTTTCTATTTCAAATGGAACCCCTGTATATTTTTACACAATTTAATTCCACTCTAAATTCTGAGTTCATAGATGTATCATAAGTGGTTGTTAGTTATAATACTCAATAACAATAATGTTGTAGATTAGCGGTTTTCAACGTGGGCTATACTGCCACAGAGTATTTCTTAGGGGGGCTCAAAGAAAACATATTATTGGAGGGGCCACAGATAATTCTGAGTGGGCCACGAAAATTCGCTACAACGATATATTAAAAATATTTAAAAAAATATATTATTATAAATTAGTGTATGGCATTGGATGGTACCACCAAAAGTTTTTCTATAAAAAAAAAAAATGTAAAAAACAATTTCTATCGACTTGAAATTCTGCGAATGAACTCAAAACAAATTAGGAATTATGATTCTGTCCACACCCTAGATTTGAGATAATCTTTTGGGAACCTTTTGAGACATATTATGGCTTAAAATAAATATAGAGACAATTGTCAACATCTTAACACTTTTCAAATTTACTAAAAAGACCATTACAATTAAAATGTTGCAAACATCTATAAAACCCACATCCCTAAATTTCTAAATAATTTCTTGCGAACAAAAAGTAATGCAACAATTTTGAAAATTTTTATGACTTGAAAAAAAATATAAAAACAATTGCCATCGAATTTCCTCAAAACGCAGTAATAATTATTTTTGTTCACGAAAATAATTTGCGCATTATTTAATTGTATGGGCAGCATTAATGGGGTACATTTAACACTCAATTTCATTTAACACGCATTTGCGTATTTAATATGCTTATTGAACACGCATACGCATTTGCGTGTATAATATGGTTATTAAACATGCTAATTCACAGAACGCGATTTATAATAATATTTTGTTTACCCTGTTTAATACTGATTTTTTTTTTTCAATTATAATTGTAATTACTTGTAATTAACTTTAATTTCGATTTTAATTTTGATTTTGATTTTGTTTTTGTTTTTTTATTTTTTAATTTTCGTGAACAAAGTATAGTGTACAACTCGCATATAATGGCTATTAATAACTCGAACGATTTGCTGCACTCACCTACGGCTCGTTCCGCAAACATCGTTCTCGTGATTAATAGCCATCATTATATGCTCGTTGTACAATATACTATTTGCAACAATCTACACACACCCCGGTATATTTCGCTTGTAGCAATTTTTACAAACAACAATGATCTTGACCTTCCATATAATACAATTACAATATGGTTTCAGCAAGACGGTGCATCCCCGCACTAGGGGGCGTTTTTTTCAAACATGTAAAAAATTATTCTTGAACATTTTGAATATTTTCTAGGCTAATTCGATTGGTCCTCGATTGCCAATCCACTTATTCGTAAAGCAATCTTCAAAAAAACCCGTAGAGTACGGGGGTGCGCCGTCTTGCTGAAACCATATTATATTATATAAGGTCAAGATAATTTTTGTTTGAAAAAAAAGCGCTGGAATAAGGTCATTTTGAAAAACTCTAAATATCAAGTTCCCACCTTCAATTATCATTTACTCGAAAAATTCCTTATGTAAAATGGCAACATTTTTATACTTCCAATTTGACAATGCAAAGATCTCTCAAAATTAAGAACAAAAATAGGGGGTTCATATCTAAAAACAAAATGGATGACGTCATTACTCAAAAACAAATGACGACTGAAAATCGACTTGTGTATTTTGATAGAGAAAATCGACCCTTTCGAGGATTTTTTCCAAAAATATTATATTTTGGTTTTACTGAATATATTCTATACTTTGGCGCGCACTGTAAATACCAAAACTTTTGATTTTACCATGTAGTACCATCTAAATTCTACACACTGGGTATTTTAGTTTTCGAAAATAATTTAATTAACCCATTACTACTCGCAACATGTAAGTGCTTCAAATTCTCAAACTCCTTGATTTTGACTAGGGTTTATACAAAAACCGGCTTTTGGCAAACCGGTTTTCGAATGCTGTTGTTTCCAAAAAACCGGGTTAAAGTTTTTTCGAAAAAAATTTAAAACAAGCACCCACAAATAAAATTTAAAAAAAATCACACTTTTTGGAAAATGTTTCTACTTATCTAACATTATTGGAACTACAAAATTAAAATAACATTAAAAACTATTTCATTTAGTATTTTTCATACTTAATCTTGTTCTTGGGGCGTGTAGTGGGTACAAGCGAGCGCTTGTGCCAGCTGCACGGTGTGCCGTGTGGGTTCGAATCCCAGCCCGGGCGAAAGATTTTTCGGGGATCGAGAAGTATTCGGTCGGGTCCATGGTCGTTGTGTATACGTCTGACATTATTCATTTATTCATTTGTTCATTTACTCATCCCAAATTGAATACATAAATAATAATAACCTGGTCGTGACTGATTGGCTAATGCCTAAGTCAAAAAAAATCTTGGTCCTATTTTAGATACGGGTATTTTAGTTTTCTAAAATAATTTAATTAACCCATTACTATCCTCGACATATAAGTGTTTCAAACTGCCAAACTCAATTTCGTAAAAACAGAATCACTGTTAGATCAATAATCCAGAACGTTTTTTGTTACAAATACATTCTCTAAAGTAATTAATATTGCCACTAAACATAATTGAAGTCCCTGTTTGTTGTACTTGGTTTAGTACAATGGGAAGTAATGGGTTCAAAAAAAGGGATTGAATTGAATGTTGTAAAGAGGGAAGGGGGCCATGGATGCAATCAACATATTTTTGAGTGAAAAAAAGGTTGAGAAACACTGTACAAGATTATGAAAAGTATCGTATTTTATATGCCAATCTGTAAAAAATAAAATATTTGTTTATTATTATTTTCTTTCTACTGAACTATTTATACAATTTTCTACATTTTTTTACAATCACCGGCTATTTATAAACATTCGTGCAAAATGAGAAATAATTTATTCAGAAAATGGGGGTTTCCCGGTATGGATTCATGGAATACGAGAATGCCATGGCGCGCACAATTATTAAGAATTTTTAATGTCTAGATATTTAAGTAGATTCTTTTAGTTAAATCTGGAATTTAATTTATTTTATTTTCTCTTTAATTGGCGATGCATTTAAATCAATGTAGATGTTTTGACTTTTTTGGCTAAATTATATAATGTTGAAATTGGAAACATTCACTTGTTGCATATGCATTAATAATTGATAATAATAATAAATGATAAGCAGTTTTATGCTTTAAATTAGGTTTTTTACGTTGGTGTACGTAGGCGGTTTCCATAAATTATCTGAAAGGTTTTTCGTTTCGCTTAGGTTAGGCTTATTTTTTATAAACCATATGGTTATTGTTAAATTTAACTCCGTTGTTAATAATACGAGAGAGAAAACATTTCGAAAAATTGCGGGTTTTTTTCTGAGGTTGGGTGTATCGACCTTTGACTATATACTTATCGACTGCTAGCGCCAACTTCATGTGTGTCTCCAAGTAACGGTGGCGCGGCGGGACCCGCGGTTGCGGTATGTTACTAAATTGGTAGCTATTTTGTGGCTATGATATATGTCTATGACCTCGCATTGCATATTGCTTTGACTATATACTAATGGACTGCTAGTCCCCCTCCATTTTCCATATGATCACTGCTCCAAAAGTTGTCCACAAGCTGGAGCCCGATATAAGTCCCGCCCCAGAGCCGAAAATGGAGCGTAATTTAAAAACCGGAAAGCAAAACAAATATTTCTCGATGTATTCATCAGCATCGTGGAGTATGCAAATGCGAGCATATTTCGGCAACTCGGGTCCACTTTCCTGCCTGTCTTTACAAGCAAAGCGTCAACCCATAATTTGCGAAGTTCCGGATTTGATGGAAATATAATACAGAATTTTGGGTTATAAGTCAAAAGTCAACTGACGTGTAAATCAGCTGACGAGTATTATAACCGCGTTGGCATATATACGTGGCCGTATTGCAGCCTTTCGCATAGCAATACTTTGACAAAGTGTGAATATTTGACAATATAAATGTTTATATATTCAAAGGTGTGAATAAATTGCAGGGTATCACAATATGCAATGCGAGCTCATAGAGTCATATGTCATAGACACAAAATAGCTACCAATTTAGTAACATACCGAACCATTTAGGGTCCCGCCGCGCCACCGTTGCTTGGAGACACACATAAAGCGGCGTTAGCAGTCCAATAGTATATAGTCAAAGGCATATTGTGATACGCTGCAATTTATTCACACCTTTGTTACAACAACAAATTTATGTTGTCAAATATTCACACCATGTCAAAATATTGCTATGCGAAAGGCTGCAATACGTCCACGTATATATGCGGTTATAATACTCGTCACCTGATGTACACGTCAGTTGACTTTGACTTATAACCTAAAATTCTGTATTAGATTTCCATAAAATTCGGAACTTCGCAAACTATGGGTTGATGCTTTGCCTGTAAAGAACAGGCAGGGAAGTGGACCCGAGTTGTTGAAATATGCTCGCATTCGCATTCTCCACGTTGCTGATGAATACATCGAGAAATATTTTTTTTGCTTTCCGGTTTTTAAATTACGCTCCATTTTTGGCTCCGGGGCGGGACTTATATCGGGCTCCAGCGTGGAAAACTTTTGGAGCAATGATCATATGGGAAATGGAGGAGGAGTAGCAGTCCATTAGTATATAGTCAAAGCCTGGGACAAACGTTAATATTATTCAGATCTTTCAAACGACATTTAACTTGTCATACATTTCTATTCGAAATTTTAAAGTTGACCCCCGTTCCCAGCCCCCCAGGGATCGCACACCAACGTTTTTTACTCAAAATGGGACACGTGTTCGCCGATTTTTCGGTCTAGCGAACCGTTTCCGAAAAAATGACATGGTCAGACTTTGTAGACGCCCTGTATAGATATATGGATCACAAATGTTACAAATGTGTAAAAATGCTTTTATAGTTTTTGTAGTGATTCAATAGTAATTATTTTTAGACACCAGGAAATAATTACGAATAATGTGGGAAACTTCATGTTACAGGAAACAACTAAATCCATACAATTATTAGCGAAACCTTGAATGACATAACCGATGCAAAGCAATAATAGAATTTATAAATAAAATTAGAACCTTCGCGTTAATATTATTATGTTTATTTTTATTGTAATATGGATAATTTGGAATATTTAATTGCATGGATGGGTTAGATTATTTACTGTCAAAATAATTACTATTAAACTGACAGATTCCACAGCTATACAGAGATTTTATCCTACTATTACAAATATTTTTTTGTATCCTACAAACTAATTAATATTCTTTTTCTTTACAGTGGATGGAACATATGACCATTTCCTCTTCTTTGTTGGGCCCTTGACCATTCTGATAGTAGCGAATTCCGTTTTATTCCTGAAGACCATCTTGCACTGCTTTAAGGTGAAAAATGAAATTAATAGGATGAAGACAAGTCCTAGCAATGATAAAGCAAGGAAGTTACAGAGGTTGAATGCTGATATTGAGAAGTAAGTTTGAAAATTGAAAATATCTCCTCTATTGACGATACAATTTGCAACGCTCTATAATCACGCAATTGTAATCGGTGCCTTTAATATTAACAGCGCGTCACATCGCTTCCTTCCGTGCAAATTCTACATTAAAAGTATCTACACCACCCACCTTCATAATTGGCTAAAACATGTGAACAGTTAGAAAAATCCATCACATTTTTACAAATTTTTAGTTGCGTAAACTTGCCTAACGTTAAATATGTTTCAAGGACAAACATGTTTTTATTTATAATTAGATGATTTGCTCTGGCTCGTAACGTATATTCTTCCTCCAGTAATTCAATAATGCGAGCTCTTTATATCAAATTTAGCGACGAGGGCATTTTAATGAAATATTTTAATTAACCCGATCGCTGCGGCGCACAGTGGGGCAAATTACCTTTAAAGTTGGCATCAAATTAAATATAAAAAATCTACCTGCACGTTGGATAATATTATTTTCGTAATCTACACTATAAAGGGCATACTAAATGCGCATGTGCATCCCCTTCATAAGTTCAATTTAACCCCTAGTGCCTCACTCGTATCTACCAGCGCGCGGAGAACAATCGTGCGATACTATACATAACCAGTTTTACGGGTCTATTTTATAAACAATCGTTACAATACGATTCGTTAGCTAACTATAATCGTTCGGAACGTCAGTTGCAATGTTGCGAACGATTTAGGTTAAAATGTTATTTTGTAACCAACATCGTTAGGCATTGACCTTGAATGCTTATTCGTAACGATGAACTTGTGATTTTAGAACGAATAGTACACTTGTAGCTCACTTCATTTCTAATTTCGTCAGCGTCATGACAGTTGACGTTTACATTTCAAATCTAAACATTGTGCTTATTTTTGCGGATATTTTCAAAAATCAAATTATAATTGAACTGAATTAATTTAATTAAGTGATGAAGTGTTAATAATTACTGGAAGTGAAAATCGAAGAAGTGTCATGAAAAATATTGCTCCAGAGATCACTGCACAGCAGTATCAAATATATCTAGAAGACTTACAACGGATAAATAGTCCCAAAACCCGGATATTTTGGACGAATCATGGAAGTCATTAGCCCTACAATTAAATGCAGCAGGAGAACCAATACAAAAGTTGAGCAATGGATTATAGAAGTATTTCTCAGATTTGTCTATACATGTTTCTAAAGCTTTCTTCAAGAATAAAGAAAGACTTGTGTCTCATAAATACGAGTTCATGTATAAAAATATATTTTCTAGATTTGTAAATAATTTTCTAGTAATATATTAATAACAATTTTGCATTGTAGCACAATAAATGATATTACGTATTTGAATAAAAATTAAGTTATCTTCGTTCCAATATATAATTCCTATCCACCACAAATTACATGAGAAAATTAATTTCAGGTCAAAATATCCGTTAACGATTGACAGCGGAGCTGTCGTTCCTGAACGATCATAACGGAACGGTTTCATCGTTTCGTAACGATTATGAAAATTGAGTTTCATTGAAAAATCGTTATCGGAACGAGAATCGAATTACAACGACATCGTTACGAGTTATAAAATAGACCTGTTAATCCCTTTTACCGTCACAAACAAGTTCAATTTGCAATTTAAGTTATGGAATCTTCAAGTTCAGGTGTGATTACACAATTTGATTAATTAAAACACTTGGTTTTGTTTCACTGCTTTTATTTGTCTCTCCGACTGGTTCGACCTTAAGTCATTCTCAAGGAGATATGTACAAAGTTAACAGGGACTGGTATTTACACAGGAATTATTAGATTTAAAATCAGGTAATAAGAGCCGTCGAAATGGGGGAGTTCCAGATCTCTTCGATGTTATTAAGCGTGGTTTTTCCACGTTTTATTGCCTTGTTAATTTCGAGGCCCTCTCGCAGATTCAAATCCCGTCCCTTATTACCTGAATACAAAATTCGGAAATTGTTGTCACTAAAAAAATTGTTACATTCAATACAATACAATGTTGTGACAGACCTGTAGAAATTTTATTATTTAATATTGACTTCTTGTGTTCATTTATTCTGATTTTGAAATTTCTACCCGTCTGTCCTATATACTATACGAGAGGGCCTCGAAATTAACAAGGCAATAAAACGTGGAAAAACTACGCTTAATAACATCGAAGAGATCTGGAACTCCCCCATTTCGACGGCCCTTATTACCTGATTTTAAATGTAATAATTCCTGTATAAATACCAGTCCCTATTAATTTTGTACATATCTCCTTGAGAATGACCCAAGGTCGAAACTAGTCGGAGAGACAAATAAAAGCAGTGAAACAAAACCAAGTGTTTTAATTGATCAAATTATATAATTATGTTTCACCACGGGTTAAGTGAGAAATTAATTAATCATATGATTACACAAGTTTTAATACTATTTAATACTTTACGAAACCATTAACATTATTTTTATTAGTAAATTTTATGTTTACAATAAAAATTGTTTAGGTATTATTTTAACTTTTATCGTATTCACGAACCATTGGAGAGTGTATAAATATTTTTGTTAGCTGCTCATACTTGCTCCCTTTTTATTTACAAGTGTTTGATTTGGCGAAGTCAAAATGTTTTTCAGTGCATATTGGTAATTATTATTTTATTTTATTACCAGGAATGATTTCCAGTCATTTAAGCATTACACGCCGAGAACCGTATAATTTATTAAGATTATTATTATATTATTATTATTATTATGTATTTATTAAGAACGGTATGCAGATGTGACGAGTATAGTATAGTATGGTCACGTTAAATTAAATTATCTATGCATTAAACTCAAAATAAGTTACTATAAAACAATTTTACGCTAATTAATGACAAAAAAATAAGAATTTGTTTTTTTTTTACAATAACACATAGTTCAAGACATAAACAATTTAATTTTATTTATAATTTTTGGTTTCTTAACTGTTTACAAGATCAACTTTAGGAGAACAATATGAAGTTTCAAGAAGCGTACGAATTCCCTGCCTTTAAGGAGTTCAGGGTACGCTGACATTGAAGTCAATTTAATTTTTTGGAAGAGGAAGTTAAAAAACGAAAACGATCAGAATGTCCGAACTAATGCCTCAAAAATTTAAAACGAAATTTAGCCAACTTTCAATACCAGTCTCGCTGGATAAAAAGTTGCAGAATAGAGGAGAGATTTTTGAAGACCAATATTGAATGACTGGATACATCCATTTTATTTCTTCGCATGGAAACAAGACGTGGCCACCCAGAAACTTCTTTCGAATTTGGGGCAGAGCGCACTAAACGGCAGAAAACCAGCGATTGGAGAAAAAGTACACCTCTTGCTGTACTCACCTACGCCACCCAGGTGAGTTTGAGAGCATCAGGAAAAAAACGAGGCAGCAAAAGTTGTACAAGAAATTACAACCAGTCCAAAAATTAAGAGAAGCATATAAAAAGTCCCGAACCAAAAATGCTATTAGGAGAAGGCGCACTAGCAATGTTGCGCTAGATACGTTTCCATCTTACAAAAAGGTTCAAGAGGCAAAGAAAAGCTGTTATCCGGAAGATATTATGTTTACTTCCACTGCACAGGTCAGTTTGCAAGCCTTACTTAACCACACTGTCGAGCGATTGTTTCTAGTACAGGGATGTGTAGTAGACTCGCTAAAGGACGAAGAACTGGGCGATCTTTGTTTATATGCAAAATGGGGGTTTGATGGAAGTTAAGGCCATAGCGGTTATAAACAAGCTTTCTATGGAATCGAAACTAGTGATGCAGTTATTTTCATCACATCAATAATCCTATTCGATTAGTTTGCGGTACAAAAATTATTTGGCAGAACCCTTGTCCTGGCTCTACAAGATACTGCCGGCCCTTGAAGATACAATTTATTAAGGAGTCTACTCATGTTTCAATTGCCGAGAAGACTAGAATAGATGAAGAAATGGCCCAACTAGCAAAACAGTATTGCAGTAAATCAGCAGAGAGAAGTGACAGTAAATCACCAATTAATATTCTCTAATGATTGATGGAAAGGTCTTAAGCAGCACTACAAGGACTCAAAAGTGCTATATTTGTGTGTGGAGCCACATCAAAAATATTTAACAACGTAGATGACATGATAAAAAGGCAAGTAATTCTGGAAAATTTGCAATTCGGGTGGGTGGATACGATTTTTTTAATGTCTGTTGCATTTATCCTATAAACTCCCAATTAAAAAATGGCAGGCAAGAGGCAGCCTAAAATAAGGCACGAATTCAAAAAGAATTTACAGATTCGTGCGGTTTAATAGTTGATAGGCCTAAGCCAGGATTTGAAAATACAAATGATGGTAGATTAGATTAGATTAGATTAGACGGGGTCGATTGGCTGTGCTGAGCCTTACAGCACTGCGACCTGTTTAGATCTTTTGTACTAATACCCTACTGCTATTTGATTCCCAGAAATTCAACTTCCCTGACAAGGTCAATTAATTTCCTGGGAGGTAATGACCTGATCCGTTCTGGCGTTACCGCCATACCTCCCGTTAGGGCCTGCCTGGTGGTAGCTAGAGCTACACACTCGCATAATATGTGTTCGGCCGTTTCTTCTGCCGATTCACATAATCTGCATGTGGTGTTATCCACTTCGCCCATATTGTGGAGATGGTACTTCACTGGGCAGTGTCCTGTTAGGAGATCGGTGATTAGTCTTATCTCGGTTTTGGTGAGGCGTAAGAGCTGTTTGGCTCTATTTGGCGAGAAGTCAATAAACATTTTGGATTGCCTTTGACCTGGTGCATTTTTCCAATGGTCTGTTTTGCACTTTTTTTCCCATTCTTGGATCACGCCTTTTTTGTGTGCTTTCGATAGCCCACAGGTCGGTTTTGGTCCAATGATGGTAGTTGAGGCTCCTTCCTTAGCAAGTATATCGGCATGTTCATTGCCTTTTATGCTTGCGTGGCCGGGTACCCACATTAGGGTGAGCTTGTTGCCCTTTGCCAGTTGGTTCAGAGCCTGCTTACAGTTCCAAGTGGTCTTGGAGTTAAAGCTGTACGCTTTAAGGCTCTTTAGGGCAGCCTGGCTATCCGTGATTAGATATATGCGTGCCCCTTTGTAGCCCTTTTTTGTGCACACCTGAGCACATCTTTCTAAGGCTATTATTTCAGCCTGTAAGACAGAAGGGCCATGTCCGAGAGGAACTGATTTCTTATGCTTAGGCCCATATATGCCTATGCCGGTGCCCACCTCTGTCTTGGATGCATCTGTGTACCAGAGTACAGAGTTGTGTTTTAGTTCTGTGACTCGTTTCAGACTGTTTTGGCGACTATCAATAGTCACATCAAATCTTGATTCGAAGTCATAGTTGATCGGCATTATATCCGATGGTGTTTGTAGGAACTCGGTTGTGACGAGTTCTAGAATTTCTGAGTGCCCGGTTCTGTGGCCTGTACTGGTCCAGTTTAGTCTCAGTGCACTCATTAGACCTTCCTTTCTGATTTGTTCATGCAGGGGAAGTAGGTCTAGTAGAGCTTCCATTGCTGCAGAGGGAGTGCTACGTGCAGCTCCCGTGATACCAAGACAGGCCAGTCTTTGAAGAGCTTGGAGCTTCTTTTGTGCCGTTGCTTGTTTTGTTTTGGTCCACCATATTAGTGAGCCATATGTGATAATGGGTCTGACCACCATGATGTACAACCAGTGTATCATTTTAGGTTTGAGTCCCCATGATCTACCAAAGAGCCGGCGGCCTATCCAGAGTGCCGCCGTTGCTTTGCTTATCGTTTTTTCCAGATGCGCGTTCCAGTTAAGCTTCCTATCAAGCACTAAGCCTAAATATTCCACTTGGTCGGAAAGCGCAATTTCTTGTCCTTTTACTATGGGAGCTTTGATTGAAAGTTTCCTGCGATAAGTAAAAGGAACAATCACAGTTTTGTTCGGATTGACATTGAAACCCTCCCTCAGACACCATTTTCAGAAATGATGGTAATACGGCTAGACGTTTTTTTGAGAACGCGGAATTGCCTGCCCGAATTATAAAAATTGACATCGAAATAATTAACAAAATGCACACAATACTAATAGTTGTGGTTTCTGGACTCGAAATTAATATAGAAAAATTTAGAATTTTTTGCCATGATACTGCGCGTTACTTTGTTTCAAAGTATCCATGGTACTGCATGTATTTTATGCATGGACCAGAGATAATCCCATCTGCTATACTATCCATAGGACAATTAAAGAACTCAGGAAGCACGAAACAAAGATTTTAAGTTATACCGCGAGCATAATTCTAGAAAATTCAGCAGAGAAAAGTCAAATGAAGACTTAGATTTTTTTCTACTCAGTTCTGATCCTGTAATAACAAGTAAAAGAACACTGCCTAAGAAAATATTAGTGCACTTGCCTAAGCAGGCATTAGAATTATTGAGATGCCCTGTCGAAGACCAAAGTGAGTGTGAAAGTGAAAGTGACAGTGAAACTGATAGTGAGGGAGACTATTAAAAATCTTTTTGAGTTTTTAGTTAATGTGATTGAAATTGTAAATACGTAAATAATATATATTTTTTATAACTTCCGTTACGTATTTTATTTCACTCTAATCACCTGTATTTAACTTTTTTTTGGTTTGCTGAAGCATTTGTAATATTAAGATTAAGATATTTTTAACTTTTTTATGGCGGACACCGAACTTTGAGAAAAACTTCAGTTAATGAAACGGCGCACACATTCTTGGAGGATTGGGCAGACAATTGATTTTTTTTTCGTTTACCAGGGGTCAGCAAGTTTTTTTTATTTCTTGTGTTATTAGGCCTATATATTTAAAAAAAAAAGTGCGGGAAGAAAGGCTCGTGTGCATGATGAACAATACACCTCTGAAAAGGGGAGTCTGGTGAATTCAAAAGCTACTGGGCCAGTTCTTACATTATTGTTCATTAAGTAATAAATTAACGTTTCCTTTTTCTTTATTGATCAGATGCATAAAAAAATGCATGTCTAATCTTAGTCAGGCAGAAAAGGAATAAATTTTGACCCAACTTTATCAACGATAATCTAAGAACGAGCAAGACACATATTTGCTTAGTCTAATAGAGAATCGGCAAATAGGTAGAAGTCATTCAAAACAAAAAAACAGAACCACAACATTTTCGTATTTCGTACAAAAGTGTCTTTTTCGAATGTGCATTCAATAACATTTTGACAACTTCAGTATCTTACCAAGTTGTTGGTTTCTGGACACACTCCTATGGATTTGCGTGGTAGATATAATAATAGACCACATGTTTTGCCTCCTGAAATAATCGTTAAAATAAGACATCACATAAAATAATTTCCGGCGAAGACTTCCTAATATAGTTGCAAAGAAGTCCAGTACTTTGAATGTAAAAATTATGTCTGAGATGTTCACCAGGAAATACATAGAACTAGAAAGAAAGTCAAATACGAGTACTGAGGTTTGGCAGGCTTCAGGTCTTTGAATGCGGTCATTGCGGACAACTCGTTACAAAGCTAAGAAATTAGAGTCTTAATGAGAATGCTAAACGAGTTTCTGCTCCTGAATTGCTTGTCCACAAAAGAAGAGCTAATAAATGTTCCGCCGAACTGAAAGAAGTCGCAGCTTTATGCCGAAAACGTGATGATGTTGGTGGAATTGTTTTTGATTACATTCAGAATATGCCTTTTCCCGTGATACCAGAGAAGAGGCATATTCTCCATGTAATTAAAAATAATTCCAGCTACATCGTCACGTTCTTGGCGTAAAGCTCTGTCTTCTTTCAGTTTGGCGTGGAAATCAAGAAATGTTTTACCACAGACAATTGAAAAAAAATCATGACTTGGAAAATAATACTGGGAACTTCTACACATATTATGAAACATCCTCCAGGGATAGAAGAATTATATATTTTTTCACACAGTTTTGAGATTTCTTCAATGACTTGTTGCTTGCAAACGTTTCTGTAAAATTTATCAGCATTCCCCTATTCGCGGACACTCCTTACCATGTGATTAAGATTTCGGAAATGTGAAACGGGTAATCGCATTTATCTACCAGAATACTATGTAAGCATGATTTTGTGTAGTCGAAAATGAAAACCGTTTACTTTATCAACAATGAACTACACATATATCATTAATTTCAAAAACTGGTGGCCAAAATATTATAAAAAGACCTGTAAGTCTGTTGGTCACGATCATACTATCTTTACCATTTCTACGTTGATCTACGACAGATGGTTATATTTCAATTGTTATATTGGAGGACTTTTGACTAATAGTTTCAAACTGCTGAAGCTTCACGTGGACCCAACATTGCTTTATGAGTCAGCTTACAAGGTCCCATTGCCAATCAGTGTGAAAAAGATTAATGATATAAAAAAGTGATGAATGACGAAATCTTAGAGAGAATCTTGGGGTTTATCCAACGAAAAGCAGGAGAATTAAAAATACTAATCAACACACTATTACCATTAATTAGTATTAAAAAAAAAATTAATTTTCAAAAGTTCAGTGTTTTGGTTTTTTTTTGTTATATTTAACAGAAATTGAGTGGAAAAGACAATACAGGGTCCATTATATGACGTCTAAACGTCAACTTTAAAGGTATTCTGTCCAAATGTTCAGGTATGTAATCTTATTGTTATAATATTAAATTATTATTTACCTTTACATAATTTTAATAAATAGACTAATAAAAAGTGACAAATTTTTTCATTTACATTCTTTTTGTGAGGTGATTAGTTATTATTATTCGTGGAAGTATTACTACTACACCTATTCCTTTAGTTTCTACCCGGTGAGAACGTACGGGATTTTGTTAATTACTTTTTCATTAATTTGTGTTAATTCTATATGATAGCAAAGAATTTAAACTTTTTAGGTTTTTGTCACTTTAGAAACAACCACCCTTTTTATCTGAGATTTTTTTCACTATTCTGATGTTAATTCTTAGGTCGAATATTATACGAATACAAGGTTTCAGAGTTCTACTCGGCTATTTCAATTTTCATCCCCTGAAAACCACCCCAGTTTATCAAATAGATTTAAGAAGAAATATGTTTCTTGGATCACGAGCTTAATTAAGCCCAGTTTTATAAGTTTTAGAATTTTATTCAGGCCATTTCTATTTCCATCCCCCAAATAATACCCCAATTTATAAATTAAAAAAATTTAATTATTTTTCCTGTAATCGGGAGCTTAATTTGGAGAAGTTTAATAAGTTTCAGAATTTTGGCCAGAAAAATGTACATTCTGCCCCACTGTGCGGCGTACGATTTTTAAAAGCTTAACTGGAGTGCTGCAGATAGGGGTGTTCGATTATGAA
Source organism: Ocypus olens (assembly GCA_910593695.2). Taxonomy (NCBI): domain Eukaryota; kingdom Metazoa; phylum Arthropoda; class Insecta; order Coleoptera; family Staphylinidae; genus Ocypus; species Ocypus olens. The sequence continues at coordinate 17,415,147 of OU343056.1, forward strand.
AATGAATAATCGATTATTGATTATTTTTAATAATCGATTATATTGATTAATCGAAATAATCGATTAATGAAATGATCGATTAATTACATTATCAAATGATCGATTAATCACATAATCAAATTCATGAAATGATTGATTATTTGATTAACCCGTTTTTGCTCAACAATTTTTTCTCAAATTCTTTGTGCAGTTTCTTAAAACAAAAGATTCAAACGGCTTTCGTGCGTTTACCTTTAGTGCACAGTGGTCTTACCAATCATAAATTCACCATAAACAAACGACGCAGAACGCTGGTGCACGTGCAATTCTTCGAAAATATAGCTGTTCCACTAATGGAACAGTGGGCAAAAATGGGCTAAGCAAATAATAAAATGGTGGAAAAATTAATTAATCAAATGAATGGTTAATCGATTAGTCAAATAATCAAATGATCGATTAAGTAAATGATTGATTAATCGATAAATCAAATGATCGATTAATCAAATGATCCATTAATCGATTAATCAAATGATCGATTAATCGATTAATCAAATTGTCAATTGATTGATATTTTTCGAGTAATAAACAAACAATCAATAAATATTAATCGATTATTTTGCACAGCTCTAGCTGGAGAATCATACCTTGCGTCTAGATACGTACGGTGGTTTGGGCATATTTGCGTATCCCGATAAGAATACGTTTCCGAAGCGAAAGGGTTAAATTTGATTTTGACTAGGGTTTATACAAAAACCGACATTAGAAACTAGTTTTTGAATGCCACTATTTCCAAAAACCGGATTTCGAATTGTTTCGAATTGTTTTGAAAAAGGTACCCACAAATAAAACCAAAAGAATCACACTTTTTGGAAAATGTTTCTGTTTATCTAACATTTATGGAACTACAAAAATAAAATAACATAAAAAAATTATTTCATTGAGTATTTTTTATGCTTAATCTTGTTATTATTTTAGATATGAAATTGCCTGAAATAGAAAATACACTCTCACTAACTAGTGAACTTAGTTTTATCGTCTCCATGGCATAAAATAATAAATCTCAGTTCTTTGTTCTGTTATTGGTTACCGAATATTCTGTGCGTCACCGGCGATTCGTTTCGATGAAACACATGCTCGTGAATTTAGTTATTTTTCTTCAAGGTTAACCATTACCATCAACTTCATACTTAAATTCTTTTTATTTTTATAAAATGAGCTATGTTTCATCGGCAGCCAGAAGCTGTCACTGTCAGATGGCGAGGCCCCGGTGTTGCTGAACTGCTGCATTTCCGTTCATATCCGACGTCTAATCAGGAATGACACCCAACACTGAACCAGCCAATGGGATGTGTTTATTTCAGTAGGTTGGACATTCGGACTGCAGCAGGGAGGCATAAATACCGGGCCATTTCGGGAAATCAAGGAGATACAAATGAATTTTTGACAGACAGTCTCGCGTCTCTTCTCCGCTTCTTCAAACAATCATGTATTTCCCGAATTATTATTATTATTTTTTTTTTTGTGAAATACAATTTCCGAAGTGGAACATTATTTTTGATTTTGGATAAAACCATAATCGGACCATCGCCCACCATCACCTGAATTCCTCAGCGACGCCGACTCCAGGGAGCTAGCCGGAGGTCTATGAGGGCGGGTTTCGTTCATCCGAAGAAGCCCCCCGTGACAAGTGGCGGCTAACGTGGGGCGTTTTCGTTCTCACGACCCGAGGAACCAGGAACAAGGAGCAAGGGAGGATGACCAGGATGTCACAGCACAGCGAGACTACCTGGGATGCTTTCAGACGAGACCAATTCACATGCATAGTATGCACGACGTATGCACGACGACTATAGCGTCGACGGCAGGACTGGAGTTGCATCTCGTATTACCTCATACCATGCACCTTAGGACTATTTCTCTTCGTCCAGGAAACCAGCCAGGACTCAACGCAACGCAACCGCGACTACCCAGATGGTAGTCATCTCTTCGCCAACTTAAAGCCAGTAACGTCCAGGAACTAGAGCTACGCTGCCCACACCAGCGATAACGGTCGCAACGGGCGGTATGTCGGCTGCATTGCCACCCCACGTCAACCGGACTACAGGAACTGCAGTCATCTGTTTGCATCGGGAGAACCTAAACAGCACTGCGTCGGGGAGACCAGCCCAGTCTTACACACTTCCAGCCAGAAACTACAACTACACCGCCCACGCCAGCGTTGACGGACGCAACGGGCTGTACGTCGGCTGCATTGCCACCCCACATCAACCGGACCATAGGGACGGAGTCTGCTTACAACGGAGGGCCTTAGCAGCACTGCACCAGAGAGACCAGCCAAGGCTTACACACCTCTGCTTCAACATCCTGTGCCGTCCAGATCATCGCAGTCCACCATTCCAGGATGCGATCCCTTCCATGGCCAAGACGTGGATGCGTTCATCGATAGGATGAACCAGGCCTTTCGCGGGTACCAAATTATCGAACGGGTCAAGCTGGGTTACGTCAACTCCTTCGCGGTTGGGGCCGCCACTCCAGGAATGACGTGGGAATTCGCTCAGAGGCTTCTCAGAGGTGCCTTCGGGATGTCGCAGCCGAAAATGCCGACGCTTGTTCAGCCGCCAGCCCAGGAAATACATATGGCCACCACCAACGTGGTTCCCGAGGTCAATTTCGAGGAAGTGATGCCCCTGCCTGTGCATCATTCCGTGGTTGCCACACCAACGATCACCATCGAGACACCACCGATTCCGCTACCCGTCATGGATCAGATGCCAGCGCTCGTAGAAGCCCCAGTAATAGCAGCCAATCTCATCACTGTACCACCAACTATGCCAGCCGAGCCTCCGCCAAGGCAGAAAGCACTGGGGCCACGCGAACACGTGGGCATCCATAGACCTCCAAAACGACGTCTGCCAGTCGTTAACCGGAATGTGCGTGCCAAACGAAGCCTGGGAACCAAGCCGCCGCCAGCCATAACTGGTCACCCTCCAGCTAGAAAGAGGGACTCACCGGGGCCGTCTAACTTGAACAAAGCCGTTTTCGTGGCCTCTCAGAATCCTGCAGCACCAACCTACATCGTTCGCAGAAGAATACGCCAGAGGAAGCGCTATCCTCCAGCCCACCTGAAACTATCCGTCGTCTCAAGACGCCAAAACAGCCACTCCACACGTCGCACCAGCTATTCTGGATGCCGCAAGTAGCGGCCTCCCCGCCTGCGGAAGGCAACCTCAGACCACCACAACTACCACCGTAGCGACCACGATTACGGGCCGCGAGACGTGACGCATAACCACATGTAACGAACAATAGAATATATAGTGTAAGTGCCCCGCATAGTGATAAGTGCCTAATGAACGCCACCGTGCGTCATAAACCTGTCGACGAGCAGGTATTTTTGTTGTGGCGCCCAAACAGTTCATCACCATCGGACACAACTACTTCCAGGACTGCCGTCACACCGACTGCTCCGTCTGGCCCTCCTACGACCAGCAGATGTGCCGCCACCAGACGTTCCTCAGCACCTACCGGCCTCCTGCAAGGATCACTCATGCACCAAGCGATCATCACCAACCTGTTGACGTGCTGGTGCCGCACCTTTTTTTTCAATGCGAGGAGAGGAGATCTTCATGGACACCCCCATGGTGAAGTAGTATTGGATTCGCCGGGATCGCGCCTACCAACTAAAACCTCTCCTCATATACTTGGTGCTAGGGCTAGTCTGACCAAAGGCCTATTTTAGCGTATCGAGATGGTTGATCTCTGAGAAGCGAGTAGCTACCGGCGGTCTAAACCCAGCCGTTCTCATGAACTGTGATAGCATTGGGGAGACAGGAGGTGTAACGCTATAGTGGTGAAACAAATTAATTTATTTATTAATGTGAATTTGGGTTTTCTAATTTTACCTTGGGATGTTTCTGGGGGTAAGTTGTTTGGTTTTGCTATACCTGAAAGGCCTGTCGTACTGTGGAAATGAAATTCTCGATGGTGGGTCATTATCTAGCCTTTCGAAGAATTTACTTGAGAGCTCTTTGATGCGATCCAGGACACTGGGCGTTTTTGTGTCTCTGTGCAATTGTGAGTTGCGCATGCAGCACCTTCCTCAGCATGACGTTTTGCCAGTTTTGGATTTTATTGAGCTTAGTTGGTGTTAGAACTTTCCCTTGAAATAAAGGTCACGTCGGATTACCGAAGAACGTGCCAGTAACGATTTTGCAGAAGGGCATCCGAGGAGACCAAAGCGGTGCGACCATCGACGGCACTCTGTGCCCCTCTTACACCCCCGATTGTTACACCCTTTTCTACTTATTTCTGTAAATTAGTGTTCACGGAGCTGTTGGATGAACAACTTGTTAAAATTGTACTCTTTGTAAATATATTTCTTTACCGTGGTCAAGTCTTCTTAATTAAAAGCACTCCTAGAGTAATTCACTTCAAATAAAAAGCGGTAGATGTAACAGTTGGAGATTAGTAACCGAAGGCTTGTGATGCGTAGAGAATCTGTGGTCTCAAAAGGAGTTTGTAAAGTTTAATCCGGTTCTCGGTGGATAACCTGGACTTTTGGTTTATTATGGGGAACAGGTCGTGCAGTGTAGCATTTGCTTTGCTGATAGCGGCTTTTATGTGCTTGGCCCAGTGTAAGTTCTGGTCAAGAATGTATCAAGGTACCGGGCGTGATCTTTGAGGGCGGTGCCGCACCAGCCAACCGAGTACTCCATCAGGCCCACCTGCAACCAGTAGCAGTGCCACCGCCCTGCATCTTGCAGCACCGGAACTACCGCAATCACCTTCAGGCTCACCGCACAGCGAGTGCTCCGCCAACCAGGCATCCCGCAGCACCTGCTGACCATACTTGGAGGATGACTGCAGCCAAACTGCAACCCACCACTGGATTACACCTTCTTCCAAGTGTTACGACTGGCCCATCTGCAGCCAGCAGAATTACCCGCCGCCCAGCAAAAAATGGTCACCGACATCAAAAACGCAACATCGCTCATTTTCCGGGGCCGTTTGTCATCGGCGCACGGCGTTTCGTTTCAATTTAACGCAAGCTCGCGAATTTAATTATCTTTCTTCAAGGTTACCATCAACTTCATACTTTTTTCCTTTTCTTTTTATAAAATTAGCTATGTTTCGTCGGCAGACAGACGCTATCACTGCCAGGTGGTGAGACCCCGGTGTTCCTGAACTGCTGCATTTCCGTTCATATTCGTCGTCCAGCCAGGAATGACACCATATACTGAACCGGCCAATGGGATGTGTTCATTTTAGGGGGTTGGACATTCGGACTGCAAGCAGGGAGGCATAAATACCGGGCCATTTCGGAAAATCAAGGAGATAAAAATTAATTTTTTGACAGACAGTCTCGCGTCTCTTCTCTGCTCCTTCAAACAATCATGTGTTTCCGTATTATTTTTTTGTTTGAAATACAAATTCCGAAGTGGAACATTATTTTTGATTTTGGACAAAACCATAATCGGACCATCGCCCACCGTCACCTGAATTCTTCAGCGACGCCGACTCCAGGGAGCTAGCCGGAGGTCTACGAGGGCGGGTTTCGTTCGTCCAAACAACCCCCCCGTGACAAGTGTCTTCGGATTTGATACTTTTTCCTCGGGTTTTTCAAGAAACTTGTGAATATATTTTTTCATGGCTTCTTTTAAAGAACTGCACTGATTTAGTTATTCATAGTAATAGTGAGGAAGGTCAAGTTTTCGTTTACGCGAATTCTTCGTTCGGACGATGAAATTAAAGTGAACGAAAGCGGTCTTACTCTCGAGTCCTGGATGAAGTTTGTAACTTCGTATTCAAAATTTTAAATAAAATAAATCACTTGTTCGGAATGATTTCTTACTATGAAAAAGAAAAAAACAAAATAAATAAAATTGTGGAAATGGATGATGAAGAGAATATGTTCCTGATGACATTCCAGGTAATGTCCTGGAAGTCGCAAATACCGCAATGTACCAAATGTTACATAAAAAAATCAAAATCACGTTATCAGAAAGAATTGGAAACATTTACAAAATGACGGATCATTATGCGTGAAAGACAGTGAGCAAAAAGCCACGAGCGAAAGTGAAGTGAACGAACTGGTAGCTATGGTTTCTGTCTCCGATATATTCATCATCAGAATCGCAATTTGTTCCCTTACCGGAATTTGCATATATTCTAGAAATTGCACTCACTTACTTTTTAACCAATAAAATCGAATAATGTTGATGATATGGTGCAAAAAAATTCTAATTACGATGTGAAACAAGCATGAGTGCATGTTATGCATGGCAATACATCCTGGGTGGGTGGGAATGGGAATACATCATGTTGGTATTGCCTAGTAACGTATTACATTTTCCATAACGATTTCTATGACGTTTAAAACGTCAGTTATCGTTGGACTTTTAAAATTGTTTGCTCAAAAATTCGATCTGTTCGTATTTTGGGTAATGTCGCGTTTTGAAGATTCTGGAAATGCACGACATTTTTTTATTGAAATATTTTGTGAATTTTGCAAATATAAGAAAATGGTTGCCAACTCAATGTGTCTTCTTTCTTGCATTCGAACTTCTGAAGCATTTAGTAACTTGGAATTCATTTCAGTTTTTAATTTTTAGGTCATTTAACAGAAATTCAAATATGCCTTCACTTGTTAATACATTGGCATCTCGCCGCCCTAAAACCTCAGCTGCTAGACGTACTCGTCCCAATGCTTTAAGAAGTTCTGTGAGTTTAGGATATTGATCTTCATTACACATATTAGAAGAACCAATATCATTCAAAGCAAAAATAATACGTTCTTTTAATGTCACAAATCTGTCAATTCTAAAAATTCTCTAAACTATTCCATCTCGTTTGGCAGTTAATTGACTTAATTCTTTCCTTTTTTCTTGTTTTACATAAGAAAAAAAAACAAGCATGAGTTGTTTGTGCAAGCAACATAACCTATATAACCTGGTGACCGAGTTTCTTTCATTCCAGTCGCAGTATTGTTATAAGTCCGCGGGTTTCAAGTTGATATTTTTATCATGGTAAACAAATACTTTTTATTTAGTGGGTTGGTAATTACGTCCTCCGCTAGCGGCGCCCTCTATATCGAATTCAATGAACTATAAATCGAACAGAAATCGAAAGCAAAACTTGAACTACAATCTAGACGACAAAAGACGGAAAAAGTATAATAATATAATTCAAGTTATTAACATAGTTATTGGTTTCAGCAATTTCTTTATTTTTACATAAAACATCAGTAAGCATAGTTGATTTATTAAGGGTAATAATCGGCTAATTTTATTATTTAATTTATTTAAATAAAACGCACTTTTACTAAGTTAATATCACAATGTTTATTTATAAGTGACTACAGTTTCGAGCAAACGATCCTATTATTATTTTGATAATTAAAGAATTATTATACTTTATGTTGTTTCTTGTCAACTTTGTTTATCTCTATAAAAATAATAATTACAATATTTTATTGTTGTTATGAACAACTGCAATTGTTTTACTTCCATGTTTTTCATGGCTATTTTTTTATTTATAATAAAACTTAAAAATGACTGCAACTCACTTATTTTTAGAAATAACTATGTCATATATGATATCGGCTTAAAGAAAAAAATATATGGCTTCTTTTTGATTAATTAAAACACTTGGTTTTGTTTCACTGATTTTATTTTTCTCTCCGACCAGTTTCGACCTTAGGTCATTCTCAAGGAGATATGTACAAAATTAACATCGACTGGTATTTATACAGGAATTGAAAAATCAGGTAATAAGGGCCGTCGAAATTTAAACAGCCTGTAACTTCAAATATATTTTATTGGGCAAGATACGTTGATGATATTTTTTGCATCTGGACTAGAACAACACGACAACTAAATTCATTTTCACAATTTATTAATACAATCAATAAAAATATTCAATATTCCTTGAGAATGACCTAAGGTCGAAACTAGTCGGAGAGAAAAATAAAATCAGTGAAACAAAACCAAGTGTTTTAATTAATCAAATATATAATTATGTTTCACCACGGGTTAAGTGAGAAATTAATTAATCATATATATGGCTTCCATTAAAAAAAAAATGTTAGTTTGCGTCATATCTCGGAAAATAATGAAGTAAAAATTGTTCTGAATTTATTTTATTAAGCCGCGTAAAATTATCGACAATTTTGTCCTTGACAATGTTTTTCTATCTGTATTATGACACGAGATATATTTATTTGAAAAAATGGACTCTTTTTACATTTTTCAAAATATCTAGTTTCCCTTCAGTTTATTGAAAACTTTGAAAGTGCTATTTTATTGCGCTCGTAAAACTGTACTTCTTTAATAATTTAACCGTTTCTCTATCTCTTATAGTTTCCGAGATCCCCATAGAGAACATAAAAAAACGCACCCTGTATAATCTACTACTGCAGATGTATTATTATTGTATAGCTATTATTACAACTAGGGAAATATGAATAGTATATTTCCCGTGTTGTAATCAATAGTTTTTTTCTGATTGAAAGAATATTGTTCTGTAAATGGGAAAATATTGGATTGTAAATTTTTGAATTTATCGGATTGGTAACGTTGCTAAGGGCCTTGTTTGTAAATATCATGGTTGACTTGTTTTGGTATTTGCGTTGTTTCATAAATTGGTGAAATGTCAAACTATGTGTTAACGCAAGCGACGAAAGACCGTGAATGTTTGGTTCCCGTAAAATCCAAAGCTGTAAAATCCATAAAGGATACCTTCCTAAGAAATCGGAGGTGTTGTCCCGAGAGCAATTAAAACAATTCTTGCGAGAAGCTCCTAATGACAATTGTTTGATGTCTATATTTCCCTAGGGAAATATGAGCACTTCATATTTCCCTAGGGAAATATAAGTGTGTTATGACATATCGTAACTAAGGCAATATCACTCAATATTGTATCAATCAGAAAAAAAATTATTATTATTATTACCCTGTCCCTAATTTCATCCTTAGACTTAATAAGATCAAAAGACAGGTATTCAGAGACAGTAAATTCTACAAATACTCATCATTTAATAAATTAAACAGAGTCATCGTATTATTTATCTTACGGTACAAAACTTCTAGGTGGATAGATCAATGACATGACCACCGGAAAAACTTACTAGACAGAAAAACAAAACACAGTCCTTGAGAATGGCCTCGAGACTGAAACAGGTCTAATCAAATAAAGTATTAGAATTGTGAAACTACCAGTGTGTATAAATTATCAACGTAGACTGCTTAAATAAATACTGTTTTTATCGAAAGCCTAACATCTCTCCTAAATATAAACACTTCATTGGCGTAAATCATCGGGTCATTTAACCAACCTTTAATACTTGCTTTTGTATACACAAATTAGCTTCAGACAGAGCAAACAGTCCAGACATAAATACCTCATACTCTACATTCTTAAAAATACTGTACCATTTAACTATTACATTACCTGTTTAAATAAAGTTATTTGTCTGTCTTTCTTTCTTTATTACCAATAAATAACATTAAAACAACAAGAGAGGCAATAGTGTCACAACGACCACCTTTACCATTTCACTTGTAAAGTCCCGTAATATTTCTAATTGGAGCTATTTGAATTATTTTAGGTTTATGATGCTTTTGAAGTTGTGCCTCATCATGGGAATAACGTGGCTCTTCGAAGTCGTCTCATCCATTGTCTCGTTTAAGGGCAGCGCGACGACAGAAATCATTGAAGCAGTTTGGGACACTTTTAACTGTTTACAAGGTAAGGATCTTAAATATTCAATAATAATAAAGCACTTGGTTTGGTTGATTTCACCAAATCAAGTGTTTCATTATTATCCAAGAATTAATAATCTTACAGGTTGCTTATATTTTTTGGATTCTTTAAGTTTTTGTTTGTTGTTTAGTTATTTTTGTATTTATGGGTTATTTAAACAATAACCGATAACTATTACGATTTATTTGCACAGAAAATTAACAATGTTGCTAGACGCGTGGCGCGTGTGTAACGCACGGGAGAAAGTGTCCTGACATGCCAACTATCCGCTAGAGTGTTAGTGTTACCAACTGTTGCGTGTAAGATTACTAGAGTGACTTTAGTTTAAATGGGTTTGACTTAATATCATACACAGCATTTTTGCCCTCTTTTAAATGATACTCGCTATGGCTGTGGTGAATAACGTAAGGGTGCGCGGGGTGTGCGTGTGGATCTGCGGGGTATGACTGGTATGTTAAGGTTTCGGTGTGGTTAGAGTCCGAGCAGGTGCTGGAGCCTGGACTGGGGTCCGGGCTGGTGCTGGGATCTGGTTTCCACGGGCCACTTGTGGCGCTCTCGGAGTCGGCGCTATAGAGGCAGGTGCTCGGAAGAACTGGATCCGCTGTGGCCGGGGTGTAGTTTGGACTACTTCATCGTTAGTTCGTATCTGGTCTTCAGCGGTGGGCTGCCTTCATGAAAATTGTTTAATCTGGTTAATGTGGCGCTTGACCAGTTTCCCCTGGAAGTTGACCTGATAGTGTAGATCTCCGATGCGGGCTTCGATGATGCCGGGAAGCCACTTGTCCATGTTTATGTTGCTAGACAGGAAGTAAACAGACTGCCCCACTTCGAATGTACGAAATGTCGAGTCCATTTCTGCCTTTTGTTTTTAGCAGACTTTTGTCCGAACATCTTCGGGCCTCGTAAGGTCGAGCCGTGCTCGGAGCTCTCGTCCGAGCTCGGAGCGATTGTCCGGTGGTAGAGTGAGGTGCTCGTCTGAATTGGCGCAGAAACTCGTTCAGGTTGGTCCGCAACGTTCCTTTGGTGGTCTTCATAGCGTAAAGGGCGTCCTTCATTGTTTGGACATTTTTTATTTTGTTTTTGTTTTGATGTGTGGAGGAGAAATCTTTTATAGACACCCCCGTAGCGGGGTAGTGCTGGAGTCCCTGAAGGGTATACCAGCTAAAAATCCTCCACTTGTCGTTGTGCGGATAGACGTCCGCTTGGTAGTGTGCGGCCTCGTCTCGGTGTGTGTTGGGTATTGGAGTTTGTTGACGGAAAAATTGCCATCAGGACTCATGTTAGAGTTCTGTGGCGGAAGAATGGGCACCGTAACTCATTATTGTCCTCGCTGCGGACTGACCTGCAACAAAAAAAGAGATTGATGTTGTCTAAATACTTGCATCGTCCTGGCGATCTTGGGGATTGATGTGGCCACGATGGTTGCGTGGTCTGTCGGGCTGCTCGCCGCGCCGAGGGCCTGGAGCATCTCCGCCACGATGGTGCCGACTTGCGCGTATTCAAGCCCCGGGGAGGCCGTTGGTGCTGTCTTCTTCTGCTGGTTGGACTACGGCGTGGGGGCACTCTTCTACATATGAGCGATGAAGTGAGTGCAGCCTTTGTACGACGCGGGATGGCCTCGGCGCAGTTTGCGCACTTCGCCGGGTCCGTCCTTTGCCTCTCGCAGTTGTGCGACAAGTGTGCGCCTGCACACTTGACACATCGTAGGGGCATCGTGCAGCAGCTCTGCGTATGCCTTAGCTGCTGGCAACGGTAGCATTGTTGTTTGCTACCGTCGTGATGTTTCCGCTCGATTTTCACGTCGAGTCCCAGGACCTTCTTGACGGCGAGTATGCGGTATATATCTACGCCACCATCTAGTTGTATGTATATCATCCACAGGGGATGGGATCATCCGTTTTACGAGGAGTGTCGGGAAGCCTTGGTTCTGAAGATCCTCCGCGATCTCGGCCTCGTTGCAGGTAATTCTTTATTACCGCCTTGGTCGTTTTGTCCTCCAGGAGTTGGTACATGTGGTACGGCATCCCGTTATCGCCGAAGACCCTCGTGATGGTGCGGAAGTCTTTTGGTATCTCAAGGAAGATACGCAGACTGCGGGCTGCGTATTTGGCTTGTTGTACCTGGACGGAGTGTGATTCTATCAAAGCCTTGGTAGCCGGCCAGTTCGTGTCCGCTGGTAGGACAACTGGAGGCGGTCTGTGTGCAGGGGGGGCGAAGGGGAGTTCTGTGTTGGACTGCACAGTTGGGGTAGACGTTGGTGTTGGTGGGGTCGTGGTGTGGGAGGTGGACGGGACCGCTGCTTTTGCGGCCGGTTGTTTGACCTTCTTTGGTGGGGGCGCCGTTTTCTTGCTGGCATCGGTGGTCGCAGGTGGTGATGCGAGCCTTTTCTTGCTGCTCGGCCTCGGTGTTGGGGCCGGGTCATCCTCGTCGGGAGCCGTCGATGTCCATGAGGATGGCGAAGCTCTTCCCAGTGGGGACAGTGGGCATCGGCGTTTGTTTCGGTGTAGGTGTCGGCGTCGATGTCGCCGTTGGGGTCGCTGGCCTGCACAGCGCTTCAATGCGTCTTGACATCCGCTTCAGTTTCTCCTGGAGTTCGTAGTTAGCCACCATTAGCTGGGCATGTGAAATGACTAGTGTCGTCCGCTCGTTGAGTTCGGCTTGGTAAAGCTGTTGGTAGTCCAGTGGCTCGGTGCGGATTGGGGCATGCTCGGCCTAGGCCTTGGCGAACTTCTCGGCGTAGTTTCTGCTGGCCATTGTGTGGAGCCGTAAAAATGGCTGGTCGATCGTAGAATTATGTCGATCTTGGCGACGGCAAGTCGATTCCAGAATTTATGGGTCCGTTCGGCTGCCGTGAAAACGGCTCGGAGAACGGTTTCGGTTCTGACGATCTGCAGTTGTGGTTGGTCGCTCGTTGGTGGTCGCTTCGCTCGACATCTGCTCTGCTCGGCGTCCGGACTGGAACTGATGATTTTTAACACTTGACCATTTGGACATATCGCTCGGCTTGACCATTTGTAGGTGGAAGGTACGTATGTAGAGAACAAATCGTCTATCAAGGCGATCGTTGCTGCTGCGGTCGTGGAGGTCGTTGACCTCAAGCCTCTTGCTGTAGGCGTCTACAACGATAAGTAGCATCGTGTCAGCTACGTGTCAGCTACGTAGCTGCGTAGTCATTATGTATGCGTTCCCATGGTGCCTTCGGGTACTCCCAGTGGTGCTTGGGTATGCATGGGTCGCGCATGTGGTGCTTGGGTGTGCATGGGTCGCGCATGTGGTGCGGACTTCGCGATCAGATCCTTGAGGATGGCATCTCGTAGTGCAGGTGGACTACCCACTACTCTGTGCTCGAACATCAGGCAGTTAGCAGGGAGTATGTACTTTGCCTCGGGTGCCTTGAAGTTATGACGGTCGAGATCTTGGTCTCCCTCCAACAGCTTTACAATTCTGTCTAGATAAAGATCTTTGCTCGTTTCTCGTGCGATGGTTTCAGCTTTAACGGGAAGCTGCAGCACCCGATGAACCGTAAATAGATGGAAGTCGTCATAATCCTCTGTCTCTTCTTTCCTGTGCAGAGCTGAGCTGGTAGGCGATGGCAACGGCATTCTGGAACAGTAATCTGTGTTGGCGTTTTGTTTTGACGTTTTGAAGACGACGGTGTAATTGAAGTGTGCAGGTAGTCGGCATAATTGGCCATGCGACTAATGCACAGGACTGGCAGCGACTTCCCTGGGTGGAGTATCAGCGTCAGGGGTTTGTGGTCCGTGATGAGAGTGAAGTGGCGAGCATATAAGTAGTTGAAGAACGTGTACAGCCCAAACGATGGCGAGTGCTTCTTTCTCAATTTGGAGGTACTTTTGCTTCGTTGCCGATATTGTCCGACTGGCGTATGCGATTGGCCGCTCTTGGTTGTTACTGAGCCGATGAGACAGCACTGCGCCGAGTCTGGTTTTACTGGCGTCCGTTGCCAGCAAAAGTGGTAAGGTCGGATCATACTGCATGAGGACCTACAGCGAGGTAAGGGCGTACTTGATGTCGTGGTAGGCAGCATATCCCTGAGCGATCGATCTCTCGTTGACAGGTCCTGGATTTTCCAGGAAAAGCTGGAGTTCTTCTAAGGTCGTCGGTTTCGGTGCATCTCGAACGGCTTGTATATGCGCGTCTGATTTGTGGACGCCTGATGCATCGATCCTGTGGCCAAGAGCCTCCAGGATAGATTCAGCAAAGCGGCACTTAGCTTGATTGAGCTTGAGACCGTGTTGGCGAAAACGTTCCAGCGTTGTGATGAGGGCCTGAATCAGGTATTCAAAACTATTAGCATATACCATAGTGTCATCAAAAACATTTGTGAGGTTTTGCGGAACAGTGCCTATTCGACGCTGCCAGATAGCGGGAATGTTGGCAGATCAGGGGTTAGGCGGATCAGGCCATGGGCAGGGGTGTGAGGGCGTAACTGAACTCATCATCGACCTGGAGATGAGTATATTCGTCTGTAACATCCAAGTGGCAGAAGAGGGTGGCGGCGCGCATCTTATTGAACAATTGGCCAATTTTCGGGATCGGATGTTCGTCGATGATGAGTCGCGGATTGAGAGTGGGCTTGTAATTACCTGTGATTCTCAACTTGCCGTTTTTCTTCACAACAACGTGAGTTGTTGATGCCCACTCCGAATACTCAACCTTTTTGTAAAACCCACTAGCGAGTTTGGCGTCGACCTCCTTGGCATAAGCATCTCGCAGGGCTACAGGGACGTCACGTGCTCGGGCGAAGGTCGGCGTAGCTAGCCTCAGGTGCAGCTTCGCTGGGGAGCCCGATAGCTTTCCGGGGATGTCACTGAAAGCGTCGTGATAGAGGTTGCTGATGGTATCGAGTTGCTTTTATTGGTCTGAGGTCAGGTGCTTGGGTGGTACTGGCGGCTTGGAGTCCGAGGTTCGCTCTTGGCAACATCCTCATGAAGCCGACCTCATGAAGTCATGAACTCCGCGATCCATTCCTGGCCCATGAGCGTGTCGTATTTACCGTCCACCAAGTAGAGGTCGAGCTTATTCGTCGTTGCTCCCACTGTGGCCTAGACTTGGGTGAAACCGATGCACGGAACGGTATGGTGCGAGGAGCTGGCAAAACGTCGATCTGTTTTCTGCAATTTAAAATTGGGGATTATGTTACCAAAATTTCTCTTACTCATCATCGCGCAAGGGGCCCCTGAATCGAACTCCATCTCTACAGTAGTGCGCTCTATCTGTACTTAACACGTCGATCTGATCAGTTGACTCCTCGACTTCGTAGAGCTGGTTCGCATGTGCATGAGATCTGCACACTCTGCTGATATGGCCCTTCTTACTACATGTGTTGCACTTGGCGTCTCGGAATCTGCACTGACTGCGGGGATGCGCTTCGCCGCACCCCGCGCATGCGCGTTTATTCTTTGGTGTGCCTGCCTGTTGTGCTGCAATGGGCCACTAGATTCCTCCGAGTTAGCCTGGCGAGGTCGCTGTGGGTTGCGAGTTCGCTGGTTACTGCTCTTTCGTGAAGGCGGTTTCTCGTAGCCGATCCGATTCGTGGATTTACTTTTTGCGGTTATGTCCGGATTGTTAACCTTGCCTAGATGCGTGGCGCGTGTGTAAAATACGGGAGAAAGTGTCCGGGCATACTAACCGTCCGCTAGAGTATTAGTATTACCAACTGTTGAGTGTAAAATTACTAGAGTGACTAAGCTTCGTAATAATTGTGTAAATTGTGCTAAATAGAATGTATGTTTTAATCATAATCTAATACAACAATCAGATTAAAATAAATGATGAAAAACTCTACAAAAAAGTCTAACTTCGATCCTAATATTCGAAATATTCAAGTTTCTTTTTTACAACAATATTTAATATTTAAATTGCGAGATGGATTCAACTTTTCTTCAGAAAGTACCCATTTATGCTAATCAGAGTTATTTCTGTGGGCTCAACTTTGGTATGATTGGACGACCCTCTTCCTGGCGAACAAATTTTATTCAGAATTTGTTTTGATCCTATGCGTAGTTTTCGAGAAATTTCAATGTCTTCAGATAAATCGGCCAGCCTGTTTAATCAAAAATTAAAAATACATCTTTCAGATAATTAAGAGAACTATATCACTTGTAACACTTACCTTAGTTACCTTAGTGTAATAAACCAAAACAAGTGCCAGGAAACCGGATATGAAAGTTGCTTTTCAATCTTGCCCACAAAATAAATCTTCCATGCCAAGTTGTATCAAATACCGAAAATAATCGTATATAGTTGGATTAAAAGTATGAACAGGGATCAAACCAGCAACCTGCAGTTGTATCAGTACTAATAATATATCGGCTGATAAGTTTCCGGTCTAATGAATAAAATACAATTTTTTCGGTCAAATTCTGTTTTATTCATCAACATTATCTCCTTCAAGAGCGATACAGTCATTCCAGCGCCTTTGTAACATTTCAATACCTTTCTTGAAGAACGACTTGTCTTTGGCCTCAAAATAAGGATTTGTTTCGATGATTACTTCTTCATTTGAGCCAAATCTATTTCCGGCGATAATTTTTAAAAGTAAAAGTCGCTGGGGGCCAAATCTGGAAAATAGGGTGGGTGCGGAAGCAATTCAAAGCGCAGTTCATGCAATTTTGCCATCGTAGCCAAAGACTTGTGACACGGTGCATTGTCTTGATGAAAGATCACTTTCTTTTTTGCCTATGGGGCCGTTTCGTTGAAATTTCCTCGTTCTAACGATCCAATTGGGCCATGTAGTGATCGCTATTGTCTTACCTTTTTCAAGGTAGTCGATAAATAAAATACCGTACGCATCCCAAAATACGGACGCCATAACCTTTCCAGCACTCCGTTGCGCTTTTGGCCGCTTAGGGCGAGGGTCACAGGCTGCTGTCCACTCAGCTGACTGTCGTTTTGACTCTGGCATGTAATGGTGAATCCATGTTTCGTCCATCGTTACATATCGACGCAAAAAGTTTTTTTTATTTTGCCGAAATAGGTCCAAACAGCTCTGGGAATCATCTACTCGTTGGTGTTTTTGGTTTACTCGTTAGCACACGCGGCACCCACTTCGGAAACAGCTTTCTCATCGACAAATGTTCATGCAAAATGAAGCCTACACGTTCTTTTGATATATTGAGAGTGTCAGCTATATAACTTTACGGTTTGTCAAAACGATTTTGTGGAAATTTTTTTAATGTTTTCCGGTATAACCACCACTTTTGGGCGACCAGAGTGAGGCGCATCATCGGTATTCGTACGACCACGTTTAAAATCAGCAAACCAGTCAATAATGGTCGATTTTCCTGGTGCAGATTCCGGATAACACTTATCAAGCCATGCTTTCGTTTCAACGGTATTTTTTCCCATTAAAAAGCAATGTTTTATCAAAACATGAAATTCTGATTTTTCCATTTTTTTTTAAATAAAGAAAATTGTTCCACTAAAGTCACCGTATTTTTTGAACAAAACGTCAGATCCTCATAAAATTTTTACAGCTACTTTTTGAAGATTAGTACTTACTAAACAAAATATTATTTCTGCATTTGTGACGGCATCTGTTTGTTAGACCGGGGACTTATCAGCCGATGTGTTATATCCGATTCCGAGCACAACTCCCGAGTAGGCTGGACGCTTTGCAAACAAAAAAATGTCACCAGCACAAACGGTGTCCTATCCATATTAATCCGTCTTATCATTTCCTTTTCATCTTTCCTTTTCCGGCATTTTCCTTCAACTTTAACCGATCCTTACATCGTGTCGTGTATTTTCCAATCTCCTTTCCCTCGGGAGGTCTGCGATGCCAGGCCACGTCGATACTCGATATACTTTTACGTAAAAAAATGTGAAATCGAATTAATTTAAATCAATTTAGTTGACACTCTTAATTATTTATTATTCATCATTTACTGTGACTGGTCAACAGGTTATTAATTACACAAGAAGAAGAAGATCCGAAATATCAAGTTCTTTTTTTTTACAACAATATCAATCAATCAATAAATTCTTTATTTCACGTAAGCCACCATCACAAAAAAATACATTTAGCCAAAGCAAGATCCTTTTGCATTGGATGTGATCGTCAAAATACAAGTAAAATCAAAGATATATTACCTATGTAAATTGCTAGAGAATGATTTAACTTACTTTCAGATGATACTCTACTATTTACATTACCTATTTATTTTTATTTTCAGGTGTATTCATATTTTGCATTTTTATCCTGAAGAAGAATATCCTAACAGCATTGAAGAACAAGTTCTTCCCATCATCGACTCCTATCGACAGAGGGTGTTCAGAGACAAGTACAGCCATGACCAGTGTCTCTGCGCATGCAAAACACAAAGATGGAGCAAATGGAAGGAAGATATCTGACACTAGGATGATAAGGGCTGCTTGATTTTTTTTACAATTGATATCTATTTCGATAAGAAAATCTCACATTAATTCTGCATGTGAAAATAGTATTCATACTTATTTTGTTACAAATCGTAAACAATTTTGAAAAAAAAATCGTTTATGTTTCAAGTCTTTTGAGTACTGAAGATATATGTAAGAGTTGAAACGCGATTTGAAGGGCGCGATTGTAAAATGTATCAGGAATTTTAATAAAATATACTTTATTTTTATTTAACAAGCGGTGAAGTATAATAATATATAGTAATAACAAACTGAAATATTTTGAATTTTTGATCAGGTTTTTTTATGAAGTGAATATACAGAGTGGTGATAAAGTTCCTCAGAAAATTCATAATTGCTCTATTAAATGTCGATTTAGTTCATTATTGCGCACTTTTTAGCGTGCACAAAAATATTGAGATGTCACTAATGTTTGACGTGTGACGTCATCCCCATTTTTTTAACGGAATTGTTAAAAATGGAATTCAGCGGCGGCTCGTGGATCTTCGTAGAGGAGGCTACAACAGAGTTGCCGCTCGTGCTGCACTACCTACTCTTATAGAGGAAGAAGATATTCCGCTGCTGTTTTGGTCAAATTTTCTTCTGTAGCCTCCTCGCCCACATTCACGAGCCGCTGCTGATGGAATTCGCGTTTTT
This sequence comes from Ocypus olens, assembly GCA_910593695.2. Taxonomy (NCBI): domain Eukaryota; kingdom Metazoa; phylum Arthropoda; class Insecta; order Coleoptera; family Staphylinidae; genus Ocypus; species Ocypus olens. Next base: position 17,433,942 of record OU343056.1, read on the forward strand.
TTATTTGGCAATTTTTGTAGAGCTCTTAATTGTCTCTACAGCCACATAATTTTTTCGAAAAATACTTATTCTTTCCTTTAAAAACTTTACTTTTTAAAGGAGATGATAAGTATTTTTGCCAGTACATGCAAAGACAAATTTGCCAAATAAAAAAAAACACGAATTCCACCAGCGGCGGCTCGTGAATGTTCGGCGAGGAGGCTACAGAAGAAAATTTGACCAAAACAGCAGCGGAATATTTTATTCCTCTATAAGAGTATACTCTATTGGAGAAATAGGAAGAGCTATGGAATGCGCGTGGAATGTGCCGATTGCCGTTACCAGTGGCGCAGCATAAATTCAGTAATATTATTTTAATTATTAATAAAATACCTTTAAGTATTTTTTTTAATATCACGAAATATAATTAAACTTAAAACATATTTAAATATGTTTATGGTTTAAATTATTTGTAAATAATGGACATAAACGACAAACTTTATAATTCCCGTTTCGAAAGACGTCTACGTTCATGGATAAGCCGAGCGATAACTTTCGGTTGAGTGGTGCAGCGGTCGGGCCATGTGTTCAGCGAGATATGAACGAACTATCACAAAAACGATATTGGTCCACAGCCTATACCCTCGAACACACATTGAAAATAACATGCCAAAAAAAACATTATTTTCTATTTCATCGCTGCGCTCACCATTTTAAAGGCGCATACTATTTACATTTTTTTAATTTCATAGCTCTCTGTATTTTTCCAATAGACTTTAGGTAGTGCAGCACGAGCGGTTTCTTTGTTCTACGAAGACCCACGAGCTACCGCTGAATTCCATTTTAAACAATTGCCGACGACGTATTAGTTTAAACACTAGTGACATCACACTATTTTTAAGATCGCCAAAAAGTGCTTAATAATGATCAAAAATCGACGAGAAGATTTTTATAAAAAACATTTAGTAGAGCAATTATGAATTTTGTGCGGAACTTCATCACCACTATGTATAACCCATTCCAAATTATAAAAAAATGCACCCATCATGTAACTTTAATATAAGTTATACAAAACAAAGATAAAAGTGTTTTATTATAATATTTAAAATGTATAACGAAGTAGAAGCCTCCAGCATAAACAATATTTTATGCAATTGTATTGTAGAAATGGATTTATTTCATAAATACTTTAAAAATACTAAAGGTATAAAATTTTACGAAAACAGTTTTCATATTTCAGACAGAGGAAAAAAAAATTAAAAAATTATAAAAATCTACGTATCAAAAAATTAAAATTTTAAAGGTTAACCTTTGCTACGATAAATTGAAATAATGTTTGTGTTGATTTAAAGAAAGATACCAATCATTCATAGAAAATAATTATGTACTCCACAGTTATTCCGAAAATGATTCTGAAAATTTTTCAATTTGTTAAGGGGAATGAAAGTTTTGTGGAAAAAAATATAAAATTCCATTACTTGATTGTAAATAAATTAAATAATAATGAAAAATATAAAATCATATATTCATGTCGTTGATTACAATTTGTTTCTTCAATAATTGTTTCATCATGTAGATGAAAAACATTACCTGAAGAAACAATTGTTGCATGACGATAAATACAATTTAAAACCTTATACAATGTCAATGTTCTATTTAGTGATAAAATGTCCCTGATTTTCGAAAAAAATTAAACAGCTGCAAAATTTGTCTATAGTTAGTAAAATTTAAATGTTACACAAAATTAACATTGATTTAAAACTTCATAGTGTTTCAAAAAATACATTTTGTATGTAATTTTCATTTTTTTTTTCATACCTTAAATCAGAGACTGTTATATGATGACCACTTTAAAATGTTTTTTTTTTAATTTAAAACCATCTAGCTATATTAATTTTGCAAAATTAACATTAGTTGTAAAACTGCATAGCTTTTGAAAAAATAAATTTTGCATGTAATTTTGAAATTATTTTATATAAAAGAAAGTTATACGATTTAAAATGTGCTTTATTTTTAAATTGCAACCATGTTTTTTTTATAGCTATATTAATTTTGCAAAGTAAAGTAAAATTATTTCGAAATCGTTTGGGTTAAAGACTTGTTTGCGATTGTGTATGATTGATTATTTAAAAGTAAGAATATATCTTCACTTCAAGGTGTCATGCATGTACAAAATGAATTTTGCATCAGGAGACATAAAACTAAGTACATAATAATAAACTCAGCTAACCTAAATTAAACAAAAATAATTGCAAAACGGTGGTTGCATTTTTATTCTGATTGTTTTCCAGTTAATCTAAAATTCAATCTAGAGCTCATTTAGTAATTACTATTTATAAAACACTCTTTTTCACACATTCTTTAATTAAAGATCAATATTTCAAAGTTGTAATGAAGAGTTGTAAACAATGAAATTACTTTTACTTGCGTGCGATATCAATAAAGTGCTTTTATTGAAATACCAAATACGTAAATTCCAAAGATGTATCACAGCGTAATGCCTTCAATTATACAGAGTGATCTAAAAGTTAAGAAACCCAAAAAAGATTTACTTCGTCACATATGTGCACCTTTCTCATCATGTTCTTGAACACGAGCTTTGCATGTAAAATGTTCACAATTGTTCGTTCGATGTTGGTCTGCAGTTCATAGGTTGTGTAAACCGATGACTTCAGATATCTCAATAGAAAAATACTGAAATTAAGTTGGGATGTTCATGGTGGCTTGATAATAACACTGATTTCAAATACACCTCACCTGAGAGAAATGGGCGGTTGCAGTATCCTGTTAAAACCAAGTCCTTTCCTTTTCCTCATCAGTCGGAATATTATGTAAGATAACATACACTATTATCTTTTTTTTAAATTAGAGATATTCACTTCACAAAAATAACTTTTTTTATCACAATTTTGGCACGAAATTCAAATTTTTAAGGTGGTAAAAGTGGTTTTTAATTATTTCAACTATCTTCCACACTGTTTAAAATTCTGAAAAAAATGTATGTTATAGAATTTAGTAAAACACGTTTACAGAAAAAAAAACTGAGACAGTCCTCGAATACCTTCACTGCAAAAATAAATTTTGAAAACTTTAACTTCATTTTTCTATTTGAATTTGGCGCCAAAAAAATTGAAAAAAATATTGCGAGATGTATTTTTTTTTGTTTTGCATAGACTTGGTTTCAGCTTGATTCGTGCCATAGAAAAGGAAAAATAAATAAAACGTAAAATTCACGTTTTTGGTCATATCTCGACAACAAATTGCTTCAGGAGGCTGAAATTTCGAGCAATCAGCGGCATTTTTAATTATCTTTCATCCAGTCATCGCGATTATTGATTTGCTTTGGGGGTACTTTTGACCATCGTATTCGGTTATACCCTTTGTGCTTTAATGTACCGGTCCAAGTAAATTCAACCTTGCCTGGCCAACACCAGTTATCCAACCACTGATATCCGTCACGCATAGGAAAGTCACCTGCCACTAACTCCTGAATAAAAATAGTTGCGCCATGGGCTGAGTGACTTTTTGATCATTCTGTATTAATAAAGAGTTCTCATTATTTATGGATTTGTGTGAGCACTGCTTAGCTACGCCACAAAAATATTTGCGCCATGAGCTGAGTGGCTTTTTGATCATTCTGTATTAATAAAGAGTTCTCCTTATTTATGGATTTATGTGATCACTGCTTAGGGACGCCACCTGCCACTAACTCCTGCACAAAAATATTTGCGCCATGGGCTGCGTAACTTTTTGATCACTCTGTATTAATATAGAGTTCTCCTTATTTATGGTTTTGTGTGATCACTGCATGTAATCTCGTTTCCTTTAAACAATCGTCCAAAGATATAGTAATAGAGAAATTGTATTAGAAGTTATAATATGAAATGGCAATTTTACAAAAAATGAAAAAAATATTTTCCAACTATCCAATGTACTACTGCGGCAAAAAATAGGATACCTTTGTAATCTAGTCCGTGTCCTTTTTTCTGAAATTTATTCAAGCAAATTGGGCTTCAATCATTATTATTAAATGTCAATGTCAATGGTGTCCCACCAAGACTGCATTCAAACATTAAAAGTATATGGACTAATTAATGTATTATAATGAGATTTTCAGCATTTATGTAATCGAGTGGGCTATTTTCAATTAAAATATTTTGAAGATTATACGAATTCCGGTTAAACCGGAAGTCAACACCAATTCCTTATTTTAAATGGATGGTTGCAATGTCGAACATTTTCCAGAATGTCAAAAATACTATATTTCTGGATGAATTTGAGAAGTTTGAAGCTAATTCTGGCAGTCACTATTTTTTGGATTTTTTTAAATCACAAGATGCAAATTTCCTTTTTCCAAAAATCAAGTTTCGAGTGTTGACATTTTGCTTCCAGTGGGGGTACCTCGGTCATTATCCAGTATGTCAAAAATACAATATTTCTAGATGGATTTGAGAAGTTTGAAGATAAATCAGGCAGCCGCTCTTTGCTGATGCAATAGCTTCCAGCTTTAGTACGTCGATTTCGAAAATTCATAAATACGAGAAAGTTTAATCGAGATGTACACTTAAAAACCAATTTGCTTTAAGAGTGTAAGGAAGAAAACGTATTTTTTGTGTTTCATGTGTTTTGTTTGGGGGTGGGGTTACGTGGACGAAGAACGGTATTACAGATTTAGTGTACATCAGGGACAAAATTATAATCAAAAGTACATATAAATAATATTTTCATTCTTTTTTCAAAATATATTGTATGGTAAGTGGCTCTACCATTAAAATGTTTCACGAGCCGCCACTGCCCACACACACCAGTTGCGATACGTTAGCGATAGAAGCGACTTGTGCAGCGATCGATGGCCAGGACGTCGGCGATATAATTACATTAGTTTGACATTTGTCAAAATAGTTTATGAAGTGAACAAGTATTTTGGAACAAATAAAATTCCTAAATCGGGCACTTATTTTGGAACGAAGGGAGCACTAATTCAAATACATACAGGGCTGCTACAAAGTCTGACCACGGGTCATTTTTTCAAAAATGTTTGGGTAAATCGAAAAATCGGCGAACATGCAACCCATTATTAATAATCCCGTTCTTGTTTCTGTGGCTATCGTTTCCGAAAAAAATACCCTGGGTCAGACTTTATAGACACCCTGTATATATTCCTTACCTTAGAATTAAAAAAAAAACGGTTTTCACCATACAATACTGCAAGCAGCAGAGTTTCTTCTAGTTGTAAACTACACATTTTAAGAATTATTTTACTACGTGAAGTATTGTTCCCCCATCAGAACACCTACAGACCGGTTTCGACCTTTCAGGTCTCATCAGTGTAGTTAGTTGCTGATGGGGAAACGGAGATTACTATTGAAATATAAGTATTCCAAACACCGTTAAAGGTAGAAACGGCAAAGTTGCGGAATCTATTGCCTGAATGCTGTACTGAACCAAATCCGGGTGGCTTCAACACCGACAAGATATGGACATTGCCAGCGGCGGCAAATATAACAATAATAATGTGAACATTAAGTATTTTACTACGTGTTCCCTACGTTTGCTAAATTAAATACTTATCGTGAACGTTGGTCGTGATCGCTTCACTGTGGTCTCCGCTTCTTGCTATCGCCATCGCTATCGTGGTCGCGATCGCGCCGGTGTGCTCAACGCTTTAAGCGTTTTCGAGATATTTGACATTTTTTAAAAGTATAGTGTTTTTCATAATTCTCTTTAAAAATACGTATACAAAATAAAATATGAGATGTAATGTTGGCTATAAAAAGCCAATACCCAAAGGTACCCAGTGGCGATTTATTTTTGAAATTATAAAATACAGAGTGTTCAAAATTTCATACCACATTTAGTCAATTTTAAACATCTCGATCTTTTCAAATGGAACACCTTGTGTATTTTTACACTTTCTGATGCAGAATTCAATTCTGCATTGATTTATGCTAGCATTCCTTATATCTCTCTTCTTTAGTTTTCAATATTAACATATTTGTAAAAATACGTCAATATTCTGTGCAATAGAAAATGAGTGCATTCGATTACATAAATGCTGAAAATCTCATCAAAATCATAATACATTGCTTAGAAGTCCATATACTTTTAATGTGCGGTCTCAGTGGAACACCCTGTATAGGGTAAGAAGGTAAAAACAAATAAGTGTTTTGCAACAGCTGCTTACTATTAAAATTCAAACAGAGATTGGTTCACACTAGACCAAAAAAGCTGTCCTATTTTTTTTGCCGCAATTGTACCTTACTATTTACAATGTGTTTTAAATTGATTTTCATTTAATCCCTTGTTGATTTTCTATGTAAAATATAAAAGTAAGGATACACAGGGTAACGAAATTGCCCTTTGCATTCAGAAATTGAATATTGCCACTCTTTGTTCAAAAAGCGCCCACATGGGAAATAAGCAGTGACGGTTCGCGGGTTTTTTTCTGGTACGGCCGAGGAACAAGAGGTGGTAATACAGTTAGGTGCGGTCACGCAGCCAACCCTCTCTGCAACTGACCCTACCTATCTGTGTTACCACCTCTTGTACCTCGGCCGTACCAGAAAAAACCCCGCGAACCGTCACTGGAAATAAGCCTCGATAATAAATGTTATTAATTTAATATAATATTGCAAATAGATGAGAATCAATTACCGATTGATAATCAACACAATTTGCAAATTCTGAAATAGTTTAGAAAAATTGGTTAAAAAATTAGTTAATAAATTAGAGGCAACCTCACTTGTTGCAGAAGCATTGCAAAGTTACGAATAGGTTAAATATTTATATATTCAGGCTATATTTCGTTTTATTAAATTTAAAAAAAATGTTAAGTATACTCTATTTTTCGTAAGGTTGCAGTGACAGTTTTACACCATTCAAATAGGTCGATAAATGTAATGGCGGACGCTCAAACAGTTGGTCTGTGAACGCTCGTGGAGCACATTGCTTATGCTTATGTTTCATAGGCATACGCGCTCTTAAAATGAATGTTTTCGTAGAATTTCTCAAATAAAACATTTAAGATAGGTGTAAAATATTATTTTTTTATTATAACATTTATTGCATAATACTATATTAGCAGTCAACATTTACCACCTATTGGTACGTTTATGCCCACAAGCAAATTAACAGACTCCATTAGTCAAAATATCTCCTTTGTGAGTGTTTCCTTTATTTCAACCCCTCCAGGTGGTTTCTAAAGCAACGCGCACACTTATTGGAATCGGACGAACGTCACGCATCGGCAAAAATTGCTTAACACAGTTGTAAACCAGTCAACGCACATTTATCGGCACGACATGGAACGGATAAATGTGCGTTGACTCGTTTACAACTGTGTTAAACAAAATTTTTGCCGATGCGTGCCGTCCATCCGATTCCGATAAGTGTTCGCGTAGCTTAAGGGCTTCTCGAAACAAAAATTCAAACTAATTAAATTAATATTGGAGGACAGATAGCCCAGACAGACTAACCAACTAAATTTATTGTACACTTAAACAAATTACTGTTAAAAAAATTGTATGACTACAAAATTCAGATTTTTTTAAATGCCACCATTGATATTTTCGTCAAGTACAGAGCAGATTTAAAAATCTAGAGTCAAGGGTGGGTTGGCAATTACCCCCACTGCGCCTCTCTGCCAGATCCACCAATGTTACAGAACAAGGTCACATTGGTCTCATGCAGTCCTTTGACTGCAATCTTACGAAAAATAAAGCCAAGATGAAAATCCGCTGATTACATTTTGCTAAAAATGGCTTAAAATGTGGCTTACCAGAATCTCTAGAAATTTTCAAAATAAAACATAATGCGAACTGCCCTCTTTGTTTAATGGAGTCTAAAAATAGAATTAATTGTGTGAAAATTTTAAGGACTTTTGGTTAGAGAATGACAATTTTAATTGTATCAAAACTATAGTCACTAATTTATCAATAACATGTGGAATATTAACAAAGTTACTTGGATGAAAAACTTTTTTAAACACCCTGTAGTAGTAAAATAAAAAAAACAAACTAAATCTTACACTATGTAAGTGATAAAAAATTCCCCCAGATTCGTTAAATTAAAAAATTATAATTGAAAAAAATTATTTGCTAGTAAAGTTGACATTCAATATTACTCTTCTTAATACTGATACATACATATGTTACTATTAATTATATTTTATTGTTATAAGTTGCTCACAAGATTTTCAAATGTGTAAAATCACATTTAAAGTAATGATCTGATCAGAATTTTTGACTGTATATTTATAAATTTAGATTTTGAAATACATATTGTAAGGCAGCATTTGTATTTTTATAATTGTTATATTCGTGTAAATGTTGGCTTTACTATAAAAATTTTGCAGTGGTGATTTGTAATTTTTTTAAACTGTTGAGAAAAGCAAATTTTTGAATTGTTTAGTATTTAATATTGACCGCCACAGCACTGTGACTTTATCAGATAGATGGTTAAACATCCTAATTCAACAAATGTTTCATACCTGTGAAAGCAACAATTAACGAAATTTAACATATTTTCTTATTGTAGATTATTTATAATGCAATACGTATATTGAAATAATCATAATAAAATAAAACTCTTTTAATATGTTTTTAACTCTGCAACCAAATATACGTGTCAAAATTATATAGTTTATATGTAATCTTCTATTAATGTTAAGCCATATTTTTAAACTTTCTATTAATGTTAAGTCATATTTTTAAACTGTGCCATATTATCTTTATACATGTGTAAATCTATTGATAAATATATACCGTTCAAACCTGGTAGCCTAGACACTAAGATATTTACTTTACAGGCTCTCCTCCAACAAGCAGCGATAAAGTTTGATCGCGCAAGAATTATATTTTTCTACTTTAGTTTAACAATCGACCTCTTGTTATATCAAAAATAGTTTAATAATATGATTTTTTATTTTACAGTTTTGCTCATTAATAAACTATTTGTGGTAACATTTTAGTTGTTGCGATTGGCAGTACTTAAACGTGACATATGTCGACATCAAAATGTAAAATTGCCGTTAATTCATAGGATAATTGGAACCGTCCAATGCGTTACACACTGAATATGTTCGAATGCATATTGGGGAGTTCGCCACCAGTACCACTAAAGTTAAAGAAAACGGAGACGTCATATTGTTCACTTTGTATCCGCGTGGAAAATGTAGGAACTCGGTGACAATGGCCGGACGCATGAATTCACTTGACTCTCGTTGACGACGTTTAGGCAACACAACATACACAGAGGAAAGCTTGTAATTTATTATGTGTATTATCACTTTGTTTGCAAAACGAATATCACGGAAGAAACAGGAGAGTATAATGCATGTTTCATATGCGGCGAAAAAGAGCCGCTTGAGTCGGTGTGTTAATTCGGTGTGGATTTTAATTAGCGTCGATCGATGCCTGACACTAGGAACGAGAAACAAATGTAAACATAACCTTAAATTTCGATTATCATTTAGGCGTTGCATTATTTTATAAGCTTAAATTGGTTACAACTTACTTGGAAATAGTTTGTTTATCGCACCCTTGGCAACCTCCCTTATTTTTGGAGGTGTGTAAGTAATATTCTTGATTTAATATGTTTAAAAATTAACTATTGAAATCGCCGTAGAAATACGTATGTCAAATATTAAATTCGTTCGAAAGGAACAATTGTTTTTAGTGCCGCCAAATGTTAAAAGATAAAACTGACTATGTTTAAGTATGTATTTTATTTTAGAAATAATTCCTTAACTAAAACCAAAGTAGAAAAAATATTATATTATACTTGTTTAATAAGAGGCATTGTGGGGTACTCGTTACATTGGAGCACTCCTCGCTACGCGAGTCGTGCTCCAATTCCACTCGTGCCACAATATACCCTCTTATTAAACTTGTATAATAATGTACTATTTTGATACAGTCTTGAGATTATTTTTTTGTATTTTAGCGGTACAATTTAAGTGAAAAAAGCGTTAGCAATCATTATCAAAGTTATAGATGAAAGAATCAAGTGGTAATAATGATTTAAAAGCACCGACATAGGACGAAACTTATAATCCCGATACTTTTAATCCCTGGAATAAGTCCAGTATTGTAAAAAACTCTAGTATACATGTAAATAAAAATAAATTCAGGTCAAAAATATAAATGCATGTGTGTAGATAAACAAAACGGAATATAGGATTTTTAATGTTAAATTTTTTTATTTTGAAATTGTAACGTGGCTTAAAGTTGAATTGATCGCTCACGCCAAATCAAAAGAAGAACTCCGTTTATGATGCAAATAAGAGCAAGGTTTTTATTTCCTTTTTAGCTGTACAAAAACTTTTTAAATGTTATTTATTTTTTCAACTTGTTTCCCCATTCTCGCTGTCCTGATTCCGTTGTCCAGATCCATGACTTAGGCGACTCCACACCACCCCCACCTAAGAAAAGGTACGAAAAGAGACGGTGCGAGAAAAGGAGACATGCCGTAAGTGTTTATGAGGCTTAGTGTTACTGGAAATTTTCAGAATAGAGCGAGTAAGAAAAGGAAAAGAAGGAGCTGTGGTAGGAAAATTTATACTGGTGGCCGAAACGTTAGAGACAAATGCCGGTTTGAGGCGGTCCACAGTGGACGAAACGTTAAATCTAGCTGAACATTTCGCCGAAAAACCACTGTTTTGAAATCCATTTTTTTCTTTAAATATGAGTAGTATAATGTCCAGAGGGTACGCAGGTAAATCCATAAAACCCTCCGACTCTTTTCCCAGTAGTTATCGGTACCCAAAGTGCACGCTTCGTTTACGTCGTTTAGTTGTGAATTACACGCGCTCCAAACGTGTACGTTTAACATTTTTTTTTTACATTTGTGTTTAGTCCAAAATTCAAATTAACGATGGATATATATCCTACTAGTATGTATACAACATAGTTTTAATTATTCTTTGTTTAAATTTAGTCAACACATAAGTACAATGATTTAAATTTAGTAGAGAATCCTACTGTAATATTTTACAACATTATATTTTAATAAGGTTAAAGTTTATTATATTCGCCGATATCTCCAATGTTTTTTTTTTGTATACATATTAACTAATTAGTTTAATGTACAAGTAATATTTCATGCTTGTTTTTGCCCGTTTACAAGCAGTAATTTTTTTAGGCAGCGTAACCGTTTCCTGGAGAACATTATTCGACATTTGGCGCGCTCACCAAACCCTAGAAGAAAAAAAAAATAAAGCAGTTTTTTCTTTGTGATTGACATTATGAAGATTGATATTGAATCGGACACTGAAAATTTACATTCGTTGAAACAAAAAATAACACATTTTACGTCAAAATTGGCAATGAAATGGCAAACTTCTAAAAGAGCATTTTCAAGTTTTGAAAATAAATATTCAAAGTGGCTAAACGAAATGGAAGTGTTCTCTACTGAGAGTTTACCAAATGAACCCCAACCTGAATCTTCTAGTGGTAAATCCAGAGGTCCGTATAAATCTTTTACTAAATTGACGCATGTCTCAAAAAAACGGAAAATTAAGCCACTGGTAGAAAATTACTCCCAGGAGGAACTAGCATTTGCCACGCGGTTCAGTCTTCGACAATCTGGAAGAATTGCGAATAAATTAATAATTAAATAAAAACATGATGTAATATAATTTTTGTTTTCTAAAATTTTAAGTTTCCAATTTTTTCCAATTGTTTATATTTCAGTTACTATTTTTAGATATAAATTGTATAACAAAAATGCTAATGGTGAAATAATCTTCTAAAGGGAAGAATTATTTAATATTGAATAACATATATTTATAATGAACTATTTTCTTTGACTACGAACAATTTTAATTAGACTAAGACGCTTTATAGCGAAATATTCAGCTAGATTCAGCATTTCGACCTGTGTGCGGTCTATGGAAGCATTGTCTTGTTTGCAGTCAACGTTCATAGTAAAAAAAATGAATTTCGTTGTAAAATTTTGCAAGGCCCAGTGTAAGTTGGATGAGCGATATTTGCCTTGTAATCATGGCGCACGAAAACATGCGTGCACGTTCCGAGATCAAGGGGAATGTAACTCCTGTGCGTGGATGTACGAGTTACTGCAGGACTGAGCGTCCGCAGATTGTCCGTCAGGTCATCGAGAAATTTTGAGCCGGAGGGAACCTTTTAGTGCGCGGCATTTGGAAAAACAAAATCGCCCGGCAAGCGCAATGTCTTACCCAGTTCTCAGAAACATTGCTCATTCGGATTGAGTCTTTAATTTGGCGATTGAGCCGCTCTACCAGCCCGTTACATTGCGGATGATAGGCGGTTGTGATTTTGTGTCTTATACCGAAAGTTCCGCAGAATTCCTTCCATGTGTTGGACTGGAACCGCCGACCTGGGTCAGTGACGACCGTCGACGGCACTCCAAACCGTGCAATCCAACAAGCTAAAAGCGCTTTGGAAATGGAATCTGCGGTTATGTCAGTAAGTGGAAAAGCTTCTGGCCAACGCGTAAAACGATCTATGCAGACCAGAAGGTATCTGTGCGTGTTGCAAATAGGCAAAGGGCTGATTATGTCGATATGTATGTCGGTGAATCGGTCATTCGGGTCTCAGAACTTAGCAACGGGTGACACAGTATGGCGGTAAATTTTATTCTTCTGGCACCTCAAACCGGAAGAAAAGTGCAATGTCATGGTTCGCGGCCACTACGTAGATGGACGTGTTAAAACCGGCCGGGGTGAACTGCTCCAGTTTGAGTGCAGTAGTGCCACTAGCCAGAAGAGATTTAACCTGTTAACTTAACTTTCAAAACTCCTCACAGAGTGTGGAATTAAAATCAACCAATCACGAGTATACACATCGAATGCGGGGAAAATGGTCCTATAATGAAGTTTACGAGAAAGGATTATATTTTTATTTGATTAAAAATTAACAATTCATTTCTGAAAAGCTTATTGTTATAACTTAATCTGTTAGTTGTATTGGACATGTATACACGTCGAACGCACTTAACTGGTTAAGTTCCAAATCTTCAGATTGTAATTTTGCTAGTTGGTCGAGGTCTAAAACATTAATTTCAACCGGCGACAGTGTGTCAGCCACATTGTTGTCCTTTCCAGGAATGTGTTTGATGTCAGTGGTGAATTGCGCGATAAAGTTCAAGTGTCTGTGCTCTCGTCCTGAAAAATTGTCGGTATTAGAAGCAACGATCAAAGGTTTATGATCTGCAAAGACAGTAAATTCTGGACCTTCGAGATAGTATTTGAACTTCTTGATTGCCAAATATACGGCTAAAAATTCACGGCCGAACGTGCTGTAGTTGCGTTCTAAAGGAGTGAAAAGAAAGCGAGCGGACGAAGAACTCTCCTTCTGCTGCAAGACCGCACCAGAAGCGGAGTCTGATGTGTCTACCATAATGCTTAACTCCGTAACTGGATCTGGAAGTGCTAGTAAAGCAGAGTCGGTCAATGCGGCCTTAGCTGCTGCAAACGCACGTTGAACAGATTGAGTCCAGATCAAAGGTTTGTTGCGTGGAGTTACTGCGGCAAGCTGATTCAACGGTGACAATATACTCGAGCATGATTTAATAAAACGATGATAGAAATTAATCATGCCGAGAAAACGTTGAAGAGCCTTCGGGTCAGCAAGTTGCGGGAATGGCAAGATCGTGTCGACCTTGGACTGCAGAGGTTTTATTCCCGAACCATTGATGCTGTGACCCAAGAAGTGCCGAAAACGCATTTATCGGGATTCATTTTGATTCCAAATGAAGTCAACCGCTCAAAAATTTGAAAAATATGACGTGTATGTTCGTGTTCATCTTTACTAAAGACGAGTATGTCGTCAATGTACGCGAAGCAAAATAGTAGTCCACGTAAAACTGAGTCAATAAATCTTTGTAAGGTTTCAGCGGCTCAAAGAGAGGGCTCTACGTCTCTCCAAACGAAAAAATATATAGACTACAAAATTCGATTTTTTTCAAACAACCATAACTTTGTGCCAAATCGTTGTAGGAACTTCGTTATTTGAGTCCTGCGCAGGTAATTGAACACATTTCAATGCCCCTTTGTTGGATCGAGTCGACACATTTTTTCCAACTCGGTTCACGTTGCCAAAGTTGGGCGTTTTTTGCCCAAAAACGTGCTTTTTTTGTTCGGGGGTTGAAGGATTCGAAAAGGGATCATTCCAATCTGAGTTTACTCCCTTAAAGTAGAGCCAAAATGGGATTTGTTCCCGAAAGAATCTTCATATTTGGTTGAAAAGTCACTGAGTTTTTTTATTTATTTATTATTCTGTATAGGGTAATCACCCTTTTACAATAAAAATATAATTATGAAGAGAGTACACAAAATAGATAAATACAACTAAGTGTTATTGAACCTATAATTAAAAATAATTCTTAAATTAAAATTTAGAAAAACAATTTGAATATTAAATCAATCACAAACATTAAACAAGTATTATAATTATTGATCTCTACAATTGAGAATATGACTAACTGTTTTTTTAAATAGACACATCAAACAAATTAATATTGTGACAGGATAGTGAGTTAAATAATCTCATACAGGGACTATTTAAACCATAATTAGTCCTATGTTGATTTAATCTAAACGTTTTCATATGACGTTGTAAGTGTGGCTGCATCGCATTAAAATTTAAATACTGTAGAAGGTCATTGCAGTTTATGTTAGAATTACAGATATTAAACAGAAAACATAAAAACGTTATGTGCGAAAAACCTCAAAATGCACTTTTTTTCAAACACCCATAACTTGGTGCCAAATCGTCGTAGGAACTTCGTTATTTGAGTCATGCAAAGGGAATTGATCAAATTTTAAAGTGTTTATGGTGGATCGAGTCGACAAAATTTTTCCAACTCCGTAGACATCGTCAAAGTTGGACATGGTTTCCAGAAAAAAAACTTTTTTTTTCACAGGGGCGCTAGAGAGGGGCGGGAGGGGATACGCTTAATTTCGCATGCATGACTTTAAAGAAGACACTTCAAAGTTTTTCGCCCTCAAAGATTCATCAAAATCGATTGAAAATACGTCGAGTTATGACGGTTTGAAAATGGTCGAAATTTCACGAATTTCAAGTGTTTCATTTTTTTTCCTTCAGTATATATTCTCTTACACTCCGAAAAACAAATAAACAACAATAGAATCATATTTTGGTCCAAAGGCATCGCATGGATCATACCATGGAAAAGTTCTCATCTTATTGCTTCTATGGTCTAATAGAGTTCCCTAGCAGCGTTTGTGGTGTATTCGGGAGGTCATTGATATGGTGTTTACATCAAACATCAGACATTCAAAGACATACAATCCAGGAACTGTTAACAGGTTATGATCCCTGAAGTAGCCTCTACAAGAGTTAAGATACTTGATTCCAAATATAATTCTATAATTTTTTAATCAAAAAGACTTGGGTAATGTCATTCGATCCACCCCAGTGCATTATACCATATCTAATATATGAAACAAAAATGGCATGATACGCATTTACTACAAGCTGTAAGGCTAGCGCGTCTGTTAGTTTTCGTATACAATAGCATTGAGCACTTACTTTATGTGCACCCCCAAGAATTTCGTACTTGAATCCGGTATGATATTATTTCGCTCCCAGAAACCATCCTCTAAATTTAAGTCTGCCTCCCTGTTACTCGCTTTATACATTAAGTAATGAGTCTTGTTTTCATTAAGACTCATTTGATTTCTTGTGCACCAAGTCTGAATTTCATTAATTGATTGTGTTAGTTCCTTACGTAAGTCATATAAACAATCAGCGGAAATTATTAAATTGGTATCATCTGCATAACAAGTTATGTGATGTTTCTTGAAACACTTCAGCAGGAAAATGTCGTTTAAATAAATCGCAAACAATATCGGACCCAGAACACTTCCCTGCGCTACCCCCCGTTTGAGGGTCAAATTGTCTGATCTTACAGTTGCACTATTCGTTTTTAATTCAACTACTTGCTGCCTGCCTACCAAATATGAATCAAACCATTTATTGCACACTCCCCTGATACCATACTGATTTAATTTGTCCAATAAAATTTCGCGGTTAATAGAATCAAGGGCGCACAAAAAGTCCAAGAAGACACCACAAGTCTGCAATCCGTTTTCCAGACACTTCGTTATATGCCTTACGTACTGGAACAGAGCAAGATCAATATTTTTATTAGGTAAGTACGTACCCAAACTGCCTTTCATCTAAAATGTTGTTTCTTGTAAGAAAATTGAACAGCCTGTTTGCTATAACTGATTCAAATAACTTAGAAAAGACTGTTAATAATGTGATGGGTCTATAATTTTCAATCATTAATTTATCCCCTTTTTTATGCAACGGCTTGATTAAACCCCAGTTTAACACTTCTGGAAATACCGCCTCTTGTAATGATAAGTTAAATAACTCTGCAAGTGGTTCGGCTATTGAGTGAATGATACGTTTTAGCAGAACATTTGATACGTTATCTATACCACTGCTTTTTTTGTTTTTCATGTTAGCAACCTTAGAGATTAGCTCCTGAGCCGTGATGGGCTCAAAAAATAACGACTTGCTTTGCGTAGGAATACTGTTAATGTATTCAACATTTTGAATCTCAGAGACCCTTTGATCTGCGTTATCCGTGAAATAAGAATTAAAATCATTTGCCAACTTGAAAGCATCATGCGCTTCAATATTTATCGATGTTTTCGTATCTTTACCTGTTAGTTCATTCACGATGTTCCACGCGGTTTTTATTTTGTTGTCAGCCGTAGTAAGTATCTTCTCGTACTGTTTTCTTTTTCTTCTTTTAGCTCTTTAGATCATATTTATGTTTATATTTTTTGATAACAGTTTGAACTCTGGGCGATGGGAAGACAACAAACTGAAAATTGACAATTTATTTTTATAAGTTTTTATTCTTTTAGTGCAGAAGGCATACTACACTTTTCCTATTTCCTATGATCCGACAGTCCCGAGTTAATCACCTCAGAAGTATTAAGTTGGTTAAAATTAGTTATTATATTGTCAAGGCAACTATCCTTTCTTGTTGGTTCCTTTATAAGCAGTCTTGCCCCGTATGAACGTAAAATCTGGCAGAAAGATTGCGAAACAATGTTATTTTTTAATGTGTTGATATTAAAATCACCCAGAAGCAAGTACGATTTTTCCAAGGATTCTAACATATCCAGCATAATTGACAATTTTAAGAAAACAATATTTAAGTCCCGATCCGGAGTACTATATAGCGCAATTACCGCATTACTACGACCATTCATACTACACTCTATGCCCGCGCATTCAAACACTTGTTCTATCGCTATGTTGTTGATGCATTTTACTGAAGTAACTGTTCGATCATTTTTGACATAGATTGTAGCTCCTCCTCCCCGTTTCTTCAATCTGCAGAAGGATGCACACAATTTATAGCCCTGGAGTTTTACATGTTTCAATAATGTTCCATCGCACCAATGTTCTGCGATACATATAATTTCAATATTTTCTTCTTGTTCTGCAAAGTTTAATATTTGATTTGTTTTATTTTGTATTGTCTGTACGTTGTGATGTAAGATTTTGAACCATTTCTCTTTAGATGTGTCAATATCACTCCCGTTATTTATGTGTTGGTGTTTAACAATACGCCCTTTTGAAAAATTTCCCGCGTATTGTTTAATTTGGGGAAATAGTATTTGTCGACAAATGTGCCTTTCAGCCAAAAACTGAGAGAGTTAAATATAGTCTCCAGGTGAAATGGAATTTTTACTCTTAATGCACTTCCCATTCTTTCAGATTTTAGACTTAGTTTTTCACAGTTATAGTCCCCTTTTTCTTGCTCATTTAGACAGGCTATAATATCCTCACACGTGACATCCTTACTAAAGTTTGTCAGAAATATCCATGATTTTCTTTGAATTACCTTTAACTTGGAGAAATTTTTTTGGTTACTGTTCTCTCCAGTCGCAATTTTGTTGCTGTTTTTCCTAAAACCCCTCATTTTCTGAGATTTACAATTCCCAATGTTATCCGCAGAATCGGTTGTGAGATTAATTATGTCACTGAGTTTATTTTGTTTTTCTTCTTCCGAATGTTGTGGATTCGATTTCTTCGCGTAATTTGTGTATCCTTCATTGTTTCCATTTGTCGTCCGTCCCGGGTTCAATGTATTTAAATTTTTATTTGCCTTATCGTTGGTGTTCTTATTCACTATCTCACTCATTCAGGTGAGCACAGGGGGGGTTAATTGAATAGGGAGAATTGGAAACGCAACATCCACGCCATCTCACAGTCATCTGGCCCAACTAACGCAATGCAACGCTGCCAAATCTATGTACAAATCTTTGTAACCAAGCAATATGGTCGTATTTTTGTTGGTTAAATTTATTTTAGGTATTTAAGAACATCCAAATATCTGGTAATATTCAAAGTCCATTAGTGTTAATTGTTTGTTTAAGTCTATTTGATAAATTTTAAAGCAAAATAGACTTTTGAATAATTTCACAAATGAGATATGACAACATCTATTTCCCATCATATTGCCGGCCTTTTTAGACGTACATAACCTTATTAACGTCATGAGTTGAATTGTTATTCGGCCAGGTATTTATAATTCAAATTTAAGTTAATATTCTTAAACCTAAAAGAGTGTGCAATGGGTAAATTAGGTACTCTTAAGGCACCTTATTGCAGTAACGTTTATACCCGCGATACAAATATTAAAAATAAAGCTTTCTTTACATTTCCGAAGTGTCCTAATCGCAGAGATGAATGGGTTAATTCCATTGAATTACTTACTCTAAAAATATTCCACTTTCAAAAGTTATGCACATTTGTGAGGACCACTTTTTAGGTATTTATTAATTCCTGTAGAAAATATTTAAATTGGAATGCAATTCCGACAATTTTTTATATACATTCTTATAGTACTACTTCCAGTACAATTCCGGCCCCTTCAAGAATGTAGCTCACTTCATGATTTAACATCTGCCCCAAAAAGAATTCGTTTGGAAAAAAATTCAAGCGAATCCCCTTCAACATCATATAGAGCTTTACTTTTTGCGTTTGATTAAGTCTAAGCTCTTTATAAAGCAAGTGTCTGCGATTTCCGCTTTTATTTGGATGTGTCGCACTGATGAGAACCAAAAAGTTCGAAACACTTGCAAAAATGAATTGTAAAGTCGTAATTTTAAATTTCCCGCCGGCTCGATGTGTTTGACCAGATGACTCGCAGATGGCGCTGATGGCGTTTCCAAAAGTTAACATTGAACTGTCCCTCTTTATCCTTAATACTCTGTGGGTGAGCATTTGGTTCAATTTCGCCGTTAATAGAGTTAACTTTCTCTTGGGTTTCCGTCTTCGCTGCTGGAATTTTGCAGTTCCACTTTTGCTCCATAGGGGACTCCAATATATGCTTTAAGTTGTTGTGTAACATTTCGGCTTTTCTTTGCAATATCGTGTTTTTATCTTTAATTTCTGATATGATAGTATCCTAACATGCAATAATTTCTTTGAGATGATCAACCTCCCTGGTTTTCTTCATTTTCGATGTTGTCAATGCTGGTTTTGAGGTTAGCCTCGGTTATATCGCTGCAGCAGATGAAACTGTCTTCACTTACCGAGACCATATGCTTCCTTCGTTTACTCTGGAAGCACCCTTTATGGCACACACTGGTACAGTTAATGCACGTAATTCTTTTGCTTTCGGTTTTCACGCACACATTACACAGTATACACTCGAACGGCGCCATACTGCTTAATAATAACATGGAAACCAGAAACAAACTTAACACTTAAATTTCTAAAGAAAAATGTTTTTATTGATAAATCCCAAGAGTCCTTAATATTTCATTATACAAATTGTATATCATTGGAAAGCTTATTAAAATTGCCATGCATTGGTCACAAAATATATAGGGTGTTCCGTTTGAAAAAAAAATGTTATATTGACACCCTGTATAGTAGTATGAATACAAAAGAACCAAAACCGATGTGTATTATTCTTCATGATGTGGAAAATTCTCTAGTGTATAAAAAATGACTAGAAACGCTTCTGCAATTTTTTCAATGTGCATACGTTTCTGCCACAAGTTTGTCCATAACTAACCAACCATATACCCATAGTATCTTATACTATTTTTATCAGCTTCTCAAGAGGATTAAAAATAAAATAGTTTGCCTGAATTACCCCGAAAAAACTCAATGTCGTTGCTCCCAGAAGCGGTCTTATTGTTAGTTGCACCAGGTATACCAGTAAATACAGGAAGCTCCAGATTATTCCCCAATTTATACACACCCGATGTAAAAATAGGTTATGTTATTTTATATTAGTAATTTACAGTTGTATAACCGTGGATTATCATGTTTATTTGTTTTCCTTCATTGGATCTTCCATTAGACAATACAGTTATTATTATTATTATTTAAGTTTATTTTAATTAGTTGTTTATTAAATACTGTATAAAATCATTTATTAATTAACATTCTTTATATTTAATAGTCACGTTAAAATTTATCCAGCTATAAATTTTCTTTTATTTCAAGAACGAGAAAATATTTACAGAGCTAGTTCCCACCCCCTCCACTTCCTCCAGAGGCGCATTATTACACACACACTACACGCGCTTCAGTCAGTTATCCTGAAAACACCGCCTGAAAATGCGTGCCACGCATATTTTCCCTACGCTACTTCTCACGCTGCAAATTTACAACACGCACGGCATTAACGAGGAGTATTACAAAAATGACAATTTAACAAAATGCTGCAGACAAGGAAGCCACTACGTGCTAAACAGTGGCAGTCTAGAATGTGCGGACAAATACACCAACCACATTTATTACCAAGACCCGCTGTTGAAGAACAAAAGTCACGAGGCAAATTCAATTTGTGCAGAATGTGCTGAAGTTTTGATGAACGGGACCAGTGCTGAACTGATAAAAGTCGATTGTAACGGGGTAGTTAGTAATAGTTTAACCAACCGCTTCTTTCCAAAATGCTGCCCTCTTGGATATTTCTACAATCCGAAAGATCACAAGTGTGTTAAAGTTGAGACACCTGTCAAATTCAAAGGATACGCACGTGTCGATTTATCCAGTTGTAAAGGTGTGATCGTTGATTATTTGAATTTCAAAAATTTCACCATCGATAGTTCGCTGGCTGTTACTGTGGATGTTGAGCCTGGTAGGGTTTTTAATTATGGAAATTATTGCTGGGAGAACGATTTACATACTGGAGGAAATGTGTTGCGTGCTTGTGTGCCATTCAGTGTTTGCAAAACGACAGCAAATTTGGGTGGAATCACCTGTTTGCCGAAATGTTGTCCTGATGGTCACTATACAGAAGGAAGATGTGTACCTACTCATTCTCATGGAATCAACGCGAGCCAACTACATTTTGGTTAGTAATTTATTAATATTTTATTGTTAATTGCAAGATATATTCAAATAGTGTTTTTTATTGCAAGCTCGGTATGTAATGTTTAAAAATCACATTGATTTTAGAAAATGATTTGTGTCAGATGTTTTAGAAAATCCACCGATTTTGATGTTAAGTAAAAAATTAAAAAAATATCATTTTTTATCATCGATTCTGATTCGACACTCAATTCTGCGTACAAAAAGATATTTTACATTTTGCCAATTAGTAGAAGTGATCGATATTTGTAAACAAAGTTGGGGAGCTCTTGTACGGACTATTTTTAAGTTTTTTGACTCTCTTGAAAAATTTACTTTTTTTAAGATTAGGTACACGTCAAAACTATAAAAGCCATCAACACTAATTTTGTTTTGTTTTAAAGTTGGTATCGATCAGGGGCGGCTCATTATGTAGAGCCAAGGAGCCATGGCACTACTTCTAATTTTATGCTCGGCAAGAATTTTGTATTTCTAAAAACAACAACTCTATACAATGCCCGTGAAACTTTAATGAGTAGAGAAAAATCGCACTGCATTTGTTCCCCAATGCAAACGGAGCCAACTTACTTCTGGTACGGCATTTCATTAGAATGTTGGCAGCGGCGGGGAGGCGCGCGGTTCTCTAATATTGTTAAACGAAAAGAGAGAGTTCAAATTCCTTTAGCAAAGAAATATTAAATTTTCTGGTGTTTTAAAGGTAACTTTTGAACTGATGACCAGATTTGTAAGATCCATTCGAAAGATGCAGATAGAACCAAAAAAATTAATTTGTTGTTCATTGGTTTTTCGGGTTTCATAGGATAACTCTTGAACGGATGACCAAATTTGGCAAAATTTCCAGCAAAATGGTTTACTCATCGAAAACACCAAAAAATTAAATTTGCCGTTTATTTCTTTTCTGGTCTTTGAACGGATAAACAGATATTGAAAATTCTTCCAGGAAAGTATAGCACTCACCGTGTGGACGTATAAAATATAAAAAATTCAATTAACCGCTCAATTGTTTTGTGGTCTTGAGAAGTTAACTCTTGAACAAAATGGCAGATTTTAAAAATTCCTCCTGAAAAGTATTGTACTCATCGAGTACAGGACCAAAAAATCATTTGTTTTTTTAAGGTTAACTTGTGAACGGATGACCAAATTTGGCAAATTCTTTCAGCAAAGTGTTGTATTCGCCGAATAGATGCAGATAAGACATAAAAAATTAAATTTGCAGTTTAATTGTTTTCTGTTATTTTTTTGAGGATAACTCTTGAGCAAAAGAACAGATTTTGTAAATTCTTTCTTTACTCATTAGTGATGAGATAAACGGTTATTTTCCAGAAACGGTTATCAGTTGTAGTAACAGTATACTACAAATAACTAGTTATTTTGTGGTAACAATAACTTACTTTAAATAACCGCCCCTTTAATTTAATTCTGTTACCACAAAATAACTAGTTATTTAAATAGTAATTTAGTTACCGTTATTTAAAATAACTTTACTCAGTAACAGTTTGTAACAAAGTGAATCTTATGGGGTCAATTAACACAAAATGTAAAAATTGTACTTTTGAAGTTTGAATATTTTAAAATTGTGATTTTGATTTTAGAAATTGCACAACTGCTAAACGCGTTGTCCGATTTTGATGATTTTAACGTGACCATCTCGAGAATTTAATGCAATTTAAAAACAGTTTAATAACCTTTTTTTGTGAAATACTCAAACAGTAAAAATTCCACGAATTAAAAGTCCGAAGATTCAAATTACGATTTTGATTTTTGAAATTGCACAAACACGTTGTCCGATTTTAGTGATTCTAAGGTCAAAATTGTGGCAAATTTCATGCAATTTACAATCCGGATTAGTTTTGCTTGTTCATTAAATCAACTCAAAATGCCAAAATCGCACGTTTCAAACTTCGATAATAGAAAATCGAATATTGATTTTTAAAAACACATTTGCCCAATGCATTGTTAGATTTTGACGATTCAAACGTCAAAATACGGAAAATTTAGTGTACTTTTACAACGGATTACGAAATGTTTCCGCGAAATTAACACAAAATGCAAAAATGCACTTTTTTAGTTCGGATATTGTAAAATTGTGATTTCAATTTTTTAAATTGCACAAATTGCCGATTTTTTTGATTTTGATGATTCAAACGTCAAAATATGGCAATTTTTGTACAATTTTAAAACGAAAATTTTCTCTTGAAATTAACACAAAATTGCAGTCCAAAATTATAAAATCGCGACTTTATTTTTTTTTTAAATTGTACAACGATTTTGATCATTTAAATGTCAATATATGGCGAATTTAGTATTATTCAAAACGGTCCATCACTGGTGGATCCTAGGGAGGGGCAAATAATATCTTCCTTGAGTCTAGGTTTCTTGTCGGTAGTCGTGAACTTTTAGAAAATGTCAAAAATTTACGCAAAACGCCAAAATTACGAAGACGACCAATGATTTTAATTGCAATTTTGATTTTTAAATTGCTCAACGCGTTGGCCGATTTTGATGATACAAATGTCAAACATGGTGAATTTAATGTCACTTTAAAACGGATTTCCGAAATTTCCATTTCTTGAAATTAATGCAAAAATAGCAGGTTTTAAATTTCCAAGATTTTCGCGACTTTGATTTTTGAAATTGCACAACTGCCGAATGCGTTGTTCGATTTTGATGATTTATAATAATAATAGTTTATTTGCCAATACCAGGAGTTTACACAAGTTAGAAAATGGCTGTTATGGATATCAATGTCAAAATTTGAAGAATTTCTTGTATTTTTAAAACGGATTACATTTTCTTGTGAAATCACTGGTCCATTTTGTCTTTGTCAATTTTACATCAAATTCTTTTCAATATTTGTTCGAGTTTTGTTTAGACGTGATTCGTAATTGAATCGATTCCTGTTATTAAGAGCTGATTAGTTATTTAATCGGTTACAAGAGTTAATGTTACTAAAAAGTGATTCGTTATTTAATCGAGTTCCTTTTATAAAATAACTTTTGAGAAAATCACCGTTAGTGGGATTTTTCAATTACGGTTACCGTTATTATTTCTTAGTAAGGGTTGCAAAGTAGCAGTTAGTGAAAATAACGCTCATCACTAATTAAGAGATGTAGATAAGATCAACGAATAATTTTCAATTTTTTAACCAAAAATAAGTTTCAAATTCTTAAAGCATTGCACTTATTAAGGTGATTTTCGCGGACGAAGAACGGTATTTTTCGTTCGTTAATTTTTTTATGCTTTTGCAACAAGTAAAGGTTTTTAATGGTCGATTTTTCTTTCTTCAAAAAGGAGACTACTAACAAAATTTTCTACGAGCCGCCACTGGTATCGATACCTCCCAGTATGGCTGAGAATATTTCCATATGTTTAGTGGCGGATTTTTTTTAAATAAAAAGGATTTTTTTTTTAAATAAAAAGAACTCGAAAAATGTTCATGTTTTTTTTTCATGTGATAATTCTGAGTCCAATTAATATTATTTTAATTCCTCAGCCATAAATGGTTATTTTGGAGGTAAGAACATGTGTGCAACATTTCATAGAAATCGGTCCCGTAGTTTTCTAGAAAAGTGTACCTGAAAATCACGGTTTTAATGGAAAACGGCTGAGAAAGTGACTCCCTTATGGTGTTAACACTTGATGTTAAAAATACAGATCGTGGAAAACTTTATACAAAAATAGAGAATAATTGAAACAGATGTTGATTTTAAAGACATTTTTTATTTTACCTCAGTTGCTTTGTGAACTCACATTTAGCTACAGGTGGGAGATATGTGGATGGTCGTTTTCGATTAATGTGTCCAGTAACGTGCCCTTTAATTTGGGAAGCCCATTGGGGTCTTATTGATATTAATCTATATAGTAAATATTTTCTTGTGACTTCTTCTTGCGTCCAACAGCCCCGCTGCTAGAAGATTTCGCTGGTCAAAACCAAAATTTGGTAATCAAAAACTTTTTGCAGAAACATTGTTGTAGTTGCACAAAATTAGGTTAAATTGTAATAGAATAGTCATAAAAAATGCGGTTTTATAAATTACTAATTAAAACTTTTCCAGTTTAACTGAAACGAAAATAGCGCTGGCCAAAAGTGACATTTTATAATCAAAAACTGACTTTTTTCAGAAACATTGTTGTAATTTCTACACTCAACGTGGAAATTAATTGAACCTGTTGCATAATAATCATAAAAAGTGCGTTTTCATAAATTACTAACTAAAGCTTTTGCAGCATAGCCGAAATAAGAATGTCACTGGTCAAAACCGAAATTTTTTGATCAAAAACTGACTTTTGCAGAAACATTGTTGTAATTTCTATACTTAACGTGGAAATTAAGTGAAACTGTAACAAAATAATCCTAAAAAGTTTGTTTTTATAAATTACCAAATAAACTTTTAAGGCTTAACTGAAACGAAAATGGCGCTGACCAAAACAGAAAATTGATGATTAAGAACTGACTTTTTCTAGAAATTTTGTTGTAGTTTCTATACTCAACGTGGAAATTAAGTGAAACTATGATGGAATAATCATAAAAAATGTGTTTTTATAAATCACCAATTAAAACATTTGCAACTTGGCTGAAATAAAAATGGCGTTGTTCAAAACCAAAATTTGATAATTATAAACTGACTTTTTGCAGAAATATTGTTGTAGTTTCTGCACTCAATGTGAAAATTATATGAAACTTTGACGAAGTAATCCTAAAAAATGTGTTTATATAAATGACCAATTAAAACATTTGCAACTTGGCTCAAATAAAAATGGCGTTGGTCAAAACCAAAATTTTATAATCAAAAACTGACTTTTTGCAGAAACATTGTTGTAATTTCTACACTCAACGTGGAAATTAATTGAAACTGTGGCATAATAATCATAAAAAGTGCGTTTTCATAAATTACTAACTAAAGCTTTTGCAGCTTAGCTGAAATAAAAATGTCACTGGTCAAAACCAAAATTTTTTGATCAAAAACTGACTTTTGCAGAAACATTGTTGTAATTTCTATACTTGACGTGGAAATTAAGTGAAACTGTAACAAAATAATCCTAAAAAGTTTGTTTTTATAAATCACTGAGTAAAACTTTTACAGTTTAACTGAAACGAAAATGGCGCTGATCAAAACAGAAAATTAATGATTAAGAACTCTAGAAATTTTGTTGTAGTTTCTATACTTAACGTGGAAAATAAGTGAAACTATGACAGAATAATCCTAAAAGGTGTGTATTTATAAATCAATAATTAAAACATTTGCAGTCTGGTTGAAATAAAAATGGTGTTGGTCAAAATTTGATAATCAAAAACTGACCTTTTGCAGAAATATTGTAGTTTCTACTCAACGTGAAAATTATGTGAAACTATGACTGAATAATCATAAAATGTGTGTTTTCATAAATCTCCAATTAAAACATTTGCAACTTGGCTGAAATAAAAATGGCGTTGGTCAAAACCAAAATTTGATAATTAAAAACTGACTTTTTGCAGATATATTGTTGTAGTTTCTGCATGTGAAAATTATGTGAAACTTTGACGAAATATTCTTAAAAAATGTGTTTTTATAAATCACCAAATAAAACATTTGCAACTTAGCTGAAATAAAAATGGCGTTGGTCAAAACTAAAATCTGATAAACAAAAACTGACTTTTTGCAGAAATATTGTTGTTTCTACGCTCAACGTGAACATAATGTTAAACTTTGATCGGGGCGTGGAGAATAAATGTAAACGTTACAAACACGACTCCAGCATTACCTACGGCCAACAGTTATTTTCTGCCTTCGGTTGCGAAGATCATCACTTCATATTAAATAGTGTTTCCGTGTATTTGGATTATTTTATTTTGTTCTCATCCAGAATTTGGCAGTCTTACATGTTCCTAAATGTATTATCTACAACTTCCAAACAAACGGGTATGAAGTTAGCAATAAATTTCAGCTTTAGATTTTAAGATTCATTGTTTGCCATAATATTGTAAAATTGTCAAAACATTCAATAAGTAGGATAGGGTTTCTACTAAAGAACACACAAGAACAACCCCCACCCCAAATAATTTTGAGTCTACATAAAACAAAAATCAATTCTGAGGGTTGAAATTTGGGGTGGTGGTGATTCATATGTATTCTTTTGTAGTAACCCCACCCTGCGTATTAAACGTTGTGAAAATTTTACAACATTATGGCAAAAATTAATTTTAAAATCTATTGATGAGATCTATTAACTTTACACCCGTATCATTGTATGGCGTTACTAAGCGCGTTGTCAAAGTTTACTATTATAATATAAGTTACTTTTTGGCTTTACATTTTTCTTATCTCTGTGTAAGAGTACAAACCTTTACTTTTAATTAACCTTATTCAACATGCATTTATTTATTTGTTGCTCATTAATTGGCAAGTGGGTGTGCACTTCTTTTTTGGAAATTAAATTATTTGCATAAATCATTCTGAAGTATTCCCCGTTGGTTAGCCACATGTCGTATTTTCCGCTTCCATCAAATTAATTACTTCAAACCATTACTCAACGAGATTTAGACCAACAATACTGATACAGAATCAGATTAATTACACGCATTATTCGAGTTTTTTTTATCGTGTCATCGCAGTAACAGGAAATATGAACTGAATTTTAAATAAATTGGGAAATAATAGTTTTTTTTTACATTTCTTACGATCGAGAGAGGAATTAAGATTCGAATTTACATTTTTGAATGTGTAACAGTGCACTGCTATCTTTAAATAAGATACATTTTGCAATAATACAGATATCTCGTACGGTGTGTATTAAATTGAATAAATGCGATAATAAATAAATGGGGCGTGTTCGAAAAAATGCTCGGATACGTCGATTGGTTGCACATTTTTTCAATAAAAACTTTTTATACAGGGCGTGTTATCTAACAGAGGCCAATACCAACTTACTTATTTTAAATGCAACTCCGTGTATATTATTAAATTTTTGGATTCTTCAGAAAATTCATGTGCCACGTCCTATACCTATCTTCAACTGTTTCGTAAATATTAAGTGTTTTCAGATTTAGTGCAAAAATTAACATTAAAAAAATAATATTTGATGACAGAAATTCGCTACAACACACTAAATAATTATTTCCCATTTTGGTCTTGATAATGAGAAAGTAAGCAAAAATCATTAGAGCATTCCCCTTTACTGATATGAAATAAACATAAGCTATAAATACTTTTGTTTACTATTGTTTAAAACGCCTGGCCTTAGCAAATTGTCTGCCTGCATAACAGTTTAGTTATCAGTGTTATAGGCGTATATCAAAATAATGGTTCATTTAACAGATATGCACAAAATAATAATTCTATAGATGATTGGGTATGGAGATTAACACTCGGACACAAATGAAAGTTGCTCTCTTATTTCATGAAAACATTCCAAATTTGCCGCCTACATGCCAAGGGACTATTAGTAAAATAGAAAAACAGTTTCGCGAGCATGGACATGTAAGGCAGATAAAAAGCAGCTGGAAATGCAATAAGTGATGATACTAAATTGAATATCATGTTGGAGTTTGAGGAAACCCCACATACTTCTAGTCGACAAGCAGCCACAGTGTTCCATGTTAGCCATTCATCGATCATTCGAACATTAAAAGAAAATAATATGCTATAATAAAACACTTTCAACTTTGTTTTGTATAACTTATATATTTATTTTTGTGACTTAAGTTTCGGTTAGTACAATTACCGGAAATCCCTATATTGAACGACAAGCTTGACCTAATTTATACCTCTATTTTCAAAGCCCTTGTATAGTTAGTTTTTACCTGTACCCTACCTGTATACAGGGTCTTTTTTTTAACTCAGGATATATGATTGTTAAAGTCTATGTTCTATGTTATAATAATCACATCAACGCATTGCAATGTATTGACAATGTAGGCAACCAAGTACACAAAGGTGCCAGTGAATGCTTCTTCTTTTTCTCTCGGCCCCGTCGACCTATCACAGTACAGTGAAAGCTTAAAATAATTACGAATAAAGTGAGGTTAATGAAACAAATAATGAATATTTAAAATGACCACCTTCACATTCTTAGCAGTAGCCAAGTCGATTATAAAATCCTTGAATAGCATTTCTAATGTGTTGCGGATTTCTTCTTAATTCATCGCAAACAGTAATTATACGATTTTTTAACTGTGAAGTATTGTTTATAATAATGTTATTATAAACATTGCTTTTTAGATACCCCCTCAATAAAAAGTCGTTTGGAGACAAATCAGGGGAGCGGGGTGGCCAAGGTATTGGACCAAATCTACCTATCCAACGATCAGGGAGTAATTCACTTAAATAATTATTAATGGCCGCTGTAGAATGTGGAGGCGCTCCATCCATCTGATAATAAGGAGCAGCAATGTTTAGTGTATGATTTTCTGGCATTGTACGAGTTCGCAGAAGATCTAAGTAAACATTGCTGTTTAGATTGCCATTAATAAAAAGAGGACCAATAAGGGTATCATTAATTAGTCCAGCCCACACATTAACACTCGCATTGTATTGTGTGTGCGTCAAATTTTGTAAGCGAGGATTATTGCACGCTCAAAATCTAAAAGGTGAAGGAATGAGTGTAAGGAATGGGTATCGATAAGGAATGAAGAATACTAACCTATAATTTTGTGGATTAACTTCACCATTTAAGGAAAATGATGCCTCATCAGTAAATATTATTCTGTGTAAAATTTCTTGATCATTATTAATTAAATTGAATACGGTTTCACAGAATTCTGTTTGTTTGCCTTTGTCCTCATTTAATAGTTGCTGATGATTTGAAAACTTGTAAGCATTGTATTTAAATTCTTTTAATGTCTTGTAAACAGAAGCTGAACTTATTTGAAACTATGCTGCGATAACTCTTAACAATGATATGGGGTTCTGCTCTACGTAACATAAAATGTTGAGTTTCATCTCTTCCGTTAAAATGTGATTTCCTTTAGCCCTTTTAATGTGAAAATTACTCACGCAGAGTATTATCAAAATGATGGACAATATTACAAATTGTTGAGATGGATGGAACTCTGCTCGGATACTCAACCGAAAACAAATCTCTAACACCTCGAATGCTGTTCCCGCTCTTGTACCAATTAATTGTCTGTATTCTTTCTTCGGTGGTGTAATACATTTTTATTAATAACACAATTTTGACAATTAAATAAAACTAAGTGTAAGTATGGTTGCCTACATTGTCAATACATTGCAATGCGTTGATGTGATTATTATAACACAGAACATAGACATTAACAATCATATGTTCTGGGTTAAAAAAAAGACCCTGTATATATCTTTGTAAATTGGTCTTTAAATTCATGTTTGAAAATGGTAATTGTACTAAATGAAGGAGAAGCCTCCAGCATAAACAAAATAAAAAGCATCTCTATAAAATGATACCAGCCCAGGAGCTCATGGACGACAATTTTGACAGGAGAATATATTTTTGTGAACAAATGATGGTAATATTAGATAACAATGTGATCCATTAGAACATGTTTTGTTTTCTGATGAGTGCACTTCTACACTTCACGGTCATGCTAATCGTCACAATTGCCACTATTGGTTGACGGAAAATCCTCACTGGATGAGAGAAGAACATATGCAATAGCCTGTAAAGGTTAATGTTTGGGTAGGAATTGTTGGAGAACAAATCATAGGTCCCTTTTTCCTTGATGCCAATTTGAATGGCAATAATTATTTAGCACTACTCCAAAATAATTTCATGCCAACTTTGACTAACTTATATCCTAATCGAGCAAATCCACAAGTTCCAGCGAATATGATATAGTTTCAGCAAGATGGAGCACCGCCCAAATCAAGGACCGGCAGTACCTCAACCAAATATATCCAAATCGGTGGATAGGGAGGCGAGCAAGATCCCCTGATCTGACGTCATTAGACTTCTTATTGTGGGGTTATGTCAACACTATTGTATACAAAACTAATGACTCAAGAAGACGAACAACGCTTGCGATTAGATCGGTCATGCTTGACATATTGAGTAACGTTCGAAGAAATTTCTATTTCAGATTATGATGTTGCCAAGACGCAAGCTGCGAGCATTTTGAACATTAATGTTTTTAGTTTACAGTATCAACAAATAAACAGAAAGTTTGAACATAAGTCTTATTTGATAGTCCGAAGAACTGAAAAGCTTTTGGTAAAATTTCGTATACCGGAAGTGGGTGTTTACCTTAACTGTTTTTTGTTTTTTTTTCAATATTTTTGTAAATATGAAAAATATCACAAAAGCAATTAAATAAATATTTAAGACAACAAAGAAATGAACATCTTTGGTTAAAAAATATTTTTCATAAAATCATTGGTATTCGAGAAAAAAATGTATTATTTTTTTCATTTTTAGTTTATAATCATGAAACGATAATAGTTACAGCAAATTCATTCTAATAATAATTGTAGAGAATGCCGAAATGAACAACTTTTTTTTAAATCTCTTTAGTTTTTGAGTAAACTCAGTTTTTAAATTTGCAGTATAATTTTTCCATCGTTCATAATTTTGAGGTTTTGACGTTTTAAACGTCAGTTTCATCTGAGTCTACAAAACGTTCGATGTACATTTAAAATATTAAATGAAATTAAATTATTACGCCACTTACATTTAATAGTATATTGTACAACGAGCATATAATCAAATCAAACGATTTGCTCCACTCGCCTACGGCTCGTTCCACAAACATCGTTCTCGTGATTAATAGCCATTATACAGGGTGTCAATTTGAAAACTTTCAATGCGAATATCTCTGAAAATAAAGGAGTTAGAAAAGCGCAATTTGGTACAATGGTTATACAGGTAGGGGGAACTAGAACTACTATATTTTAGTTATCGGGTGAGTGACCCCTTGGGCCCTATTCACCCTAACCCCAAAATTTTAAATGGCATCACCCCTTTTGTGATCCCTTAAATTAAACGTTTTTTCGAGTAGTATTCACCAGTACAGGATTTTTTTTTAAATTTAATACAGGGCCGAACAAACAAGTATAATTAAAATAAAATAAATTCTATGAATTGCTATTTTATTTAATTGAATTCTTATAATTCATTCCATTTTGGGCTACAAAAAAGGATAATAATTTTTTTTTCTCCAATTACTCGAACCAGTGGGTCAGGTTTCAACAAATAACAATCACCTATTGCAGTCAGGTGTGTTAGATTGTACGTCAAATTCAAAAACGATCGAAGTGAAATTCACGAATTCACTATTTAATTTTCTTTTTTGTCCGGTATTAGACATGGTTTACAGTATGGCTGAAAGAATTGCGATTTAGACACCTGACTGAAATAGGTGATTGTTATTTGTTGAAACCTGACCCACTGCTTCGAGTATTTGGAGCAAAAAATTTTATTATCCTTTTTTGTAGCCCAAAATGGAATGAATTATAAGAATCCAATTAAATGAAATAGCAATTCATAGAATTTATTTTATTTTAATTATACTTTTTTGGTCGGCCCTGTATTACATTTAAAAAAAATTCTCTACTCAAAAAAACGTTTAATTTAAGGAATCACAAAAAGGGTGATGCCATTTAAAATTTTGGGGTTAGGGTGAATAGGGCCCAAGGGGTCACTCACCCCATAACCAAAATATGGTGGTTCTAGTTCCCCCTACCTGTATAACATTTGTACCAAATTGCGTTTTTCTAACTCTTTTATTTTCACAGATATTCGCATTGAAAGTTTTCAAATTGACACCCTGTATGTGAGTTGTACACTATACTTTGTTCACGAAAATTGAAATCAAAATTAAAATAAAAAAAAAAAACAAAATCAAAATCAAAATTAATATCGAAATTAAAGTTGTAATTACAATTACAATTGAAAAAAAATTGAAATCAGTATTAAACAGGGTAAACAAAATATTATCATAAATCGCGTTCTGTGAATTAAAGCGTTTAATAACCATATTAAACACGCAAATGCGTGTGCGTGTTTAATAAGCGTATTAAACACGCAAATGCGTGTTTAAGAAATTGAGTGTTAAATGTACCCCATTAATGCTGCCCATACAATTAAATAGTGCGCACATTATAACATTTTCGTGAACAAAATATGTTTTAAATTGAAAATAAACCACGAAAGCTTAAATATAAATGATACCATCAAGTCGGAGAAAGTAATATGATGGCCACATCACCATTTTTTTATATTAATTTTTGCACTACATTTGAAAACACATAATATTTGGCTGATACACACTGTATAATAATAGATGAATAATCTTCAACTCTCATAATAAAAACGCTTTTACTTTGTTCTTTATAACATAAATATTAATTTTTGTAATTCATGTTTCGATAACTCAGCTTACCATTATTAAACTAGAAATAAACTAAGTTACCGAAATTGATGATTAATATAATCTTATGCAATTAATAGCAGCCGCTGAAGATGCAGCGCATGAAGAAGACATAGATGTGCTATGTGTTAGAGTGGTGAACTGGATCAAAATTTGAAGTTATATGTTTGTTCTTGTAATGTAGTTCGGTATTTATTATTGCTGCACAAAAATAAATAGTTGTTCAAATAAAATAAATAAATAAATAAAATGAAGACTAATCGTAGCCAGAATAGATATATAGATATTTATTGATCCCGAGAGAGCATTGAGTTATTGGGACAGGTCAGATTTGATAGATAATAATAAATAATATTAAGTAATATAAAATAATTAAGACTAAAGTAATTTAATTTTTAAAACAGATTGTAATAAAAAAACAAAACATTAAATTAATTTAAAACTAAAAAAAAATAGAAGCGCTGATCAATTTCGGAACACTCATCGATATTATAAATTTTCTATTTAGTTAAGACACACACATCTTTAATTTTTGTCGAGGAAAAGGCTGATTATAAAATTTTATGGCGCGTATTACAAAACTTTTGTTAGTTTTTCCCGATGTGTCGGCAAACATACATCGGTCTTTGATCTCGTATTATAGTTATGTATATCCACGTGGTAGCAATACGAGAGTTTTCGATCGTAGACATATAACAAACATGATACAATTTATAATCCAGGCACTGTACATATATTTAATTTAGACCCGCTATTATTCTTACACACTTTTTTGTAACACAAATATTTTGCTGCTTGCAGTAGTACCTCCCCACAGTATTATATCTTTATTAAGAATGCTGTGAATGTATGAAAAATATGACATGCGGACATCAGAATTAACCTGTGTTTTTACTAATTTTATTACTGAGTTGAATACTACGCTCTTCTCAGTTCAATGTTCCCTACAAATTTGGTGTTATCCGCTCTAATTACATTTGAAAGAGAAAAAGAAATCATATAGGCTTTTGCCTCATTAATTGCAAGATTAGCTTGTGTAAACCATTGTACTGTTTCGATTTAAATTTCTGTTTGCAAAAGATGTGGGTGGTCTTTTGATTTTCTGACTAGTGTTGTATCATCAGCATATTGATACGTGTCGGCAGTTGTTACATTGATTTTTAAATCATTTGTGTATATACTTTGAATACTGGATCTTTGCGTTTACGCCATAGACATCCTAACCTAGTTCCGACAATATTTTCAAGAGTTTACTCTCTCTACAATAAGTTAAATTATACGCAACATGTGCTG
This sequence comes from Ocypus olens, assembly GCA_910593695.2. Lineage (NCBI taxonomy): Eukaryota > Metazoa > Arthropoda > Insecta > Coleoptera > Staphylinidae > Ocypus > Ocypus olens. The sequence goes on from OU343056.1 coordinate 17,468,892, forward strand.
ACGTATGTCGTCCAAGGCGAGGAAACTTGGTTTTCGATAATAACGCACACGCTCTGATCCGTTGATCAAACCATATAAGAATATACGAATATTCAATCTGTATGAAAAATGAAGCCTTACAAAGACCAAAAATGTTGATGTGGCCTTCATGCTACTTTCTCCGACTTGATGGTATCATTTATATTTACGCTATCAATTTAAATCATATTTTGAATGTAAATCGAGCGTTTTATAGACTCGGATGAAACTGACGTTTAAAACGTCTAAATTATCAAAGATGGAAAAATTATACTTCAAATGCAAAAACTCAGTTTACTGAAAAACTACAGAGATTTTGAAAAAAACTTATTCTATGTATGTTGTTTATTTTGGCAGTCTCTTCAATTATTATTAAAATAAATTTTATCGTTTCATAATTATAAACCAAAAATGAAAAAAAAATTCATAATTTTTTTTCTCGAATAACAATGATTTTATGAAAAATATTTTCAAGCAAAAGATGTTCATTTCTTTGTTGTCTTCAAAATGTGTTTAAATGTTTTTTGATATTTTTCATATTTAAAAAAATATTGGAAAAAACAAAATAAGAGTTAAAGTAAACACCCACTTCCGGTTTACGAAATTTGACCAAAAGCTTTTCAGTTCTTCGGATTATCAAATAAGACTTATGTTCAAAGTTTCATATCAATTGTTCTATTAGTTTTTGAGAAATAGCGACACAGACACAATTTTTTTTTTCCAGAAATTGTTGAAATGGCGACTAGGGGCCCCAAAACGGAAATTTCCGTAAGAAGAAATTTGAAAACATTTTCACGATCACAATACTTTTTTGTACTTCGTAATGGAGAAAGTAGAAACAAATAACGTATTGAAACAACTACTTCATACGCCACGCCGAAAATAAATTTGCATGCGTAGTTATTTCAATAAGTTATTTGTTTTTAGTTTTCGTAAGGCTTAATTTTGCAAAATTTTGAACAGTTTGAATATGCACAATCCAGGTTATTTTTTAATTGATTTATTCTGCAACAAGTAAGGCCTTTCAATTTTAACAAATAATATTTTTTTGTTACAGATGACAACTTTGCTTTATTCCAAGCTAAATCTAGAAGAAAAACGATCGCAGAAGAAGTCAACCCGAGACTAGACGCATTCGGATTATTATGGGCTGGAGAAAAAAGTTATACCCCCGATGAATACTGCCTGGAATATTACAAACCCGCGGGACAAAAAATCTTTGTCTACATAGATGCCAAACAGGCTTTGGACACAGCGGAGACGGTAAAACTAAACTTCAGAAGAGTTTTAGTGACCGTTTCTTGCATCTTCTTATTTCTAACGATTGTTAGCTACATGCTGTTGCCGGAAATGCGAGAAAATTTGTATGGAAAATGTGTGATGATTTACTGTTCGATATTCCTCTTTGGTTTTGCTATACTGACGTACATTAATATTCATGGAAATCGGGTACAAGGAACACCATGCGTGATTATAGGTAAGTTTAACTTAATGCTATTGTTTTCTTAAAATTTAGAGGCCGTATAAGGGGTGTCACAGAATGAGTCGAGATTTGATTTTTTTTTATTTGAACATAACGTTTTTGCTTTATTTGAGACATTGAAATTATGTGTGACACAAAACATCCGTCGTGGCAGCATATGTATGTTCACTCTCGTGATGTTTCCATGACGTTTTAAGAAAACTGCTGCATGTTGTGTCGATTTTTTTCCTCAATGGTTTGTGATCAATTGGTGTACACTTTAACCTTATGATAACCCCAAAAAGAGAATATAATTGATGGTGGAAGCCATTACTTTATGATACATTTTGATTCATGTAATTTGCTGGTATCAGTCACGTGTATGATACCAACAAAGTACATTTTATTGAAAAGTTCCTGAACCAAAGAGAGAAGTTTAACGGTGTCAAGTTACATGATCTTGGCGACCAATTTATATTAAGATACCACGACTATGCATGATTTCATTAGCAGTGCGATATGTTGAACTTCTTTGATAAAAGACATTCTTCTGCTTTCAACGTAGTAATAGTAATTTTGGATAGTATTTTGGTGGACACTTAAACGCAATTGATATTTCTATTATTTATTTTTAAAATCTAAACGGGAACAAGTTTTGATTAGAATTATGGGTACTACAGATACCTAAATGTTATTTGGTATACTTTTCCTATTAAAAAATAATAATACGATTTATTGACTATTAATGTATACATAATAAAAGTTTAACATTACCTTTATTTATTTCTAGGATTTCTTCTGGTGTTTGCATTTTTGGGAACGTTCTCTTGGCTGAATATTATCTGTTTCGATATGTGGATGGCATTTGGGTAAGTGCTTAAATTAAATCTATTGGATATTTATGAACTGCAAAATATTTTATAAATAATTAATGTCGCACCCAGCACAGATATAACTAAACCAATAATACATAAACCCCAAGCCCTAATATCTCGTCACACAAAAAATACTAATAAGGCAGCTTCCATAAATGATGTAAATATGCGCGAACTCGATGGATTAAGGCAAACTTCACGCGATTTATTTCATGCAGTTCTCGCCTAGGATAATCAAACGTAACATAAGACATTTGGGTAACAACTATTTTTGTGCGGAAATCTGAACCGAACTCATTTCTGAAAAACCGGTGGAAAAGAGCCGAACCCGGTCGAACCACTTCAAGGAACCGGTTCACTTCAGGAAGTTCACTGTAGTGACCATCACTAGTGCAAACTATTCTATTCCCCTTTGTTTTAAACGATAACTCCGTAAGATGGTACATACCTGATTGGTCTAGCAGTGTTTCTCAACGTTTTTTGACGAAACGCCCACTTTGTCATTTTTAACAGCTTAAAATTACATGGTAATCCCTAAAATTAAAATAGGTTAGGTGAGGTAAGATATTGAAAGATACAAAAGTAAAATAACAATTACAACTATACAAAAAAAAAATGGTGATGTGGCCATCATGTTACTTTCTCCGACTTGATGGTATCATTAATATTTACGCTTTCCTGGTTTATTTTCAATTTAAATCATATTTTAAATGTACATCGAACGTTTTGTAAACTGACGTTTAAAACATCAAAATTATGAAATGTAAAAATTACCCTGCAAATTAAAAAACTCAGTATACTCAAAAACATGAATATTATTCAATATCAGAGTTCATAAATTATAAGAGTTAATACATGTAATAATATTATCATAAATAAATATGCACCCTAATTTGCATATTCGTAACAGTATTGACGTGTTCAATTAGCGGCTAGATATGGTATAATTATGTTATTATGTTTTGTTTTAAATATAAGTTATTAATTGTTTCATGTACTACCTCTATGTTGAATAAAGTATGTATTATTATTATTATTATTATTATTAACTAAAGCGATTTCGAAAAAAAAACGTATTCTTTATAAATTGTTCATTTTGGCATTCTCTACAATTATTATTAACATAAATTTTCTGTAACTGATATCGTTTCATAATTATAAACCAGAAATGAAAAAAAAATAATAAATTTTTTTCTCGAATAACAATAATTTTATGAAAAACATTTTCAAACAAATGATGTTCATTTATTTGTTGTCTTCGGATATTTCCGTAAAAAAAAAAAATTAAAAAGAAAATTACGATCACAATACTTTCTCGTACTTCGTAACGGAGAAAGTAAAAATGGTGATGTGATCATCATATAACTTTCTTTGAATTGTGGGTATAATCGGAATTTTTTATATAAGAAAATTTGTTGAATTTGGTTCTCGTTTATCACGTGGTGAAACATTTTTAATATTAAAGGTTGTTGAAATTAGGCACTTGGTTGGTTTTACAATTTTTTACAATTTATTCCGACTAGTTTCGATCATTATCTTAGAATTAATAAAATATTGGAAAAACTCAATGAAGGTGAAATTCCATTTCCGGTGTTCTTCGGATTGTCATATAGGCTTATGTTCAAAGTTTTATTTGAAAATATTAAGTATTTTTTTTTGAGAAACAATAGCCTTCGACTGTTTGCATACATTATAATCCCCATTTTGGAGGTTTTCGGCTAGGAAATGATTACGTTTCACATTAATTTCCTATGAACATTTCCTTCCCTGTTTTAGAATGCAAAACCTAAATTTCAAGCCCAAGCTGTTTGTTTTGTGAAGAAAATTCGCAAATGCAAAAAATTGGCAAAAAGCAGAGCACCTTCGTTAATGAAATCAAAACAATCAAAAACGTCTTAACAAAATTGAAAAAAAACTATAGAAATCAGTACAGCTAGGATAGATTTTTTGTCGGGAAATGAAAACAAAACAATCAATAGAAACACCCTTTCTTCAAATTTAAAACAATAAAAAAAACAGTGGTTTTCGTTGGTTTCAAAATGGATATTGACTGCTTTGACCTAAAAACTACAAAACAAAAAATAGCGCTAAAATGTATCAATTTAGTCTATTTAACTAGTTTTTCAAGCTTAAGTTGCTGTATGTGAAATTGTGTTCTTTATGAGAAATAGTGAAATATAAAATTAAGAAAATTAACTGATGACGAACGACGGCTCCGCTGCGCTGCACTGCGCCGTCGTCCGTGCGTGGCCTATTAAATTTGAGCAAAGTTATCGGTGACGAACGATGGCTCCGCTACATTGCGCCGTCATCTGTGCGTATCTCGTTAAAATTGAGCAAAGTAACTTGTGACGAACGACGGCTCCGCTGCGCTGCGCCGCCGTCCGTGCGTAGCCTATTAGAATTGAGCAAAAAAACCGATGACGAACGACGATAGTACGTGGCCTATTACAATTAAGCAATTAAACTGTGCGCAGCCTATTAAAATTGAAGAAGGTAACAGGTAACGAACGAATTTAAGGAACAACAAAAATGAACTTTCACAAACCACACGCGTCGAGGAACTTCGGAAATGTAATCTGGTGGTAACCCCAGTTTCTGAATCTGACATCTGTCAAATATGACAATGCATTTCTTAATTTGCTGTTTGGAAAGCACGCGGACGCTAACAGGAAGAAGCTTATTTTTTTCATTAACTTTAGGACTCTAAAAATTATTTGGTGAGCTTCTGAGAAGTGTATACACATTACCAACCAACATAAAAAAATTTAGGCCGGTACTGATAGGGGTTGTTTTGGTCTTTGGCAACCCGTTGCGGCTGGTGGGGCTGACGGGGTGACCGAAATGTTACCAAACTTTGGTGGTCTGCTTCAAATGGAACGCTTAATGATTTCCCAAAGTTTCACTGTTCTAACCCTCCCGGAAATATATTTTTTTTCGAAATTGATTTTCAGGGGAAACATTTTCAACGTTCAAAAACGACAATAATTCAAATATCCATATCTCGGTTAATTACCAGGCGATTTTAAAAATTCAAAGTTTGTTTTACGTACACACAATACCGCAATGATAATTCGTCGTTAGATTCGTGATTTCAAAAGGAATAGAAAAATTTATTTTAAAAAGATCGAAAATATTTACCGGCAAAATAAATAAAAGTTTAATGAATTTTTAAAATTAGAAGGAGTCGGATCGAGAAATTTTATTTGGATTTTATGTTGGGCTTAAGAAGGGCTTTCCGGTGGTGTAATCAGATTTTCGATCGGAGAAAAAATATTTGCGCTTCGCCCTTCCGTATACGTCATATCTCGAAAACCACAAAAAAGATCGAAAAACTTTATGAAGATCTTTGATACGGATTAAATCGGTGACTGATATACCGTCATCAGATTATTAATTTTCGAAAAAAAAATCGCAAAATTCTTACCTATATATAGCCCTTACCTTTTCGACGCAAAATGCCATTCCGAATGGCATGCCGTTTAAATTTCTCGCGTGAGATAAAAAATGGCCGCTGTAGAATTTTTTTATTGAAATCGGGGGTGGTTTTCTTTGAATAACTCCTCGGGGGTTGGAGATATCAAAAATTTGTAGGAGACATAAAATGTAGAGGAGAGCTAGTTCGAAAGTATTGTGATCGTGAGTTTTTTTTTCAAATTTTTTTTTTACTGAAATATCCGTTTTAGTGTCCCTATGCTATTTCAACAATTTCTGGAAAAAAAAATTGTGTCTGTGTGTGTGTGTGTGTGTGTGTGTGTATGTGTGTGTGTCTGTGCGCGCTGTATCTCAAAAACTAATAGAGGAATTGATATGAAACTTTGAACATAAGTCTTATTTGATAATACGAAGAACTGAAAAGCTTTTGGTAAAATATCGTACACCGGAAGTGGGTGTTTACCTTAACTGTTTTTTGTTTTTTTTATTCTCGTACTTCGTAACGGAGAAAGTAAAAAATTGACCGTTTTGTCAGTCACCGGTGACTGACGTCGAAGTATTCCGACGGGCCGCGTCAGTCACTGATGACTGACAGCGAATACCTTTAAACTTACTATTACGCTGTCTGTATCAAAATGAATGAAATATTCATATTCTTACTCATTTTATAAAATAAAACTAAAAAACAAAGAAAACTTTTTTGACATTTTACAATAAAACTTGTTGGCAGCCAATGTGCTAAAAGAGTTTTGATATATTTATGTTGAATATTAGAACATTGCTAACATATACACACGCAGGTAGTCACATACACACACACTTTATACGGAGAAAGTAATAAACTTCTTGTCAGCTGTAATGTTATTCCTAAATAAGATACCAAATAACCCGATCATTTGCTGCAGAATTTTGAACAATTTTTGTTTGCTAGATAAGATAAGATAAATCTTTATTCACAATAGCCACTGCATGCAGAAATATTTACACATCTAATTATTTAAGTCTAGAAATATTTAAAATTTTGTATAAAAAAAGTAAAATATATATAAATCACACTTATAATAACATATAGAAAGCATTTGATCATGTTAAGGTACTAAAGGTTTTCAATCCTAATCGGACTTATAATCCTCTACAAATTCACTAAACGTATACTAGCATCTACCTATTAGAAAATGTTTCAAGTTTCTTTTAAATATTTTTATGTTTTCGGATATCTTCAAGTGTTGTGGGATTAAATTGAACACTAGCATGCATGAAACCTTGGGAGATTTTTTGTAGAGCTCGCTGTTACGGGCTTGAATTCTGAGATCGTGTTTATGTCGAGTGTCGCGATCATGGGCGTCTTGACTTGTGGTGAATGGACTTAAATTGCTTAGAAATGATTTGAAAATGTTGATGTGGCCATCATGTAACTTTCTCCGATTTGATTATATAAAAGGAATATTTCTTATATTTTCCATATTTATTTTCAAATACTACCGAGATGTCGAAGAAAGCAATTATAAGTTGTTGATTTTGTCATATTTTTCAATTTTTGTTTATAGAAATTTATTGGTAATCATTTCATTTTTTCTTAAATCTGAGCGTTTATGAAATACTTGTATTAACAAACGGTGTACAGTTTTTATTCAAAAACTTCAATATTTGGATGAAGGTTTTTGTTATATTTTTCGTATTTAAGAAAATGTTAGGTAAAAACCAAAAAACGCTTAGAGTAAACATTCGCTTCAAACTTGAATTTATTTAATGCATCTGCAACAAGTGAGGTTGTCTCTAATTTATTTATTATTTAAACGTTCACCAACGGCTTTTCAGTTCTTAGGACTGTCTAATTAAGTTTTAATTGAAAAACTCTATAAATTTTTGATATACATTCAGTCAGACGACATACATACAGACATTTTTCAAAAATGGTCGGAATCATCTCGAGGGCTTCATAATGGATATTTCCGTTGAAATTTTAGATGTAGGTCTCGGTGTTGGGTGGATATCACAATGTAAAAGTTATACATATATAAAATTCTGACGAAATTAAAGTGGAATATTTGAATTGTTACCAATGCCGTTTCAATTGAAAATTTTTTTGTAACTGTAAAATAAAGATTAAAATAATTTTAATCTAAACCATAACCAATATCTGACACATCAACATTTAATTATGCAACCGTCAAATGTAGATTAAAATATTCTAAATCTAAACCTTCATCAACACTTAACAAATCAAAAAAAAGACAAAATTTAATTATGTCAAATGAAAATGAAACCTTTATCAACATCCAACATATCAAAAAAAGACAAAATGTAATTACGTTAAATGGAGGAGAAACATCTGATCCTCCAAAAATATGTCAAAACAACATGATTTGTATTACAATTCTTCAGTCATTTGAACCAGAGAGAAGAGAGTACGCAGCTTTATAGAATCTTGTGAAAATCGAATAGAAAAAGGAAACGCACTGGATTTATTACGCGCAGTGCAAAAATGTAATTAATTACTCCATGAAATATTTATTTATTTTGCACCAACATTGAATCACGCCTCGTGGTTTTGTTTTACGAAAGTGATCTCATAGTTTGGGCCGGCTGAGACTATTTTAGAAGAAATGATTTAATGCAAAAAATAACATTTACGTTTAGTAGAATCTGGGACACACAGATATGTTGGATTTGTTGTCTCGTTCGTGATTTTAATTCGAAGAAATTTGCATCGGAACACTAAATCATCCATCGTGTAAATGTTGAATTTATTCGATTTCTGGAATCTCATTTGTATATTAAATAATTTATCATCGAATTTCTGTTATAATCTAATAAGAGAGAAATAGCTTCATTTTCATTTGCATTTTAGTTTATAAAGTAAAATCATCGAATTCATTGATTTAATTTGGAATATTAGAAAATGAATGTACAGGGCAGTGGCGGTTCTAGAAGGATACCAAAGGGATTACACTGGAAAACGTATTCAAAAGATTTTAATAAAAAAAAAATTGAATAACGCAAAATCAACATTTGTTTTTAAATGCCACCACTGACATTTTGTAACGTTTACAACAGATTTAAAAAATCTAAGCTCAAGAGGGGAGAGGGGTGATATCATCAGTGAACCCCCCCCCCACAACCCTTTTTGGATCCGCTAATGATACAGGTTAGTCAAAATTGTGTAACCACAAAAGATGTAATAGCTGTTTCTATTTGTCTATTAAGAGCGCATAGTTACCAATTGCCGCTTGAGAGAAAAGTTGAAAGGGACAAGTTGACTTTTTCTACACTTGCCTAGAAAAGTAGGAGTTTGCGCGCGCCCCACAGAGCGCAAAATGGACCATTCCCGAGGACTGTCACTAAAAACGACAATTTTTAAAAACGTTCGCTTGGTATCTCTGGGTAAAATCACAGATTATTATTAAAATTCAAACGCTGAAGTTTCGCCACCTTCAACAATAGCTATTAAAAAGTATAAGAACTGTGCTTGTCATTTCAAAATTGTAAATAAGAATCTTCAATAAATATTTCAAAAATTGTTTGTATCAATTGTTGCAATTTTACAAAAAAAATCTTGTGTCTATTGAGTGTAAAATATATTAAAGACTTTTTTAAGACTCGGATGGGAGGTTATGACTTCGATCTTCGTTACCAGCTAATAATTTAACCATTAAATGCATGATTTTTTGTTTAAAAATAGGAAAAGTAAAAACTCGAAGATTTGACAAAACTGAGACAAGGAAAAATAGAAAAGAAAATTATATTTCATTTTGAACAATTTTTTTTTTCGAAAAAAGGGTATGTAGCCAAATGGCAACATCATGCATTGAATATACCGGCTGTAACTGAATTCTGGTAGACCCTAAATATCATTTGCATTTTTATATATCTTTCTGAAATTTAGTATGATGTTTTGAGAGAATAAAGTGTGACAAAAAGTGAAATTTTAATAAAAATGCCATCTCCGGTTTAACCGGAAGTTCCCTCAACTTATTTCAAATGGAACACCATGCATATTTGTACATAATTTAATTCGTCTCTAAATTCTGAGTCTGAAAATGTATCATAAGTGACCTTTTGGTTGTTGGTTTTTTGTTTAAATTTAAATTAAATGTTTTGCTTAAATGTAATATAAATTTAAACAAAAAAAGTCACTTATGATACATCTCTAAGCTCAGAATTTAGAGGAGAATTAAATAATGTACAAATATACAGGGTATTCCATTTGAAATAAACAGTTAAGGTAACTTCCGAAAATGGAATTTTTATTAAAATTTCACTTTTTGATACACTTTATTCTTTAAAGATACCATACTAAATTTCATAAAGATATATGTAGAAATGAAAATGATATTTGGGGTCTACTAAAATTTAGTAACACCTGGTATAGTATGACATTACATACATGTGAAATTGTTTGAAGACGTTGAGACATAATTATACACCGTAATTCTCACACTTGGTATGGGTAAATCCTTTGCAGTTAGGCAGCTTGCATCTCATTTTCTTATCTTCAATAATTGGCCAATGCCCAGTTTGATCAGCACAAACTTCTGTCGGAGGTATATGCTTCATTGGTCCTCCATTTCTTTTATTCTCAATTTCTTTCTCTAAATTATTACTAAAACGTAGGTGTTCTTATGTTGCACAAGTTATAAGCTATTTCTGCACGAAATTGGGATTGATTCAATAATTTTCATCCTGGTTGCTTCTTAGAATGAACTCGTTTGTAAAGTAACCAAGAATTTACTAATGTCAAGTCTGAAAGATGGTGGAAAATCCTTATATACCAGTTACGGCTCTATATTATATATTTTATATCTTCCCATAAAGCTATCCATCAGATCCACAGTCCAGTGGCGGCTCGTGGATGTTCGGCGGCGGGGCAACGGAAGAAAATTTAACCGAAACAGCAACGAAATATTTGCTTCCTCTAAGTAGTAGTGCGGCACTAGCGACATCTTTGTCTTTGCCCTCTCGACGGAAATCCACGGGCCGCCGCTGATCCACACCTCCCATATGTCTATTGTATTCGGTAATAATATAAAGACAATCAACTTCTGTGATGATCTTTTCCTTCCGATCATATCTTTTCACTTTCGAAATTGGATTTTTTTCCGGCAAATGAGGATACTAATGTCACATATTTATAGTCTTTTCAGATAACAGGTGAAACATCCTCACTAACAATTGTTGCAACAAATTCATGACTTGTTCCACGATCAGCGTCTGTCAAAGATGATTCTGTCGGTCGCAAATTTACAATAAGGAACCCTATTTCTTCGTACCCAAGGAATGTATTTCCTTCTTTGCCAAATGTACCATTAGAGGCAATGATGTAAAATAGTTATCATGATAGTCAGTAACTTTTCTGTCGTGAAATCATTCTACCTAAACGCTAAACGAAATTAGATGTTACTCCAGGATCAGGTTTGTCAACTGCCAGTATGAATTTTAAAATTATAGGCAAATCCTAAAACGCCTGACATAACAAAGAATTTGAATCTCGATTTGTGGGGCTTCATTGGCATATATTGTTTATTTATTTATTTATTATTATTATAAGTAGTTTGATTCATTAAGAATATTACATGGTCGGATGATATTTTCTAAAACTAAAGTTACAATATGTTTTCCTAATACTAAATTATTACTAATACATTTACAAGTTATGTATATATAAACGTCAATGATAAAATTATACTATTACAATGAGGCCAACTTAAAATTAATTATAATTTGATATACCCTATCTTATGTTTTGTTTTGACATTATATGAGATCATTGCTCTTGGAAAAATTCTTCTATAGAATAATATGGGTTCGTTAGAAAATAATCCTTCAAGAATGTTTTTAAGTGTTTCTGACTTTTGCATGTTTTTATAAGGGGAAGCAGTTTATTGAAAATTCTTATTCCCATATAGCTTATTCCCCTCTCATATAATGTCGTTCTGTGTTTGGGTATTGTTAGGGAGGAGGCGTTTCGAGTTTCTCTATGGCTTATATCTTTGTTCGTTCTGTATTCTGTGTTGTTATTACACATATACAGAGCAACATTGTATAGGTATGATGACCAAAATGTCATTATTTTGTATTTTTTAAAATGTGGCTTGCAGTGATCGCCCCACGGTGCGTTTGCAATTAGCCTAACTATTTTTTTTTTGAATGATGAAAAGTCTGCATGAGTGCACCGAGTTTCCCCATATTATTATTCCATATTCGAGATGTGTTTTAATATTTGAGTTATAGAATGTTAACAGTGTAGAACGGTTTACACACTTAATTAAATTACGGAGGGCATAGTGTCCTGAATTTATTTTATTTTCTACATGTTGTATATGTCTTTCCCATGTTAAGTGTTTGTCAATGTAGATTCCTAGATATCTTAATTCATCAATTACCGGTATCGTTCCTTTTGACCCCCGTTCCAACATGCTGCGATTCTTATTTGTTGCGTTTCCGCTTTGCATGGAAAATTCTATTATGGCTGATTTATTAGTGTTTAAATATAACTTGCTTTTCATGCTCCAGTCCTCCATTTGTTTAGTTATTAAATATAACTAATAATGCCTTACTTTAGCGGAGCACATTTGCTCGTCTATACTGAGGTTTTGCATCAAGGCAACCAAAGAAAATTTATTTTTCAGAAAATCAACAATAGGTCTAATTTTATGAAGCCTATCGTGTCCTGGCTGATCACGTTGTATAAAAGAGTAGTTATTGTTGAAATGTATAAACCTTCTTATCTTCTCGAATTTGTTGATTGACATCAGTACCAGTTGCACCAGTAGGCAAATCTTAGTTCATCACTCCAAAATGATCTCGTATTGGGCATATTTACCAATGAAGTATATATTGTTATGCAAAAAGAACTGCGTTATGTCATTTTCCGTAAAGGAAGATGGTCTCTCAGTTTTGGTCTGAACAGTATAGAAATTGGATTCTTCTACAATTGTTCTTACCAACTCACTTGAGAAAAAGTAGTCGAAAACCGGCAACGGCCATTCTAAGGCTCAAATTTCTTCAGAAACTTCTATGTCTGGTCATCATTCAAGATCAAAGATTTAGATTTCCAAATTATATCCTTTTTCACGGATGCCTTACTTCGTTTCAATGGCAAGTAAGAAGAGAGAGGCAAGTCATCTTCTTTGGCCTTTGAGTCTTTTTGAACACCACTTCTGCTCGCACTTCTTCCAATGTCTTCCACTTGTACGTCATCATCACTTTCAGGCAAAAAGCGTCTTCATCGCTACCTGTATTGCTAAAATCAGTGTCGTCGTCACTTAAACCGGTAAAATTTTCCCAATACTGTTCCAGATCATATTCCGTCAGAATATTTTGCTGTCCATACGGAAAGAATAAGTAAAAACAATGAACTTAACTGCATAGCGTTGCCGCTGAAGGACAGAATCAAGAAAACGAATGATACCTCGAATACATTGTGTTGCCGATCAACAAGAAAACAAAATTCAGTTTTTTTAAAGAATAATTTATTTATTTATTTATTTGTACATTTCCCAACAGAAAAATATCCAGTTACTGGGAAAAATAAAATTTAGATACATATGAAAATAATACTATTCTAATTAAAAACTACAACATAACAATACGCTTAATATTTGACGAAAACATAGATAAACTTGGACAAAATATATCAACAAAACATTGAACGCCATCTGGTGTAGGGGAGAATTAGAAAAATGTGTAGTGTTGGATTTATGATAATAAAATGTTAAAGACGTGTAAAAAATCGCGGAGCATAAAAGTGGAGTAGGTGCAGAAAAAATGGATTATCAATATGGTAGTGAATATGTTTATAAAGAGTTACAATCAAAATATATCTGTGACGTTGAATCATTGAAGGCATTGAAAATTCATTAAGCAACATGGTATAATTAACAATATACAAGATTACAAAACCTATTAAAAAAATACATACCTTTTAAACGTAAAACCCAATTTTCCTGAAATGAAACAGTTTTCTCAACCAAACTATAATCAATAGTAAAATTAATATAAACACGTTGCTTGCCAACAATACACTGACATGACCGCCATCTACCAACAAATACTTATAGCCTTTTATGAAGCAGTACGTATCTGAATGGATATTTCATGCCACAAATCGATATTTACTCTAGCGTGAGTTTGAATGGTATAAAAGGTATAGTCCGGGAGGTAGTGCCACTTTTAATCAAGTAATTTATGCACGATGGATTTTATACCACTGGTAGTTCCTATTTCGTTCATAAGGTATCCGACCGTTAGACCCTCTACTAGCGGTGGGTAGTGTTGTGGTAGGCTGCAGAACTTGTCAAGAAAAGTTTTCCAATTAGTTATTTTATACACGCTGAAAATTATTGAGGTAAATATTTACTAACTATAATTCATAAAAAAAAAAACTCGTCAGATCCTTGTCCGGGGGTGAAATGTCCGTCAGTTACGCGGTAAACTGAAGCCATAGTATTCAGGTTGAAATTCATTCAGGTGACGGTTTGTGGTTCACATAACATGAAAATAATCAAGTTTGTAGTTTATTCGACATGACAATAATCGTCAGTCGGCATCAGAGTGGTGGGAAGTCTGTCACCTGGACCGCAAAAGATACTGCGCGTTCAATGCTACTCTTCACTGCGGAGGCCCAACTGACGGTCTTTCCACTATTCTGGTGACGTCTAACGATTATTTTCATGTTATGTGAACCACAAACCGTCACCTGAATGAATTCCAACCTGAATACTAAGACTTCATTTTCACAGATTACCGCGTAACTGACGGATATTCCACCCCCCAGACAAGGGTCTGACGAGTTTTTTTTCATGAATTATAGTTAGTAAATATTTACCTCAACAATTTTTAGCGTGCATAAAATAACTTATCGGAAAACTTTTCTCGACAAGTTTTGCAGTCTAACACAACTTTACCCACCGCTAGTGGAGGGTCTGACGGTCGGATACCTTATGAACAAAATAGGAACTACCAATGGTATAAAATCCAGCGTGCATAAAATTACTTGATTAAAAGTAACACTCCTTAATAGTGTGTAGCCGAAAAGCAACAATATGCATTTAAGGGTTAAATAAAATAACATTTTTGGAAACACGTTAAATACGCACAAAACATTTGCTGAATTTGGTTTATTTCGATTTTTTATAATATTTTTTTATTTTACGTTATAAAAAAAATATATTTCTCATGCTCCTGTGCATAAATCCGCCACTGTCTCAACGAGTCTTAATAGCCGTAGACTATCAGAGAGGCAAAGTAAGTCTTTGTGAGTCGTATTGTCTACAAGTCCTAGCCTAGAGTGCAATGCTATTCACGTTAAGGAACCGATTAGACCTATGCCAGAAATTTCAGCAACTCCACAGAATTAGAAGCCCTACAGCGGGTTCCATAAACGAGGACACAAATTTTTCGTTAAATTTTATTCCCTCTTATGTCACAAGGTGTCACCCTATGCGCTTTGAATTTCGTTTTCGACTAATATCAATGCGTCTTACATAATAACATTTTATATTATCTTATACTACAATTGTATTTCTGCAGCACTTGGTCGTCTAATAAATTTCACCAAAACTCCAAAACAACTAATAAAACTCAATTAATCCCCACACCATCATCTCAATGTACACTTGCAGCACCTTCACATCGTCATAAAACCGTAATTTCCTCATAATAAATTGCAACGGTTTTACGAGAGAGCCTCTCACTGGGGTACTAACGTTAAAATTTTATTAGCAAACACGAGGAGTAGTCGGGGGGGAGGAGGGCATGGCCTTTTAATAAAATGACATAAATTACTTTTTATGCAGCGACCATTTACGTAAACAAACCCAAAAATAAAATGAATTAATATAGATCATTCCCGAAGCAGAGCGTAAACTCCGGAAATTTATTCTTAGCCATAAAAATTAATGTTTCCATAATGTATATTCTCCACTCCGGTTGTACTGCTTTTTTTTCTGACGAGCCCACCTGCTATATATATTTAATGGAGGCTAATGTTTCGTTTATTAATATGGCACGTTAACGCCGCGTTTTTATTGTCGATTGATGATGTAAAAGTAATGGAACTTCAAAGATGTTAAAAATACATTATATTGAATCGAGATACTCATAACTGCTTTGTAACGGTTACAAAATTCTAATGCTTTTATTTTTATCACAAGACATCTTTGTTAAGTAAATATGTGGCCCGTGAATGTAATATTTTTACATATATTTTATTCCATATATTATTAACTAATAAAAAAAAACGACATTAGCCGGGGAAGTGGTTATTTGTTCTTAGTATTCATTTTGTAGATTTATAAACAAAACTTAATAATAACCAGGTTAAATATTTAATATTCAAGCTATATTTCGTTCATATTAAATTTATTTAAAGCATATCTGTAAAAAGTTAGGATTTCTAATTTCAATGGAAATTATTTGTTTCAAAACAATCGATAAAAACTTTTATAAATATGTATAGCATGTGAAAATTATTTTTTCGTGGAAAACCCTAAAACTGCCAATTCAGTTAACGACTGCTTATGATGGTAATTGCGATGAAGATTAATTTATCCGGCGTAATGCGATTTTGATTGACATATTTGCAAAGCAATTTACGTTAATAGATTACTTGTTATCGATACGTTTCAACACAAAAAAAAACTATCAACAAGCTAAACAATGTCTGACATATATGTATCAAATATCATATCATTTTATCAAAAAAAACCGTAGGATTTTAATTATGTTCTTATCAGGTGTCCGATTCAAGCGTTCATCATTCATAACAGTGACAGATGGAGAAAAACAGAATATTTTCTTTAAGGCAGCCTTTTTATATAGAGAAAACGATCTTAAACCACATTTACATCAGGGATAAGTTTTAAGGGAAGTAGTTTTTTTTTTATATTTGTAGGAATTATTTTTGTAGATTTACAGCACATTTTCTGAAAATCCCTAAAATTATATTATATTGTCTGGAATTCTCCAATGCAGCGCAGTGTACATTTTGTTAATTTTGACATATTGTGCTTTTTTAAGATCACAAAGTTTTGTGTATTTTGCCGATTCTGCCTATTTTAAAGATTAGCAGTTATTTCCAGAATATCTGGCAATTTTATTTAAATTTCAGGGTTTTCCATGGCAAAATTCCCATTCCTAGTGACGCTACTGAACTTCTGTTAGTTAGGTTATGTTTTAAGGACTGCCAACTATTTTAGACTTTTTGATCTTACGGTATTTTTATGATATAAGTCGTTTTTATTAAATTTATTTCCTATATTAGTAGAATTACTTCTGCTCGATAGCCATTTGGCAGAACAACACTCATTAAAATAATAATATGTATTTTAATTATATTTATATTATTGCAGCCAATAAAGATATACGTATAAGCTGTATTTGTGAGTCTGTTTGAATTTTTGTCAGCAAATTGACTAGTTGTAAGTAGTCACGAAATAGAATAAAAACAAACAGAAATGGATCATTTCTAGTTTCTACACTGGCAGATTGACTAGCAGCCACAATCGAAGAAACGTTATTTTTTTACAAAATGCCAATTTTGCAAGAAAATCAGAAGCAACTTCTTTACCTTTCGTAAAAACTCTGTTTTGGGTTTAACTTATTGGACGATAACATAGGACCCACCCATCCCTGTATATTAGAGTGGTGTTATTTTGCCCCCCCCCCCCTCTAAAATTAAACAGTCCACCCTAATTGTGAAATTATATATTGTGTCGACAGAGGAGGTTAATGGGAATCCGAAATTAATTAATTTTTTAAAATCAGACTAAAATTAATGGAGTTATGATTTTTTATAGTTACATCATTCTTGTATATTTCCATATTTCATGTTTTTAGATATTACCAATTAATGCATTTTTATTAAAATCTCTTGTGATACTCTTCAAAGTTTAATAATAAAACTCCTTTTGTTCCTTGTCATTGGTTAATAGAGTATTACATTCTTCGAATAATTTGACTTTTCATTCTAAAATGTCATTCACAACAAGAATTTTGCTAAGAATCTCACTGCCGGCAATATAATCCTGACATTGGGGCCAAATGTTAGATTCAAATTTCATAGCCCGCACTGATGAATAATATGTAATAATAATTAAATCGTTTACATTGTGTCCTAATCCTTCAGCGACGGTAATCAGAAGATGAACGGCATTTATGTCACTTATTTTACACTTGTCTAAAGCAGATGAAAACCTTTTATTGATAAATGCAATTTTTCCTCGTTGTGGTTGTGGTTCCATGTCCTGATCCAGATCTGAGGTGGGATTAATATTCAAATCAGCTGGACTGTTACAACTATTTTCGCTGGCTTCTTGTTTCCATTGAGACAGAAGTGGATGAGACTGCCTTGATCAGATTTTCTCTTCCTTCTCTACTTCTAACCACTTCAAAAGTCTTTCCATTTGCACTGCGAAACTTTCAATGCCATTGATTGATCCTTATCTTCCATTCTCTCTCTGCATTAATAGAAATGGTTTGTCTTCTTCAATTGTCATTGTTTGCAATGCATTTTCAGAAGCAAAAAACGAACAAATCATTGAAACTTTTAACAAATTATTTTCTTTATTTATATGTGCTGCAGTTTCTCGAGAAGAACGCTTTTTAAGATTTTGCCAATTTTTATGCCATAACTACTTTTTATCGATGCGACGTTGTTTGCGTTGAATTGGAATATGAGCCTTTGACCAACAGACAATACTTCCACAACTAGTTTCACTGAAGCGTAAATTTATTAAGTACTCGCTGATTGGAGAAAAACAAAGATACCACTTGCTTCCTAGATGGTAGTTTTGAGCAAAGTATTTGCTATGCGGTATTCTGATCAAATAAATTGCATCTGCAAATAAGGTTCTTCCACTCATTTTGAAAGCAACTAACTATAATATCGTTACAAAATGCAGCCAAAAACATGGCATTGCCACATAATCGAAACAGTTTTGTCAAAATGTAAATTTTTCAAGAAAAGCTGAAACAAATGTAAATTATGTTTCTCTTGCAAAATTTTAATTTAATAAAAATTTCATACAACCTCATACAAACGTTAAAGATAATATGGTTCATGGACCTTATTTCCCAATCGAAGCAGTACAATAAACAGGGTTTTTGTACAAAATGACAATTGTGCAAAAAAAAACTGAATCACTTGTGGATTATGTTTCGAAGCCTCACAATTTCGATTCTTTTAAAAATTCGGAAAATTTTAATATTTGCAACTTCAAAAAATTCGATATCCGAAGTTCTCTTCGTTTCTTCGGATCCTTCGAAGCTTCGAAGTTGCGAAGCTTCTAATTATTAGAACCAAAAATCTTTTGGTAAAAGTGGGTATTTCCAAAAAAGAAAAATGAAACGACAAATTTTAAAGTATAAACTAATGACAAAGCATGGAGAAATCATAACAACACAATCTCTCACCACTAATTATTATTAATGTAAACGGGAAAGCAAAATAGGTTTTGTAATTGAAGTTAAATTGAATTTTAGGTTGGCCACTTTTCAAACAGTGAAATCCAACCCGTCTGTTTTCACGTTGTCAAATGAAGGACAACGATTGGTGCAGTAGTTTAATTATATTTTATTTTATTTTACGTTAGTTATAGTGAAGAAATCCGGCAACGTAGCAAATATTGGCCTGAAGTTATTGCGTTTACTCCAGTCCCTTCATCAGTATTATAAACTTTCCTTCCTTTCATTTGGTATCGAATTTACCGGGATATCTACGTGTACATTTGACCTAAATTCAAAAACCATATTTCCTGTGCTCGGTGCTATTAAGGCTAGAATTCTAAACTTCGAAAATTCGATACTTCCAAACGTCAATTTACGACGATTTCTTTCTATGAATCTTTGAGGCTTTTAACCTTTGAAATTGGAAATCTTCGAAGAAAAATTCCAGCCCAACTTTTCTGATTGTCAAATAAAATTTTATCTGAAAGTCAGATCAGAAAGTCGAAAATAGTTGGCAGTACATTTTCTGAAAATCCCTATAATCATTCAAGTATAGTTATTATTACAACTAGGGGAATATGAATAGTATATTCATAATGTATTCATATTTCCCGTATTGTAATCAACAGTTTTTTTCTGATTGAAAGAATATTGTTCTGAAAATGGGAAAATATTGGATTGTATATTTTTGGATTTATCGGATTGGTAACGTTGCTAAGGGCCTTGTTTGTAAATATCATGGTTGACTAGTTTTACTTTAGAGTCGTTTTATAAATTAATGAAATGTCAAACTATATGTTAACGCAAGCGGCGAAAGCCCGTGAATGTTTGGTTCCAAAGCAGCTTACACCAAAGTGTTTTTCAAGACTGGAGATTTTCAAGACTGGAGGAACAAAAATTTACCGAACGGTGTCTAAGAAAACATTTTACTGGGTTTTTTGTATGTTGCTACGATTTTTGTTATTTTTTGACGTATGACTAGTTTATTATATCCGCAATCCCAGAAATATTCACCAAATACGTTCTGGCCAAAATTATTGATGCTAAGGTCAATGTTGCATTTAAAGGAAAAGATTGATGTTAAAATGTTCCATGAAGTAAAGAGGCATTTTGTAAAAAATAAAAATAAAGGATACGTTCCTGAGAAATCGGAGGTGTTGTCCCGAGAGCAATTAAAAAAAATCTTGCGAGAAGCTCCTAATGACATTTTTCTGATGTTTATATTTTATTATTAGGGAAATATGAGCGCTTCATATTTCTCTAAGGAAATATAAGTGTGTTATGACATATCGTAACTAAGGCAATATAGCTCAATATTATTTCAATCAGAAAAATAGTTATTTATGCAACAAGTGAGTAAAGTAGTACTTTTTTTCACGAGTAGGAAAGATTGCCACGCGAGCCGAAGGCGAGTGCGGCAATTCGTATAAGTGAAAAAAAGTTGCTTTACTCTCGAGTTTCATACAAAATTTTTTCTACGTCCGTAACTTTAAATAAATTCGATAAAACCTTAAATAAATAAAAATAAATTTTTATAAGTAATAATACTTTTTTTTAATGAAAAATGGTGATGTGGCCATCATGTTACTTTCTCCGATCTTGATTGCATAACAGTTATTTATATTTATACTACCATGGTTTATTTTCATTTCAGATCAGATGATACTGACGTTTAAAAAGTCAAAGATATGAAAGATAATAACAAATTATACTTCCAATTCAAATAATCTTAAATTAGTTTATTAGAAAACTCAAAAAATCCTAATAAATTCTTGAAAAAAGTCCTGAAAACAAATCTTGATAAATCCTAAAAAAGATTTCTGAAAAAGCCCTGAAAGAGTTCTGGCTATAAAGTTCCCGAAAAAGTCTTGAATAAAACAGTCCTGGAAAAATCTGATTTAAAAGTTTTCATAGAAAGTCCAGAAAAAGAGTCCAGAAAAAAGTGCTCTGATAAAGAAATGTCTTGAAAAACAGGTTCTTGTCCAGAAAAAAGTCCTAAAAAAAGTCCTGGAAAGAGTCCTTACAAAGATCCTAAAAAGACCCGAAAAAAGTCGAGAAAATAGTCCTAACAGAAGTCATCAAAAAAGCTTTAGAAAAGGACTGATAAGTCTTGATAAAATAATCCTGATAAAAAATCCTGGAAAACGTCTTGAAAAAATAATCGTGATAAAAAAATTCCTGAAAATAAGGTCCTAGAAAAAGTTCTGATAAAACGGCCAGAAGAAAAGTACTGAAAAAAGCATACAAAAAAGTCAAAATAAAGACCTTAAAAAGTCCCGAAAAAAGTCCTAAAAAATTTCTGAAAAAAGTCCTGTAAAGAGTCCTTAAGAAGGACCTAAAAAGACCACAGAAAATTCCAGAAAATAGTCCTAACAAAAGCCTTAGACGAGATCTTATAAAAGGCATTAAAAAAGTCCCAAAAAAGGTCCTGAACATATTAGTTTTTAAATAATCTTAAAAAAGGCCCTGAAAGAAAAATCGAAAAAGATCTGAAAAACTTCTGAAAGAAGTGGTAATTTCCGTAAAAAAAAAATTTGAAAAAAAATCACGATCACAATACTTTCTCGTACTTCGTAACGGAGAAAGTAAAAAAAATAATAATCATCAAGTTTTCTTGATCGGAAATGAATGTTTGACATTTACCGCCGGAATTCGTGGCGTCTTGCGAAGCGTTCATGACTCACTTTGTGCAAACAATTTTATAGTAGCGTTAAAAAATGAACCGCTATGGCACTTTTTTTCACCCAAAAGAGTGAAAAAATGAACCCTTATGGCACTTTTTTTCCCGCTGTTTGTAGGGTTCAGGAATCACATATTTTATGAACCCAAATTAATGAAAAAACCTGTACATTTTATAACGGACGTAGAAAAAATATTATATTGACTGCCTTGAATTCGCCAGTGCAGCGCATTTGGTTTATTTTGACATCTTCTGGTTTTTTTAAGGTTACTTGTCTTAAAAATAGACCAAATAGGCAGATATAAACACGAAACTATTTATAAAACAAGTAACCTTAAAGTAACCCTACAAGATGTCAAAATAAACAAAATGCGCTGCACTGACAAATCCAAGTAATATTATGTTGGCTGTCTGGAATTGTGCTGTTGGTGCTGCCAACTATTTTCAACTTTTTGCCTCACGGTGTTAATGGTCGGAATCATCTCGATGGATGATATTCTAAATAAATTACGAAAATAATAATTTTTACGGAGAAAGTAAAAAACAAATACATAGAAATAGACCATTTTTACTTTACTGTCAGATGTCTCGGTATACTTATATCCTTATAATTGTTGTAAAAATATTTTTGTCTAGACGTACCAAATCAAAATTAAAACATTTAATAAATCGATGAAATCAGAATGAACTAGTGGTACGAATTATAATCCGTACCACTAGATGGTAGATAAGGTTTCTTACAGAAAAACTTTTATACAGTGCGCGCCTAAAGTATGGAATATATTCAGAAAAACGAAAATAAAATAAATAAAATTTTTGGAAAAAATCCTCGAACAAGATTATCTTTTATAAAAATACACATTTTTGCGTGAAAGTCGATTTTCAGTCGTCATTTGTTTTTACGTGTAATGACGTCATCCATTTTATTTTTAAATGGTAACCCCCTATTTGTGTTCTTGATTTGGAGAGATCTTTTCATGTCGAACTGGGAGTATGAAAATTTTTCAAGTAAATGACAATTGAAGGTGAGAACTTGATATTTAGAGTTTCTGCAAAATTACGTGTTTTCGAGTGAATTCGCCTGCTAATCCACCTAAAAAAGAACCGATAGATTAGCCCGCGAGAATGAATGCACAGAATTAGGCCGGAAAATATACGGTTGTGAAGTTAGCAATAGATCCAGCAATAGATTTAAAAAATGCATATTTCAGAAAAAAGAAAAGCGATTCGAAAAAAATTAACCATACCATTATGGAAGCTCTTTTTTAATAATACAAAAACAACCCTTAATTTTAAACCTTTATATTTTTTCACCCCTTTCAAAAAAGTTTTTTGTTTAAGTTTGCAATCTGCCACAAATAAATAAAAATGCTTATTCTTATCATTAATACAAGTACTTGTAAGAGTCAACTTACGGAGAACTACTTTTTTCTATGTTGAAGGAGTGCCAGTAACATTTTTTGACTTTTGATTATGAAAGTACCTTCATTAGCGATAAGAATAAGAATTTTTATTTAGTTAGGGCTGATTACAAACTTTGTCTTACGGCGTTTTTGTTTATGGAGGAGTGCCCGTAACGTTTTTTTGACTCTTGGTTATTAAAGTACTTGTATTAGTGATAAGAATAAGCATTTTTATTTATTTATGGTTGATTGCAAACTTAAAAAAAACTGAAGGGGGTGAAAAATATAAAGGGTTAAAAGGGTTGATTCTTTTTGAGTTGTTAATTTAGACAAACAAATGGTATAGTTAACTTTTTTTTCAAATCGCTTTTCTTTTCTCAGAGATATGGATTTTTAAAATCTATTGCTGGATTTATTGCAAACTTCACACCCGTGGAAAATATTCACAATGTTCAAGAAGAATTCTACATGTTATATAAAAAATACTCGCCTAGTGCGGGGAATTGCCGTCTAGCTGAAACTATATTGTACTATATGGAAGGTCAAGATCATTGTTGTTTGGAAAAAGTTCTACAAGCGCTCTAACAAGGTCTTTCAACTACTTTCCTTCAATAAGTTATTTGTTTATAGTCTTAGTAAGACTTAATTTTACTTTGCAGAGTTACGAACAGGTTGAATATTTATATATTCAGGCTATATTTCGTTTAATTAAATTTATTGAATGCTCCTGCAACAAGTGATGTTGCCTGTAATTTACATATTTATTATTTTCGAGTGACCACACCGACGCACAGGAAGTCAAGATTTTATAAAAAATTCGTACAATTTTAAAATCGCATCTGTTGATTTAAGTTCCAATTATAAATCCTTAAAGCAAGTTTTGTTTTAAATGTGATAGTTAAAAGTTAATTCACTATCAAACAGTGCTTCCAAATCTTCCGAGGTTGTTACAATTATAATATTTTTATCCTGGAGTAAATAATTATAAATGATAGGATTGACGAGTAATAGTTAAACATTTAGAAACATAGACGTTCAAAAAATATGTTATACAGAGATCTGTTGAGTAGCTTACAATAATTTAAATTATTCATTACTAGATATAGCTTGATATTACCAGCTACGTTAATGATAAATAAAAGAAATATTAGAGATCCTAGATTGGATCCTTGTGGCATATCTATATTGGATACTTTATAACAAAACACCGGTACTAGAATTTAAATTTTATTTGAAGACACTGCTACAATTGTTTCAGAAGAATAAATTGAGTCTTTTTTTTTAATTCTTTTGGAACGTGTGTAATATTACTCACCAATATTTCAATGCATTTCTCTTATCACATACACTTTCTAGTATTAAGGTGTGTATTGTAAAATATAACTATCGTTCATCTGTATGATAAGCCACTGTGTGATAAAACAATTGTTGTAAATATAAGTGAAATTCTAACATTCTTATTATATTATAATGACGTTTCACGAAATAATAGCCTTATCAACCTAAAGTTATTAATATTAGCTTAACTTATTGTTATTTAATAATTTTGACTATTTATAAGAAATAATAATTGTATTTAAGCTTTCGATTTTATTGTGAGCGAAATCTAAACAAAAGCGAGAATCCTTGATGGAACATGCCATTTATAATACGATTGTTTATAATCCGAGTGAAATACGTGTGGATGTTTGCGTTTGATATTATCCAAATAAACATATTATGATATGAAACAACTGTCTTCTCTGATATTTTTAAACGCGAAATATTAATCCGCAGCGGAATTCGCAGCATCCATTCATACAACGACATTCCTCAATTATTTGTTTTATTCAATTTTTATCACTTCATTACTTAAAATATTTTACTAAGTGGGCAACGACAAATCAATAAAACGTATATTCAATTTTTATTTTTATTTTTTCAGTAATTAGTAGAGCCGATATTTTACATAATTAAAGAAAAGTAAATGTTTAATTTCGTGTTATCAGCGAAAATAAAAAAAAGGAAATAACCAAGATATCTACTCATATGAAATGCAATCCATATTTAAACTGTATTAAGGGGAGGTTCTCATATAAATGACAAAAAATAGGCAATTCAAAAAAACAAATTGAGATAATAAAAAGACGGTTTAAAAACGGTTTGGCGATTACAGTTACTGATGAAAATTAACATTGTCTTCAATTTTTTTTTGTTAAAACAAACAACAATGGTGCCCTTTATTTACGGATATTTGATGGCATGTACTAGGAATATGGTCCCACTGCGTGCATCCTAGCGCCCAAAAACCGATTTGAAATCAAAAATCGACTACATCATCGAAAACTATATTAAATTTGTGGGAAATGATTGATTGTTGAGGCAGTCAGGAGTTGAAAATCCATATTTAATTTTGCGGTAAACACGTTTGTTTGATTTTCAAAATGTAATTTATTTAAACCACTACATATGTTTCGCCACACTGTGGCTTCTTCAGGTGAAGAAAATATACAAATAAAAAACACAGTACTTCTTAAATATTAAGTGATTGTAGTTGGCGGGGGAGAGAACATTTTTAAGAGGGGGGAGTTTGATAAATCTGTCTGTTCGTTGAGTAGATGGCCGGTTTGAAAATGTCTATTAATTTCCAAATTTTCTAATAAATTTAGTTTTTGTCCTTTTCTTTCGGTGTGTAAAATCTCGAAGTTCGGGTTAAATGAATGCTTCTCTTCCAGAAGGTGGTTTGCATATGTGGATGTGCTTTTTTGATTGATAAAGCATTTCCGGTGTTCTTCAATTCGGTCTTCAAAGGTTCGTCCGGTTTGGCCAACGTAATATTTAGGGCAGTTCATACATCTTAATAAATACACTCCACTGTGTTTATTTTTAACTGTTTTGTCTTTGTTGTTTTTAATTATTTTTGATAGGCTATTTTTGGTTTTAAATGAAATGTTGAAATTTAGTTTTTTAAGATTTTTTGCTATTTTTTCACTTAGAGGTCCGTTGAATGTTATTGAAGAGAAATTGGTTTTTGTTTCTGATTGGTCGGGCATTATTAAGTTTTTAATTATATTGTTTTGTTTTTGTTGTAGTAATTTGTTGATAGTTGTTATGTTGTACCCGTTTTGTATTGCTATGTGGTATATTATATTTAATTCTTTTTGGTAATTTATAGTCGACATTGGAATGGAAACAAGTCGATGTGTCATTGATCGGTATGCTGCTAACTTGTGTTGTATTGGATGAAATGATTTGTTATTTATTGTACTATCACAAACCTACACACACAGATAGTACAATAAATAACAAATCATTTCATCCAATACAACACAAGTTAGCAGCATACCGATCAATGACACATCGACTTGTTTCCATTCCAATGTCGACTATAAATTACCAAAAAGAATTAAATATAATATACCACATAGCAATACAAAACGGGTACAACATAACAACTATCAACAAATTACTACAACAAAAACAAAACAATATAATTAAAAACTTAATAATGCCCGACCAATCAGAAACAAAAACCAATTTCTCTTCAATAACATTCAACGGACCTCTAAGTGAAAAAATAGCAAAAAATCTTAAAAAACTAAATTTCAACATTTCATTTAAAACCAAAAATAGCCTATCAAAAATAATTAAAAACAACAAAGACAAAACAGTTAAAAATAAACACAGTGGAGTGTATTTATTAAGATGTATGAACTGCCCTAAATATTACGTTGGCCAAACCGGACGAACCTTTGAAGACCGAATTGAAGAACACCGGAAATGCTTTATCAATCAAAAAAGCACATCCACATATGCAAACCACCTTCTGGAAGAGAAGCATTCATTTAACCCGAACTTCGAGATTTTACACACCGAAAGAAAAGGACAAAAACTAAATTTATTAGAAAATTTGGAAATTAATAGACATTTTCAAACCGGCCATCTACTCAACGAACAGACAGATTTATCAAACTCCCCCCTCTTAAAAATGTTCTCTCCCCCGCCAACTACAATCACTTAATATTTAAGAAGTACTGTGTTTTTTATTTGTATATTTTCTTCACCTGAAGAAGCCACAGTGTGGCGAAACATATGTAGTGGTTTAAATAAATTACATTTTGAAAATCAAACAAACGTGTTTACCGCAAAATTAAATTTGTGGGACCTTATCCCTAGCAAAGTGAAATAACGTTGAATTTGACAATACGGTGCACACTTGAACTTTGAGTACGATTTTTGTTTGTTTTTTTCACTTTGTATATCTCTAAAAAATAGTTCGTATTGTTTTTTTATAGTGTGTCTGCTTAAGTTCGCACCATATAGAAAACTTTTTTATTATTAATTTTACGAAAAAAAGTTATTGTTCATAAAAAGTTCTGCATATTCTAAAATCTAAAATACAATCATTAGGTTTGTTAGAAAATATCAAGTTTGTCCAACAGGAAAGTAAATTTATTTTTGAAAATATCAGAACCTTTGATCTGTTATCTCTTTAACTTTACCTCTCTTAACCTCCATGTTGCATTATTTTGATGATGCATTAAAAATGATACATAACAAAATAATTTATTTTATAATAATTATCAACTACATAAATACAGTGCTAATATTGTCAATTGCCTAACAAGCGTGTAATAGTTTATCATCAATTCACTATTGCTTCAACGTATCCGCCTTCTCTTACAATACAGGTTTCCATTCTAGAAGAAAATTCCCTCAAAACATTTTTAATTATATTCGGACTTATACTCTGAATTGTTTCTGTAATAATTGTTTCCAAATGTTCTATGTTTGTGTTGATATATATTTTCTTTTCAGTAACCCCAGAAGAAAAATCTAACGGGGTTAAATCTGGCGACCTAGTTGGCCAAAAAACATCTATGAATTAACCTTACATTAAAGATATTTTCAAGGTATTGCCTTACTTCCATCGTACTATGACATGTTGCACCATCCTGCTGGTACCATACCGGTTGCCGTTCATGTCTTGGAAGATCACAAAGAAAAATCATGCAACTGATTTTGTAAAAAATTTAGATATCGTTGACATATCGCGAGTTTTAATCGTAGTGAGGATTGGAGTCAGTCCACCATCGACAATTTTGCGAAGACGCTGTTCCATTAGACGTAAATGTAGCTTCGTCAGAAAAAAATATTTTCAAAAAAAAAGGATCGTTCTCTAGCTTTCTTTGGACAAGAAAACAAAATTCTAGTCGTCTGTCGTAGTCTCCAGGTTTTAAAGTATGGATATATTGTGGTTTATATGGATGAAACAATTTTTTTATATTGTATCTTTACCAACTTTATCTGGAAGCGAAGATGCCCTTTTTCGCAGAGACAATCTAGGTTTTTCCACTACAGATAACATTACATTTAACTTCATCTCCTCAATTGCAACAGGTTTTAGACGTTTGTTTGTAAATTTATTATTAACATCTCCACATGATTTTAATTTTTTCATAATTCTCATTACTGATGTATGGTGTATATTTTTCTCTGGATGCCTGTTAAATATTTCAGCTGCTTCACGATAAGTTTTATGATTATCACCAACGATTAACACAATTCCTACTTTTTCTTTCACACCTAATATCACCGGCATGTTAACAAATTTTTATCGACGTTCACTGTCAAACAATTATTTAGATAAAAATGAACAATTTTTTTAGATGTAATTGGATGTAATTGCATATTTGAACGTAGTTTTTAGTTTTGATCAACTTTTTTTAATAACTTCGATATTGTCAAAAATAAAGGTAATTTATTCTTGAGCCAAATTCATATTTTTTGAGAAACCGCGTAGACGACTAAAAAAAAATTAATATCTGATGGTTGCATTTTAAGTTTAAGATCATTCACAACTTTTTTTCGTAAAATTAATAATAAAAAAGTTTTCCATATGGCATTATAGGTGTAAGGTCCCAGGAAAAGTGTTTCTTTTAAGAGGATCAAAGCTAGAAGTTAATAGGTGGAACCGTTTTCATTTTATCGTGCCCCCAGTTTAGAAAAATCATGTTTCTAGAAAAAAGCATTTCAAGTTTTGGTAACACATTTATATGAATAATTGTTATTGCTTAAATTGCTCACCCAAAATGTGTCTTATTGCGTTTTTTTGGGGTCACTGAACACGAATCAGAGGTTAGATTTGAAAAAAAAAATTTCAGCAATTTTAACCAAAACAAATGGGTTGTCATGGTCTCTAAACACTAATCAGAAGTTAGATTTGCCAAATTTAAAATGGTGGATTCAATATGACCGAGAAAAATGATGGATTGTCTAATTTTAACCAAAATTTAGATATACGGGTTTTCACGGTCGCTGAACACTAATCTGAAGTGAGATTTGTAAAATTCAAAATAGCGGATTCAGTATGGCGGACTAAAAATGATGTATCGACCAATTTTGACCAAAATTTAGAAACAAGTGTTTTTCTAATTTAATGTCTCACGACGGCGGTGACAATACTTCGATAAATAGGCTCCAGAAAGTTTTGTAACGCGTAGATCAAAAAACACTTTCACACCAACGTTCTAGACAAATGCGAAAACTAAACGATTTTTTTGATATTTTTGCATGAGAACCCCTTAAAATATTTACTAAATTTAACCCATAAATGAATTATAAAAATTATATCAAGTCCTTATAGAAAATACAGAAATTCAATATTTTTGCAATGTCCTATTTATTAAGCCACAAACATTTTGGACGATATCAATTATTCAAATGCAAAAATATGATACAAAGTATTAAATATCAATTAGCAGCTGTAAACCATAAAGAAATATGACACAATTTCCGTTCTCTTAAATAAAAATTTAATTTATAAAGCTAGGGGCCGCGGTGGCCAAGTGAGTAGAGCTCCTGCTCACGGGCCTCGTGGTCGTGGGTTCGAATCCTATCCGTGTGGTCACTTTTTCGGAACGAAGAAGTTACCGTGCAGGTCCATGGATGTCTAGTGTACGTCCCCCCATTCATTATATAATAAATAATGGTTATATATCGGGTGTGTATAAATTGGCGGATAATCTACACGTGGCGATGTTCTTCCTAAAATTCTGAATAGAAAACGTCGATGAAAAAATGTTCTACCATGCCTCATAGGCCATCAGGAGCCATTTAAAAGGAATGTACATTTGGCAACATAGCATTCACGAGCTGCCCTGTTTATCAATAATCTCATGGTTCAGAGTAGAAGGTAATAGATAGATAGAGCGGGGTTTATTTACAGATGCAAGGTAAAACAGATTATGAGTAAATAGTAAAATCCATTGTAATTGAACAAAACAAAACGAAAATAACACAAAAACACAAATACACTGAAGTGCGGGCGCTAATACTGATAATAATGAGAAAAGCAGAATTGGCACAAACTTGGAACTAGCAAGTTTGAATGAATTATTTGTGTCAAAGTGACATAAGCGGGTGTCACGTTGCCGAACGTATTTTTTTATAAAAATCAGCTAATTAAGAAATGTTAAAAATACAAGTTTGAGATAGAAAGATAGCACACACTGACAAATAATTTTCAAACTGGTCATACTATCGAAATTGCAGGGTTTTCTGTAAATTAATAACGAATAATAACACATATTTAACGACTGGATGTTCAAACTTTGAGGACCTCGTGAAGACCCAGGAAGCATACTACAACATTTTAGAATTAAGATAGGCTGCTTAGAATTTTTGAAAGAATATCGTCACGTGTAGATTATCCGCCAATTTATACACAACCGATATATATATATATATATACATGTAGAGGGCCATTACGAAGCCAAAAGTTATATACTCCGCCGCTTATATCAAGCCCGACACCGACTTACGAGGCCCGAATCCGGGCTTCGTAAAAACTCCATGTATATCGTCTTATTTTTCAATGTTATGTCGGAAACTGCCGGAAAAAAAATTTCGCGGGGGCTTCATAATGCCGGATTTTTCGTCAAAATATACATGTTTAGTTCATTGCTTTTGCTGCAGAGGGCGCTTCGGTTTTTCAGTGTATATAAGATATACACATTTGAGATATATGATCGATTATACGAGCCAACCATATATTACAATGTATCCGAAGCCCTAAGTTTGGCAACATCGCTTGTATCAGTACTTATATTGTCTACCGGTTCGTTTGCGGTAAAAAAGACTCGATACGATTTTTGCTTTGTATAGGCGAGGGCTTGTGCCGGCTGCAGCGCGTATTCATTTATTCATCCAAAAATTTGTACATGAATAGTAGCCGCCTTGAGCGATCGATCCCGAGGCCAAAAAACAATTTTTGCTTTATTCCAAACAAGAATTTGGCGGTTGAAATTCGAAATATAATTTCAGAGATGGTATGAAAATGTTAAATGGTTCAAGGAATATTTTTTATTTACTATTATTTCTATATTTTATTAATATTAGAAAAACATTTTTACAGATATTGAAGGCAACAAAAAAGTGAACATCATTTGTTTGTAAATGTTTCTCGTAAAAAATTCGATTTTTAAAGAAACATTTTGAAATCAAACTTTTTTAGATTGTTTGTAATTATGAAATTATAAACGTAACAGAAAATTTTAATGAACAATAATTGTAGAGAATGTTAAAGTGAACGAATTATAAAGAATAATATTTTTAGAAATATTCTAGTTTTTGAAAAAATCAATAAATACGAGAAATATCACTAAAAACCCTATTATCATTAAATCGGAGAAGAAACTTGATGGTCACATTACAACTTGTTTGTATAGTAAACGCTACTTGGTTCGCTAAAGCAGGATTATGATGGAGGCATGCAAATGATGTGTACAGGGTGGGCAAAATTCGACGTTTCTATGGGGGATCTCGATAACTATTATAGATATACTAATAGATAGAGAAAAACGCATGGCGCATCCTCGATCTCTTGAAAAAGCACACAATGGTGAAAACTAAATTTATTTATCTTCTTTTGTTTTCGAGTTATAGACAAAATGTCAATTTTTTCCATTTTCGATATTTTGCAATATTTTACTTGTTTATCATTTGACAATAATAAATGTTATATGTTTTTTGAAAAGAATAAAATAAGCTTAACAGTATTCCGATATCTTCATTAATATGAGAGTTATAACATTAAGTTGTGTTTTTTTAATATAACCTATAGTTGGCTTTGGCCTATTTTATTAGGTTATTTTTCTCTTTTCAACCATATATAGCATGTGGGGGTTGTATTTGCAATTTCATTAAAATTTAGTAAAAATAAGGAGTATTATTTTTCAATCATTAAATCTATTTTCTCAAGTTGGCTATTTTAAAGGTAATATTAGATGTTTTATTTATTATAATACTTTATAAAATGCAAGGGTTACAACTATTTATAACACTTTTGCATGCATTATTAATATGGACATTTGAAATTTGATTTATACACTCAATACAATTTTCTCTTAAATTATTAATATTGCCATTTCTCATTTTATACAATTTGTCTTTTATAAGTCCCACATCCAAGAAATCTAGCGGCATCAAATCGGATGATAGTGGTGGCCACTTCACAGGTCCATTTGTTCCTATCCATTTATTCCCAAATTTAATATTTAATATCAATAATAATTATCAATAATTATATCATCTTGTTGAAAGAATATAGTTCTTCGTTGAATTAATGGCAATGTATCCAAAAAAATTTTAATAGCGTGTTGGTCTAAAATTTTATAATAACGTCGTCTGTCAAGGTTTCCTTCATAAATTTCGTATGGTAACTTTTTATTTCCTATGATTAAAACCAAAGCGTCCTTGGCACTGGACATCAATAACATGGTGAGAGTTGGAATTAGACCAATAATGTGCATTATGTCTGTTAAAGATACCTGATGAGCTAATATATGTTTGGTGTGTCCAGGCGCGCACCTAGGGGGGTGGCTATCCAAGACATTTATATACCGAGTGTGACCAAACCTGGCCATAGGAAAATACCGTTTTTTAGAATTTATATTAATTGTAATGCCATTGCTATATTGCACTTTTATTTATTGTCATATTCACGGATTTTCAGTTTACACATATGTTTATGAATGTTATTCTATGCGTCAGCATCCCCCCCCAAGCCAAATTATATGTGTGAGCCCCTCCCCAAGCCAAATTTCTGGGTGCGCGCCTGCGAGTGTCCAAATAATACAACGGTTAAAATGGTTGGAATTGAAGAATGTGTAAATATTGTTTTCGAATTGTGTAAGGCCTAAATTTATGTTTTTCATAATTGAAATCCCAGATTCCTCTCAATTTTACGAGTTGAAATAGCTGGTACAGCTCTAATTGCGCATATAATTCATTTTTCTGCGTTTTCACTATCATATCATATTGGTCTTGGAAGAAAATTGGGTTGTTTAATAAAAAACAATTCATGTGTATACAAATAACACAAGCCAACTAAGCTGAAAGTGAGACAATGTATTTGATATTTCAAAAATTATGATTTTTAATAGATTTTAATGCTATATATCGTTGAAAAGAGAAAAAATACTCTAATAAATACGCGAAATCCATTTACAGGTTATATTTAAAAAAAAAACACAACTTTATGTTGTTATTCAAATTAATGAAGATATCGGAATTTTGTTGAGCTTATTTTGTTCTTTTCAAGAAAGTGCAATATATAATTTTCATTATTGTCAAATGGTAAACAACTGAGATATTTCAATATATCGAAAATTGAAAAAATGACTTTTTGGCTATAACTGAAAAACAAAAGATGATAAATAAATTTAGTTTTCACCATTGAGTTTTTCTGTAAAACAGAGATAGTGGATGCGCCATCCGTTTTTCTCTATCTATTATAGTTATCGAGATCTCCCATTGAAACATCGAATTTTGCCCACCCAGTACTTTCATCGTAATTGATTTACTTATTGATTATATGAAATATAGTGTAGTGTCGAAAACGTGAACTAATTAATAACAAGCCTGTTAACGTTTTCGAGGAGTTCACAAAACTGGGTAGGTATATAAATACGTATACAGGGTGTAGAATTGGTTCGCACACTAAATTATTTCAACATCTGGAAAACATGGGCCCACACTCTTCAAGGAAAGCTAGAGGGTCCTGGTGAGAGTGATTGATGAACACATCGGGCTTTAATCTACCATAAAACATGAATTTTAAGTCCTGCCAACTCACTCTATTCTTCTCAATTATTTTCTTGCAGTTTTTAGAAATATTTAGCTCTCTTTCAGTACCACTCCACTTATAACCGACGCGCGGCAGGTTTACGTTGTTTCAAAAATCATTTAGAGAGGCATTACTCCATCTTACCGAATTCAGAGGTTCAAAGAGATTAGCTATTCCACATTTTTCAAATATATTGATGCCGTAATTATGAATGTACTGCTTCGATTATTGGCACAGTCCATGTTCACGTTAGGAATACTTTGCTATTTGGTTGTTTACGTTTTGGAGTATGCCAAATTTAAAGAGGCCGTTCACGTTTTGGGGTGTTCACGTTATAGGATGTTTACATTATAGAGACTACACTGCGATTTTTTTCAAGATGTTCTAAAAATCAAGAGAGACTATGAAAAGTGCATATAAAAATAGAAATATTAAAATTTAAATATATTAAAGTTTTATTTATATTCTAACTTATATTTTAAAAGATTATTCAATATTTTCAATACCTACTTTAAAGAGCCAACATTAAATTTAATATTTTAATGTGACTATCATGTTATTTTTTCCGATTTAATTATACGTTATATGTTTTTTTATATTAATTTTTACAAAAACTAGAGATTTCAAAAAACTTTTTTGGGAGATCCGGTTTTATAAAGGCGTAATTTTTTTCCAAAATTTTGTTTAAAAGCAATTCGGAAAAAAAGAAACGAAATTTCACCAAAAGTTTCAGTACTTGGGATTGCCAAATAAAGGTTATGTTTAAAGTTTCATTTGTAAATATTAAGTCGTTTTTGAGAAAAGACGCCCACAGACATTTTTCAAAAATGGTCGGAATCTTGACTATGGACTGACGAAATCTGCTCGCATTTTCATTGTCCGCGTTGCTGACGAATACATCGAGAAATTTTTTTTTGCTTTCCCATTTTTAAATTACGCTCCATTTTTGGCTCACGGGGGGACTTATATCAGGCTCCAGCTCGCGGACAACTTTTGGAGCAGTGATCATATGGGAAATGGCGGGGAAATAGCAGTCCGTGTTTATATAGTCAAAGGTCGGAATCGATTCATAGATGTGTGATATTTGCAAAAAACTTTACAATTATTTTGAATTAAAAACAAAGGTTTGCCATGAAATCATAATGTCGGATATTTTATTTTGTTCTGAAAAATGACAGTTGCTGTCGCATTACGAATTTAAATTAATTTGAATTTAAAACTTAATAAGTGTACGTGATTTGTTTAATGTTAAATTTCTGGAAAAGGCAAGGTACCAAATCAATCAGCTTAAAAAGCTTCTAAAATAATGTAAGAAGACCGATACTGTCAAATAATTAGGGGAACCAATATTAACATATTTCAATTTTTTGCATAAAATCAATGTTCATTTTTCATTATCTATAACTTGAATCTAAAATATTTTTTGAAGAGATTTAAAAAAAATATAAAAAAAAGAACAAAAGGAAAACGCTAGTATAAACAGCCACTTCTGATTTTCTTCGGAGCTTCTCTTACAATAACAATTTAAGAAATATCATAATATCATTGAACTTTCAGTATGTTGTTGATAAATATTCCCTACTTAATTAAGCTATATAAATTAATTATTTGGCTCGACATTTTTTGTTTGTTTCCAGCGCGTTTCAAATTCAGAGACCAAAATGTCTTAAACTAATCAGGATATCAAAACAAAATAAAAATAAAAATTACAGTGAAACCAGTCACGGAAATGGATAAATTTTCAAATTGCCTGTGTATTAAAATGTTAGAAATATATTCCCGAGTTATCGCACCACATGGTAACAGAAAAAGTCTTGAAGTCTAATACCGGCAGAAGTACAAAAACAAGGCATGACCACATTGGCAACGCAGTATGGTTTCGCAAAATGCGCAAAACACATACATTTTATACAGATGGGCTTGGTATCCCGCGTGATATATCAATGGCTTCGTAAAACGTGTAATATATGCTTTATTGCTGTATATACTATACATTGAATAAAGTTACCCCTCTTAGGTTGCCTTTATTTATGGATATCTCGTCAATTGATATACTTAATTTGCACTCCATTATCACTTTAAATAGACCCGGGTTTCTGAGCACCTATTGTATATGTCGGGCCTCCTATCATCCGTTCTACATGTATATATATATATATATATATATATATATATATATATATATATATATATTAATATTTAGAAATCAATATAAACAGTTTAATGGTACCTCTGGCGGAATGGACCAGTTTCCTATGCCAAAAAAATAAAACATTATAAAGCTTCGTTCCAGTTAAATTAATATAAATTATTTTCTTATTCCACGTACCAAAAGTCATGTTGATTTTTGATGTTTCTTTTTACATTTGTAATAGTGATTTTAAGTTTTGAATTTTTTTGTAGACAAATTCGTGTGAGAACTCTACGTAGCAAGAAAAGTGACTGCAAAAAGTTGATTTACTACAACTTATATGGATGGGGCATTCCCACATTTATAACACTTCTTACCTTTGGAATGAGCGTGGCTTCTTGGCCTCCCAAATATTTAACACCGAGCGTGGGAAATAAGGAATGCTTTCTTGAAAAAGGTTCGTATTTAAATACTTATTTGAATAAATATTGATATGTTACTTTCTCCGATTTAATGGTATAAAATAGATTTGATTTTTTTTTCATATTTTGATTGATTTTTTCCTTTTGTCTTCATGTTTATCGATTCTTCTAAAACTAGTGGGACTAAAACTATAAAAAAAAAAACATATTTTTTACAAGATGTTTATTTTGGCATTCCCTACAGTTTTTGTTAATGAAAATTTTAATTAACAAATATCACTTCATAATTATAGACCGAAGATTTCTTTTACTACATTCAGTAGGTTTTTCATTAGGATAAATCAAAGACACCAAGAGTTCATCGTTATCTTATTATCTTCAAATTTTACAAAAAAAAATATTGTAAAGAAACACAAATATCGTTCATTCTCACTTCTGGTCTCAAAATGAAAAATTAATATCTCAAATTTGTAATTTTTTAGGAAAATAATACTTTTGCGTACTTTGTAATAAAATATTTTTCATAATCTAAAACATGAATGCAAATTACAAAGGCTTCAATAAATAAACAAATAATATATTGATAACTGGAAAAATTAGGGACATTTTAAGGAAAACAATACTTTTTCTACGTCCGTTATAAAATGTACAGTTTTTTTCATTAATTTGAGTTAATAAAATATGTGATTCCTGAACCCTACAAACAGCGTGAAAAAAGTGCCATAACGGTTCATTTTTCACTCTTTTGCGTGAAAAAAAGTGCCGTTCATTTTTTAACGCTACTATAAAATTGTTTGCACAACTTGTGTCATGAACGCCTCGCAACACGCCGCGAGTTCCGCCGATAAATGTCAAACATTCTTTTCCGACCAAGAAAACTTGATGATTATTATTTTTTTCATTTAAAAAATTATTATTACTTATAAAAATTGATCAAGGTTTTATCGAATTTATTTAAAGTTACGGACGTAGAAAATTTTTTGTATGAAACTCGAGAGCAAAGCAACTTTTTTTCACTTGTAGGAATTGCCTCACTCGCCTTCGGCTCGTGTGGCAATCTTTCCTACTCGTGAAAAAAAGTACTACTTTACTCACTTGTTGCATAAATAACAATTTTTCGGAGTTTGTACGGACACAGAAGAAATATGATACTTTTCGTAATCCACAACATAAATACAAAATACAAAGACTACTACAGATAAACATAAAATTTATTGATCATGTATACCATCAATTAACGAAACGAAAATTTCATTTCATATATCGCTAAAAATGAAGTAACATGTACTAACGGTCGCCACCGTCTTATTTCTAAAGAGATTACTAATATTTCAAATAAAAACGAATAACTTTGTAGATATTATTTTATTACTCGTAGTGACCATAGTTTCGACAATTTTAGCTTGAACTATGAATATTCAAATTCATAAAGTGATACCAACAAGGTTATTCGTTTTTATCTGGATTATTTAAAATGTATTACTATGTAACAGCGTCCACAATTATTTATTTGATTATTAATATTATTTTAGAACCAGGGAATTACAGCCACTCAGTCTACTTCATCGTACCAATTACTCTTCTCGTCGTAAGTAATTTCATTTTGTTCATAAAGACCATACGCTATTGCTTCCAAGTAAAGGATGAGATCAACAAGATGAAGGATACTGTGCCACATGAGAGGGCAAAAAGGAACAAGTCTCTCAATGCGGACAAGGAAAAGTAAGATATTTGTAAATTTAAAACTAAATACGGGGTGCATCTCGAAAATAATCAATTTGAAAGGAAACAGAAATTATTATAATGACAATAGTTTAATACGATGATTGAGTAAATATTATGGTGAATGTGAAATTTATATTAAAATTTGCTTGAAAAGTCGAAACTAGTCTTGAATTTTAAACATTAATACTATGGTATAAAACTTCTTTTGATTTGGTAGTATTAATATATCGGATTTCTTTGTAAATAAGGAACCAAAGCGCTCCTGCCGAGATAGCCCGAAAAATGAAAAAAAAACGATCTTTGTTTTTTTTTTTAATCCACGTTTCTGAGACAGAAAAATGGTGATGTGGCCATCATGTTACTTTCTCCGACTTGATGGTATCATAGCCATTTATATTTACGTTTTCATAGTTTATTTTCAATCTAAATCATATTTTAAATGTACATCGAGCGTTGCGTAAACTCGGATGAAACTGACGTTTAAAACGTCAAAATTATGAAAGATGGAAAAATTATACTTCAAATGCAAAAACTCGGTTTATTCAAAAACTAACGAGATTTCGAAAAAAACTTATTTTTTAGAAGTTGTTTATTTTGGCATTCTCTACAATTATTATTCACATAAATTTGCTGTAACTATTATCGTTTCATAATTATAAACCAAAAATGAAAAAAAATAATACATTTCTTTTCTCGAATAACAATGATTTTGTGATATTTGTTTAAATGTTTTTGTGATATTTTTCATATTTAAGAAAATATTGGCAAAAAATAAAAAACAGTTAAGGTATACAAAATTTTACCAAAAGCTTTTCAGTTCTTCGGATTATCAAATAAGATGTATGTTCAAAGTTTCATATCAGTTGCTCTATTAGTTTTTGAGATACAGCGCACACAGCAGATACACACACACACACAGGCAAACACACACAGAGAGACACACACACACACACACAGACACAAAATTTGTTTTTCCAGAAATTGTTGAAATGGTATCTAGGGACCCTAAAACGGATATTTCCGTAAAAAAAAAATTTGAAAAAAAAATCACGATCACAATACTTTCTCGTACTTCGTAACGGAGAAAGTAAAAATCATGATTCATATAATTTTTTTTAAATGAAGTCGTGTCACGCTGGGGGGGCGGGTTCGCAGCGCGAGGGTGGAAACCCGCCCTCAATGAAACACAAACATTCGACTCAGATCATCAGAACAGTTACAACTCATAGTCGATGTGCAATCAGTCACCACACAACAGTCGCCGCAAACTGCCTTCACATCGCCGACGTCATCATTGCCGCCGACGTCATCATAGCCGCCGATGTTATCATAGCCGCCGACGTCATCATAGTCGCCGACGTCATCATAGCCGCCGACGTCATCATAGCCGCCGACGTCATCATAGCTGCCGACGACATCATAGCCGTTGACGTCATCATAGCCGCCGACGTCATCATGGCCGCCGACGTCACTATAGCCGCCGCCGCCGCTTCCGCCGCCATAGCTACATCGCCGCCGCTGCCTTCGCCGCCGCTTCCATCGCCGCCGCTTCTGTCGCTGCCTTTGCCGCCGCTGCCTTTGCCGCTGCCATTGCTCCGCGAACTCCTCGGGCATTCTGGTACAGTAAGTACATATGATGGCTGCCAGTTGAAGTCGTTACCGTGGTTACGTCATTATGAGGTTGGATCCTTTCGAAGTTCAGGTGTGAAAGAGATTCGGGCGTCCTACATCGTATCCAAGTTCCACTGGGAACTGCTGTTGGGCGTCTTGGGGAGGCAGAACTGGCTGCTCTCGGTACTGAGGACACTGGTCCTTGGGGAGATCCTTCCGTAGTTATGGTGCGAGGGGATTCGGACATCTCGCCACCGTATCTTGGCATCTCTGGATTCCTGGGTCCTAGAATAGCCGGAACACTGGTCCTTGGAGATCTTTTCGCGGGGCACTATCACTAAGACTAAAATTGTTAATTTACGCGATCACGGTCACGACTCGCGGCCCATAGTCGTGGTCACAACTTTGGTGGCGGTCACGGTTGCGGTGGGTCGCGTTGCGGGTAGGGCGGTCGCTGCTTTTGGCGTCCGAAGGAGCTGCGGTGCCTCGGACTGGCGTGGCATCTGGGGATGACAAGCCGAAGTAAGTCGTCTGAAAGGCGGCTGCCATTGGTAGTCCGGCGGGCGGCATCGAGAGACGGTGCGGTGTCTTTGTACGTTGCGGCGCCTTGGAGCGACAGACAGCAATAATTGGACCGGAGGGTGGTGCTTGCTCGGGCGTCGTTTCCCTCGGAAGTCTGAGTGGAACACGTATTTCCGTGCGTCGTCAACTGTGAGGTTGTACGGCCCCGGTAAATTCCGCTTTGCGGCCATAGAGAGAGAGGTGGGCAGCTATGGCTGGTCGGGAATGCGCCGTCTTGGTCTCCGGGAGTCGTTCGGTGCTCAGTTTCGGCGACCCTTGGGCGGCCACATGGTTGCACGGCCCCGGCGTTTGCTTCCTTGGTGCAGGCTGGGTTGGCGACTATGGTAGCACACTGACGAGGGGGGCTGTTGTAATGGCGACTTCAGGGTGGTCCATTGCTAGGGGTCCCACTTCCTCAAAGCAGACTTCGTCGAGTACAGCGGCAGTAGCTGTACAGGCGGCGCTGGCTCTGAAACGATGGTGAACGAGGCTGTGACAACTATGCAATGGTCCACAGGTAGGGGCGTCACATCCTCTAACCAGACCACGTCAACAGGCGGCATCGCGGTAGTGTAGGCTTCTAAAGGTGCTGTGACCTGGGTGGCCATTGTTGCCTTGGCAAACACCGTTGTCTCAGCAACTGGTGGGATTTTTTTATCGTATAAGCAATAGTGGTAGTGGTGACTGTCGAGATTTGGTCGCTGTTGTCTTCGGCGGCAAGGTCGTAAGAGGCGCTCTGCATGATTTCATGGGGTGCATGAGGTGTCCGCGATAATGGCAAAGCGTTTCTTTGCTTCCAAGTCCATGTAATGGTAAGCCCAGGCGAGTTTGTCCGAGGACTTGACCGGTACTGGGCATGTGGCGAAGGCGAAGTTAATCCTGGCGAGGAATCCTTCCACGTCGTCTCCGCGGAACCGCAGGTCGATTGCAGTGGCGTCAGTATGTGTGGAGATGGTGGCGTGGTACTGCTCTCTAGAGCCATCCTCTTCCTGCAGTTTTGTTGGTTGTGGAACTCAACTATCATCTAGCTGCCGTGGGATGGAAATGCTGCTGACATACAGCCTGTTGTGTTTGTCATCGCTGGTGTGGGTGGCGTAGCTGCGGTTCCTGGATGGAGGTGGGTACGTTTGAGCTCGAGACGCTGTTCCGTTCCTGTAGACCAGGCATGTCAAACTCAAGAGCTAACATGGGCCAAAATTGTAAGGTTTCAGTCTAAGTGGGCCGCAAAAAAACTTCTTGATTTCATAAAAACATAGGTTTATTTAAAAGAAACAACACATATTACAGAAAAAATAAATACAATTTAATGTTTTCTCCTTGAAATTTGGCACTTCTTTTCAGCCACTAATTTTCCGAATTCAGGAGCAATATTATTGGCCGTAACTATTTTTAAAACTGAGCCCAGGTGATTATCACTCAGTCTCGAGCGAGCAGGAGATTTGTTCCCTGCCATAAGTGAAAATAACTGTTCGCACCGATAAGTGCTTCCAAACATACATATAATTTGACACGCAAATTTTTTTGTTTTTTCAAACCTGGTGGGTAAATGTTTATAGAATTCCGGCACGCCAACTTCAATAAATTTTGCTTTTAAAATCGAATCGCATTGTATTTCAATCACTTCCATTTGCATTTCATTAGGAACCTTATCTATACTTATTGAAAGAATTGAAGTGAACAAAGAAAACTTTTCTTCCAACTAATTAAAATCTACAAATCTTGTATCAAACTGTGATTTAAGACATAACATCTTTTCTGCATATTTTTGATATGATAGATTTTTACCTGAACTTAACTTTTGTTGCAACATACACGGAAAATGTGTTAAATTGCCATTTTTCAACTGCGTTTCCCACGGTACCAATTTGCATTTAAAAGATTTAATGTTGTCACACATAGTTGTTATTATTTGATCTTTTCCTTGCAGCGTTATATTTAAATCAGATAAGTGTTTTGTAATATCCGCCATAAATGATAAATCTTGTAACCATGTGTTATCGTGGAACAAATTTGTGTCTTGATTTTTTGTAATTAAGAACTGACATATTTCATTTTTCAAATCCCAGAATTGTTTGAGAACTTTGGAGCAAGATAACCAACGTACCTCTGTATAGTAAGATAAACCGGAATATTCACAGTCCGTTTCGTTTAAGAAAGTAGAAAATTGTCGCTGATTTAAGCCTCGAGATCTGATATAATTGATAACTTTCTTTATATATAATAACACGTGCTCCATATTTATCACCTTTGTGCATAGTACTTTTTGATGTATGATGCAATGGGTATGATGAACGCTAAAATTTTCGTTAATATCGCAAAGTTTCTTCTGTAGTAGTGCCACAAAGCCCTTGTTTTTCCGGTCATTGAAGGAGCGCCATCTGTAGCTACCGACACCAGTTTTGTAAGGGGCAAATTATATTTTTCCAAAAGTTTATACACACAGTCAAATACATCCTGTCCTGTCGTAGTACCCTGCATTGGTACTAATTCCAACAGCTCCTCAAAAATGTTCAATTCCTTGTCGCATGCACGAAGAAAAACTGCTAATTGCGCTTTGCCCCCGATGTCCACACTCTCGTCACATGCAATGGAAAATCCTTCAAAACTGGACGTTTTCAACTTGATTTGATGACTTAAATTGGCGGCCATGTCAGTCACTCTTTCTGCAACTGTGTTACGCGACAATGAGATTGTTTGAAAAGGCGTCACATTTTCCGGACAAACAATTTCTGCAGCTTTAATTAGGCATTCTTTGACGAAATCACCTTCGGTAAATGGTTTCGATTGTTTGGCAATCAACCAGGACAATACATAGCTTGCATGCACTGCCGCTTCACTTTCATGTGATACGTGATACTTTTGTAACATTGTTTGTTGTTTTTTGAGGCCCAACTTGAGTTCTTTTAATTTCTCCTGCCTCATGAATCCTTCATAATTATCAAATTTTGACTTATGTTGTTCATAATGTCGTTTAATGTTATATAACTTTGGTACATTAATAGTACCATTGCATATTAAGCATATTATTTTGTCTTTTCCTTCGCAGCAAAAATAATCCAATTCCCATTTTTCTTGGAAATTTCGATGTTCATCACCGATTTTGCGTTTTGGCATTATGTATAAAAAATACTGGAAAAATATGTAGCAATAAATACGTATGGTTTTTAAACGCTTATTTGAAAGTT
This sequence comes from Ocypus olens, assembly GCA_910593695.2. Lineage (NCBI taxonomy): Eukaryota > Metazoa > Arthropoda > Insecta > Coleoptera > Staphylinidae > Ocypus > Ocypus olens. The sequence continues at coordinate 17,512,953 of OU343056.1, forward strand.
GACAGTTTTACAGAATAACTTATACATACATAAATTAAAGTGAGAGCAGAACTGCGTGGCGAATCTTCAAACGAAATCGGTAACACTAAAAACCATGGAATAACAGGAAGCGACAAGACATGTTACTAAATTGGAATAGATAAGCGCCATCTGTGAATACACATGCACACAACTGATACGTGTGTGTGTGGTGACGTACACATTTATTTTGTATATATTATATTTTGTATATATTGTGCAATGAGGCTAACACAAGAAATTATTGTTTTATTCGTCCTCGATTTCCGCATTTGACATTCAACGTTTCAAGTAACACGGGGAATTACACGGCATGTAGATAAATTTTATCGGAAAAGCGCCGCCAAGTGTTAGCAACAAACATAATTTACAGAAATCCATCGAATTTCTATTGTGGCGCCATCCAATATTGGCGGCGTAAAGCTCGATTTTTTATACCCTGTTTCCCATATCTCATGTCATACCCCTGCTAAAAACTAAAACTCACTGCGTGATAGGCTCGCAGGTGTTGGCATTCCGGGTAACGCGCAACTTGAGAAGCGGCGCTGGAGGCACTCGAGACTCGCCTTTTTAGATTTTTTGCTAAATAACTGTTAAATGTAAACGCACGCGAACGGCGCCGGGCCGCAAAAACTATCACTGCGGGCCGCGTGTTTGACACCCCTGCTGTAGACGGTGTCGTACGTAGCCATCGTACAGGCTGGCCTAGTAACGGTCGTCCGCGCTATTCCTGTTTCTTCTCCTCCTGTTGTTCATTTTGAGCGCTTCACTCTGCTCCGCCCAGGTACGGTGACCAGAGCGGCCCCATTTGGGTCTGACATCACGGAGTTGATCCTAGTGTTTCTCTGCATCGCTGGGTCCTTGTAGCTGTCATCTTCAGGTCGTGGGCTTGGACTCGGCCGCCACTTGCGCCACTTGAACAATTCACTAAAACGTTCGTGAAGCACGGCGTCTGCCCGACGAGTTCACTGATGGATGACCGGCGGCTCGGCGGCAATGTCAGCGACGGAACGGCGGCGAAGACAGCGGCGGCGACGGAGACGATGGCAGCGGCGGCGGCGGAAGCGGCGGCGAAGGAAGCGGCGGCGATGGAAGCTGTGGTGACGATGGCGGCTGTGTGGCGGCGACTTGGCGACTTCGGAGTTCTGACTGCTGAACTTCGTGACGACAGTCCGATTGTTCTGACTGTTCAACTGGAATTCTGAGTGATTTTTTTTTTTTTTTTTTTGAAGAGAGCAGAGAAGATCTTTTATAGACACCCCTATAGTGGGGTAGTGTTGGAGTCCTCCCCTGAAGGGCACGAGTATACCAACTAAAAACTCTCAGAGTAGAGCGGAAAGAGACCGAACCTTGACCTTGGTCAACCGCCGGGGGGAGTGATGTGATAAATTGCTCCATGGGCTTTATAGTGCCCACGCCCTACTCTGCTCCGGGTTGTGGATGGTGGTGGTTGTAGGGTGCGACAAGAGCATCGAGGTCGGCGCACGTGTTCGAAATGGCAAATTGCGCTTCCAAGAACAATTTGGGTTCGGGCCGATTTCGGAACGTACGCAGGCAGTTGGGGGCGGATTAGCAGTCCATTGTTTAGCACTGGCAGCACATCAGCGCACAATAGGTGGAGGTTTATCCCTTAATTGTGTTGTTACTAGCAGCTGTACTTCTTCGAAAATTATCTAATTTGGAAATCTTAATAATGCGGAACTTATGTTAATATTGAAAAGGAGCAATGGTTAGCTCATAAAATGCAAGATAATTACGCATTTGTTAAGATAAACTAAGCGCCGATAACAAGTTTGCAAAGAATGCGGGATAAATACCAAAAATCAACATGTTCAAGGATTTTTTATTTTGTCGAGCTCGCTTGGCAGGAGCCCTTTGGTTCCATATTTAAAAATATACCCTGTATATTATATAGTACTATTTTTACTTATAGTGAAACTTAATTATTGAAATATTTTTGTTTTGTTATAGATTGGTGATGATGACTAAACTCTTCGTGATTATGGGAATTTCCTGGCTATTTGAGATACTCGCTTCATTTATATCATTTAAGGAAAATATAGTTCTATCATATATTGAGCTTATTGTGGATTGTCTCAACTGTTTGCAAGGTATAGAGTTCTATTCAAATCGAATTAATTATTTAAAAGACTACGCTATATTAAGATAGCAATAATATAAAACAGAATTGTTTGAATGTAAATATCTATGGTAAAGTTATAATATACAGGGTGTCCCATATTGAGTAGGACAGTTTAGGTAACTTTCCTATTATTATAAAGATTTGGTTAGACAAGTTACGAAGTTGAGTTGTATGTGCTTCATACTCATCCTGTATATAATGCTCCATTAAAAAAAATAGCAAATGTATATTTTGCGTTTTAAAACACTCTGTATAAATACATCACTACAATGCCGCAAAATTACAACCTATTAAAAGCTGAAAATATACAATTGTGTGACTCTTGAAACTTGTCCGTTATGATATAAAAGCATAAATAACAATTGGCGATTAAAACAGTACCTGACATGAATTTGTTACTTTTGAAGTGTCTTGAAAGTCTACTTAAAAAATACAACTTTGGTGTGTAACTCAAAAATGGAACACCCGGTATAAACAAAAATATTTTTAGAACATGCATTACGATACGATCTATGATAATCCAGCAACATATTTTTCGCAGAGCTGTTAGTGTGGGCGCAATCTTCCGTGAACAGATGGTTGGGACACCCTGTATATACATATGATTAATTATTAATTTAATTTTGTATTTTACTATTTCAGGATTTTTAATATTCTGCATTCTAGTATTAAAGAGAAAAGTACTCACATCACTGAAGAATAAGGTTTTTAGAAGACTAATCAGACGGCCATCAGAATCGAGCACCACAATGACTTCCGTCTATTCATATGTGAGGAATAAAGATACTGTTAACAACCGGAATATTTCAGAAACAAGGCGTTAACTAAATCAAAGACAGATAGATATTAAATTTATATATAATCTTTAATATTTACTCCATGCTGAAAATATTACATCTATGTCGAATGGTTTTGAATACTTTTGCGAAGAGTATATGTATATTTCGCCATTACTTTCCAAATAATATATATGTAACAAATTAAATAAAGATATTTAACGATTGTAAGTGTTTTTATGTTATTTTAAAATGTGTTCAACTTTCGGAACTTATGTTCCCAAACGCTACGTTCTCCACCGACATGCTCATCCCCTCGCAAGAATGCGAGAAGAAAATGGAGCAGGCCACCTCGGCCATCGACGAAGATGACTTCAAAGAAGTCCCCAGCAAAGGCGCGATTCGAAGACAGCGCAGGGCGCAAAGAGAGGCAGACATCGCCTCTACAAAAGAACACTCCGCAAAAATTGCGCGCGAAAAACAACAACTAAAGTTTTCAGAACCACAGCGTTCTTGCCCCGAAAAGCGCCATGCAGCCCCGATACAACCGCCAATCTGACAAAAAAGCAACCACCAACTCCGGTGGTCCCCCTGAAGCAAATTTCTCAAGCGAAGCAGGAAAAAATCTGGCCACCCATCCAAAATACCGACCCAAATCGGCGGTGCTTGACTCCGACGATCGACGGTGCGGAGCAATCGACCTCGGCCAACAGGGCAAACAACGAAGCCACTGCCCATCCTGTCTACAAAAGGCCCCCTCTGATCGTGCTACGCACAAAAACTCGTTGGGTAGCGCTACACCAACACCTCACGGTGGCGCTAAAATTCAACATTCTCCGTTCCACGCCATGCAAGGACGGAATAACGGTGCAGGTCGAATCCCCGACCGACTTCCGAACTCTGCCGTACCATACCTATCAACTAGACGAGGACAAAGAACCTCCCCATCCTCCACACAGGAGGTCGAAGACTCTTTCAAAGAGAAGAACATCCCGGTGATTTCGGTCACCAGGATGACAAATCGTCAGGGCCCAATCTCCTTGGTGTACGTTCAGGTCCCCAACAATGACGAAGTGTCGCTGGACTCTATTGAAGTAGAGTCCAAACACAAATTCGGGGGCAATCAATGTCACCGATGCCAACGAGTAGGCCACTCACAGGCCCTTTGCCGCGCCGCATTTATCTGCATCAAATGCGCCGGCAACCACCCCTCCGCGAGCGACTCACAACCTAGATGCTCAAACCAGGATGGTCCTCATGTGGCCAGTTACCGAAGCTGCCCAGCCTTCGCCAGGCTCCAGAGGCAAAGACCTCCCACTCCGGGCCCGCTCCCGCACCGATGAGGCAATCCACCAGAGTTCCTGGCACCTCTTACGCGAGTGCCACCCAGAGCCAGACACCTCAAACTAAGAGGGCGGCTCCCGCCCCTCAGGCACCCGCCCCTCAGGCACCCGCCTTGCAGGCACCTACTCAAAACACCACCGTGCCGCCATACGATATAAGTCGTCTCCCCTCAAACAGGAACCCGAAGCTAGCCAGCGCGCTACGTAAACTCCTGATAACTGCTGCCAACCAGGAAGAGCGCGACCTCTTCGTAGCATCCTTCGCTAGGTTCTTCCACGTAGCCTAAGTCGCATTCCTGAGAATCCCCAAAATCCCAAAATGCCGCACACCCAAAACTCTGACTCTCCCATGGATTCCGTTCGCATTGCTTTTTGGAATGCGAACGGGTTATTTGACAAGATACTCGAGCTGGAGCGGTTCGTGCACCAGCACAAGATTTATTTTGTGCTTATGAGCGAGACTCTTCTCAGTGCAAGACAAGTTCCAAAGATCAATGGGTATCAGATACCTCTCCTCACTAGAAATGCAACCGGGCGTGGCACCTCTATCTACATCAAAACGGGACTCGACCACTCACATCCCAAAGATTAAAAATCCATAATTAAATATTCGATGTGACTGAATGGCTCATGCCTAAGTAAAAAAAAGAAAAAGAAAGAATATGTTCAACAGTATTAATTGAACGTTTATTTCTCTCGTCGGTGTATTGTATTTCCATCAAAGAAAATATTATCTCCACGTTGGTATGGAAAAAAAATATATTCGCACATTCAATATAAATCTTCGTATTGTTCGGGAAATTCAGTTTCTAATTTGGAAAATACAACAACCCATTTATCGAAAGCTAATTTTTTGCAGTCAGGAGATTGTAATTCACATTCTAGATTGTTTTTTACTTCAATAATTTGATTAAATAAAAATGTATCACTTATACTAATATTTTTCACTCTAAAATATTTAGATAGATTTTTCCACGTCCTGCCATTCGGAAATCTTTCCCAAAGTTTGGATAACAAATGTTTTCTAATGGTATCACAATTTCAAATAGTCATTGTTTCATAACATTTTCCAATTTCTTCTTGAAATTCATCAATTTGTTTTTTTGAAATTGCTTTATCTTCTTTGTATTTATTTAAAATTAATTTAACTTCTAAGGGTACAAACTTAATCTTCAACTTTTCCATTGCTGCATTCTCAGCCGACTTTCTCACATTTAAAACTTCTATAATTGCCTTTTTCTTTCAATTTTTAATATTTGAAAATGTAAAGTGGTACATGAAGAAACCAAAGATAAACTTCACTGAGAGGATTGTTGAAAAAAAAACTACAAGAATCTTGGGTGCTTTTTCTTCCGACAAAAAAAATTTGAAGTATCAAATAATGTTATAGTTCATTCTATAGATGGTAATAAAGACAACCATCTTGTTTTGGAATGTGAGAGTAATTTACAAAATTGCAAAAATCTTTGAACCTTTCTGTATTTACTGTATATACAGTGCGTTTTATTTAAGTGTGGCCATAGGGATTTGCATGGTAAAAAATGTACCCCATGTTAACTTTTGTAGTTGTGCAAACTTGAAACAATTTTTTGTTTTTTTATCAATAAATCAAACATATATTTCTATGAAATGTTAATTGTTAGAAGGACATAAAAATGTTAGAATTCTTTATTATAGTGAGCGCAGAAGCTTCATAGACTTGACCATGTGATGCGCTGTTCTCTGATTGGGCAGTGTAGACCGGAGTAGGGGTGAGCGAGGGTAGCTCGCATACGTCACTACGTGATTAATTAAAAAAATATATTTCAAGTGATTACAACGCAAAACATTTGTAATAATCGAAAAATCGATAAACCGGGACATTTAACCATCCCGAAAGATCTCGCCCGGACACCGGGATTTGAGAATGAAAATCGGGACGATCCCGATTAATCGAGACACCTAGCAACGCTAGTTAAAAACGACTTTCAATATGAGGATTGAATGTGTACCATTTCATTTAAATATAATAATAAATAAACTTATCACTTAACAGTTTTGTTCAAATATTTAACTAACAATAAATTGGTTTCGTTCTAATAAAGTCCATGAAGTTTCATATTCGAAAGTATTGTATACAGAGTTGCCTATAGTTAGATAAATTGTATACAGAGTTGCCTATAGTTAGATATAACTCGTTCATTATATGAAAACATTAAACATCGGTATTTAATCAATTTTGAATAAAGCGTGACTTACTGAAATTGTTGTATAGTATTACATAAATTGTACATAATTTATTTTTTCAATTAAAAATTATTTATATATTTATTTGCGAAAGCTCTATTTTATACAATATAAAAAGGAAATATTACATGGGTGTGTAATTAATTGCTAAAATTAACTCTAATATATCAACATAGGTACTAGTAATATTTGATTAAACATAAGCATAAAGAAAATGGGACGAAACCATATTACACATTTTCTACATGTTAAAGTCGACTCTTTTACGTATTAAACTGGTCGTGACTGACTAAAGCAAAAATCAATCAATGTTGTCTAATTTCAATTAAGAAAAGTTAAGTAATTTACACGGGATACAAATTACGAAGGACGTAAGGGAGGATAAGTTAAAAATTAAATAGATAAACCATTGAGAAGGGGGAGAATGATGTATCAAAAACCCTAAAAATAATGATAGCGTTCTATAAGTTAACGACTGTAAATGTACATAATCACATAAAACAGGAATAAAAATTAAATATCTGAAATGTGACAGTAAGGTGTACAATCAGACGAGATAAGTGCAAATTTTTAATTTTGGTAAACTTAAAATCAACAAAACAAAGCTTAAATTGATTACTTCAGTGCAAAATTAATAAAAGTAGCATTAACCTTCCAGGCGCCCTAAAGCTTGACACCGGTCTCAGAGACCCAGCAAAAAAAATCTTCTAGATAACGTTTGACTAAATTTTATTTTTTAAATTTCAAATAACTAAAATATCATACAAATTCTTCGCTTTCCAAACGTGAACTAAAGAAGAAATGATTAAGGTAATCGGCTAGACAACTCGAAAAAATGGTGATGTGGCCATCATGTTATTTTCTCCGACTTGATGGTATCATTTATATTTACGCTTTCATGGTTTATTTTTAATTTAAATCATATTTTAAATGTACATCGATCGGATGAAACTGACGTTTAAAACGTCAAAATTATGAAAGATAAAAAATGAAAAATGATTATTATTACTTCAAATTCAAAAACACAGTTTACTCAAAAACCAAAGAGATTTCGAAAAAACCTTATTCTTTATAAGTTGTTCATTTTAGCATTATCTACAATTATTTGCTGTAACTATTATCGTTTCATAATTATAAACCATAAATGAAAAAAAAATATATTTTTCTCGAATAACAATGATTTTATGAAAAATATATTTAAACAAAACATGTTAATTTCTTCGTTGTCTTCAATATTTGTTTAAATGTTTTTGTGATATTTTTCATATTTAATAAAATATTGGCAAAAAACAAAAAACAGATAAGGTAACCACCCACTTCCGGTGTACGAAATTTTACCAAAAGATCTTCAGTTCTTCGGATTATCAAATAAGACGTATGTTTAAAGCTTCATATCAATTGCTCTATTAGTTTTTGAGATACAGCGCGCACAGACACACACAACACACACACAAACACACACACAGACAGAATTTTTTTTCCAGAAATTATTGAAATGGCATCTAGGGACCCCAAAACGGATATTTCTGTAAAAAAAATCTTTGAAAAAAAATCACGATCACAACACTTTCTCGTACTTCGTAACGGAGAAAGTAAAAATCAACAGTGGAAGGTTAAAAGACCTCTGGTCAATAGCCTATTGATGTCATTTGAAAAAGTGCGTCAATCTCTCTTTCACTCTCTCTTTCTCTCTTTCTCTCTTAACAGTAGAGCATATCAAAATAATTAAAGGACCTTGATTATATTCAGTTGTGAACACGCAAATTAAAACAACAAATAATATTTACCATCTGCATTCCACGCCCCTTCAATTTGATAAGATGACGTCGCGACACCAAATTTAAAATCGGGTGGAAATTCGTAAACTTCCGCGTAATGACAATGTTGAATTAAATATAAAATTAAAGGTAGTCTATACCTTCTGCAATAATATTTGCTCGTCATTTCCTATTTATATAAATTCTTCTCCTTATCTGGAAACTTTTTAAAATTAGAAGTGGCACAAGGTTAATCCAATCACGTGTAGATTGTAACCGAAAATGTATTAAATTGGCCAATTTATTGTTAATTAAGCTGTTTATTCCCTATATGGGTTATACAAGGTTTGTCCAACAAGTATCGGGACTAATCAGGTCATGAAAAGACATTTATGTAATTGGTGTATTTTTCTTTATTAATTAACCTGCTAATTTCTACTACCCAAAAACTACCCAAGGGTCCCCCCTTCTTACTTTTGCCCAAAAATTGCATTTAAAATGATTTCCTGAAGAAACCACTGGTTCGATTCGGGGTTTCTATACACTGAAAAGATCACTTCAAGACGCTTCAAAAAATGTACTTTCCCAACTACAAATGTCTATTTGAAGCCCGTGGCGCGTCAGCAAAGAAAACTCGAAAATGGAGAAAATCGAAAAAACCAACTTTTTTAATAATCATCGTAGACCTTCATGAAATACCGTTTCTCATCAGAAGAACAAGCTAAATCGATTGGCGTTAAACAATTTCATGTAGAAAAAATTGCAAAAAAGTCACCATGAACAGTGGCGGCACGTGAAACATGTTTGTCGTAGAGCTACTTATACAATATACCTCCCCCCCTCATTTTCTGAAGAAAGAAAGAACAATTTATCTTCCTGGACCAAAGTAACTGGCGAAAAAGTGTTTCAAGAATTATTTAAAAATTCTTGGTGAGCTTAAAACTACAGGTGGTGCCGCCCCTGCAGTAAGTTAATAATCTTTAAAATATGATTTCCCCGCATGAAGGCACCTCTGTCAGCGCTTTTTCCAGATTTCTGACGACCGCAATTTGACTTTCTTTGAATTTTCTGAAAAACATGCCGGAAGCACCTGCTCACCCACGGTATTGATGTTCTTTCATTTTTGAAAACACTCTTTTCGTAAATTTTGGCCCTAGAGCTGCAAGGAGTGGCGTTAGAAACACTTAAATAGTTTCCTTCGGAGAAATTAAAAAGGGCATCGGAGGCGGCTTTGTACTACTCTGCTGCTGACCTGCATCAACAAGTCCAAAGAAATTTCTGAAATTAAAATGGTTTCAAGATACCGCAAACACGCGTTGGCATACCGGGGATCAGAAACTAAAACCGTGTTTTATTCATATTAAGAGGAAAAAAAAAACCCCAAAAAACAATCAACAATGTTTACCTCAATAATGCAAAAGCGCACAATTTTTCATTAAGTTTGATACCAAACACGAATACTTTATTTTCATGAATGGGATACTCGAAAGTTTCAATTCACAAACAGTGGCTTTGGTATCCAGAAAACTACACGCGATTTCGAGACGCAGGTCCGGTCATAACTTGCATCTAATAACTAATAAGTAATAAGTAGTTGCTTTAATCCAATTCCAATATTTTTGAAATACCGGATGTTTCCGGTTTCAACCAACGGACTCGATATCTCGTAAACGGGACGCAGTTTAGAAACGCGATTTACACGATTGTATTCAGCAATACGAAACGAATTCAGTAGGAACATTTTAAAATACCGGATGTTTCCGGTCTAAACTAGCGGACTCTATATCTCGAAAACGGGATGGAGTTTCGAAACGCGGTTTTTACCGTTCCATTTAGAAGAATTAAACCTACTCAGCAGTAATATTTTTAAAATAACGGATGTTTCCGGTTTCAACCAGCGAACACGATATCTCCTAAACGAAACTCAATTTCGAAACACGGTTTTCACCATTGCATTTAGAAAAACGAAACGTATTCAGTATTAATATTTTAAAATACCGGATGGTTCCGGTTTCAACTAGCGGACACGATATCTTCTAAACGGAACGCAATTTCGAAACGCGGTTTTTACCATTGCATTAAGCAATTGGAAACGTATTCAGTATTAACATTTAAAAATAGCGGATGTTTCCGGTTTCAACTAGCGGACTCTATATCTCGAAAACGGGATCGAGTTTCGAAACGCGGTTTACACCGTTGCATTCAGCAATACGAAGCGTGTTCAGTACTAGCATTTTAAAATACCGGATGTTTCCGGTTTCAACCAGAGGACACGATATCTCTCCTAAACGGAACTCAATTTCGAAACGCGGTTTTCACCATTGCATTTAGAAGAATGAAACGTATTCAGTATTAACATTTTAAAATACCGGATGTTTCCGGTTCCAACCAGCGGACATGATATCTCCTAAACGGAACGCAATTTCGAAACGCAGTTTTCACCATTGCATTCAGCAATACGAAACGTATTCAGTATTAACAATTAAAAATACCGGATTTTTCCGGTTTCAACCAGCGGACACGATATCTCTCCTAAACGGAACGCAATTTCGAAACGCGGTTTTCGCCATTGCATTCAGAAATACAAAACGTATTCAGTAATAACATTTTAAAATCTTTAATATGTTGTACATCAACCAACTTCTTATTTCTAATAAAGTATGTAATCAGTTGATGCATGTTCAGAACTGCGAGTAAAAGATATTTTAAATCTTGCTATATAAGTAAGTAATACAATTATGAATACTATATACTAGTTAAAAAAACATAGAAATTAAACAGTGGTGCGTCTAATGAAGAAATTTGTCTGGTATGAGTGCGTGGTCGATTTTTCTAGTGACGATTATATTTTGGTAAGCAAAAGCGGACTTTTTCGGCGTTCTCGGTCTATCCTTCTTTTCGAAATCCACGTAATATAGTCCAAATCGCTTTCTGAAAAAAGAAAGAAACAAAATGTAATATCAGCTTGAACACAAGATTTTTTTTAATGCGACAGAAGAAGCAAATATTCCGTTGCTGTTTCTGTCGAATTTTCTTCCACTGCCACGAGCCGCCGCTGGTATGAAGGCACGAACCACCAAATTGGATAGAATAGCAGCGTGCCTGAAGGACAGGATATAAAACAATCGTCATAGGGCACTAACTACCAAAGTAGTAGATAGTACCGTGCCTGAAAGACATGAAATGAAACAATCGTCTCATGTCCGTAAAATAAATAAATAAAACCATGACTGCAGAAGCGAGGGCAGACACCACGAAGAGTCCAAGACAATACAACTCGCCTGAATGATGGAAATAAAAGTGGTCAGAACAATACAGGAAAAAGCTTTCATGGCAGAAGAAGAAGAGAAGAACTGTAGAAGATGTTATAATGTGGATCAGAATCTGTCATGATAGAATAAGGAGCAAAGAACAAGAATTAAGAAGAAATCTACAAGATGTTGTAATGTGGATCAGAACCTGTCATAACAGAATAAGGAGCGAAGACCTAAGAGAAAGAAGAAATTGACAAGATGTTATAATGTGGACCAGAATATGCCATGACGGAAAAAGAAGCGAAGAACTAGGAGAAAGAAGAAATCTACAAGATGGTGTAATATGAATCAGAACTTGAAGGAAAGAGGTGGCAGATGATTTTAGCCAAAATAGCAAAGGACAGAAGAAGAAGAAGTTGACGTAGATAACCTTTCATGACAGAATAAGGAGTGAAGACCTAAGAGAAAGATGTTATAATGTGGAACAGAATCTGTCATGACAGAATAAGGAGCGAAGAACTAGGAGAAAGAAGAAATCTACAACATGGTGTAATGTATGTGTAATGATGACAGATGACCATTTAGCCAAGAGAAGAAGTTGACGTAGACTTCCCAATCGTTGGGAAGAATGATGGTCATCTACATTGAAAGAAGCGGAGATATGATTGGAATCAAGAGGCTGTAAGCGTATCTAAAGGAAGAAGAATAGGTAAAAGTTTACAGTCTGGCTTTGCGTAGGGAATTTTTTTCACACCAGAGGGCCCCTACGATAATGCAACGAACGAGCAGTGACAACCAAACGTAAATGAAAATAAGCTACTGCCGATAAAACTACTAGACGGTCCAATGGGGAACCTTAGCTTAACCCTAACCTAAGGATAAGCGCCAATCGTTGTAACCGCTAATTGGTAACTGATGACAGCTTGTCGTTCACAAATCTACACAAAAAAAAAACGTAAATGATCGACAGTTTGACAACTACTGGACTTTTATTAGTTCGAAATTTGTCCGCAAAAATGTGGCAGTATATTCAAATCAGGGCAAATTCTAACTCTAAACGGCTGCCAACATCCAAAACTCAGGGGATTTTCACTACACGAAAGTGTTGCCAACTGTCAATTTCAGCACAGGAAATTCAAACACAGCAGTCAATTTCTTTGGTAGAAAATTGAAATACGAACTCAAAGGTGCTGCAAACAAGTTTAGTTTTTGCTTCAGGTTCTACAGTATTGCCAAAAGTTATTCGAACTTCCGGTTTTGTACACAAAATGGTAAACTGCAACTCAGTAGGCGCAAAAGTGTTGCCAATTGTCGAAAATCAGGAAAAATTTAATTTAACGAAATGTTCAAAATTTTATGGTGGCAAATTCTAATTCAAAATTTATGAGGATTTTCACAAAATGTTTTGCCAACTGTAAATGTAAGCGCGGGAAATTCAAATTCAAACACAACCGTCAATTTGTTTGGTGGGAAATTAAAATACCAACTCGAAGGTGCTGCCAACAAGTTTAATGTCGGGAAATTTAAATCTGAGGTATTCATTATAGCAACGTTGTAGAGCTTTAAGATTTACAGTGTTACCAAAAATTATCCAAACTTCCGGTTTTGGACCAAAAATGATAAACGGCAGCTGTGTACGCGCAAAAGTGTTTCCAATTGCCGAAAATCTGGAAAAATGTAGTAGAGGAATATTCAAAATTTGATGGTGAGAAATTCAAATCTGGAAAATTTTAGTGGCAGAATTTTCAAAATTTGGTGATGGGAAATTCCAACCAGGAGAAATTTTAATTCAAAACGACTGTCGACTTCCAAAACTCTGGAGACTTTCACAGCGCGAAAGTGTTGCCAACAATTTCCTACAATTTCTACACGGGAAATTCAAATTCAAACGCAACCGTCAATGTGTGTGGTGGAAAATTGTAATACGAACTCAAAGGTGCTGTCAATAAGTTTACTGTTGGGAAATTTAAATCTGGGGTACATATAATGCAACATTGTAGAGCATCAAATTAGTGAGAATTGAAATCTTGGGAAATTCTAACTCAAACCGGTTGCCAACTTCCAAAATTCTGGGGATTTTCACAACTCAAAAGTGTTACCATTAGACAATTTCAGCGCGGGAAATTCAAACTCAACTGTCCATTTGTGTGGTAGGAAATTGAAATACGAACTCGAAGGTGCTTCAGGTAGAGTTTTAAGTTCTATATGTTGCCAAAAGTCATTCGTACCGGTTTCGTGCACAAAATGGTAAACGACAGCATTATACGCGCAAAAGTGTTGCCAATTGTCGAAAATTGGAAAATTTTAGTGGTAGAATTTTCGAAATTTGGTGGTGGGAAATTCCAACCAGGAGAAATTTTAACTTCCAAAACTCCAAAACTCTGGAGACTTTCACAGCGCGAAAGTGTTGCCAACAATTTCCTACAATTTCTACACGGGAAATTCAAATTCAAACGCAACCGTCAATGTGTGTGGTGGAAAATTGTAATACGAACTCGAAGGTGCTGTCAATAAGTTTAGTGTTGGGAAATTTAAATTTGGGGTACATATAATGCAACATTGTAGAGCATCAAGTTCTAGTGTTGCTAAAAGTTATCCGAATTTATGGATTTGTAAATGTCTAAATTTTATAGCTCTAAAGTTCAGTACTGTCACCAAACGAAAGTGCTACCAACTGTTAATTTCAACGCGGGAGATTCGAATTAAAACAAAAATGTCATTTTGTGTGGAGGGAAATTGAAATGTGAACTCAAACAAGTTTGGAGTTGGCAAATTTAAATCAGTCATATTCATAATGACAACAGTGTAGAGCAGTGTTTCCCAACCCTTTTTGTGCCATGCCCCACCTAAGCCCTCCTAAAATTCTTATGCCCCCTTATGTAACACATACATAATTTTTACTTTCTCCGTTACGAAGTACGAGAAAGTATTGTGACCGTGATTTTTTTTTCAAAAATTTTTTTTACGGAAATATCCGTTTTGGGGTCCCTAGATGCCATTTCAACAATTTCTGGAAATTTTTTTTGTGTCTGTGTGTGTGTGTGTCATTGTTATTCGAGAAAAAAATTTATTATTTTTTTATTTTTTTTTTCATTTTTGGTATACAATTATGAAACGCTAATAGTTACAGCAAATTTATGTTAATAATAATTGTAGAGAATGCCAAAATGAACAATTTATAAAGAATAAGTTTTTTTCGAAATCTCTTTAGTTTTTGAGTAAACTGAGTTTTTGAATTTGAAGTACATTTTTACGTCTTTCATAATTTTGACGTTTTAAACGTCAGTTTTATCCGAGTCTACGAAACGTTCGATGCACACTTAAAATATGATTTAAATTGAAAATAAACGATGGAAGCGTAAATATAAATGATACCATCAAGTCGGAGAAAGTAACATGATGGCCACATCACCATTTTTAATATTTAAAATTGAATTGTTCACTTAAGAAACTTAAATGATAGGTTTTAGAAAGAAATCACTAGGAAATTGTTAACGAAACACAGTAAGTAAATTTTCAAAACATATAATGAAAAACTGAAATTCAGATTCGAAATAATTTGAATAAATATTTTTCTATTTTTATTTAGTGAGATCCTTGCCCTTGATGCTTGCTGTACAGAGATTTTATGTTACGTTCCAATTTGGTTAGCTTCAGTCTCAAGTCTCCCCGTTGTGTTTTATCCAGACGATTTCTTTTTTTTTACCAGTAAATCATTTACAGCACTAAATCCACATTCAACTAAATATGAAGATGGAAACGGCAACAATAGTTTTCTTGCAAATTTGGTTGAATTTGGGCATTTTATTTCTGTTTCCTCATAAAGCCATGCCACCGCTCCTTTTATATTAAATAAAGTTTTGACTGACTCATCATTTTGCATTCCTGTCAGCTCTTCTTGATACTGTATATTTGATATATAAGACAAATCCAGTAACATTGGCTGCATCATCCATGTTGGAAAATCAATTTGTTCTAAATCAGAAAATCTTTCTTTTAAATCAGCCGATAGAATTTTTAGATGATCGACAATTTTGGAGCTAATGAAACTGTTCAAAGTTTTTGTTGCTAATATAATGAAGGAAAAAAAATTAAACACTTGAGATTTCGACCATTCGACCATTTTCAAACCGCCATAACTCGGCGTATTTTTAATCGATTTTGATGAATCTTTAAGAGCGAAAAACTTTAAAGTGTCTTCTTTAAAGTCATGCATGCGAACTTAAGCGTAACCCCTTACGCCCCCCTCTAGCACCCCTGTGAAAAAAAAAGTTTTTTTCAGGAAACCATGTCCAACTTTGACGATGTCTACGAAGTTGGAAAAATTTTTTCGACTCGATCCACCATAGGGGCATTAAAATTTGATCAATTCCCTATGCAGCACTCGAAGAACGAAGCTCCTACGACGATTTGGCACCAAGTTATGGGTGTTTAAAAAAACGTGCATTTTGAGGTTAACAATCAAATTGCCCCCTGTGGGGCGTGGGCCCCACGCTGGGAAACACCGGTGTAGAGCTTCAAGTTCTATAGTGTTGCCAAAAGTTATCCGGACTTCCCGGTTTAGACCTTAGTAACGCAGTCGAGCTCTAAGTTTTACACGCTTACCAACTGACATCTAAAGTTCGACATTGTGACCGAAGTTTTTAAAGTTTACATTTTCGGTGCTTTAAAATACCCAGTTTTTCGGTATCAAATGATCGGACTAAACGCCCAGATGTCGATTATCAAATGATGATAATCTCTACTTTACTTCTTGTACCTAGAAATACCTCGTGCTTGGTATCAAATAACCTAGCATGGCGCATAAATGCCAAATTTGGGATTGTTACCGCAAAAAACAGTATTGGATAACAGATCTGCTGATGTGGAAAAGTGAGAACAACTCACATTAATGCTCAAGTTTCTGGCAGAAAATTTACATTGGGCGAATTTCCAGGCAGCAAATTTGAATTAATTTTAATTAGGTACAGACTTTTTTGGCTTAGGAAGCGGCAAAATCCACTCACATTCTCAGTTTCTAAACCTGAGCCGAAGAAAACTATGTTGTGGCTCTTTATAGTATATGAAAAACTGAAATGAAGCTCTCATTGACCTCATTTCTGCCCTCCCAATTGAATGAACAAGCAATGTCAAAAATTAAAACGATACAAAGCTATTTAGCGAACGAACATATTAAAACTAATCTATGGGAGTGTACTTACGTATATCCGTCAAACCATTCAAAATTATCCATGTAACTCCAAGCCGTGTATGATGACACTCTACATTTATCTATGGTAATTGCATCCAAAACTGCTTGTAGATATCCCTGAAATTATCAAAATATAACATCGCTAGAGTAATATAATTTGGTTATAGGAAAGTACTCTATCTATGGCCCTGCACCAGGCAAAAATTTCATTAGCAGTACTTACATTATGATACTCAATCCTCTCAACATCATTAGTCGTCTCGTTCGCAAATCCAGCGTACCCATTTTCCGTAATAACAATCTCAGGATTGGAGTACTCCTTCTTGATCCAGTTCAGCAACTTCCTCAAACCCTCCGGTACCACCTTAAATATATCCCGCGCAGTGCCTTTCCATTTTGGATCGGTAGTCGCTATTACTCCGATATCGTCGATATTAGCGGGGTAAGGGGTTACGGTCACGTTAGGATTGTCTTCAACGAGGAACATTGTGTAATGATTCAGACCCAAAAAGTCGGAACTGCCGCGGATCATTTCGATTTCTGCGGGCGTGAAGCGAGGAAGGCGAGATTCTGAAAAGCCCTGCCTTTCGCTCATGGAGTCGATTCTTTTGCGCATAACTCCTGGATAGTCACCGCTTTTCGAATAAATCGGATGGACGAACCAGCCGTACTAAAAATTGCATGGTGAGATTTGTGGAGTTGAAGATTTTGAAAACACTTACGTACATCTGAAGCATTCTTTCCGCGGCTTCTTTATTTTGAGTTGAGTTTGTTTTGGGTTCGAACCATGAAGTCTCTACGGTAATGCCTACTCTACCTGTAAATAAGTCGATGGTGGTGGTAGTTTCATATAGAGATAATTTTGCCATAAACGTTATATAGCAAATATGATGAGGATGTTAATTATTGCTAAAGCTTCATCAGGAAAAGTTCCCGTCAGGTAGTCCTACGTAGAACCAACCAGCGTGGATAGTTTTTTTTATTACCAATTGATAGTGACATTTTTCAATCTAATATATAAAATTTTCTTGTCACAGTGTTTGTAACAAAACTCCTCCGAAACGGCTTGACCGACTTTTATTAAATTTTGTGTGGATATTGAGCAGGTCTGAGAATAGGACGTAAACTATTTTTAATGCCCCTAAATGATAAGGGTGGTCCACCGCAAATTTTTTATTTTTATTTTTTGGACAAAATTTTTTATATTTATTTTTTTATGATTCGGCATTAAAAAATACATACAACCCTAAATTTTCACACTTCTACCACCAACCCCTATTTTTTAATAGCGATTTTAGTACTTTAATAATTTTCTACTCTCGGCGATCGACCGCTCGATCAGTTATTCCTTTTCCATTGTTTGCGCCGACGGTTATTAATGGGTTTTAATCGGCTTACCCTGTAGATTCGTATCGATAAATGTAAATAAATAAGTAGCTAAAATTATTTAAAAAAATATAAACAAAATATTAACAGCAAATGCTGCACTGAGCTCAATTGCAACACTTGCATCCGATGAACAATTAAGTCGGCTTTAAATACATAAATTGGTGATAACGATTGATTTATAATACGAGCGCCATCTCTTGGTGGTTGGAATGTCGCTCGCGGTGGTGTTACGAATTAAAATATTCTGCGGAAGATTCTGCGCGGTTAAGAATTTTTTAAATAATTTTGCCATTTAGTTCAAATTCGTTGATTATTAAAAAAAATTATGAATATTTGAAGCAATGATTGCATGTTAGAGCGATCATGAATTTCAAAAATTAAAAAAAAAATATTTCAACTGGCGATACATGTTTTTATTAGTAACAATATTCTTCTTACATTTTTTAGCTTTAATAATTTTGTTATTTAGTTCAAATCCGTTGATTATTAAAAAAGTTATGAATTTTTGAAGCAATAATTGCACGTTAAAGCGATTATGAATTTCAAAAATTCTAAAAAAATATTTCAACTCACGATACATGTTTTTATTAGTAACAATACACTTCTTACATTCTTTAACTTTAATGATTTTGTTATTAAGTTCAAATCCGTTGATTATTAAAAAAGTTATGAATTTTTGAAGCAATAATTGCACGTTAAAGCGATCATGAATTTTAAAAATTCTAAAAAAAATATTTCAACTGCTGATACATGTTTTTATTAGTAGCAATACACTTCTTACATTCTTTAGCTTTAATAATTTTGTTATTTAGTTCAAATCCGTTGATTATTAAAAAAGTTATGAATTTTTGAAGCAATAATTGCATGTTAAAGCGATCATGAATTTTAAAAATTCTAAAAAAAATATTTCAACTGCCGATACATGTTTTTATTAGTAACAATATTCTTCTAACATTTTTTAGCTTTAATAATTTTGTTATTTAGTTCAAATCCGTTGATTATTAAAAAAGTTATGAATTTTTGAAGCAATAATTGCACGTTAAAGCGATTATGAATTTCAAAAATTCTAAAAAAATATTTCAACTCGCGATACATGTTTTTATTAGTAACAATACACTTCTTACATTCTTTAACTTTAATGATTTTGTTATTTAGTTCAAATCCGTTGATTATTAAAAAAGTTATGAATTTTTGAAGCAATAATTGCACGTTAAAGCGATTATGAATTTCAAAAATTCTAAAAAAAATATTTCAACTGCCGATACATATTTTTATTAGTAACAATACACTTCTTACATTCTTTAGCTTTAATAATTTTGTTATTTAGTTCAAATCCGTTGATTATTAAAAAAGTTATGAATTTTTGAAGCAATAATTGCACGTTAAAGCGATTATGAATTTTAAAAATTCTAAAAAAAATATTTCAACTGCCGATACATGTTTTTATTAGTAGCAATACACTTCTTACATTCTTTAGCTTTAATAATTTTGTTATTTAGTTCAAATCCGTTGATTATTAAAAAAGTTATGAATTTTTGAAGCAATAATTGCACGTTAAAGCGATCATGAATTTTAAAAATTCTAAAAAAAATATTTCAACTGCCGATACATATTTTTATTAGTAACAATACACTTCTTACATTCTTTAGCTTTAATAATTTGGTTATTTAGTTCAAATCCGTTGATTATTAAAAAAGTTATGAATTTTTGAAACAATAATTGCACGTTAAAGCGATCATGAATTTGAAAAATTCTAAAAAAAATATTTCAACTGTCGATACATGTTTTTATTAGTAACAATACACTTCTTACATTCTTTAACTTTAATCATTTTGTTATTTAGTTCAAAATAATAAAAAAAGTTACCTTTCTTAATTTTTAAGGGTTACGCACGGACGACGGCGCAGCGCAGCGGAGCCGTCGCTCGTAATTTATAAATAAATTAAAGTGGAAAAACTGATAATTTATCGAGCGTACAACAAAAATCGACGACGAAGTTCTCAATATTTTGGCAGTTTTGGCAGATTTTGGCAAATTTCCCTGAACGGTATGTATATTTCTTTACATTTTTTTTAAACACTCTAAACTCGCTACATTTTGGAATTCAAATCATCAAAATCAAGTAAGGCGTTCGGAAGTTAATCAATTTCTCAAAATCAAAAACACGGTTTTGTTGACTTTGAACATCAAAAACAACGGATTTTGGCAACTTCCTTGAACGACATGCATATTTCTTTATATATTTTTTAAAATACATTAAATTCGCTACATTTTGGAATTCAAATAATCAAAATCAAGTAAGGCGTCCGGAAGTTAGACAATTATTTTAAATCAAAAACGCGATTTTGTTGTCTTAGAATTCGGAAAACAACAGATTTTGGCAACTTTCTTTGAACAATATGTATTTTTTTAACACAGTAAATTCGCTGCATTTTATAATTTAAATCTTCAAAATCAAGTAAGGCGTCCGGAAGTTAAGCAATTTTTTTAAATCAAAAACGCGATTTTGTTGATTCTGAACTCGGAAAACAACAGATTTTGGTAACTTTCTTTGAACTATACGTATGTTTCTGTATATTTTTTGAAAATACACTAAATTCGCTACATTTTTACTTTCTCCGTTACGAAGTACGAGAAAGTATTGTGAACGTGATTTTTTTTCAATTTGTTTTTTTTTAGGAAATATCCGTTTTGGGGTCCCTAGAGGCCATTTCAACAATTTCTGGAAAAAAAAAATTGTGTCTGTGTGTGTGTGTGTGTGTGTCTGTCAAATTTATGTTAATAATAATTGCAGAGAATGCGAAAATGAACAACTTATAAAGAATAAGTTTCTTTCGAAATCTCTTTAGTTTTCGAGTAAACTGAGTTTTAGGATTGAAAGCATAATTTTTCCGTCTTTCATAATTTTGACGTTTTAAACGTCAGTTTCATCCGAGTCTACAAAACCCTCGACGTACATTTAAAATATGATTTAAATAGAAAATAAACCATGAAAGCGTAAATATAAATGATACCATCAAGTCGGAGAAAGTAACATGATGGCCACATCACCATTTTTTTAATTGAAATCATCAAAGTCAAGTGAGGCGTTCGAAAGTTAAGCAATTTTTTACTTTCTCCGTTACGAAGTACGAGAAAGTATTGTGATCGTGATTTTTTTTTCAAATTTTTTTTTACGGAAATATCCGATTTGGGGTCCCTAGATGCCATTTCAACAATTTCTGGAAAAAAAAAATTGTGTCTGTGTGTGTGTGTGTGTGTGTCTGTGCGCGCTGTATCTCAAAAAGTAAGAGAGCAATTCATATGAAACTTTCAACATCCGACTTATTTGGTAGTCTGAAGAACTGAAAAGCTTTTGGTAAAATTTTGTACACCGGAAGTGGGCGTTTACCTTAACTGTTTTTTGTTTTTTGCCAATATTTTCTTGAATATGAAAAATATCACAAAAACATTTAAACAAACTTTGAAGACAACAAAGAAATGAACATCTTTTGCTTGAAAATATTTTTTATAAAATCATTGCTATTCGAGAAAAAAATTATTATTATTTTTTAACTTTTGGTTTATAATTATGAAACGATAATAGTTACAGCAAATTTATGTGAATAATAATTGTAGAGAATGTCAAAATGAACAACTTCTAAAGAATCAGTTTATTTCGAAATCACGTTAGTTTTTGAGTAAACCGAGTTTTTGAATTTGAAGTATAATTTTTCCATCTTTCATGATTTTGACGTTTTAAACGTCAGTTTCATCCGAGTTTATACAACGCTCGATGTACATTTAAAATATGATTTCAATTGAAAATAAACCATGAAAATGTAAATGTAACACCATCAAGTCGGAGAAAGTAACATGATGGCCACATCACCATTTTTTTTAGGTGGAATCACATTTTAAAAAAGTTGAGATTTTTTTAAATTATTGATGCAGAAATACGAATTTTGGATGAGGTTTAGAAACATGGAAAAATATACAGGGTACTTAGAAAATTCAAAGAATATGCTGATCTACAGGTATATCATAGAGTTAGCATAATTTATGGGTTTTTTTTAATTCGAATCCCATTTTAAGAACGTTGTGATTTTTTTTTAAATGAAAGATGCAAAAATAACAAATTCGGTTGAAATATAACAATGTGGAAAATACACTGGGTGCTCAGAAAATTCTAAAAACTTTACAATTTACAGATGAATCTTTTTTTTTTCAGTTGGAATCTTATTTTAATAAAGTTGAGATTTTCGAAGTTAAAGATGCGTAAATACGAATTCTAGATGAGGTATAGAAACGTAGAAAAAATCGAAAATTCAGAGAACATGCTCATCTACAAATGTATCATAGATTTAGCATTATTAATTTGTTTTTTAATTCGAATCCCTTTGTGCTTTTTTTTTAATTAATGATGCAAAAAATACAAAAACTAGGGGGAGGTTTAAAAATGTGGAAAAAATATTCGGAGTTCTTGAAAAATTCTGAGAACCTGATAATTTACAGGAGTATCACCGATTTAACATAATTCATTTATTTTCTTAATTAGAATCGGTTTTTGAAGAAGTTGTCATTTGTTTAAATTAAAGATGCAAAAATATAGAACCTTTGGTGAGGTTTAACAACGTGAAATAAATATACAGGGTGCTCGGAAAATTCCAGAAACTTTCAATTTCATAGATGGATGATTGATTTAACACAATTCATTTATATTTTCAATTTGGATCACTTTTTAAGAAAGTTGTGATTTTTTTTAAATTAAAGATGCGAAAAAACAATAACTCAGGCTAGGTTTAAAAATGTGGAAAAAATATACAGAGTATTTAGAAAATTCTGATAATTAACCAATTTACAAATGTATCATTGATTTAACACAATTCGTTCGTTTTCTCAATTGGAATATTTTTTTAAGGAATTTTTCAAATTTAAGTTTCAATGGCAATAAAATTCAGTTTCTGATTTAAAAAAAATGCTGCGGTGTTGAACACATTTTTTTATTACGATGATTTATACGCTAAAATGCAGAGAATGTAGTGTATTAAAAAAAAATTCATGTCAAGTCAACGAAAATTACCAAAATACGAAATTTTCCATGTTTACAGTCTGAAGTATTTAACGTGTTTTTGATTATGATCGTGTATTTTATTTTAAGAAAGTATTGAGAAATATTCAATGTTGAGTTAACCAAAATTGCCAAAATGCAAAATTCTCCAAATTCAAAAAGTCAACAAAACACCATCACCGCGGCCGTGTGGGTTCGATTCCCATCCCAGGCGGAAGATTTTTCGGCGATCGAACAACGTATATAACAACCACGGACCCAAGTATTCGCTTGGGTCCGTGGTTGTTGTATACGTCTTACATTATTCATTTGTTCATTTATTCTCATTATTCATACAAATAAAAATACAAAAATAATAGCCGTCTGAATGGCGAAAGCCTAAGTCAAAAAAAAAACAAAACACCATTTTTGATTTTGCAAAATTGTCTAACTTCAGAACTCGTTATTTGCCCAGAATCTGAAATGTTTCAAGTTCACTGTTAACAAAATTTCTTTTTGATCTTGTTAAATTGCTTAACTTCCGACCGCGTTATTTGATTTTGATGATTTAATTTATTAAATGTGTTTTTTTTTAATTTGAAAAAAATCATGTAAAATCAACGCGACTTTGCAAATTTACAAGTTTTTTTGACCTTAGCATAGTTTAATAACATTCGGTTCTAATCTCGAAAGATTAATCATTTTTAGTATGGGTAAATTTATTATTATTATTAATCATAGAGATTTGGTCAAATAGGCAAAGTTCTGTCTTTTTTTACTTTATCTGTTACGAAGTACGAGAAAGTATAGTGATCGTGATTTTTTTTTATTATTTTTTTTACGGAAATATCCGTTTTGAGATCCCTAGATGCCATTTCAACAATTTCTGGAAAAAAAAATTGTGTCTGTGTGTGTGTGTGTCTGTCTGTGTGCGCTGTATCTCAAAAACCAATAGAGCAATTGATATGAAACTTTGAACATACGTTCTTATTTGATAATCCGAAGAACTGAAAAGCTTTTGGTAAAATTTCGTACACCGGAAGTGGGTGTTTACCTTAACTGTTTTTTGTTTTTTGCCAATATTTTCTTAGATATAAAAAATATCACAAAAATATTTAAACAAACATCAAAGACAACAGAGAAATGAATAGCTTTTACTTGAAAATATTTTTCATAAAATCATTGCTATTCGAGAAAAACATTTATTAATTTTTTTAAATTTTTGGTTTATAATTATGAAACGATAATAGTTACAGCAATTTTATGTAAATAATAACTGTAGAGAATGCTAAAATGAACAACTTATAAAGAATAAGTTTTTCCCGCAATCCCTTTAGTTTTTGAGTAAATTGAGTTTTTGAATTTGAAGTATAATTTTTCCATCTTTCATGATATTGACGTTTTAAAAGTCAGTTTCATCCGAGTTTACGCAATGCTCGAAGTACATTTAAAATATGATTTCAATTGAAAATAAACCCATGAAAACGTAAATATAAAGTCGGAGAAAGTAACATGATGGCCACATCACCATTTTTACTTTCTCTTTCTCTTTTTTTTTCAAATTTTTTTTTACGGAAATATCCGTTTTGAGGTCCCTAAATGCCATTTCAACAATTTCTGGAAACAAAATTTGTGTCTGTTTGTGTGTGTGTGTGTGTATGTGCGCGCTGTATTTCAAAAACTAATAGAGCAATTCATATGAAACTTTGAATATACGTCTTATTTGATAATCTGAAAAACTGAAAAGCTTTTCGTAAAATTTTGAACACCGCAAGTGGGTGTTTACCTTAACTGTTTTTTGTTTTTTGCCAATATTTTCTTAAATATAAAAAATTTCACAAAAACATTTAAACAAACATTAAAGACAACAAATAAATGAACATCTTTTGCTTGAAAACATTTTTCATAAAATCATTTTTATTCGAGAAAAAAATTTATTTATTTTTTTAAATTTTTGGTTTATAATTATAAAACGATAATAGTTACAGCAAATTTATGTTAATAATAATTGTAGAGAATGCCAAAATGAACAACTTATAAAGAATAAGTTTTTTTCGAAATCTCTTTGGTTTTTGAGTAAACGGAATTTTGAAATTTAAGTATAATTTTTCCATCCTTCATAATTTTGACGTTCTAAATGTCAGTTTGATCCGAGTCTACACAACGCTCGATGTACATTTAAAATATGATTTAAATTGAAAAGAAACCATGAAAACGTAAATATAAATGGCTATGATACCATCAAGTCGGAGAAAGTAACATGATGGCCACATCACCATTTTTTTAAATCAAAAACGCGATTTTGCTGACTTTGAACTTGGAAAACAACAGATTTAGGCAGTTTTAGTTGTACGCTCGTTATGACATT
Source organism: Ocypus olens (assembly GCA_910593695.2). Taxonomy (NCBI): domain Eukaryota; kingdom Metazoa; phylum Arthropoda; class Insecta; order Coleoptera; family Staphylinidae; genus Ocypus; species Ocypus olens. The sequence goes on from OU343056.1 coordinate 17,538,447, forward strand.
TACCAATTACTACGTTTCCATGGGTATCGAATCCGTTTTGAAAACTCGAATTGGTTTGAATATTGAGGCGTTTCCATGATTAGAATTGACCTCGTATCGAAATACATTACAATACTCTCGCTAGAGGGCGCGTTTAAGCGAATCTCAAAAAATACAAACATAACCTTATCGCGTTGTTTACACCGTGTTTAGATCATAACATAATACACATTTTTAGTTTACAACGCGAAATAAGCAAAATCAGCATGTGCCACTTGTATAGCTACAGTCTTCGCATGATCGTATTGAATATTCGACACTCGTGCGTTTCCATACACTAGTTTTGAATCCAAAACTCGATATAGTACAATCGTGCAGAGGTGACAGTGACTCATGCTTTTTCGATCTAATCATCGCGTCTGGATAAATATCTATACTCGTTCGCATGCTTAATAAAAACGAAATGAAATACGAAACGTATGTCGATATGTAAATTCATGGGCTAAGTCCAACGTATGTCTTTTCTCATTCTATCTATTCTAACCTGAAAATTCACGTGCTTGTATCTGGTTTTGACCGTCTCCGATTTCGATTTAGTTAAGAGCAGAATTAATTCTATCCATTTCATTAATAAAAAGGTTAAATTTAATGACCAATTTCCAGTTTTCTTTAGCGATTGCCGAAAAATACACTCGCAAAGTTTTGTCGGGAAAATATTTGCACGCTCGAGAATTTTTAAATTTCCCGCCTAGACTGAATCGAATTATTTTACGGACATACGTTTGCTAGAAACTTAATTCAGGCAACATGGAGCGATGAGTCACTGTCACCTCTGCGCGATTGTACTATACAGGGCCGATCCTACCGGAGGGCTAGAGCATGCGTGGCACGTGGGCGGCGATTAGAGGGGCGGCAAAACCGGCGAAGCCCGCGAAACGTAAGACAAAGCTGCGGATTTTGTTTCCTATGTAAATTATTCAGAAAAGGAAATATTAAAATTAAACTACGGGTTTTAAAGACTTACGCCATTGTGCTGACCAATTTGTAAAACATGAGAACAGTGCAAAGTATATTAAGTGTCTCCAAAAATGGCGGGAGTTAAAAATCCGTTTAAATAAATAAAAATCATAGACACAGAGCAACAACAACAATTTGAATTCGAGAAAAAACGATGGAGGGCTATTGTAGAAATAATGATTGCTATTGTGCACTTTTTAACAAGTCAATGTCTTGCTTTTAGACAAAGTAGTTCCAGTCTCTATAGGAGAAATAACGATTTTTTTAAAGGCAGCAGAAATGCTAGCTAAATTTGACCCCTTATTGTCAGATTATTTAAATAAAATTGAAAAATCTAAAGAGAAGTCGAAGAAGAAATCCTGCAGTGTATGCAGGGGAGGCTCGTTATATAGAGCCAAGGAGCCATGGCACTACCTGCATATAAATATTTCTTTATATATTTTTTTAAATACACCATTAATCAATTTAAAATACACCAAATTTTCTGAATTTTGGCCCCCTATAAACCAATCAAGTAACCGTCAGGATAGAGAAACAATTAGGGCGATATCTATCGCCGATATATTATAATTTCAGAACGTAGTAACATTTTCGGCAATAGATGTCGCCCTAATTGTTTTTCTATTCTAACGGTTACTTGATTGGTTTATAAGGGCATAGTCGAATTCTGTTTCTCCATGAACGACGATCGTAGTGTGCTGATGTGAGACTAATGTAGGTCCAAATCGGTCCTCAGTTATTGTCGACGGTGAAATATAATCGAAATTACACAAATGATTATGTATAGAAATAAATTAATACACGATAACACTTTAAATATAATTAGAGATGGGCAAAACTGCTATTTTTGAATCACGTTGCTACCTGTGATTGCTACTTTTTAATATCAGTGATTTTAAACCGTGATCACGGTCAGTAAACATCGTAACACCTTTTAAAATTGTGATTATTTCAAAATTAGTGAAGAAGCATTTCTAGACTGTTGCGGAAACGTAAAGTGGAATGTATTTTGAGTAAAGTATGTTGCAAATGTTTTTCTATGTCTCTGAAAAAGCTCATTTTCAAAATAACGATTTGCTCTGTTCTCGGGGAGTTATTTTAAAATCTAGACAAGAAGCATTTAAAGATTTTTGCAGAATCGTAAAATGAGATAAATTTTTAGTCATTTTAATAATATATATATATATATATAATATATATGTTTATTCACGGTATAACACCTTTTACATGAAATTAACAACAATTCAAATAGATTTTGTAAAGTTTCAATTCTAATACTTGATAATCGTTTTTTTATTTGTGTTTTACTTCTGAGAAAGCGCATATTTAGAACGATGATTTGCTCTGTTCTCGAGGGATTATTTTTAAATGAATTAATTAACGTCGAATCGTCCAGTATATTTTGAAATTTGAGAGAATTTTTAATTATTTTTTTTAGTTCGTGAAATTTGTAATTTGAAAATTGTATAGTGCTGGTTCCGTGGTATTATTTCAAAAATTATATTAAAGAAATGTCTAGTTATTCACACCGAATTTTAAAGTTAAATGAATTTTGAGTACGTTTGGGAAGTTCAGCATTTGTTTTTATTTTAATTTTTTCAGTTCATGAAAATAGTAATTTGAACATGAGAGCAGAGAAAAATGGAGTATAAAGTAATAATAAAGCGTTTTAGATTTACAAAATACGTTTGGCATTATTTTTATACTTTAATTTCTTCAATTTTCTTCAACCATATAGAATTTTAAGTTAGAATAAAGTTGGTAGAGTGACCAACTGGTGCTATTTTACGGGGTGAGTAGGCCATATTTTGTTGCCCACGCACCTAGTTTTTCACCAATGAATAAATTAATCAAAAGATAATTAAATCTTGATTATTATCATTCATAAGCAGAATAGTGCCAAATTTACGATTTTCAAAAAATTTCTCTATAAAGAAAAGATTAGAAAATCAAGATTTTCAAGTCTAGTCGTTATACGTTCTAAAAATCGAATCCTCAATGTTTGGTTCTTTAAAACGTATAGCGACCAAACGTGTTAAACACTGCAAATCTTGTTTTAAGCGCTTTTTTCTCGTTTTAGAGACTTTTTTTTGATCATTGAAACGTCTAAATCGAGACATTTGTGTGTTAAATTTTTGTAAAAGGTGTTTGTCGATTTTTGAAAATAGCACTTCCAAATATGTTGGACAATTTTAATAATGCAAGCTTTAAAATGTGGAAAAAATCATTCAAGAAAAATATAAATGATTTTTATATTATTTTTTTTGTTATTAGATAGTGTTTGCCGGTGAATTTTTCGAAGTTTATAACTTGCAAACGCGTTGGATGATCTCCATTGATTGAAAACTAAAATTTCTACAAAAAATTGTTAAGAAACTTGTTTGTAAAATGTGTAAAAAAAATGTTCAAAAACAAGGTTTCTGAGTCCAGAAGTTTAGAAACGTATATTAAGTAACTTTTTAAAGTATAATACCCAAACGTGTCAGGTGATCTCGATTATTTGAAAACCCAAATGTGCCAACATTTACGGGCTTTGAAAAATGGTTAAGAAAATTTTCTATAAAATTGGTGAAAAATGTCAAAAAATCACAGTTTGGGTAACAATTACAATTTTACGTAGCAATTACGTTTGAAGTAGCAATCACTGTTTAATTAGCAGTCACAGTTTGGCTGACAGTCGCAATCACAGTCACGGTGAAATTCAGTAACGACCTGTGATTTTTTAGTATCAATGAAAAATCACAGGTACGTGAAATATCACCCATCCTTAAATATAATGAATTTATCAACAATTATCAGCCACAAAACTATTCAATTATCAATAAGTTTAGTGCTGAGGACAGGGGCGGCTCGTTATACAGAGCCAAGAAGAACCTGCAGTTTCAAGCTTAGCAATAATTTTTAATTAACTCTTAAAAAACTTTTTCGTCAGTTATTTTGGTCCAGGAAGATAAATCGTTCTTTCTTTCAAATGATGGGGGGGGGAGGGTATATTGTATAACTGGCTCTACCATCAACATGTTCCGGTGGCACTGTGTCAACTTGAATGTAAATAATTAAAATTTAAAACCGTAATAGCTAGGATTCACCATCAGGGCAACATCTATTATCTTAACATTCGACAATTTCCTTGACTGAATGGAGAAATCCACAGACAATAAGAAACCATAAACTAGCGACAATTATAACTAGTTTCCCCGTGCAACAACCGAGCACCAGTTTCAATCTTATTAGATCTCATCAGGTCAATATAGACGCTGACAGAGAAACGGTTTTTCACTATGGAGTTGTAACCCCAAGTATTCGTAATAAATAGATACACCATTAGGGCGACTTCTATTGTCATAACGTTGCACAAATTATTTAATTGAAACAATATTTAAAAAAAACGTAAATGCAAAAAATCGCGAACATTTCGTTTTGTAACAAAAAGTTACGTATTATATGTAATTGAAATTATACATATTCTTGATAATAAGTTACTTTTTGGTGTCTTATTACTAAAATAGTAAACACGCAACCCCCAAGATATGCACTTGAGGGGGCGGCCAACACACCATTTGCACGCGGACGGCCAAGGGTACAGGATCGGCCCTGACTCGATACGATCCCAGAAATTTACCGTATCGACCTTGAAATTAAATACGGTTTCAATACGCTTTGAAGAGTGTTTCCATGCGGTATTCAAACTGAATCGAGTTTTCAAAACGGTTTCAATACTGTATGGAAACGTAGTAAATGTTTGTCACTTATACTTACCTCTTATTTATTCGGGCGCTTGGTGTTCTACGCGGCCGATACTATTTTTAGATCTTGACTCGTAAAAAACCAACCATAGACAGCAAACATAATTAACAAGCATACATACATTTACGAAAATGCATATATTAAATTAAAGGAGACTTGTGAAAATTTAGCAGAGGAGACAACGGAAGAAAGTACGAGCTTGCTTTCTTTTAGCCTCCTCCTACGAAACTTCACGAATTGCCGCAATCAAAATTAACTAAAACGCACCTTTTTGCTTCCGTTTGAATTCATCCTTATAGATATGATAAGCCTTAGCGTGAGCCAGGATAAGGGTGTGTCCGGCCAAATACGGAGCGGTACCGTCTATTTTCTTGAACGGAGCCAAAATCCCCGAACCGTACCCCAACTGCGCAATTTCCGACGGCTCGTTGATCGTAATCCAGTTCTTAACTCGATCTCCGAATTGTTGGAAACACACCCTCGCAAACTCGGCGAAATAATTGGCCAGCCGGATATTGGTCCAACCTCCGATATCTTGAAAGTCTATCGGCAAGTCCCAGTGGTAAAGGGTGACCATCGGTTCGATTCCGTTTTGCAACAGTTTATCAATTAACTCGTTGTAATATTTCACGCCGGCTGGGTTGAGGCTGTTCTTGTGCCCGTTCGGCAGAATTCTGCACCAAGATATCGAAAACCTGTAGAAGTCGACTTTTAACTCGATCAGATTTTTAATGTCCACGTCGATTTTGTTGTAGGCGTCGCACGCTATATCTCCATTGGATCTGTCTCCTATTAAATCGGGGAAGGTGTGTGTGTAGTAATCCCAAATATTCACAGATTTACCTGGAAATTTTGAGTTATTTATAAATATGATTTCAAATGATTGCGAGCGTACCATCTACATTCCAAGCACCTTCGATTTGGTACGAGGCTGTGGCCACGCCAAATTTGAAGTCTGGTGGAAAAGACTGCATCGATACTCTGTTGATCAGGAGGCATAGTAAAATTGGTAAGTGAAAGGGATTTTGATTCTTCATTGGTAAGTGCTCTAAAATGGTTAATAAGTTAATTATTAGTTATAGACAATGGCGCAACAACTAGATTTAATTTTTCATAACATAAACTACAAGCAAGATACGTCTATTATTTTTTGGAATGTCAAAAATACGTTATTTGCAAATTTTATTTCTTCATACAAGATTAACTTAGAAAATTATTCTAAAATGAAATGTGAAACTTTAAACTGTAAATGTTATTATTAAAATGAAAAAACCAGAAAACATTTTGACAAGACAGAATTTTTTTAATCAGGTGGTGTACATTTCACTCACTCAAAATCGAGTTCAGAGTGCTACCATTTTGTTTACAAGCAAGGTGCATCAATTATCTTTCAGTACGTCAAAAATACGTTATTTCTAAGCAAATTTGAGAATTTTGAAGCAAATTCCGCGGGCGATAATTTTTCTAGAATTTTTTTAATCAGGTGGTCACATTTCACTCACTCAAATGCGAGTTCAGAGTGCTGCCATTTTGTTTACAAACAAGGTGCATCAATTATTTTTTTAAACGTCAAAAATATGTCATTTCTGAGCAGATTTGGAAAATTTTAAGATAATTCCAAGTGCGATGATGATCAATTAGAATTGATGACAGAGTAATGACATGCGGATTGCGTCGTTTATTTTTCATATTGGTAAGATACTTTCAAAGTCGTGATTGCTCTTCAAGGCAACACAATAACAGGATAAATACAGCAAATGATTTATGGTAATTAAAGATAATTGAACATGCTCAAATAACTGATTCCTGCAAACTTATTTAAATATTGATGATGCTATCTGTGTAAACACTCATTTGACGCGAAAAAACTTCTTGATTCGTACATTTCAATAACCTAAATTCAAATTGTTATTTTGATTACGGTCTTACTACCTATTCCTGTGGACTTTCGTTGGATGGAGGCACATGTTTTTTTATCAATATTGTTGTTGTTTATGATTGAGGAGGTTTTTCCAAAACTTGACTATACCACTTTCGGCAGAACTGATTTTTTTTTTCTATTTTGTCAAGAGACAAAAAAATTGTAGATTGAAACCCTCCATTTAAATCAAGTTTTAAAATAGAAAAATGTAGAAGCATTAAAAAGTTCGGATGCAAATTATTATAAGAGTTGATTTTTTCACCCCCGTGTAATAACATTTTGGGGTTACAAAATCGTCAAAAAGTGCCATTTTATTAGGAACAGTTATCTGCCAAATTTAGTTCTTCTAAATTCTGGCGCAAATCGTAAAATTTTTCTGAGACCCAACATCTTTTGCATGCATTTTTTCCATTGAAAAAAACGGCGAAAATCATGTAATAACCAAACAAATTTGTTTCGGAAAAATAATTACGTTAAACGCTTTTTCCCAGAACGGTCATGAATTTTTTCAAATTTTTCTGAGAGCCAATATTTTTTGCAGGCATTTTTGTTACTATTGAAAATCAAGAAATGACCAAAATTTTTTTTTTCGGAAAAATAATTATTCTACACGCTTTTACCCGTCATGGAAAGTGCATTTCAAGACATTCAACTTCCTTAGAACATTAGCACAAGTTATCTGTTTTCGTTCCTATTCTCCTGATACAAATTATGAAAATTTTTCGAAATTAATCATTCCTGGCGCAAATCGTAAAAGTTTTCTGAGACCGAACATTTTTTGCATGAATTTTGTTTGCGAAAATCATGAAATGACCAAAAAAATTTTTTCGAAAAAATATTACTCTGGACGCTTTTACCCGTAATTAAGAACCATCATGATTTTTTTCAAATTTTTCTGAGAGCCAACATTTTTTGCACGCATTTTTTTCTTAAATAATACTATGAGAAAAAAACGGCGAACATCAAGAAATGACCAAAAAATTTTTTTTTCAGAAAAATAATTGCTCTACACGTTTTTGCCCGTCATTAAGAAACGTCATGAATTTTTTCAAATTTTTTTGACCAACATTTTTTGCAGGCATTTTTTTCCTGACTGGAAAAAACTGCGAAAATCAAGAAATGACCAAAAAAATTTTTTTTTAATAATTACTCTACATGCTTTTACCCGTCATTAAGAAATATTTTGAATTTTTCTGAGATCCAACATTTTTTGCATGCATTTTTTTCCTCTGTGAAAAAAAAACGGCGATAATCATGAAATGACCAAAAAATTTTTTTTCGAAAAAATAATTGCTCCGCACGTTTTTGCCCGTCATTAAGAAACGTCATGAATTTTATCGAATTTTTTTGACCAACATTTTTGCAGGCATTTTTTTCCTGACTGGAAAAAACGGCGAAAATCAAGAAATGACCAAAAAATATATATTTTTTTAAATAATTACTTTTTCCCGTCATTAAGACATTTTTTAGATTTTTTTGAGATCCAACATTTTTTGCATGCATTTTTTCCTGTGTGAAAAAAAAACGGCGATAATCATGAAATGACCAAAACATTTTTTTTCCGAAAAATAATTACTCTACACGCTTTTACCCGTTATGGAAAGTACATTTCAAGACATTCAACTTCCTTAGAACATTAGCACAAGTTACCTGTTTTCGTTCCTACTCTCCTGATACAAATTATGAAAATTTTTCGAAATTAATCATTCCTGGCGCAAATTGTAAAATTTTTGCATTAATTTGTTTTGCGAAAATCATGAAATGACTAAAACATATTTTTCGGAAAAAATATTACTATGCACGCTTTTACCCGTAATTAAGAACCGTCATGAATTTTTTGAAATTTTTTTGACCAACAGTTTTTGCATGAATTTTTTTGCGCAAATCATGAATGATCAAAAAAATTTTTTCGGAAAAATTATTACTCTGCACGCTTTTACCCGTCATTAAGAACTGTCATAAATTTTTTCAAATTTCTCTGAGAGTCAACATTTTTTGCAGGCATTTTTTTCCCGACTATGGAAAAAACGGCGAAAATCAAGAAATGACCAAATATTTTTTTTTCGGAAAAACAATTACTCTACAAGTTTTTGTCCATCATTAAGAATCGTCATGAATTTTTTCATTTTTATTTCTGAGAGCCAATATTTTTTGCATGAATTTTTTTCCCGAGTTACACAATGGAAGAAAAACGACGAAACATTTTTTTTCCGAAAAATAATTACTCTACACTCTTTTACCCGTTATGGAAAGTGCATTTCAAGACATTCAACTTCCTTAGAACATTAGCACAAGTTACCTGTTTTCGTTCCTACTCTCCTGGTACAAATTATGAAAATTTTTCTAAATTAATCATTGCTGGCGCAAATTGTAAAATTTTTCTGAAAATTCATTTTTTTTGCGAAAATCATGAAATGACCAAAAAATTTTTGCGGAAAAAATATTACTCTGCACGCTTTTACCCGTAATTAAGAATCGTCATGAATTTTTTGAAATTTTTTTCAACAACATTTTTTGCATGAATTTTTTTTTGCGCGAATCATGAATGATAAAACAAAAAATTTCGGAAAAATTATTACTCTGCACGCTTTTACCCGTCATTAAGAACTGTCATACATTTTTTCAAATTTTTCTGAGAGCCAACATTTTTTGCAGGCATTTTATTCCCGACTATGGAAAAAACGGCGAAAATCAAGAAACGACCAAACATTTTTTTTCGGAAAAATATTTACTCTACACACTTTTACCCGTCATTAAAAAAATTTTCAAACTTTTCTGAGATCCTATATTTTTTGCATGCATTTTTTTCCTGAATAATAACTATGAAAAAAAAATGGCGAACATCAAGAAATGACAAACATTTTTTTTTCGGAAAAATAATTACTCTACAAGTTTTTGTCCATCATTAAGAACCGTCATGAATTTTTTCATTTTTTTTTTCTGAGAGCCAATATTTTTTGCATGAATTTTTGTCCTGAGTTACACAATGGAAGAAAAACGACGAAAATCATGAAATGACCAAAACATTTCTTTTTAGAAAAATAATTACTCCACACGCCTTTACCCGTCATTAAGAAGCGTCATGAATTTTTTCATTGTAGAGAAGTTGTAGAGAATGCCTTATAAAGAATTATTTTTTTTCGAAATCTCTTTAGTTTTTGAGTAAACTGAGTTTTATAGTATAATTTTTCCATCTTTCATAATTTTGACGTTGTAAACGTCAGTTTCATCCGATTCTACGAAACGCTTGATGTACATTTAAAATACGATTTAAATTGAAAATAAACCATGAAAGTGTAAATATAAATATTACCATCAAATCTGAGAATGTAACATGTTTTTAATTTAAGAGGTATGACACAAAATTTCTAATATAATCGTTTTCTCAATAACTGTAAGGTATGCAAAAAAATAGTTAGATAGTTATCTGTGTGGTCTTCATCGAAGAATTCAGTGGGATGCTTATTTTTTAATTTTAATTTTTAATTTTAAGAGTTATGACACAAAATTGCATTTTTTAATGGAACACCCTGTATACTTTTACGTCATTAAGTAGAACTTTACATTGATATAACATGGTTGATAAAAATTCATGTGCTTATTTTTTTAATTTGATTTTTTACACAAAATTTCTTTCTTATTAATTTACATGAGTTTGGTGAACATTTCAAGTCAATATCTCAATAAATGACGACAGTATAGCTATTATATTTATTCTATGTAAGTTGAAAGATGTCTTGATTTACTCATTGACAAATTTTCAAAAGCGTTTTTTCGAAGCGGTACCCAAAATTTCTCTAAAACCACTGAACCGATTACTTTGAATTTTTTTTGTGGCTATTCTGTGGATAATTATCTAGTCTTTGTAGTAGGATTTTTTTTCCTTTTTACTTAGTTTTTTTATGTGCAAAATTAGAACTAATTGTTGTATCGAAAATCGCCATGTTATGTTCAGACGCCGCCTTTTTGTCGAAAATCTATATTTTCAAAATCGGCTACGATAAAGACTACATTATAATATCTAGTTTAATAATCTTTTTGGTTTTTTGTTTGCGATAATTTTTGAAGAAACGCCGATGGGTTTCAAGCTCATTACTACTGTTCCGTTTTCTGAATTTATATGAATCAATAGATTTTAATTGGTCTTCAAAATGGAGCTAAGCGGGCTAGTAATAATAAATACAGTTTATTAAAACTCATAAGAGCTACAAATGGCCATCGACCGATCCCCAAGCGGGCTATTATTACGTAAATCCTGAAAATAATTATGACTTGTTTTTATGTTTTTTTGCGGCGTTCCGAAAAAAATACCATAATACCGAAAATTTGGGATTTTTTTTAAATTAAATAAATTGAAAGTATTCCTGAATGAAAAAATGGTGATGTGGCCATCATGTTACTTTCTCCGACTTGATGGTATCATTTATATTTACGCTTCCATGGTTTATTTTCAATTTAAATCATATTTTAAGTGTGCATCGAACGTTTCGTAGACTCGGATAAAACTGACGTTTAAAACGTCAAAATTATGAAAGATGGAAAAATGTACTTCAAATTCAAAAACTCAGTTTACTCAAAAACTAAAGAGATTTCGAAAAAAACTTATTCTTCATAAATTGTTCATTTTGGCATTCTCTACAATTATTATTAACATAAATTTGTTGTAACTATTAGCGTTTCATAATTGTATACCAAAAATGAAAATAAAATAAATAATTTTTTTTCTCTAATAACAATGATTTTATGAAAAATATTTTGAAGCAAAAGATGTTCATTTCTTTATTGTCTTTAAAGTTTGTTTAAATGTTTTTGTGATATTTCTCATATTTAAGAAAATATTGGCAAAAAACAAAAAACAGTTAAGGTAAACACCCACTTCCGGTGTACGAAATTTTACCAAAAGCTTTTCAGTTCTTCGGAGTATCAAATAAAACTTATGTTCAAAGTTTCATATCAATTGCTCTATTAGTTTTTGAGATACAGCGCGCACAGACACACACACACACACACAGACACACACACACACACACACACACACACACACAGACACAATTTTTTTTTTTCCAGAAATTGTTGAAATGGCATATAGGGACCCCAAAACGGATATTTCCGTAAAAAAATTTTTTGAAAAAAAAATCACGATCACAATACTTTCTCGTACTTCGTAACGGAGAAAGTAAAAAATGGTGATGTGGCCATCATGTTACTTTCTCCGACTTGATGGTATCATAGCCATTTATATTTACGTTTTCGTGGTTTATTTTCAATTGAAATCATGTTTTAAATGTACATCGAGCGTTGTGTAAACTCGGATTAAACTGACGTTTAAAACGTCAAAATTATGAAAGATGGGAAAATTATACTACAAATTCAAAAACTCAGTTTACTCAAAAACTAGAGGGATATAGAAAAAAACTTATTCTTTATAAGTTGTTTATTTTAGCATTCTCTACAATTATTATTAACATAAATTTGCTGTAACTATTATCGTTTTAGAATTATAAACCAAAAATGAAAAAAAATTAATAAATTTTTTTCTCGAATAAAATTGATTTTATGAAAAATGTTTTCAAGCAAAAGATGTTGATTTCTTTGTTGTCTTCAATGTTCGTTTAAATGTTTTTGGATATTTTTCATATTTAAGAAAATATTGACAAAAAACAAAAAACAGTTAAGGTAAACGCCCACTTCCGGTGTACGAAATTTTACCAAAAGCTTTTCAGTTCTTCAGATTATCAAATAAGACGGATGTTCAAAGTTTCATATCAATTGCTCTATTAGTTTTTGAGATACAGCGCGCACAGACAGACACACACACACACACACAGACACACACACACACAGACACACACACACACAGACACAAAATTTTTTTTTCCAGAAATTGTTGAAATGGCCTCTAGGGACCCCATAACGGATATTTCCGTAAAAAAATTTTTTGAAAAAAAAATCACGATCACAATACTTTCTCGTACTTCGTAACGGAGAAAGTAAAAAAATAATCAAACGGATATTATTTGTAACTTCATTTCATAATTTTAAAAATTAATGTTTGAAATCCTAAAAACCGACATTAGTTTTTCTCTACATAAACCTGACCCCAACAAACACAATGAACGTACAAACACGTAAACTTCTAATTTAGCAATTTTAATCAATTTTCCACAGACACACTTTCATGAAATGCTTACCTTTTCTGTTGTAAACAAATGTTGCAATCGGCAATTGCGCTTTTCTTGTTTGAGTGGTTGCAATGTAAATGGGAAACCCAAACGAGTTACAATGCAGTTTGATCATTTCCATGGTTTATTTATAAATAATTATCTCATCGGATAATATTTGTTTACCGCCTTTTTCTTTATGATACAATAACAATTTTGTCGCATCGCGATAAAATTTTTTGATCTCCAGTTTCCATTGTGAGATAAAATAAGGTTTTTAAAAATTCAAAGATATCCGAGGTTAAAGTGATATTGATACGAAATAAGATGTTTCTCGTTGCAATTATTAATATTTAAATGCAATAAATTTCATTTGCAATTTGTCACGACAAGAACTAAAAGACAGAATATTCACTATAAAGTGAAAAATTCGTGATACCAGCAAAGTGTTTAATTCAACCTCCTTAGTAGAAGACGGAAGTAGGCGCCGGCAGGTCGATAGCCCACTTGTATTAATTTAATTACCATGGTATCTATTATATTGTTATATAAAAAAAAAATGGCAAAAATCGTGAAACTTTGAAATCATGAAAAAAGTTTTTTTTTGGGAAAAATAATTAGTCTACACGCTTCTTCGCGTCATTAAGAACCGTCATGAATTTTTTTAAATCTTTCTGCGAATGGAAAAAAATACCGAAATCGTGAAACGTTGAAATCATGAAACGTTGAAATCATGAAAAAAAATTCTAGGAAAAATAATTACTCGACACGCTTCTTCGCGTCATTAAGTAGTCATGAATTTTTTCAAATTTTTCTGAGACCCAACATTTTTTCCTGAATGGAAAAATAGTCAAAATAATGAAAAAAAAATCTGTGAAACATGATTACTCGACACGCTTCTTCGCGTCATTAAGAACCGTCATGAATTTTTTTCAATCTTTCTGAGACCCTACATTTTTTCATGCATTATTTTCCTGAATGGAAAAAATTGCCAAAATCGTGACACGTTGAAATTATAAAAAAAAAATTCTGGGAAGAATAATTACTCTACACGCTTCTTCACGTCATTAAGAACCGTCATGATTTTTTTCAAAACTTTCTGAGACCCAACACTTTCTTCCTGAATTGGAAAAATGGCCAAAATCGTGAAACGTCGAAATCATGAAAAAAAAATTTCTGGAAAAAATAATTACTCTACACGCTTCTTCACGTCATTAGATTCAGTCATGAATTTTTTCAAACCTTTCTTTCCTGACTGGAAAAAATGGCCAAAATTGAGAAACGTTAAAATCATGAAAAAAAAATTTCTGGGAAAAATAATTACTCTACACGCTTCTTCACGTCATTAAGTACAGTCATGAATTTTTTCAAATCTTTCCGAAACCCAATATTTTTACTTTCTCCGTTACGAAGTACGAGAAAGTATTGTGATCGTGATTTTTTTTTCAATTTTTTTTTACGGAAATATCCGTTTTGGGGTCCCTAGATGCCATTTCAACAATTTCTGGAAAAAAAATTGCGTCTGTGTGTGTGTCTGTGTGTGCGTGTGTGTGTCTGTTTGTGCGCGCTGTATTTCAAAAACTAATAAAGAAATTGATATGAAACTTTGAACATACATCTTATTTGATAATCTGAAGAACTGAAAAGCTTTTGGTAACATTTCGTACACCGGAAGTGGTTGTTTACCTTAACTGTTTTTTGTTTTTTGCCAATATTTTCTTAAACATGAAAAATATCACAAAAATATTTAAACAAACATTGAAGACAATAAAGAAATGAACACCTTTTCCTTAAAAACATTTTTCGTAAAATCATTTTTATTCGAGAAAAAAATTTATTATTTTTTTTAATTTTTAGTTTATAATTATAAAACGATAATAGTTCCAGCAAATTTATGTTAATAATAATTGTAGAGAATGCAAAAATGAACAACTTACAAAGAATAAGTTTTTTTCGAAATCTCTTTAGTTTTTTAGTTTTTGTGTAAATTGAGTTTTTATATTTGAAGTATAATTTTTCATCTTTCATAATTTTGACGTTTTAAACGTCAGTTTCCTCCGAGTTTACAAAGCGCTCGATGTACATTTAAAGTAAGATTCAAATTGAAAATAAACCATGAAAGCGTAAAAAATAAATGATACCATCAAGTCGGAGAAAGTAACATGATGGCCACATCACCATTTTTTAATTGCATTTTTATTTTTCTCAAGAGTTTTCAATGTTTTACCAATGTTTTTAGTTTTGTTACCCTAATTATTAATTTTAATGTTGTTTAATTGTTGATTTATATTTTCGAGTTTTTTGGTCCAAGTTTTTGATTTTTTTGCCCTATAATTTAGATTATGCAGACTGAATTTTTGATATTTTTAGCCTGTACTTAGTTTTTGTATTAATTTTAGGTTATTTATTTAATTTGAAATTTTTTGTTTTAGTGGTTGTTTTAAGATAAAACTAATGTACTTTGATATTTCGATTGAAAATACAGACTGCGCGATTTGTGTTTAAGGAATTACTTAATTTTCAAATATTTCGATTCGATTTTGGATTTTTTTTTCGAAAATTTTTAAATCAAAAAACTAATTTTTGCAGTCAATTAAGTTTTTTTAGTAATTGTTAAATATAATATTTTGGCCCGGAATGAAACTGATCACCCGGTATAACTGGAGCTGTTTGGAAATTATGAAAAAAAATACGAACAATTTTAAGTAGTTAATTAGCAATGCTTTCCGAGAAATTATTATAATTATTTGGAGGATACCACAGCACGATTCAATATTTTTCTAATTTTTACTTTCTCCGTTACGAAGTACGAGAAAGTATTGTGTGTGAAAGTATTGTCGCACTGTCTGTGCGCGCTGTATCTCAAAAACTAATAGAGCAATTGATATGAAACTTTTAACATACGTCTTATTTGATAATCTGAAGAACTAAAAAGTTTTTGGTAAAATTTCGTACACCGGAAGTGCGTGTTTACCTTAACTGTTTTTTGCCAATGAAAAATATCACAAAAACATTTAAATAAAAATTGAAGACAACAAAGAAATGAACATCTTTTGCTTGAAAATATTTTTCATAAAATCATTTTTATTCGAGAAAAAAATTGTTATTTTATTTTTTTTATTTTTGGTTTATAATTATAAAACGATAATAGTTACAGCAAATGTATTTATTTTTATTTATATACTTATAAAGAATAAGTTTTTTTCGAAATCCCTTTAAATTTTGAGTAAACTGAGTTTTTGAATTTGAAGTACAATATTTCCATCTTTCATAATTCTGACGTTTTAAACGTCAGTTTCACCCGAGTCTACGAAACGTTCGATGGACATTTAAAATATGATTTAAATTGAAAATAAACCATGGAAACGTAAATGTAAATGATACCATCAAGTCGGAAAAAGTAACATGATGGCCACATCACCATTTTTTTGTACCATGTACATATTTTCGAAAAAACAGAGTTATGAAACTGATGCGTGAGATTCATGATTCAGCGAAGGCAACTTCTTTTGTGCAAATTCCGAAATCTTAGCGGCGCGCCTTCTCTAATCCCAGTGTTGTCAGATTGGGGAGGTTTTCTCCAAAATGGGAGTAAATTAAGGTTTTGGTGTGTATTTTGAGGAACTACAATCGATGGTGTATTTTTTGGGGTGGGTATTTTATGCGAGGGGTATTCTGGGGAGTTTTTGTGAAATATTTGGGGAAAATTAAATCTGGCAACACTGTTCTGGTCTGACCAGTTAACAATGCTTATTAACTCTCACCTGGGAATGGATATATGGAAGGGGTGGTGGAATTTAAATATAAACTGTAAAAATAAACTACGTTCCGCCCTTCGCGGAAGACACTGATGACTGGAGCTCCGGGGGTATATATTATAATTATAATTACATACACAATAATTAGTTTACTATCTTTTTTTTTGAGACAAATTGTGTTAATTATACGGTCATAAAAATTACCATGCACCATTTAAGCTAATGTGTACGCGAAGGATTTAAATACCGAAACGCTTATCACGCGGATTAGCATTTAATTTCGCGCCCCCAAACGATAATTAGCGCAAACACGGCGATGTGCGTTTTATTTGGCCGGAATTCGTCATCGTTAACTTAATTTTAATTAAAACTATGCTGTAAGGCAAAAGGCTAACAGGCCAAAGCAATTACCGAGCTCTTCAGCATATTAGGACACTTTTTATTTCTCTTAGCTTTCAGGAACGATTCAATTATTCTACTACACCCGGACAAATTACATTTTATATGGAGTTTAATTTAAAAACAGTAGTTTTGTCGAATTGAAAGGCGCCAACTGTTTATTGCTGGCAGAATCAACAATTCGTGTACACAAACCTTGGACAAAGGCGGAAAACGGAGTCAATACGGGACTCGTTAAAACACTGCGTTTGTATGGAAAGAGTTGTACATTGTATTTCGAACTTTAATAAACTGTACCGCGTGAAAAGTAAAACCTATCAGGCTTCCAATAACTAAATTCAAAGGTGGACACCTTTTGATATATGGGGGCAGAGAATTAAAATTTTATGAAAAACCTCTGCGATCATTTAAAATAGCTGCCTTATACGTAGATTAACAAAAAAATGAGAAACATGTCAAGCTGCCTTTTTATATGCGGTAATGACTTTATACTTCTGTATGTAGCAATGATAATGGGGATGCGCAAGCTAGGCGACATGACGGTATACTGATGATATTGTCATTGGCATCACTTTACTGTCATGTCGCCTATAGTGTGCGCATCTCCATTGTCTAGAGAGTGACTAATTGCCGCGTCATCAGTGGGTGCATACCCTTGATGTACTTTAATGGGACACGTTTTCAAGAATAATTTTATATACATGTCAAATACAATGAAATCACCAACCGGCTGATTTGATTCCCTGCAAGGAATGCATCTCCGGTAGTTTTTGATGGAGATGAAAAAGGGGAATTAGATCAGCCTTGGACGCGGAGACATTTCATTACACCTATCCTCCTTGACAGTTTTATTGGCTAATCCATTGGGCATTCGTTTACTGTTCAGGACAGCTTTCAATCCGATACTTAGCACAGCTTTCAACAGACTTTTCCCCGGCAAACATAAACGTCGTGTTTATTCCTCTGTGCTACGTTACTGCCGACCTCTTATTCATTATTTATGACGCCGCAGAATATCAACAAAGGTCGCAGGATAATAAGATTACTACAGTGGTAATAATTTAATACGAAACGAGCCTTTCCTTTCGTTAGGTAAACAATTTTAATACATGGAAGTCTATAAAGAACATGTGAACTTCTCTGTTATCCCTCTGGCTGTTTTCCTAGCGTCTATGCTAATCCTTAAGGTACAACCGCAAAATTTAAAGTTGTTAATAATCTACCGTTGGTTTGATAACGGACGCCAGAAACTAAACAATTCATTTATTAAAGACAAAATTACATTTCAGATTAAGGGTCAAAGGAGAGAGAGTTCCATATAATGTTTCTTAATTTTATTAAATTAATACTTTTGATAGTTACTTATTACAGTTAATATTATAAATGGTAGGAGGAATAAGAAAAATTAATACTATGAAATAATATCTTTACTATAAAATAAAGAAACGTTTAAGAGTATCGCAAGGTGGCGGCACTCCGAGCCTGGTACAGGGTATTTGCGACCAGTCGTTTATTAAAGGGTCTCTATGTTGTTTTTAGCGCATGCTTTATTAACAACAGTCAGGTGAAAGCAAGGCGTTAAAAAATACCTGAGTAAGCTATGGCGACCCCATATGAGGTAGTGATCATGAAACTGATGCAGTGGCGTAGCTAGCCCTGTGGGGGCCCTGTATCAAACTTTCTTAGGGGGGCCGTTTAAAAAAAACAGTAGCATAAACAAAGTTTTACCTCTCAGCCACAGAACTATACATATTAAAAAACTTAACGAAGCGAATAGAAAAAAAATGTAATGGTTAAAAATGTAGTTTTCTTGCTTTTCTTTCAGCAAGCGTATTTATAATATCATCCATAGAAGAAGAAGATTTTAGTTTTGTAAGTTCTTCTTTTTCTATTGATAATACTGATAAATTAGATAGCCTTTCTTGTCCCATATAGTCCGAAGATAGTTTTTTATTAGTTTTAGTTTGGAAAAGCTTCTTTTAGCTGGTGCGGTTGTAACGGGAAGGGTCAAAAATAATAAGCATCCTGTTATAACCTCGGAAAAACTGGAGGCGAGGCTATTAAAATTTATTAATATCAATTCTGCGAGTTCTTTAATGGTATGAATTTTCTGAATTTCTGATTTCAAGCAGCTTTTTAAAGCATCATCTTTGAAATCACTTTGGTATTTACTAGCCAGTTTTGCTGCTCCCTTTTTTATTAGTTCGTTTGAAAAGGAAAGCAGTTTATCGGGTTGTAAAATTTAGAATAAATTATTTAGATCACAGAAGCTCTGAAATGTTTTTTTGTTTGAGAAATCAATATATCAACACAGCAATAATATATATTGACTCTAAAATACTAGATTCTAGATCAGAATTCTCTCATCCTCTGACAACTCATCAAAAAATCGGTTCTTTATCCTTCGTCGTTTATTTTTAAGAAGGGGTTTTATATCCCATTCCTTTGCTAAATCAGAGGACTCCTTTAACAAACATTTGAATGAATTTGAGCTTCTTATTTCTATGAGTCTGTCCAGAAGATTATTTAATAAAATACTGGCTTTTTGCAAATCATAACTTTCGTGCTGTAGGGCTTTAGATACAGGGTTTATGGTTTCAAACAGCTGAGAAAAAAAGTTACAAACACTATAAAATCGTAACTTTGTAATATATTTATGATATTTTGACATTCGTCACGTTCGTCTTTCTTTGTTGAAATTAAATTTAATTGATACAACGCTTTGATTACTACTGGATAATTCTTCCTTATTGCGAATAATGCGTCATTTCTTGAAGACCATCAAGTAGGACATACTCTTTTAAGAGTAATTTCATATTTTTGGGATGAATATTTACTTAACATTGCCCAGAGTTTTATGCTGTTACCAAAAAAAGTATATATAATTTCCAAATTGTCAAAAAATTATGACACTTCGGAAATGTGTTTAGCAGCATCATTTAACATTAAATTTAATGAGTGTGCTGCACAACGGACGAAATCAGCATTTGGTGCATGTTTTTTTATAAGGGCTTGTACCCCTCCATATACCCCTGACATTACCCTGGCACCATCATACCCCTGCCCCCTACATTTAGACAAATCAATGTTATATTCGTTGATTGTATTTAAAATTTCCGTTGCAAGACTTACTGCAGTACAATCAGCTACAGAACTAAACCCCAAAAAGGACTCGCAGATTTTGATTTGTTTAGGTACATTATTATTTTCTGTAATCGAAATATACCTAAAAACTACTAAAAGTTGGTCAATTTTTGAGAGATCTTGTGTTGTATCCATAATAATCGACAAAAAGGGAGCTTTTCTAATTTCTAAAACAATATTTTTTTTAACAGTGGTTCCAAGCAAATTGATAATCTCATTTTGGATCGTTGAACTTAAATAATTTGCGTCACCCTTTGGCTTTAAAAGAAGTTCTTTTAAGACGGGATCGTAATTAGAAAGCAAGTGTACAATTGACAAAAAATTACCAGATTTAGAATCATGGCCTCTTAAAGGTAAATTGCACGACGCTAAAGTTTTTATAACATTAATTAAACGTACATTTCGCCAGAAAGCAATTTTGTTATTGATTTCACTTTCACAATAAATATCAATTGTATTTTTCTGATACCAATTGTTGTAAGTTAGAGCCGAGTTAATATGCTGCTGTGATTTTTCATGATCAAACATATTTTGTGTAAAATTACTTCTAACAGAAACAACATTAACCCAAGCGGAAGAATACTATTTACTTTGATGATCTGCTAACAACCAACAAAAGTGGCAATATGCTTTGTTTAAAATATTGGAATAACATAACCAAGGCCTTATAATTTTAATACCAGCCTTATTTGTGTATGAATAATGAAATCTTGAGAAACTTCGCGTTGTTTCCGGATCACTTGGAAACGACCCTTGAGGTTGAAATGGCCCCATTTTGAAAATGATGTTTCTTTCTGTTTCTGTTAGGCTGTCCCCAAAATTTCCCCTATCGGAGGAATTATATCCTTCACATTGGTTTTGAACTTCTTCTATTTCTGCAGGCTCTGATAGACCTTCTACTTCAGATGGATCTACAAAGTATAAATCCAATTTAATTAAATATAGTATATTTTTACCTAATATCGAGCAGCTAATCACTCGGCGTGATAATGTCACAATATATTAGGAAAATCAAAATATTGAACGAACACAGTGAACAACCATATATAAATCAATGCGAAATGATCCAATTTGTCCAATATTGTCACATTTTTGCCATTTAGTGGTTAATCGCTTGTCGAACTTATGAGTCAACCAAAAAATAATTTTTATTACTTACCAAGATTTACATTTTCAGTATTAGAAGATACAAATGTATTGGAGCCTTCAAGTTCTGTTGTTCTTGGATAATCAGATACACTTGGTTCAGAATGTTACGATACTTCAAGTGAATCTATGACAGAAAATATTTATTGTCAAAAATAAGTATTTATGCAATATTTTGTTCAAGTATCGTAAAGCTACTGTTACACATGCTCTAAAATAGCATGCTAAAAAGCGTGCTATTGAGTATGCTCAATACGAGCATGATTTGAACAGTTTACATTTGCTAGCAATAGGCATGCTAGTTTTAAGTATGCTCTTGAATAAGCATACTGAAAGCAAACATCCCAAATACACATGCCATTTTAAAGCGTGCTTTCTCGCTTTCTGTCAGTTCAAACAAAGTCATGGACAATTAAACAGCTATCCGTATGGAGCTGAATAAGATCATCCTTTTGCTGGCGATGCAATGCATCCAGAAGCTTATATCAGCTCGGCAAAAAAAGAAAAGAAACAGAAAGATTTGGGTCCGTGATTGGATATCTAGAAGACAGGACTTTGGAGCAAGTGCTCAATTGCTTACAGAAATGCGAGTAGAAGATGCTACGGGTTATAAAAACTATATGCGGATGCAACCGCATCAATTTGACTGTTTACTCTCTCAAGTTAAAAGCGCTATACAGAAACAAGATACACACATTCGAAATGCAATCCCAGCTAAAGTGAAGTTGGAAGTGACATTAAGATATCTAGCAACTGGAGTTTCTTTACATACATTGGAAGCACTTTACAGGGTTGGAAGATGTACTATATCGATATTTCTACCTGAAGTTTGTGAATATACAGTGCTTATAAGGGTAAGTAAAACAGTTGATAGTAGAGATAAGGCATTTATTAAATTTATTTATTCCCTTAGTTGACATAGTTGTTTGTAAATGCAAAACGAATTGTTTCACTTTTTATACGGTCGTCGTGTATATTCCGCCGGATATACCACATGAATCTCTGGCTATTTTCTTGGAGTGCTTGGAAATACTTGTTTCTGATAAACAGGTTTTAATATTGGGTGATTTTAATGTGCCACAATATAACGAATATAATCAATCGTCGACTCAAATTCCCAAAGTAAATATTTTGCAAAATTTTATCATAACTTTGGGACTTCAACAGCACAACAGGATTTATAATGCAAATGGAAAGCTTCTTCTCTAATATTAATACGGAATTTATTATGGAACGTGATAAGGTGCCACTTATAACTGAAGATTTGCATCATCCTGCTCTCTCAGCTTATATGGATATTGCAGTACATAGAAAGGCAGCGGCATTTCCCAGTAATAATAACAACCGTTATAACTTCAGAAAAGCCAACTACCCTATTTTATATGAGAAACTTACTTGTGCTGATTGGTCTTTTCTAGAGAATCATACTGATGTGAATGAAGCTGTTCAAGAATTTTATAATGCCAATTATAATATATTTGATGCTACTGTGCCTATATCTTTATCTGTTCCAAGAAATTCATCTTTTCCACCATGGTTTACAGGTGATATTAAAAATTGTATCAAAGCTAAGGAACAGTATCGTCGCAAGTGGAGAGCAACTAATTCAGAGTTTTATCATTCTGAATTTAATAGACTACGAGCTATAATTAAGTTAAAAATTTCGGAAGCCTATAAGAAATATAGGTATAATTGAAACAGAACGCAAAATAATTAATGACCCCACGGAAATTTGGAACTTCATGCGCAGCAAATCTGGCAACACTAGGATTCCGCCTCAACTTCATGATAAGAATGCTGTGTATAATATGCCAGAAGATATTGTTTCAGCATTTGCAAATTTATTTTCCACTGACTTCCTACTACCACCTGTTGTTGAAGATAGAAGTGAAGTGCCAATTAATGGTGTTCCCTCTAATATGTATATGCTTACGGAAGAGGATGTGGTCAAGAGTATTAACAAACTAAAAAATAATTTTATTTGTGGCGATGATCAAGTACCGAGTTTTTTAATCAAAGATTGTAAATTTGTATTTGTAAAACCATTGTTAATTATTTTTAATTTTCAAATATTTGGAAACGTGCTCGTATTAGTCTTGTGCATAAAAAAGGTAATAGAAGTGACATACATAATTATCGTGCTGTCTCAATACTCAATAATTTTGCTAAAGTATTAGAACAAATCATGCACTGTAAGTGCATTTATTTATATAACCGTGTGAGTTATGTATAGTACAATGGCTACAAGTCATTTGAATTTAATTCTAGAACAGGGGTTCCTCAGGGCTCAAACCTGGGACCTCTGTTATTTATATTGTATATTAACGACTTAATTAATTCATTAATGTAATTTGTTAGCATACGCTGATGATTTGAAAATATTTGCAACTATTAATAACGTAGGTGATGCACTTTTACTACAAGATAATTTGGACAAAATCACTCAATGGTGCGAGTTAAATATGTTAAGATTAAACATTAAGAAGTGCTCTGTTGTTACCTACACTCGTAAACGTTCTTGTTTTAATTTTGCCTATAATGTTAATGGTATTGTATTACTTAAGTCAAGCGAGGTTAGAGATCTCGGGGTATTGTTTGACTCTCAAATTATATTTATTGGCCATATTACTCAGTTATGCCTGAGTGCATCTAAATCACTTGGTTTCATTATGCGTATTTGCAAATATTTTACTGATCCTTCCGTAATGAAATCAGTTTATTCTGCATTAGTTCGGAGCAAACTTGAATATGCGTCTGTTATTTGGTCTCCCCATTACACATATCTCATATTAACAGTTGAGCGGATTCAGAGGCGGTGTTTAAAATATTTGTCATTCAAAATTGATGGAATATACCCGCAAAGAAATACTGATTATAAACATTTATGAATGCGCCATGATTTTGAATTTCCAGTCGTCATGATTATAGTAATGCCGCAATGATGTTTAAACTGCTACACAACTTAGTTGACTGTCCTGCTCTTCTGGGGAAAGTACAAATTGCTGTTCCTAGATTAACTTCTCGGTACACAAATACGTTTTACCTACCGACCGTCAAATCAAATTTGCTCTTAAACTCACCAATTTTTAGAATGAGTAAATACGCAAATGATCTGCTAGAGCATATTTTTCATTCTCCTACACATGGGCCGAATTTATTATTATGATTCTGGTAATATCTAATATATAAAATTTTCGTGTCACAGTGTTTGTAACAAAACTCCTTCGAAACGGCTTGACAGATTCTCATGAAATTTTGTATGTATATTGAGTAGGTCCGAGAATAGGACGTAAACTATTTTTTATACCTCTAAGTAATAAGGGTGGTCCACCGCTAATTTTTTATTTTTATTTTTTGGACAAAATTTTTTATTTTTATTTTTTTATGATTCGTCATTAAAAAATACATACAACCAGTCACCAGTTACCTTGCTTGATTTTAAAGGGCTACGCACGGACGACGGCGTCAAACACTATGTTTTTGAATATTTTTTTTTATTATTAATTATACCAATTCGAATTTAATATTCATAGTTAAGACAGGACAGCGTCTGTCGGGTCAGCTAGTATACATATATTTTTGTTTTGTTTCTTCCGTTTACTTTCTTCTGTATTTTCTTTTGAATTTTATTTGTTTTCTGGTATTAGTTAATAATTTTGTTATAATTATAACATATTATTTTAATTTTATTATTATTTAGAAATTAATTTTTGTTAATTAACGTTATTAAAATAATTTTAATTATATTGTCCTGTAATTGGTATTGTACTGTTGGGCAATAAAGAAATATTATTATTATTATAAAAAAAAAATGTTTAAACATTTACGATGTAATAACTATTTATAGGTTCTATTGTTTTTTAATTTGTATCAAGTAGTAATCAACAACATTTAATCATTTTTTAAGAAATAAGTAAATCTTTTATATACTTCTATTACTTATACACTTACATGAATTAAGTAGTCGATAACTAACAACATTTGAACATATTAAGTAATAATAATCTTGTAGATGCTTCTATTACTTACAAAAAGTAATCAACATTTGAACATATTAAGTATTAAGTAACTAGGTTTAAGAAGACTGCCACGCTTGATGCAACAAATCAACATTAGGAAGTGTGTAAAATTGTGTGCCTGTTTGTGGAGCTGCGCTTAAAGCAGAGCTTTGTGTGCATGGAGTATTAATTACAGTTGATTCTGTCACGGGAGATAAGTTCAGGCACAGATGGCGACGTCTTGCTGTAATCAAAATGTTCTGGATTTGAGTTTGTACGTCTAATGCATCATACAGTGGCAGGCTGCGCAGTTGGGCTGCAAGATTTAGGCCAAAATAATGTAATTCTGTGTTTGTATTTATCGCAGAACTTATGTTTTCCAACCGGTTGAGTGCATCATTAATTGGCTCCTCTTGTGGGACTCTGTTACGTCGTCTCGATGTGACACTAGATTGACTAGATGAGCGTGGTTCAGGTCTGTCTTCTGGGATCGTCGAAGGTGGTGACATAATATTCTCTGGCGTAGTTGAATTTTTCGGATGCTGCAAAGACACGTCCGAATGCAGCGAGGACTAGTCTGAATCCTGCAACATAAAGTGTACTGTAATGTAATAAAGTTTTTTTTTTACAGATTCCAAGCCGTGAAGACTGGATACGCATTGAGCATGGCTTTCATACAAAATGGAACTTTCCAGGATGTGTTGGAGCGTTAGATGGTAAACACATAAATATACTCGCTCCTGATGATACTTCTGACTACTATAACTGCAAGAGTGCCCATAGTATTATACTTCTGGCCTTAGTTGATGATGACTATTGTTTTTCATACGTAAATGTTGGAACTAATGGAAGAGCTTCTGATGGAGGAGTTTATCAAAAATCGAATATGGCACAAGCTTTGGAAAACAATACTCTCAATTTACCGGACCAATCGGTTATTGTGGCGGACGCCGCTTTTCCTCTAAAGTCATATCTTATGAAGCCCTATCGAACAACTCCAACGCATAGAGAAAAAATATTTAACTACCGTTTATCGAGAGCCATTGAATATTTTAGTAACAAGATTTCGAGTTCTTATGAATGCCATCGACATGACCCCCAAAAAAGTTGATCGAATTACATTAGCTGCTTGCGCTTTACATAATTGGCTTCGGAAAACATCAGATATGTACATCACGCAAAGATGCGTAGACTTCGAAGATATACAACAAGGTGTTGTGGTACCAGGAGCATGGAGGGCACAACTGCGGCAAGCTTTGGAACTACAATACCTACACGCTACAATAACCACGCTTCTCGACGGGCAGAAGCAATAAGAAACACCTATGCGCAGCTCTTTGAAACTACAGAGGCGGTACCGTGGCAAGGTCATATGATATAAATTAACCATCGTCATTTAATTCTTCTGCCCTGATATAAATAAATAAATAAAACATGCTGTACTTGGTCTGTGATATTAAATAATTGTGTTTTACAAACAGTTAAGTGCATTTTTATTAAAAACTGAAACTCACCATTTCCATAGCTTCCCTGTATTGGCTGGTGTCCCCAAGGAAGGAATTCATTTCATGAAACCATGCCGCGGATGGTTTGTAAACAGTAGCGACACCAGAACCGGATCGCTTTGAATTCTTGACTTTTTTTAATTCTGTGTGGTACGCAGACCTTACATTTTTAATTTTGGTTTTAATGATTTTCACAGTCAAGGACGGATCCTCCATGTTCGTTAATAAGTCTTGGTCGCATTATTTCTATGAACAATATTTTTATACTGGGGTATGCGGGGATTCCAGAAGCACTCGTTATTTCGATATAAATTTACAAATTTGAGCGTTTTTTCGTCGCCCCAGCGAGACATTTTGCGTGAAATTGTGCACGCGCACCTGTTGCAAACGACTGATCGATACTAGCATGCTCAATAAGCAAACCTGTTTAGACGCGCTTAAAGCACGCCCCCTTCCACCCGCGCCGCAGGTAGCATGCTCAAAAATCGCACGCCTGTTGATTTTTAAGCAAACTCGAAATGAGCATGCTAATTTTGAGCAACATTCCGACACACATGCTACTAAGTAGCAACTGCTCAATAGAAGCATGCTTTCATGCTTGAAATGAGCATGTGTAACAGTACCTTTAGATAAAAAATTATTATATTTTTTATTTGTCATTCACATTGCTAGATATTATTTCACAATAACCTATCGGTTCTTATAATTTACACCAAATTGAAATTTTAATAATATAAGATTTGTAGGTACTTAGTACTTACCAATACCAATATCCATATCTGTCACACTACTCGACTGTTGAAAAAAGGACGAAATTTTTGGCAATTTTTTAAAAATATCATCTTTTTTCTGTTTAATTTTCCTTTTAACAGTGCCACTGGGGTAAACTCTCTTTTTGTCGCTCATAATCTTAAGAACTCACTAATAATCACAACGTAATCACTAATCAACAAAAATGTATGCCTGACTATACGGATTGCGTCGAATATGTGTGGAATACAGATAAATACACAAATATTTTTGATCATTTTGTTTATTTTAAGAGTCAAGGGACTTCCCCGACTTGCATTCGTTAATAGGCCAGTCAAGTACCACGATGCGCGACCCAATTATCTAATAAAAACACCAGCGTTTTTGGTAAAAACACCGTACGCGGTGATTTACATTTTTTACGTTTGATATCAATTGATTTGTTCATGTTTCTTTGCAATATAACATGGAAATTTTGTTGTTGTAGTTTTGACGAACATGTTACGATAAATCTATAAAAATAACGTTTTTTCTTTGTAAAGTGTGCATTTCGGGCGTTTAAAAAGCTTATTATGTGAACTATACGGTACCTCCCGTAGAGGGAATATTTAGAGTGTTTTATTATTCATTCATTGGGCTGGAATTTCATCAATATTCGTTTATATTTAGTAGGTAAATAAAATTTTACCGTGTTTTGCTTACGCATGTTGCGGCATGTGGCTCCCAAATCCCAAATCGCTCGGGGCCCCCTAGAGCTTGGGGGGGCTGTATCTTTTATACAGCTGATACAGCGGTAGCTACGCCCCTGAACTGATGGCTTTCAACCGACACAGTGCAAAATCAAGGATGTCACAAAAAAATTTAAATATAGAAAAAAAAGCTAATATTCATTTACTTATTTTATTTTTGACGCACGAAATGTTGGTAAAAACTTTAATTGACTAATTCGACTAGTCTTACTTTGTCACATTTTCCAAAAAATACACCTGAATAACTTGAAATACTGTAGAATTTACAATATTAGTTAAGTTGAAATGATCTTGCTCTCTGACGCAGGCTGTTACTCTTTGACTCCGAGAGTCATCATATGTTTGGAGTAGTTTCCCGAATGTATGCTTGTAATGTAGAAGTTATTAGTCCCTAATAGGACTGCTTAGAAAACTATTCGATTGATATCATTGCAATTCGTATTTATTTCTGTACAATATTTCTCATCCCGGACATCATATCGATTGAATTCTGACAAAAGGGCGTAAGCGACATAAAATTGAAAAACGAGTTATTGACTTCATTAAAATCGTCAGCTTAAGCGCCACAACATAGGCCAAAAAACCTGTTTAAAAAAAAATCTGTTTACAATTTAAAATCATATATTGATGGGTAAGCGACACATTTTACCCAGCGGTGCATTTAGTTTCGAACATTCGCCATGTAATGTTGGCGCTTACAACGATTAGTGTTTTTCCTTATAAAACTAAAGTAAGTACTAATTTTTTATCATAATTATTATTAACCAGCATGAAATAAATATAAACATCTCGCATTAGTTTGATATAAAATCTGTAAAGTAGCTAAATTAACGTCCAAAGTTTTTGGCGATTACGTCTTTTTTTTAACTAAATTCTTATCCGCGTAAACGACAATACTAATGTAAATTACTCATGCTAGTAATTCGTGGATTTAATCATTGCCTTTTATTTAAATTATACATTTTGTGATCCCATATATTAAGAATAGTAATTGTGCTTAAAATTATTATTCAAAATTGTGCTAATCTAATAAAAAATAACCAAAAACTTATATTCAATTTTGATATCATTTTGTCGTTTACGCCTTATTTTTTCTTAGGATGGAAAATTCAAGAACGGCCCGAATTATTAACTTAGCCCTAAGTTTAGGGTCAAATAATAGTACAGATTTATTACCCGACATAATGGAAACATCTACCGAAAATATTTCTTTGTTAGAAGATATTCCTGTTCTTACTAACATAACTAATGAGTTAATTGGATCAGATTTGCTATGTGATGTCAACAACGTGATGTTATCTGATGCAATTGTTTGTTTTTCTGTAGAAGACCCAAAAGAATTGAGCTTAAATACCGAAAATTTTCATATTTTGCAAAATGTGATAGTAGAAGAAAGTAAAACCGCTAATCAAAATGTAACATCTACCGAAAATATATTTGAAAACGTCGTAAGAAGCAGACCATCTTCTCCGGGCAACAGTGACTCCAACGAAAATACTTCAGAAGAAAGCAGTGAGAATGAAATAACAGAAATCCGTAAAAGAAAACCGAAGAAAATTACAAAAAAAGAACGAAATAAGCAAAAAAGAAATTTGGGTTTGTCGTACGTTGACTACAAAAACGCAAAGATTGACAAAAAAAACCTCTGTCAAATCCATGTGCCCATAAATCGAATTGTAGAAATAATTGTAAAATATTTTCGGAAGAAGAAAGGGAGCAACTATGCAATCAATTTTGGAAATTTGGTGATAGCACAAAACGAAGAGCCTTTATAAATGGATGCATTAAAATAATTCCCATTAAGCGAAGAAGAGTCGACGCAAGCAGTTCAAGAAGATCCTGCACTCAAGAGCATTATTTCATTAAAGATGGAGTACAACAGAAAGTCTGCCAACAATTTTATTTATCAACTTTAGCCACAACTTTGAGAAATGCCTTAAAAGGCAAAGAAAATGTTATCGATGATTTAAGAGGTAAACACTCGCCAAAACATAAGGTTAGTGCCCCTGATTTCGACTTTTTTAACAAATTTATTGAAAACTTGCCGGCTGTGCCTTCTCATTATTCTAGAAGTTCAAGTAAAAAAATATATCTTCCTTCAGATATCAAACATTTTTCTAATGTACATAAAATGTACACAGGTGCATGTAACCAACATAAAGTAAAGGTATTAAGTTTGGCAACTTTTAAAAGATTGTTAAATAAACATTACAATATTGGTATACATGTCCCAAAAAAAGATAAATGCATCAAATGTGAGTCGTACAAAAATATTCCGGATTCATTAAAAACTGAAAACGACCGAAAAGAATACATTAATCATATAGAGTTAAAAGAAAAAGCCAAAGCAATTTTTTTGGAAGATCAATTAAGATCAAATGAAAATGGATATCTTGTAATGTCGTTTGGCTTACAAAAAGTTTTGGCAACGCCACACGGAGATAATTTATTACTAGGATTTTCACGGAAATATGCTTATTATAATTTTACTATATATGAAAGCAAAACTAAACATGGTCATTGTTACTTATGGGGCGAACGGGATGGAAATCGTGGTTCTATCGAGATCAGTTCCAACCTATATTTCTATTTAAATAAACTAGATGCTTCAAATCAATATTCTAAGATTTCGATGTATTGTGATAATTGTCCCGGACAAAATAAAAATAAAATATTATTTTCTATGTTAGCATATTTTATTCGACAGTCTAATAATATAATTGAAATAACTTTGACGTTTTTAGTTTCTGGGCATACTTACATGCCAGTCGATAGTATGCATGCTACCATAGAAAGATATATAAAAAAATTAAATGTTCAAGCACCATCTGAATGGCCAACTATAATTCGAAATTCCCGTATAAAGCCAAAGCCATTTTCAGTTGAAGTATTAAAGTTTTCCCAATTTCAAAATTGGAGAGAATTGACAAATAAAAAGGTTTTGAAAGACGTAAGAACTGGAGACTTGTTAAATATTAAAAACATAAAAGTAATACAATTTAACAAAGGAGACCCAAACATAAAATTAAAAACGAATGATGAGAAACAGCAAAATTTTATTGATGTACAATTTGAAATAAACTCTCAAAATGAAGTAAAGAATGCTTATAGTGGAGAATTGCCCATCAATAAAAAAAAAACATAAAGATTTACAAAATCTCTGTAAAAATCAAATTATTAAGCCTGAATACCACTATGAATATTTAACATTAAAAACAAACGCTAATGTACCTGATGAACTAAATGAAAGTGATATTGAAGACTATATTTTGCGAAATAAATAACTTTTTTGTATACATTTTATGTACTTATACTTTTTAATTTTAATATTTTTATAGAATAAGTTTTTGTTAAGATTTACATAATTGTACCTGATGAACTAAACAAAAATGATATTGGAGACTATATTTTGCCAAATAAATAATGCTTTTATAGAAATGTTATGTACTTATACTTTTTAATTTATATATTTTTATAGAATAAGTTTTTGTTAAGATTTACATAATTTTGTACCTGATCAACTAAACGAAAATGATATTGGAGACTATATTTTGCCAAATAAATAATGCTTTTGTAGAAATGTTATGTACTAATACCTTAAAGTTTTAATATTTTTATAGAATAAGTTTTTGTTAAGATTATAGATATTTTTAGTTTAATAAAAAAAGTTATTAGTAATTGCTGTTTCAATTCCTCTGATTTAAGCGCCATGTTATATACTTAAAAATTAATTGATATTTGCGTAAACGACGCGTAAACGACACTTTGAACAAAAAATACTTTAGAAAAATGTCGTAAGTGCCCTACAAAAAGACGTAAACGCAAATTAATCTATAAAAAAGACGTAGGCGCCAAAACTTATTAAAACTCTTTTTGTATAACAATAATTCTTATATCTCTAACGTGTATAATCCTTAAATTTATTTTTGATATGTAAAAATATTGGTTTTGAACATTACACCCTCAATATTTTATTTTAAACGTTTTTTGTGTCTACTGTAAAATTTACTAAAAGTCGTTTACGTCCTTTTGTCAGAATGCAATCGATATCGATTTCGACTAATTGGCGAAGAGCGAAGTTAGAATGTATCTTTAATTGAATTTGGGAAGCTAGAAGAGCGGCAATCAAGTATCGTATATCTTTAGGGCAAAGTATCGCCGCTTAATAAATAGTTGTTGCCCTTAAACCAACCCCATTTATTGAAATTAACAAGCACTACTTCACAAAACTCGATAAAACGAGACGAATTCATGCAAATTCATGAAAGCAGTTAGAGAGCCCACCAGACAGAGTTATATGTAGAGAGTTTCATGTTTCATTTTCAACTATTTCCACAAACGTTTATATGTTTGACGCGCAAATATGTAACAATAATTAACAGCAACATAATCGGTTAACCACTCGCAATATTTGGGACGTATATGATTTACAGTTACAGTATTGTTTTACCCATAATATATGCAGGTAATAATGTGCATATATCATTTAATTATGGGCTGTAGTTATTAGCTAATATACAATAAATTTACGAGCAACTTTTAGTAAAGCAAGCCGTGATATTTTTTATTATGTTTGAAGCAGGAAAGTGTCAAACCGAATATTTTTCCCACGGTCGTGTTTTTTATAAGTCACTAGTAAGTTGAAAACTTTTTATTTTACTTTATTTTGACAAAATAAAATTATTTATCAGGCGTGACGGTGACATTTAAATATTAACTATAATCAATTTATTAAAATTATTCCGTCAATATTGGATAAAATATTGTATAAACTACGAGTTAAGCATTTTTATTCACTATAAGAAAATTTTTTCACGTGAATAAACATTTACTTAACTTACCTAGTGTATAAAAATCTATTTTGACTCGTAGGAAAATAATGACTTTAGATTTTGTCAAATTGTTTTTCATAGGTTATAATTGTATGATTAGTATCTATACAAAATCTGTCAACGTGTAATCAACGTTAGCAATCCCATTCATATATATTTTTCCGATGAACATTACCCCCACGAAAAATCGACACCCCGAAATGAATAATTATAGATAGAATCTCGACACGGCATCATTTTTCCGTTTTGTTTGCAGGTTGTGTTTCGGCGTGTTGGACATTTGGGAATCGCGACCGTCGTCCAATGATTGGCGATACGTCACGACCCGCTGGGTCCATTAACTGGGTATTAAATGCATATGAAAGCAAATTTATTCAAAAGCATTCAAAGGAGAATTGTTTTAGAGGGAAAAGACCAGAGGGCCCATCAGATATTTATGGCAATTTGACCTTTATAAGGGATTATTGTTGAAATGAACACCGGAATACAATATCGATTTGCGATAATCTCCATTGTAAATCCATCCTGAATTACCCACTAAACTCGGACATTATTTGTTATTTTGTCATTTATTATACGAAAATGTTTCAGGTTTAATACCAATGTTTACGTTATAATCTTTCGATAACGAAACGGAGAATAGGCATTTGCGTAATAGGGTACTACAATTTAAATTTTCATATTGGACCTTTTATGTAGATGATCCAAGATCGCGTTTGTTTTTATCGTGTAAATGTTTCTATTTTTAAGCGACCCATTAATAATATAGAGCATATATAAATGTTAAATGTTGTACATAAATGTGTAACATGTACTATTACCACTTATGTACCTCGCTATATTATATACTTATTAGCCAATTACAATTAACGTCCGCCGAGTCCCCCTGCATTCGTGTGTTTGTCTTTAAATATCAAAAGTGACAGTGACATTTAAATGTCAGATTACAACATATTGGTTAAAACAATTATCGACACAATAAACTCCACGCTATGCCTTATTGGTGCTTCCATCGCAATGGTATCTTAGTAGATTAACTCTTCAAAGTGAGTACAACGATCCGTATCCTTAAATTTGTTCAATCAATGTATTGAACAATATATTTTTCGACGGAAAATTGTTCGAACTGTAATTGGTTTGTTTAGTTGGTAGTCGTCCTACATTGCCATTACCGGGAAATTTCATACAAATTTAAACGTCACCCTGACAAGATTCAGTTTCATTATGTCTTTAGTTTAAGCGAATAAATGAAAGGTCGAAGGTAAAGTATAGTACATAACACGCACAACGCGGCTCGTACGCAACTTCTTTCACTTGCACGTAATTTGCTACTAACAACTCTAGTTATGTAATATACTATTAAGGCTCTACTTATTATAATTACTATAGTTGTTATCAGAGCTTAGTTTATCTACACGTCTTAAATGCGTAATTATCTCAATTTTAATATAAATCCGCATTATTGAAATTTCCTAACGAGTTAATTTCGGGTTTCGAAGCTACACGTCTTTCCTTTTAGTATAGTACGCAGAAGTGCCACCCTAATAAAACTCCATAGTAAAAACTTTATGATTTTCAATTTAATTTCTCGACTTTTTACCAGCTTATTCGACTTTGGACCACTGTGGAGCGTGTTAGATGTACCTTTAGTCGTTCTGAATTAATAATGTGTTAAGATGCTATTGTGTAGGAAGCTGAGGTACCGATAAGGCATGGCGAGGAGTTTATTGTGTCGGCTAGTGTTATAATCAATAATATTTAATTTAATTTAGTTTTTGTTTTAGTTTAGTAAACAAGTAGGCTAAGTGGAAGAGCAGTAGAAGGTACCTATCCCACTGAACTTCGCCTACTCTTGCCATGGTATTTCTTGTACTTTTTTTTTCGCAATAAAGACAATTTATTATTATTATTATTATTATTATATAACATTTAAATGTCACTGTCACTTTTTATAATTACAGACGAACAGACGAATGAAGGAGGACTCAGCTAACTTTAATTATAATTGGCTAATAAGCATATAATATTGCGTGACAGAAAATTGCCACTTATGTTAGATCTTACATTTCTATGTGCTATATGTATTCGTAATGGGTCGTTTACGATTGGTTCTTACAGTTCGTAATTTATCAATTACAAAGCGGGAGTAGCTAATAGTATATTGTTCACCAAGGGAAGAAACTATGCCTTAGCAGCCCGCGGTGGCACGAGCGAGCGCAGCGAAATAACTCCCCGCGGGAGGCCGTCTGTCGGAGAGGATGAAGAGGTAATAAAGTATAAGGTGTCGGTGGATGTATAATTGTGTGCCCCCTCGAGTGTTTCTTAGCGAAATCGCGATAAATCATCCAAGCACGAAGCATTATTAAACGCCTCTATTAATTTGAAGATTATTGATTGTACATAAAGGCTCCTGAGATAATGCGATATTAGACGTCGGTCCTCTCTGCTAAACTTTATTAATTGTTATAAATTATTATAAATGCCCTGGCTAAACGAACCGTTAATTATTAATCGTATTTTCCCAAACTTTCACGGTACACTGCTTTCAAAGAACGTAATTTTGTAATATTGTAAACTGGTATTGTGCAGCATTTTGTAAATTATAAGGAAACGTAACGTTATTAATTTTGTGTGAAAAAATTAATTATTTACATTACGGAAAATTCCATTCCATATTTTACTTTTAGCGAAAGTAAAAATTTATTGAAAGAAACAATTACGAACACAATAGCTCATGATTTGTCGAGAATGCAATCTCTGCTTTATACAACAGATGTCGCCTAATGGTAATCTGTCTCTACATACGAACTTATAAATGTTGATTATATTCACAATAAAGAATAATGGTAACCATTTAGAAAATGGTGTGTTAATTTCTCTGGTTTGGTGGAATAATAGTTATTTATATTTATACTTAATTTTCAATTAAAATAATATTTTAAATGTAAAATTGCGACCACCTTTTATGTCTAGTGTGAAGCATTGTCGATTTGAATTTTAATAGTAGGCAGTAGGGCCGGTCCTAGGGTACGCTCTGCTGTTCTTTTACCCCCCCCCCCCTATTTTGAAGACAGCAGTGACTAATTTTCGGATAATAAAACTACATAAAACATATTATTGTTATTCATAATTTAATTCAATATAAATCTTTACACAGTATTTACAATATAATTTATACGATAATTAATTTAGTGAAATTTCAAGTCGATGGCAATAGTTTTTTCAATTGCACGATCTGGACTTTTTCGAAATTTGTTTGAGTGTTTACAGATTTTTTTTTTAATCGTAATCCCAAATAAATTTTGATTTGGTTTTAAATTTTTGTCAAGACACTAAAATTACATTTCTCCGCAATTTCACACTCTGTTCAAATAGAATTATCTCGAAATTTAGTTGTGAAGTGCTAACAAATGTTTATGGAAATCACGAATAAAGTTTTAATAGATTGAAAACTTGTTTACAAGTCAGCGAAATTATTGATTTTCAGCAATTTCACGCTTTGTTCGAATGGGAATATCTCGAAATTTTGCGGGTAGGGTGCCTGCAGATTTTTGTAGAATCGTAATCTTAAACTAATTTTAAATAGATTTGTGTAATTTCAAGTCGGTGACAATTGTTTGGACATTTTTGTAAGTTACTATCATCAGGGCCGTTCCTGGTGGGGGTGCAATGATGTTAATCGATTCATTCGATTATGAGAATAATTGATTCATTCGATTATGAAAATAATCGATTCATTCGATTACAAAAATAATCGATTCATTCGATTACAAAAATAATCGATTCATTCGATTATGAAAATAATCGATTATCTCGGAAACCTATTTCTATAATTCGAATGATTCATTCGAATGATCGGTACTCGATGATTAATTCGAATGATTCATTCGTTTTATCGGAACTCGATTATTGATTCGAGTGATTGGTACTCGATTATTCAAACGAATGATCATTTAAGTAATACTCGAATGAATGATTCGAAACAAAATTATTTGGATAATTTATATGAGCATTCAAATATCATTATACCGATTAAATTATTAGTGATCATTGGAATGATTATCAAAATAATCGATTATCTTGACAACTTATTGTAATAATTCAAATTATTCATTCGAATGATCGGTACTCGAATAATCATTCGAATGATTCAAAATTGAAAAACAATTGCCATAAACTTTAAACTTTCAACTTACTTAAAATATATACTACTGCACAGATCTATTAAAATATATTGCATTATTGTCTACAATTCAAAATAATTACACCTAAATACATTACGTTTCAATTCTCAAGATGCACATTTACAAAATCGGCTAAAACAAAGTGAAAAACAATCGCCGCAAATTTCAAACGTTCAAAATTTACTCAGAATAGATTTTGCTTTATGTATCTGTAAAATCTGCAAATATACCTTGCCTTGATTTCTAAATAATTACTCTTAAACGCACCGTGTAAGTACAATCTTCAGGCATATTTCCTAAATCGAATAAAAAATTGAAAATCAATCGCCACAAATTCTAAACTCATAATAGATTGAGCTGTATGTATTTGCAAAGACCCCTTTCCTAGATTCTAAATCTAAAACACTCAATATTTTAATTCTCAGGTTCCAGAAAAATTGAAAAATAGTAGTTAAAACTTTCAAAATTTAATTAAAATAGACTGCACTATGAACCTATAAAAATCTATAAATATTGATAATCTAAATTTCAAACTAATTACACTTTAACGCATCATGTTTCAATCTACAGGTTGCACACTTTCAAAATAAGCCAACATTTTTTTTAAACAGTTGCCGCAAATTCTATATTTTTAAAATTTGCTTAGAATAGATTTCGCTTTATGAGTTACATTTTTCAAACATCCTTTATTTAGATTTCAAAATAATTACACTTGAAAATATAACTTGATATGTTTAAGTTATAATTTTCAAGTTGTACATTTTTTAAATCGGTCTAAAAAATTTAAAAAAATGGACATAAAAACTAATAATGTTAAAATTTACTCAAAATAGATTCTGCTGCATGGATTTATAAAAATCACTTGCCCTGATTTAAAAATAATTACACTGAAATAAAAATATTTTGATTCTTTCTTTCCATATTTTCAAAATTGGCCAAAGAATTAGAAAAGAAAAACAATAGCAAAACAATATTCAAAATAAATTCTGCTTCATCAATCTATGAACATCTACTAACATCATTTTCCAAGATTTCAAAATAAACAATATGTTTCAGTTTTGAGCATATTTTCAAAAACAGCCAAAATAATTGAAAAACAATTGGTTCGTTTCGGGGTTTCTACACGTCACCGTAAAGATCTCATCAAGACCCTTCAGAAAGTGCACTTGCACAAA
The DNA here is from genome assembly GCA_910593695.2 of Ocypus olens. Taxonomy (NCBI): domain Eukaryota; kingdom Metazoa; phylum Arthropoda; class Insecta; order Coleoptera; family Staphylinidae; genus Ocypus; species Ocypus olens. Next base: position 17,576,912 of record OU343056.1, read on the forward strand.
AACAAATGCCAATTTGAAGCCCATGGTGCATTCGCAAAAAAGAATCGAAAAAATAAACTTTTTAATAATCATCGTAGAACATTAAAGTGTACCTTTCTCGTCAGAAGAACGAGAGAAATGGATTGGCGTTAAAAATTTCAGCTCTCTTGAATATAAAAAAACTTTGTAAAATTTTTAGAAAATTTAGAAAAATGTCGAATTTTTTAAACTTTGAACGGCCGTAGCGGCCAAATAAAAACTCGAAATTGAACGCGGTTTGCAAATCTGTTCTTCTTGTGTCCAATATAGTCGGATTCAATTCAAGTTGGCGATTTTAAATTTTTGACGAAAACCTGAGAAACTACCCAGGGGTACCCACTTCTTACTTTTGCTCGAAAATTGCATTTAAAATTATTTCTTGAAGAAAGCACTGGTTCGATTCGGGGTTTCATACGTCACTGAAAATATTCAGAAAATGTACTTGCGCAACCACAAATATCAATTTTAAGCCCGTGACGTGTTCGCAAAGAAAACTCTAAAATGTAACAAATCGAAAAAATAAACTTCTTTAATAATCATTGTAGACCTTTATATAATACCTTTTTTCATGAAAAGAACGAGCTTAATCGATTAGCGTTAAAAAATTTCATCTAGAAAAAATTGCAAAAAAGTTGGCAAGTCACCATGAACTTCACGGAAAATTTTGAAGAAAGTCATTTTTTCAGACTTTGAAACGGCCGTAAAGGCTAAACGAAGAATCCAAATGGAACGCAGTTTTCAAATCTGTGTTCCTTGGATGTAAATAAGTCGGATTCAATTAAAATTGGCGATTTTTAATTTTTGGCGAAAACTTGAAAAACTACCCTGAACTCTTGGCTTTGCTCAAAAATTGCATTTAAAATGGTTTCCTGGAAACCATTGGTTCGATTCGGGATTTCTTTACGCCACTGAAAATATCCCCTCAAGAACCTTCAGAAAATATACTTGTGCAACCATAATTTTAAGCCCGTGACGAGTTCGCAAAGAAAACTAGAAAAAATCAACTTTTGTAATTAATAATAATCATCGTAGACCTTTTGAAAATAATTACTAGGTTGCACATTTCCAAAAACAGGTCCAAATTGATTCCACTTCTTAATTATCTGACAATCCAACGAGCAAAACAAAAAAAAAACGAGGCTTTTCTAGATGAAAATCAGGAATAAATGATTGAAATGTTACATTTTGGATATTTGTGAAATTACTATTTTGAGTTTAACCGGCTGGAATGTTGGGTAGGAACCACCCATCGCCCCTCGTTAAAATGTTCACTTAATTTACGTTATGTTTAGCTTAAGTGAAATTTTCAACCTTTTCACATATTAGAAACATGGAATTTATCACAACTATCGAGAACAGTGTTAAAGTTTTAAATTTCTATTTTGTGTTCGTCTCATTGGAGGGTGGGGCAGAGAGAATGATCATTCGAAATAATAATCGATTTTCAGATTAATTCGAATGATCATTCGATTAATCATCCGAATGATCATTCGATTAATCATCCGAATGATCACTCGAATAAATAATCGATTTTTGGATATTATTATAATTCGGATAGTAATAATTCGATTATACCCATTACTAATCCGCACTAGACCAGTAGATCCAAGGGGCGGCCGCCTCTGGGTCCTTAACCCTTTCAGCCCTGGATTTTTAAAATTGAAAAAAAATAATTTTTGTTAATTATTATTGATGGGGAGCTTCTTAAGACCATAAATACCAAATTTGAACTAATTTGATTAATTAGTATAGGAATTAATTAGGGAGGTTTTGTTGAAGTGACATCTAGTGATCAACAGCAAAAATATGGATGGTCCTAGTAAGTAGAGATATGTAAATGTTGCGGTGGTAATTGCCACCACCAGGGCCGAAAGGGTTAAGGAATGTCGAACAACTCACGTTTGTTATTCCACAATATGTGAATTGTACAGAAGGTTAAGTTAAAATAGAAGAATATTTTCTTGGATTTTTTCTTATAGCTGATACAGTTTATTTAATTACTTAATTAATTAAGTCTGGCCTAAAATTAGACTTGATGTTCATGGGTAAGCACGTAGGACAAAAGAAATTGTAACAGATTGTTCCAGAACATTTGTGCCATGTCCTACTCAAGATTTGAAAAAAAAAACAAAGCTGTTTTTGAGAGAAATATTTTGTTCAAATAAATCGGCAAAAAAATATTTCTGAAATAAATCATTTGAAAGAAATTCTTGTAGAATTGTAGATAGTTAATATTGAAAAAACTGAAGTCAAAATTATTCCAAAACAATGTTTTGAAGGCAATTTTTTAAGAATTTCTCACAACTTTAAACAAAAATTTTCGAAAATTTCAACCACTGTACAAAAATGAGTTTTTTAATTAAATCAAATCTCTTCATCCAATAAATATAATGAACAAAAACTCATTTTTGTACAGAGGACGCGAGAATCAAATAATAATAATAATACAAAATTTAGAGAGAATGGAATCTAATTTTTGTAAATATTTCTAAGTGAATTTTTTGAAAATTCAAAAGAATTCCAAAAGTAAATTTTGAAAACCAAGTCAATTGAAGAATAAATTCTTAAAATCAGCGGCTTTTATGAGAACTTTTAATTTTGTTAAAAAAAGAAAATATTTTTGAAAAATACAATTTGAAAGTGATTTTTTTTCAGAATTTAAAGGAGTTAATATCGAATGCTGACATTCTTAAAAAGTAAACTAATGCTAAAAGCGTACAAAACATTTCTAAAAGAACATGTTGGCTTCAAACTTACAAAAAAATATATTTTATCCAAGTTGTGTTAAAACTAATTCTAAACGAAACGATTTTATAGTAACTTCTTAAAAAGAGTAGATGTTAACAAAATGTCTAATTCCGTTTAAATGGTGATGTGGCCATCACGTTACTTTCTCCGACTTGATGGTATCATTTATACATATTTACGCTTTCATGGTTTAATTTCAATTAAAATCATATTTTAAATGTACATCGAGCGTTTTGTAGACTCGGATAAAACTGACGTTTAACACTTCAAAATTATGGAAGATGGAAAAATTATTCTTCAAATTCAAAAACTCAGTTTACTCAAAAACTAAACCGATTTTGAAAAAAACTTATTCTTCATAAGTTGTTCATTTTGGCATTATTTACAATTATTATTAACATAAATTTGCTGTAACTATTATCGTTTCATAATTATAAACCAAAAAAGAAAAAAAAAATTTTTTTCTCGAATAACAATGTTTTCATGAAAAATATTTGCAAACAAAAGATGTTAATTTCTTTGTTGTCTTTAATATTTGCTTAAGTGTTTTTGTGATATTTTTCATATTTAAAAAATATTGGAAAACAACCAAAAATAAACAACAACTTCCGATGTACGAAATTTTACCAAAAGCTTTTCACTTCTTCAGATAATCTAATAAGACTTATGTTCAAAGTTTCATATCAATTGATCTATTAGTTTTTGAGATACAGCGCGCATAGGCACACACACACCCGCAGACACCATTTTTTTGCAGAAATTGGTGAAATGGCATCTAGGTACCACAAAACGAATATTTCCTTAAAAAAAATTGAAAACATTTTCAGGATCACTATACTTTCTCGTACTCCGTAACGGAGAAAGTAAAAATGAAAAAGAAAATACTTCTGAAGAAATAATTTGGAAGTAAATTTTTCATAATTTGAGAGTTTGTTTAAAAATGAAGAAAATATTTTTGAAAAAAGAACAATTTGAAAGTGATTTTTATGGAGTTTAAGGGCGGTTTCTATTGAATGTTGTCTTTAAAAAAACTAACATTAAAAGCTTACAGAAATATTTCGAAAAGCACATTTTATTCTGAAACGTACAAAAAAATATATTCTGAAAACCATTTTATCTAAGATGTGCTAAAGATGATTCTGAACAAAACAATTTCGAAACAATTGCTCAAAACTGAAAATTCTATTCTTAAAAAAATGATAAAGGAAATTTTTGAAGAAGTAATTTGGAAGAAAATTTTTCACAACTTGAGTTAATTTTGTTTAAAATAAACAAGAAAATATTTCTGAAAAAAGCAATTTGAAGGTGATTTTTTCGGAATTGAGGGAGTTGCTGTATTTCTTTAAAAGAACTTACGTTAAAATATTTCTGAAAGAACATAATGTTCTCAAACTTACAAAAAAATGCATTCTGAAAACTGAGATATGCTAAAAATAAATTCAAAGCACCTTCGTAAAATCATTAGATTACAAAATACATAATTCTGTTCAAGAAAAATTACGAAGAAAATTTTCTGAAAAAAAAAAATTGGAAGCAATTTTCTATAGTAGAAAATTATTTTTTTTTCCAAATTTTATTTTATATAATTTTTCTGAAATATGTAATTTTATGAAAAATGAAATGAAAAATATTTTCAGACAAAAGATGTTCATTTCTTTGTTGTCTTTTTTTTACCAAAAGCATTTCTTTTCTTGGGATTATCAAATAAGACTTTTTGTTCAAAGTTTAATGTCGATTCCTGTATTAGTTTTTTTAGATAAAGCGCCCACTTCGAATTTCACCTGACTTTACGTAGATGTTACAAGGTCAAGCCAAGGTCACTATGTAACTACTGTATGTTCCAATCAAATTTATTTGTAGAAAATACACAATACTTTCCCGTACTTCGCAACGGAGTCAATAGAAATCAAATATCAAATCACATGCCATGTAATAAAGGGTAATAAATGGAGAATATTATTTAGTTTTTGCTAATTTATAAATTTCAAATAATCCTACTTCAAAGTACGCTTTTTGTGACATTAAAAAAATATATTCAACGTTTTAAGTTATCAGAAGGGGCATGGCTCTCATTAAATATTCCAGTATATATATATGTGGCTGTGTATGCGTGGGAGGATTATAAAAATCCCATTGTTATCAGTGTAAAAACCAGATCACAAATAAAGCTCCTGGCCAAAATGTGGAGCTCGTTTGTAATGAAATCACATTTTTAAATCTAACAACACAAAGAGTAATTAATGGACGCGAAATTTAGAACGGTCGGACGCGCAAATATATTAAAATTTCGATAAATTATGTCCGGACGATATATACAGAAAAATAAAATATAATCGCGAATGTTGAGGCTTGTTTGTTTCGAATGAGGTAGATTTTTTATTTCAAACTTATAATTTATGTTTTAACGAGCCTGAAAATGATTATTAATTAATTATTGGATTGCACATTTGAGCACACCATTACGACGTTAAAATAAACCTGTAAGTATTCACCTAATAATAATTTAAGTAATTAATAACTAGAGTTGAAAAATACAACAAAGTAATAGTTGCATCCATCCATTTCATTAACTAGAGTAATTTGGAATAAAAACACCATTACCTTTGTGATAAATATAATTACAACTTGTGACTACAATTTCGATTATTTGCTAGTTATTTTCAAACAACTTAATGTTAGAGAGAAGTCGACTTTATTCTATTAAAAAAAAAATCGGGAGTAATACCACAACAGGTTAGAATTTGGCCGGATAAATTTTATTTGTTTGCACGAGCCATTGAATCGACACAAATTTGAGATGGAAAAAAGTGGATTTTGCCTAATCTGAATTCATTCGAGAAATTTGCGATGAAATGACGAGTGCTTAAAATAAAATTTATCCTGCCGAAATTATAACCACGAGTGGTATTTGTTGAGATAATTTAACAAGTAAGAACTATATTTATATGTTAATTAAAAGTACAATGAGTGAAAGAGTATTGTTTATTTGTGATGGAATTGGATGAAACACCAATCGTCAAAACCGTGTGTGAGTAAAGTGAAAATGGTTGAGTGCCACGGGAATCACGAAATTCGTACCTGCGCGTTTGCGAGTGATACAAACACTGGGATCTAGCTGTTGAAATGATTTTTATAATTATTTTATATTATTGTGTAAATATATATTATTAGTTACATTTAGTATACATTCCACACATTTCTGGCGTTTCTTATATTATATTATAGGTTATAACCTCTCACACAAACACACACACAGCTGATCGTTTAATGACCGGTGCACTTATTTCCGACTCACATAAAAGAGGCGACGTCAAATACACTAATATATAAATGTTTATTTCATACTATAAGAACATGTTAGAACAAGATGGATTATAAATGCAAATCAATTACATAATTCCCGAATCGTGGCAGCGCTACCGTACGCTTGCGACATCTCGCGGCCGAAGAACGAAATGCTTTCACCGGCTTTAATTGCAAATGCGCGTAACCAAAAGATGAAAGGACAGGTTTGGTGTACAGAAAACTGCGCACAGCGAAAATTCCGCACACGAAAACTCCTCACACGGAATAATGCTCACACGGAAAACTCCACACACAGAAAATAATGCACAGTGATAATTGCGAACACGAAAATTACTCACACTGAAAATTACTTACTTTTATCAATCCTCACAGGGTGCGCACAACAAATATTTTTGCTATAGTTATTACATTTCACATTAGTTTAAAAACAACAATGTACTGTGTTTCTAAAAGTATAAATGTCTAATATATTAATTTGAATAAACAATTTAACGATAATGCATTCACAGGTATGTTAAATTTGTTTTCTTTTTAGTTTTATTAAAGTTTAATCATTTAAGATCTAGATTAGAATTAAATATAACTGTATCTATATGCATGTGTTTAGAAGATTCTAATAGAGGGTTGTAACACTAAAAAGCTTATACTACATTTACCCTACAGACATGGGCGTCCGCAGAAATTTTTCCAGGAGGGGGTAAAACTTTCGTACAGAAATTTCGAATAAATAACCGTCAAAAATTACAAAATTGAATTGTGAAAATTCTGCATTTTTGCCGCCACAAACGGCACATAAAGAAATTTGCAGCTGTCAAAAATTGTGGATTTTTACTAACAAAAACGGCATTTTTTGATATTAAGAAAAAGAAAATGACAATTTCTAATTATCAAAAATTCTCCATTTTTGCCACCACAAACAGTACGATTCAATGGTAAATAAAAAAAATTGCAGCTGCCAGAAATTGTGGTTTTTTACTATCAAATACGGCATTTTTGATATATAAAAAAAGAAAATTTGAACTGCTAAAAATTACAATTTCAAATCGCACTACCATCACGAATGGCACGTTAGCAGTAAAAAGGATTTTTTTTTTCAATTGCTGAAAATAACTATTCAGTACTGTCAAAAATTGCTCATTACTGAAACAGGCAAGCTTCAACAATAAATAGAAAACTTTCAAATGCCAAAAATGTTTAACTGTCAAAATTTGACCATTTCTACTATTACTATCGGCATTTTTCAATATTAAAAAAGGGAAATTTCCAACGGCCCAAAGTAACAATTATAAATTGTCAAAAATTGTGCAAGTCTACTGTCAGAAACGGCATTCTTCAATAAAGATAAATTTTTAACCGTCAAATATGACAATTTCGAATTGTCAAAAATCTTGCATCTCTGCCACCACAAACCGCACATAAAGAAATTTGCAGCAGTGGATTTTTACTATCAAAAACGACATTTTTTAATATAAAGAAAAGAAAATTTTAACTGCTAAAAATGGCAATTTCGAATTGTCAAAAATTCTGCATTTCTGCCACCACAAACGGCACGATTCAACGGTAAATAAAGAAAATTTGCAGCTACCAAAAAGTATGTTTTTTTACTATCAAAGACGGCATTTTTTGATATTAAAAAAAGAAGTAAACTTCAACTGCTAAAAATGACAATTTCGAACTGTCAAAAATCGCACAACTATCACGAATGACACGTTAGCAGTAAAAAGGAAATTTTTAATTGCTGAAAATAACTATTCAATACTGTCAAAAATTGCTCATTACTGAAAACGGCACGTTTCAACAATAAAAAAAAATTGTCAAAATTTGGGTACTAGATAAAGTTTTAACCGTCAAAAATGACAGTTTCGAATTGTCAAAAATTCTGCATTTCTGCCATTACAAACGGCATGATTCAGCGGTAAATAAGGAAATTAGCAGCTGCCGAAAATTGTCAAATTATACTATCAAAAATGAAAGGGCATTTTTTAATAGTAAAAAGATACATTTTTAACTGTCAAAAATGACAATTTTACATTGTCAAAAATTCTGCATTTCTGCCATCATAACCGGCACGATTCAGCGGTAAATAAGGAAATTAGCAGCTGCCAAAAATTGTGGAATTATACTATCAAAAATGAAACGGAATTTTTCAATAGTAAAAAGATACATTTTTAACCGTCAAAAATGACAATTTCGTATTTTCAAAAATTCTGCATTTCTGCTATCACAAACGGAACGACTCAGCGGTAAATAAGGAAATTAGCAGCTGCGGAAAATTGTGGAATTTTACTATAAAAAAAAACGGCATTTTTCAATAGTAAAAAGATACATTTTTAACCGTCAAAAATGACAATTTCGAATTGTCAAAAATTCTGCATTTCTGCCATCACAAATGGCACGATTCAGCGGTAAATAAAGAAATTAGCAGCTGCCGAAAATTGTGGAATTATACTATCAAAAATGGAGAAAATTTCAACTGCTAAAAATGACAATTTCGAACTGTCCAAAATCGCACATATCTACCATCACAAATGGCACGTTGGCAGTAAAAAGGAATTTTTAATTGCCAAAAATAACTATTCAGGACTGTCAAAAATTGCTCATTACTGAAAACGGTTTCATTTCAACAATAACAAGAAAAATTCTAAATGCCAAAATTTGAGCATTTATATATACTATCACTATCGGCATTTTTCAATATTAAGAAAGGGAAATTTCCAATGGTCAAAAGTAACAATTACAAATTGTCAAAAATTCTGCATTTCTGCCACCACAAACGATACGATTCAAGAGTAAATAAAGAAATTAGTAGCATCCAAACATTGTGGATTTTTATAATAAAAAATGGCATTTTTTGATGTTAAAAGAAAAACGAAAATTTCAACAGCTAAACATGACAACTGTCAAAAATCGCACATTTTTATCATCACAAATGGCACGTTGGCAGTAAAAATGAAATTTTCAACTGCCAAAAATAACAATTTACAACTGTCAAAAATTGTTAATTTCTATTAAAATGTACAGTAATAATACAGCGAGATCGAATAAAAAATTAGTCAAAGCAGGTCATGAACAAAAAACCGTATGTATTTTCTTAGTTCCTAAATTTGAAAATATCAATATACGCCAGTTTGACACTTGCCAATAAGTTTAGGAATTTTGGCTCATGGCCAACTTTGACTAACTTATATTCGATCACACTGTATTATGCGCGTCGGGTGGAACCGTGCCCGCGTGCACGTCAACTTTTTTCGGATTCATCGAACATAACGTGAACGCACTTTTTTTTATAATTTTTAATTTTGATGTGTGATTGATAAAGTATACATTTACCAACTACATAAAAGTTTAGCATATACTACTACAGAGCGTGAATTAATAAACGATTGATCCTATTGTTTCGAATATTTCAATTTTCACAACTTCTCTGCCTGACCAAATAAAGATTTTCACGAAATCATAATCTAGAATGCATTTCTAGTTATTCTAGAAAGTTTAACGTCGTTGGCAATGGTTATTCTATTTTTCTCGAGTCTGCGAACTTATTCGAAATTTTTACAACTTCACCGCCTGATCAAAATGAAAGTATTTCGAATTCCAGTGTACTCAAAAATTAAAATTCAAGAATAACACTCGGGGGCCGCGGTGGCCTAGTGGGTAGCGTTCCTGCTTCTGGGCCTCGTGGTCGTGGGTTCAAATCCCATCCGTGCGGTCACTTTTTCGGAGCGAAGAAGTGGCCGTGCGGGTCCATGGATGTCTAGTGTATGTCCCATTCATTATCAAATGAATTTATTACAAAGAATCGTTTGTGGCAGAATAGCCAAGTAGCTTACGCCAATTTACCTAATATCATTCACTCTCCTTAACCCGAAATCCCATCAACCATCCTTCCTTTACAAAAAAAAAAAGAATAACACTCCGTCGCGCTGTTAAAATCTAAAACAGCGAATAAACTCACCAGTGGAACTGGAAAATTTTGCCAGGTGCGAACCGCCGAATCATTTGACCTTTGCCTCGGAGGCAATTAATATCCGGCGTAGATGTTTGCAAAAAACACATTCTTTCGCCGTCTGTTTTAAATCCTTATCTACGATGCATGAACGCATTCCAGATTAAATCTCTTTTTAGTCATTGAAAACGGTTCGATTCGGCAGTTTACCTTCCACCGAGTTAGTGAGTGCGTGTTTTAGTGTGTGCAGAATATTGAAAATTACATTAATGAAAATGGATTATCAGTTATGAAGATAGTTCCTACTGTTGGTAAGCGATTAAATGAAATTAATTAAACTTTATTGAATGAATAATTTGTTGTGAATTTTTCAATGCGATTTAATAATATCTCTCAACACAAATAACGATAGGAGTAGAGAGACCATTAGGCCAATAGCTTATTTATGTAAAATTTATTGAATGAATTATTCACAATAATGATTTTTTCAATGCGATTTAATAATATCTGAATAGAAAAATAACGGTGTAGTAGAGACCATCAGGTCAATAGTCCATTTATGTTATGCTCCAATAATGTATACAAAAAAATACAGCCATCAGGTCTCAGGTCAATAGCTCATTGACAAATTGTACAGAATCTTATAATTACATTTACCGTCTTACCAAATACCACTTTCAGTTAGCTTTCTGGCTATTAAATGGGTTTATTTTCTGGAGCTTAAATAACCAATTAAAAAAAAATTCATTCAATGATTAATTTTTTAAATCGTACAATTTTCGATTTTGGTGTGTTGCTGTTTCTTTTCAATCTCGGATTTGGCACTCATTTTTATTCGAAATCAGAAATCTATAATTTTTTCAATTAATTTTACATTCCTAAAACGAATTTCTCCTTTGATTTTCTTCTATCCTTCTATGCAATTTTTATAATCCCATTTCTAGTTTTGAAAATTGCTGTTTTGTTTTAACCTAAGATGAGAAATAAAATATGTTGAACTTTTAATAATTTTTTTACAACTTTTAAATTCGTGGAATGCATATTTCGTTTCTCCAAACAATGTTTAGAATGTTGTCATTTGTTTTCGGCTATAATTTGGCAATTGTTTTAACGGAAAATCAGAAATGTATTGTTGTCTTTATAGATCTTAATCTTTTAAAACAAATTCGGCTCATCAATTCAATGATTAAACCAATGCAGAAATTGAATTTTGATTGGAACTTAAAACTCGTTACACTTTTACAAATTCTACTGCAATTCAATATATTTTTTACTGATTTTTTTTATCATAGAGTACGAATTTTAAAGTTTAAATGAATTTAAAATTCGTTATACTTGTAGGATTTTACAAATTTTATTACTTAACTTTAAATATTAATTTTCAAAAATTGACTCGGTTCCAAAAATTAATGTTAATTTGAAAGTTAAATGTGTTATAATTGCATTAGAGTTTTGTTTTAAGGAATTCAACCATATTAGTTTTTTTTCTATTTTGCTTAAAAATATATACAGGGTGTCCTAAATAGAGTAGGATTGCATGGGTATCTTTCTTATTCTTAAAGTTAGAGATCTGGTTAAATGGGCAATGTTGTGCAGTTTTCTATGCTGATTCAGATTATGTTGAGACATTTTAAAAATTCCGAGCAGTTTAGAAAATATTAAAAAAAAACTGAAAATCGCGATTTTCAAACAAATCAAATATCTCTATAATTATTAAAGATGCGAAAAAAAGTTTTAAATAAAAGTTACTTGGTTTAATTAGGCAAACATAGAAATCAAGTCAAAATAAAATTCCAGATGGCGGTTTCCGAGATATTAATACCAACTTTCTTATTTCAAATGGCCGCCATATTTGATTTTTACACGCATAAATAGACTTTTTTTTTCTCTTTTCAACGATGTACAACAACCTATGTCAAAATAAAAAATAATGGAAATATTAATTGTTGTAAGTTTAAAACAAGTAGGCATAAATAAAAATAAAACAAATTTTGAAAATATGCAATTGTATGGAAGTATAAAAAAACCTAAGAGAAATAGAAATATGAACTTGTAAATTTTTTTGTCCGCCGTTTTAAATGCACCTTTTATACATGAGTTGAATTATCGGAGAAAAACAAAAAAACGGTTACGCCCACTTCCGGTATATGAAATTTTACCAAAAGCTTTTCAGTTCTTTATATTATTTAATAAGGCTTATGTTCAAAGTTCCATAATAATTCATGTAGTTGTTATTGAGATACAGGCCGCAGAGACAGACACACATCAATCATTTATATTTACATTTTCATGGTTTGTTTTCAATTTAAATCATATTTTAAATGTACATGGAGCGTTTTGTAGACTCCGATGAAACTGACGTTTAAAACGTCAAAATTACAGATGGAAAAATTATACTTCAAATTCAAAAACTCAGTTTACTCAAAAACTAAAGAGATTTAGAAAAAAAACCTATTCTTCATATGTTGTTGATTTTGGTATTCTCTGCAACTATTATTAACATAAATTTGCTGTAACTATTATCGTTTCATAATTAGAAACCTTATCACCGCCTTATTCGGTAAAATTTTGTTAGTTTTTGGTCGCAGATCGACGTCCAGATAACCGAGCAAGCTTTTAAAACCGGTCCCGTCGTTTCGTTTCACCCCACCCCCGGGGGTGATTTTTCAAACGCAAATTTTCGATTTTTGCACGTTTCCCAAAAAAAAAAAATAACTCCTCCATAACCGCCGGGGCTGGACGATTCCGGTATGTCTTAAAATAATCTTAAAGAAAATATCTAAAATTGATCGAGCCACTTTTTTGAACTTTTGCCCCGTTTCCGAGATATGATTTTTTAAAAACCGGGTAAAAAAAAAATATTTTTTTTAAATTCTTTTAAGGACGTATTTTTTTCTTTTCAAGTGGAAAAGCTGAAACTTTCAGGGATGACGGGATCGATGCCTGGCTTTCATTGGGAATTTTTTCAAAATTTTTGGAACTACCCCTTCGCGCCAACCAACGCCACCAAACGGGTGGTTTAGTTTTCTTCTTTTAAGGACGTATTTTTTTCTTTTCAAGTCGAAAAACTGAAACTTTTAGGGAATGCAGGAGCGATGACTGGCTTTCATTGGGTATTTTAAAAAAAAATTTGTAACCACCCCTACGCGCCATTTGTACCCTCTGGGTTCGTTTTTCTTCTTTTAAGGACGAATTTATTCCTTTTAAAGTCGAGAAGCTGAAACTTTGAGGGATGGCAGAAGATATTTTTTCAAAATTTTTGGAACTAACCCTATGCTCCATTTGTACCCCTGCGTTCGTTTTTCTTCTTTTATGGACGATTATTTTTCTTTTAAGTCGAAAAACTGAAACTTCCAGGAATGGCGGAAGATATTTTTTTTTTAATTTATGGAACCACCCCTACGCGCCATTTTTCTTTTTCTTTTTTTAAGGACGTATTTTTTTCATTTAAAGTTGAAACGCTGAAATTTTCAGTGATGGCAGAAGATATTTTTCAAAATTTTTGAAACTAACCCTACGCTCCATTTGTACCACTGGATTCGTTTTTATTCTTTTAGGGACGCTTTTTTTTTCTTTTAAGTCGGAAAACTGAAACTTTTAGGGATGGCAGAAGATATTTTGTCAACATTTTTTTAACTACCCCTATGCTCCATTTGCACCCTTGGGTTCGTTTTTCTTCTTTTAAGGACAGATTTTTTTCTTTTAAAGTCGAAAAACTGAAATTTTCAGGGATGGCAGAAGATATTTTCTCAAAATTTTTGAAACCACCTTTACGCACCATTTGGACCCCCTGGGTTCGTTTTTTTTCAATTTTTTTCTTTTCAAATCGCAAAGCTGAAATTGTCAGGGATCGCAGAGGATATAACTGGCTTTAAATAAAATAAAAGAAATAAAAATAAAAATAAAAAATAAAACATTTAAAATAAAAAATAAAAATGAAAAATAAAAAATGAAAAATTGAAGGTGAAAAATGAAAATGAAAAATGAAAAATTGAAAATTAAAACTTGAAGATGAAAAATGAAAAATAAAAAATGAAAATGAAAAATAAAAAATAAAAAACGAAAAATTAAAATAAATTTAGAAAAAAATATGTCGTCGATCTTTACCAATTACTTTGCCTAATTCAAGCGGCCAAAATGTGATTTGACTGGGTCACGCTGTGCCGTCGCCCGTCACCAATTTAATCGCTTAATTTTGATAGGCCCCGCATGGACGATGGCTCAGCGCAGGGGAGCCGTTATTCGTCACCCATTACCGTGCTCAATTTTATTGGGCCACGCACGGACGACAGCGCAGCGCAGCTTACTTTTTTACATTTCACAATTTCACATAAAGAACACAATTTCACATTCATCAAACTTTAGCCTAGGAAAAACTAGTTTAGATACTAGTTAAGAACTGTAAGTGAATTTCCGGAGAAGGCAATATCCAGCAAAAGTACTATTCAATGAATAATTACTATTTTACTCTCTAAATTTGAAATGTGTTACAATTGGCTCCCGTAATTATTTTATAATATCGGTCTACTTACATTATTTTTAGTACTCATTGAATACTACTTTTACTTCTCCATCATTTCCATCATTTCAGCAGTAAACAAATCACGTATACTTCTTAAATAGTACGTGTGTAAAACCATTTACTTATAAATACTTTTTCTTACAAACACGACTTGTTGTAAATCGTAATGTGACAGCAACTGTCACTTTTTAGAGCAGAATGAAATATCCGCCATTACGATTTCATGGCAAACCTTTGTTTTTAATTTAAAATAATAGTAAAGTTTTTTGCAAATATCTCGGTGAATACTCGGCAGAAACTATTGAGTAATTATTCAGCTTAAAAAGCTTTAAAAATAATGTAAAAACCGATGCTGCCAAATAATTAGGGGAGTCAATATTATAACATTTTAAATTTTACGAGTAAATCCCTATGGCCCGCTTCGCAATTCAACATCCTGTATAGTGCATCGTACACACTTGCGCATTTTCACAAACCGCGCCACGTCGCGAACAACGGATCAACAGCGAACCATGTGCCGAACACAAATCATGCACTCGAACACCGTAGAGTGTGAACAAAGCATAATATTAAACTATAATACGTAATTTGACTGAAAGTCGTCAATCATTTTATTGTACCAATTTTTAAAAGGCGTATGCCGTAAATAATAGTTATTTATGCAAGTGAGTAAAGTAATACTTTTTTCAACAGTACGAAAGATGGCAATTCCTACAAGTGAAAAAAGTTGCTTTACTCTCGAGTTTCAAACACAATTTTTTCTACGTCCATAAGTTTAAATAAATTCGATAACACCTTAATCAATTTTTATAAGTTATAATACTTCTTTTAAATAAAGCTAAATACAATTTTTTCTTGATCGGAAACGAATGTTTGACGTTTATCGGCGGGACTGATTAGAGTTATGCCAAGCACTCGCAGTGTCTTGCGCAGTGACCATCTTAAATTCAATTAGCTCCGGAGATTTGTTGTCGCATTCTCTTGCGTTCTCCGAATTCTCTCTCGCTCTGCACAAACTTTACTCCCACACATCTCAAGTGCTCTATAATACTCTAAAATGAGCGAAATAATTTTATTTAAAAAATGAACAGCTACATCACAATTTTTCACGCCTTTTGAAAACAACTGTACATTTTATAACGGATGTAAAAAAAATATATTATTATTAAAAAAATCGAAGGTTCGTTCACCATCTTCAAGCTAAAAAACGAATTCTAGTGGCAATAGCAAAACTAGATAGCAATTATACTGGGTTCCCCATAATAGTCTACCCATTTTAATATTTGAATGATTTCTTTTTCAGTTAACAAAACAAACTTTTTATTATACTAAATTACGACTAACTCTTTGGGATTTATGATAACATAAATATTTGGCTAATTTAATTCTAACTTTTAAAAATCACGTCTTCTAAATGACCTCCACCAACTTCAACACATTTTTCAATATTAGATAAAAAGTGGTTCATTACACGGCGTAGCAAACCTTTATCTAATCCTTCAACTTCTTCACGAATTTTGACTTTGAGTTCCTCGATTGTACCTGGACGACTCGCAAACACTTTGGCTTTTAAATATCCCCACAGGAAAAAATCGGGTGCCGTTAAGTCGGGGGACCTCGAAGGCCAAGGCAAATTTTTAATCGAGAAATTAGTCGGCGATTAAACGTTTCTCTCAGAACCCGCATTGAGTTTCTGGCGGTATGAGCTGTTTCCCTATCTTGTTGGAATACTAAGGCATTGTTTAGTAATCCTCGTCTATTTAATTCTGGAATGAGGAATGTCTCTAGCATGTTTACGTAGCGCTCGGATGTTACTGTTACAGCGCGGTTATTTTCATCCTCAAAAAAATATGGACCAATAATATCAAAAGATCCTACTCCACACCACACAACAACTTTTGGATTATGGAGGTTCTGTGTAAAGATTTCACGAGGATTTTCATTTAACCAGTATCTAAAATTCTGTTTATTAGCCATGCCGTTCAAACAAAAATTTGCTTCGTCGCTCATTAAGAGACTGTGAATTGCTCCTTGATGTAAATTCAAAAATTCTTGACAAAATGCTAACCTTGCTTCTTTATCTTGATTTATAAGTTGCTTTGCCATTTGGTATTTATAGGGATGAAATTTTAAATCTCTTTGAAGAATTGGTTCTAAGCTTCCCTTTGATATTCCTAGGATAAGGGTTTGTCGATTAGCAGACATTTTAGGACTTGTCGTAAACGCAATTCTAACTCGTTCAATATTTTCTGGTGTACGAACTGTTCTTCGACGTCCAGGCTTCTTTAAATTTTGTACAGAACCAATGACGAACCCATAACTTAACAGTTTTACGATTTGGCGCGTGACCTCTATTGTTATTATTAAACTGACGCCGGAATGCACGCCTAACTTTTTGTATCGAATTGTTTCTTATGTATGTATCTTTCTACACGTTGTTGGACTGAGTAATCCATGAAAGTTAAATAATTATGATGAAATCTAACAAACTTCTCGTAGAAAAATAACGTTCCACAAAATTATTAATATAAAACTTATTTGTGACAGGTGCCTACTTGATCAATAATTAACTTAAATCCCAAAGACTACAGGACACAGAGATAAACTTATTTAGTTATCTCGTAGGGAATTAATTAATAAAATAAAATGGGTAGTCTATTATGGGGAACCCTGTAGAAAATAAAGTACAATTGTATAGGGGGGTGCTGAAACCTTCCTAGAACAGGAGCTGGTTATTACTATTGGTTGATTAAAGATTAGAGGAAATATTGTAGGAGTCTCATCGTCTAGAAGAAATTACTTCAACATTGATAATTTAAGAGTCAATTGCAATGCACGTGTTGAACGCAAACATAACAGACAATTTATTTCTGGTCGTTTTTAAAATAAATATTAAAGTCTCGCCATCGGTCACCACTTTGTTTTTATGTACAGTGTAATCAGTATTTATTGTTAGCAATTCACGTTTAATTCGAAAGCATGCTTGTTGTTAATGAAAAGCAGTTATTATCAGTGGTGTATTGGTAAAATAAGAAGTAAGGGAGGGAACGCATGGTGAGAACAAAAAAATAGTCCGCGACTTCCCACAAGCAGCTTGCTGAAAGTTTTTCGGAGATCATCTTATTTTAAGCAAACTATTGCTTTCCTTGTAAGCTTTTTTATTTTTTTTAATTCTTACTATAGAAAATATTAACAAACACAAACGCGTTCCGTTTCTGATAAAAGGTGCCGGAACGTCATTCCTCCACGTTCCCCCTCCAATACAATCTGGTTATTATTTGGTAATCTATAATTAAACAGAATTGAAAAATATGCTGGTCTAATCACAACTTTGTTTCAGTTTCAGCTGATAAATGTTACGTCGGGTTATTAGATCATTAGACTAGAAGTTGGTGGAAACTTCCGGTTGATGGATCACAAGTTGTTTCCACTAGGTTTAGTATTTGTTTACATTGACGACCTTGGATAACTATTGATCCAAGGACTTGACCAAAATTTGTCAAATTGATAAGAATCGTTAAAATCTGTGTTTTTTAACGTTTTTTAATGTTTATTATAATCGCAATATATTTCACAAAAAGTTATGAACGGTGCGGCCATAATTTTTCGATTAAAACAATGTCGGTATGAAGTATTAAAGTTTTAAAACTTTAAAATATTTCCCGCGCGGGGGATTTTATCATCATTTCTTAAAAACGTCATGAATGCAAAGAGTCTCGTTGCGGGTTGCTCCTTGTTAGGTTCGAGAGGGGATGATTGAATTAAAAAGAAGACGGCGTTCATTAAAATCTCCTTATGTAAATACCGGATACAGCGGACGGCGACGAGGGTAGTGTCCCGACATCTACAACTTTCGCTCCCCCCCGCTAAACCTAACCTCAAAAATCTGCAGAGGGGCTCGTAATTCCCAAGAATCGTCGTGAAGGATCCGATCGGAGAGGCATAATAGCGCGTGTCTTCTCCGGAGCGGGTTCAACCGGATCGTTGTACACCACTATCCTCTATAGCTGTAGCGCTGTAGCTATAGCTATAGCTGATAATATCGATTGATGTGGTGCGTCTGCGTCGCGACGGAGGATGTGCGGTACACACAGCATCTCCTGGTGATCAGCCCGGGCTCTGCTGCAGTAGTCAGCTTTCGGGCCTGAGCCAGGACACACCGGAAGTGGCTGTGAGCGTAGCACGCGCGTCCACGAAGCGGGAACGCACGCAAACCCGCGACACGTTTCCGTCGCCCGCGGCGGCTGATCCCCACCAGAAAAACATTCGACCCAAAAATGTAATAAATAAAAAAAAGAACAAAACGCGATTTAATCAAAATTAATATTTTAATAAAAAACGCAAAACTTGTGGGTTTAATTAATTAGGACTAATAAATTTCAACGAGCAATCAATGGATTACAACCTGCACAAGGTAAGAACTACAAGTGGATTTCTAGAAATCAATTTGCGGAAATTAATTAGATGTTGAAAGTTTAAATTACTTTGCTAATTAGCAAGAAAAAAATGAAAATGCAGGTGAATGGGAATTGCCGGAAAAATTGCCGCCGCTGCTGCGGATGTTGTATGGAAGAGGGCTTCAGTGCAGATTTTAATCCCTCGTCGGCTTACTCGCGCCTCGCCATTTTTTTTAGTTTGTTCAATTCGCAGTGGGGTCTTATCTCTTCAACTACTGTATTTGCACTTTGGATTTATTACATCGTTAACGCTCTTTTTATACAAAATGTTTTATGAAAAAAATTCCATATTACAATCCACTATCCAAAAAAATTATAAAAGCAAAATTTGAGCAAATATTGCTTCGATGACCATTGCATAGATAGGGATAAATGAAACACAATTATTATTATATAGATAGTGGGATAAAAGATCCCTTAAAATTGACAGGGATAAATGAAACACAATTATTATATTATTATATAGATAGTGGGATAAAACATCCCTTAAAATTAAGTAACTATCACCACCATCTTATTACAAATATATTTATTGACAGCCAACTATGCTATATTTACACAAGAAGATTTGTATTACATTATATTACAGGATCACTAGTATTCAAAGGCTACCTACTACAATCCTTCCGCTTTGGATCCTTCTACATTATTAAACATATTCCAGTAAATCAAAGGCGTTGTATAACTTGAATATTTACTTTGTACTATCTGTAATTAATCTTGCCGTTATCAAACATACAGTGTTTGCTGAAGGTAAGTTGAATTACCGAATCTATAGCTACTAAATAAATGGCATTCTCAGTAGGATAGTTGCGACCATTACTTCGTAATAATCCGCAACTAAACTGAAATTTACAGCTTTATCCACAGATATGTAATAAATAACAACAAACAACTGAAACTCGGCGAGTTACAAATGGCCATCGTCCGAAATCTTTCGACTTGTTAAATCTGACACATATGTTACATTGATAAATAAAATACACCGTGTTCTAGTTTCTCGTGTTAGTTAGTTATGGAATATAAAAAAAAACAAAATATACCAGTAAGATAGCGTTGCTTAGAAATATATTAAGAATAATAATAGGGCGCAGTGGATAGAGGTCCGACCTCTGGACCATGTCGGTTCCGTCACTTTTCTAATGAAGAATTGCCCATGAACGTCTAGTGTGTGTCCCTTCATATTTACTATAAACATAAATTTACAAGAATCGGTCAGGGTCCTAGTTGGGCTAGATCAATTTTCTATGATCCTCGCCTCCTTAACCTGAATTCATATCAACCATTCTTCTTAAAAAAAAGAGATACATCTCATTTTCTACAAAGTTACAGTAGTTAAATAATTCCATATATTTTTTAATAGTTTTCTTAGGAAATACACTCCGTATAAAGATCGTGAAATTTTTTCAAAATGTTTTTTAACAGAAATATCCGTTAAAAAACTGATATAGATATTAAAATAAAAATTTGAAAATAACCTTTATTTGACAATCCGAGAAAATTCCGTAAACTGGGTGATTACCTTAACCGTTTGCTGTTTTTTTCAAAGAAATTAAATATGATAAACATTACAAAAGCTGTTAAATAAATGATGAAGACAACACATATATTGTAAATAAATATTTTTCATAAACTCTTTGATTATTAGATATTTATACACTGAGTTAAGTAAATGTTTATTCACGCGAAGAAATTTTAGTTTACTAAGAATTAGATGTCAGTTTAAAACGTCAAAATTTGATTTAAAAAAAAATTCACTTTGAAATAAGGAGAGCTATACAATGCCACAATAAACAATAAGTTTTTAACAAATTTTAATGAAACCAGTTTTTATAAAAATCGATAATCATAACAATTCTTTTTGTACCATCAAATCTTTACAAGTTACAAGAAGGCAACATCGCTATTTTTTATTAAAAATAAAAATTCTAGAATAAATTTCAACTCATTTGATGAAGTTAAAAGTAGTGTATTTAGCGTTATTACATAATTCAGTAAAGGTGTCAACAATATAATTTAATTATTAATGAGGAAAAAAAAAGAAATAATTCACCTATCAAATATACATAATAAAAAATCACTCCGCATTGGAATTAAATAATAACATAATAAAAACTGCTACATCTTCTAAATATTTAGGAGTTATAATTGAGCAATATCTACAATGGTATTAACAAATAGACTATATTTGTGCTAAAATTAATAAAGATTATTTCCTGACCTCTCGACCAAAAAATAAATTAAATCTGGATAGTATTTTAAACATCTACATCTATGCCATAGCATACTTTCATTTGAGTTACAATATTACTCTGTGAGGTTTATCGAGTCTATTAAATAGATTGTTTATATCACAAAAGCGAATTATCAGATTAATCTTTGATATAAATTACCAAGACACTTGTAAAAATAAATTCATAGAACATTAAATATTGACACTACCATGCATATATATTCTAAAAATCCTCTGTTACATTCACTCCAACAGAACCAAATTAAAAAAAACACAGCGACATGCAGAATTATCCAACTCGCAATAAAGGAAAATTAGTCCAACAAAAACACATGCATGTGTTTGGGATAAATCCCCATAAGGTAGTGGGATTGTGTTATATAATAAATTACCAGATTTAATGACACTGTTAACTGGGAAAAAATTGAAAATGGAATTGGAATCATTCCTAAGGCAACATGCGTTTATAATGTCGAGGAATTTATTGAAAATTTAGAGAATTTGAAACATTGAGTTGTGCTAAGTTATTTTTTAGTTAGTTAACTTAGTTGACCTAAGTTATATAATTTCGACGTGTCTCATATTGTAAATACAATGCAAAAGACCAATAAACTTTTAAGTTAGTCCTGTATGTAGAAATAAACGATCTTAAACCAAGTAGTACTAGTAATAAAATGCAAATTTCTTTTGTATCATTTTAATATCCGGCGTGGCACTAGCCGGGGAAGTAGTTGTTTCAATAAGTTATTTGATTATAGTCTTAGTAAGACTTAATTTTACACTCACAAACAGGTTGAATATGTATATATTCAGGCTATATTTTGTTTTTATTACATTCAAAAATAAAAATGTTTCTACTCTATTTTATAGAGCTAATTATTAATAAATAGGGGTATAAAGTTGGTTCGGCAATTTCTGAGATAACACTGATTGAATTTTATCGCGAAAAACTAATCAAAAACAGGCCCTATGGAGGCGGTTGAAGCGATTCCGCGACATTTCTCATGATTAAATTAGAGTGCAATCGATAAATTTTCGCTTATTCGACCAATCTAGAAGGGTTTCGTTAAAAAAAAAACAATTATTCTCCAATAACCACTATTTTTCTGCTAGGAAAATGCATGGAATAATAATTAAAACTGGGAGAAAAGATATAAAACATTTTAAAGTAATTAAACAAGTTTTTAAAATATAGTAATGAGGTGTTTGTGGTTTTTCACGCAATTCTTATTAAATCGTTAAACAAGTTTTCAGGATATATTAAAGAGGTGTTTGTGGATTTCCATGCAACTTAACACCAAAAGTATTTTAAGTAAACTTTGAAAGTTCTAACTCCCAAGGCGTACTAACTTGCGATTATTTCGACATTTCATGGTAATTGTGGATTTGTATAAAATTTTGGACTATAAAAAATTCTAAGTAAATTTTTTACAAATTTTTCGCAGTTGTTTTTCTATTTTTTGATTAACGTGTAAAATGAATACGGTTAAATACGGCACACGCCGTGTTCACGTGCGATTATTTCAAACTATCGGGGAGGAGTAATTGCAGATTTGTATAATATATAATAATATAAATTAGAAAAAATATAATATAAAATCTAATTTAAGCAAGTACGAAAAACACGAAAATGTACATGAGTAAAACAAATATAAGAAATAAATTCCACAGAATTAAAAGGACAAGAACTGGAATTAATTATTATGGATCCATGTTTTATATTTTATATTATAATCATTTACCAACTTCTATTAAAGATTTGCCTCTTCCTTTATTTAAAGTGCGGGTAAAACAATTTCTAGCAGTGAATGCTTTTTATTAATTCGACGAATTTTATAACAGCTAACAACTCTAGACGTCTTGTATCTATGTATAACATTTTAATTTTGTTTTCATCAATTTTTTGACTGTAAATATTTTAATTTATCTGTACATTTTTGATTAATGCAATTGTAATGTAATTGTATCTTGTCACACGATTACAATTTGTGTTAATATTACATTTTAAATTTGTGTTTATACTACATTTTCCTTGACTTGTGTAAAAATTATTGTAATTTCTAGCACAAATAAATAAATAATAATAATTATTATTATTATAAAATCAAAAGTTTTAACTTTGTAGCAGTTATTTTTATATTGTTTAACTAGGAAAATGCGCAAATTGAAAATGACACAGGACATGTTCGCGTTTTAGAAATTTCGGGAATTGTATAAAATTATAGAGTAAAATCAATTCTCAGTGAATTTTAAAACTTTAAAGTTCGGGACAGTTGTTTTTCTATTTCTTTATCAACTAGGAAAATGTGAAAACTGAAACTGACACATGGAGAGTTGACGTGCGATTAGTACGAAATATCGGTAAGGAATAGTTGCAAAATTGTATAAAATCATGTAGTACAATAAACTCTGTGCACATTTTAAAAGTTCAAAGTTTCTAGCAGTTCAATTTATTGACCAACTTGGAAAATGTGCAAGCTGAAAATGACACATGGCGTGTTCACGTACAATTATTTCGAACTCTAGTAGAGGGGTAGTAGCAGAATTAGATAAAACCAACGAGTATAATACAGTATGAGTACATTTTGAAAGTTGAAATTTTATGTCAATTTTGTTTTACTAACTAGGAAATTTCGCAAGCTGAAAATAACACACGCGTGCTTATTTAGAATTTTCGGACGGAGTTAATTGCAGATTTGTATAAATCATGGAGTTGAATAAATTCTGAGTATATTTGAAAATTTTAAAATTTGTGGCATTTATTTTTTTATTTCAGTTCGTATCATAAACTTACATTTATTGTACTAAAAATCAATGTTATAAAGTATGTCTTTATCTCCGCTGTCAATGACGACGGAGATCAATCGTCGAGGTATAGTTTAGCAGTAAAATTAGTGAAACGGTAAAAAGTGCGACGCCACACCACGAGGAATAGTGTCAGTCTACGGAGTTATTGTGCTGCATAAAACCACAAACTTAATCAAAACACTGCAATTTGTAAGTTGACATCAATATTACAAAACTGTATACATTCTATTCTCTCGCTAAATATAACTCAAGTTACGATTATTTATAGCTGTGATATTTAGTGTTGAAATCAAAGCGGTACAGATGCACTAGTTGAATCTGCAGCACAGTTTTAACTTCAAAATATCATCTATACTAATCATACCAATTGTAATATTGTGGCTTATAATAAATTAGACTTTCAAAACGAAATTAAATAAAAAATCGTATGCAACACGGAGATCAAGCTAAGTTTAAATCTTCGGAGATTTATAACGCCTCGGCTATCGCCTCAGCGTTACAGTATCTCCTCAGATTTAAACTGCCGCTTGATCTCCTAGTTACATAATATTTAGTATTGGATATTGCAATTAAAAATTTATTGATTTCGGTGAAATCTAATGAAAGGTTAGTTGCAGATTCATATAAAATCATCAAGTAGAATACATTCTGAATAAAATTTACAAGTTTGGGGTAACTGTGTAAATTAGAAATTTTCGATAATGTATACATCGTGCCCAAGATAAGAATGCACAGCATGGGGATCTTGAAAACGGTAAAAAATACAGGGTGGCTTAAATTAAAAAAAAGTTGCACTATTCACAGTTTGTTTACATGCCGATCGCAAAAATTCATGATTGTTTATCGTTTTCGAAATTTTCAAAAAAATGCAATTTTTCGGATTTTTGATTTTTCCAATTGTTTTATTTTAAAAGACATTAAAAAACTAATGGCACTTTGTCATTGTCACTTTTTAAGTTCTACAAAATGGCATCTTCGAATTTTTTATCCGATGTTTCATCTCCGAGAAATCATCATCAACTTCATTTTTTTTATATGGCCACAAAAGTGGAAACACCTTGTATACGGTAGCATTTTTTATTACAAATTTAACGACGTATCACACATTATGCTTCTAAAGCCAAAAAACAGAGAAAAATAAATTTTAATATTTTGTAGGTTCTTAATCTAGAAGGCGTTTAAAAAGTATGCTTTGGAACAATTGCAATATTTCTATTTGATCTGTCACATTATTGTTAAAATAATGTGTCATTGGAAAATGCAGTGAAGTGCTGATATTTTATAAATCGATTGTTATAAGAGATAAACAAGCTACAGAGTACAATTTTAGGTAATTTTAGGTTAAATAATAAAACTTTATCTATCGTCTTTAGTTTCTGAGATTTTTTTAAATTGGCACCTTTCGAAAGACATTTTCTTTCTCTTTTATTCTGACATACTTATTAAAAAAAAAACTTACCCAAGTGTTTCCCTTTGATTTAAAAGGAATTTGGTGCATTTGTAGAAGGGGCCAAAATATTCGATACGTATTTTTTGTTTCGTCTAAAAAATATGTTTAGGGGGTGAACTCGCCCCTCAAAAATCAGCCATATTTTTGTTTTTTGGTTATAACTTCTGAACAAATTATGATAGTGTAATTTTGTAAATGTAGAAAATTTCAAAGCCGCTGGTGTAAAAAACAATTGAAAAAAATATAAGGAGTTATAAAACTCAATTTTCATACTTTCCGCTTGTGAACATAAAACCTTTTTTAGTAAAAATGTTTAATCCATTAGAAATGTAGGTATATACTGAAGGAAAAAATATGAAACACTTGAAATTCGTGAAATTTCGACCATTTTCAAACCGCCATAACTCAACGTATTTACAATCGATTTTGATGAATCTTTGAGGGCGAAAAACTTTGAAGTGTCTTCTTTAAAGTCATGCATAGGAAATTAAGCATACATCCTTCCGCCCCCTCTAGCGCCCCAGTGAAAAAAGTTTTTTTCTGGAAACCATGTCCAACTTTGACGATGTCTACGGAGTTGGAAAAATTCTGTCGACTCGATCCACCATAAAGGCATTAAAATTTGATCAATTCCCCATGCAGGACTCAAAGAACGATGTTCCTACGACGATTTGCCACCAAGTTATGGGTGTTTGAAAAAAGTGCATCTTGAGGTGTTTCGCACTTTCGACTTTTTAACCAAATTTGATGATTCTTTCGGGAAAAAAACCCCATTTTGACTCTACTTTAAGGGAGTAAACTCAGATTTAAATGATCCCTTTTCGAACCCTTCAACCCCTGAACAAAAAAAAACATGTTTTTGGGTAAAAAACATCCAACTTTGGCAACGTTTACCGAGTTCGATAAAATGTGTCGACTCGATCTACCAAAGGAGCATTGAAATGTGTTCAATTACCTGTGCAGGACTCAAAAACGAAGAAAGAAAGAAGCGATTTGGCACAAAGTTATGGGTGTTTTAAAAAAGTGGTATTTTTATTAATTCGTTTGGAGAGGCGTAGAGCCCTCTCTTTGATTGGGGGATTAACCTTTACAAAGAGGACACTTTTTTCTTTTGATTTCTTAAAAGATCTTCGAAATCGGTTGGATAGAAGCCGAGTTATGGCCATTTTAAAAAACCTAAATTTTTACAAATCTCAAGTATTTCATTTTTTTCAGTCAGTGTAATTTGTTTGTTTTTTTTTTGGATAAATGGAAAAATAGACGAATGGTGGTGAGTTAGGCCCACATTTTTTTCTGACCCTACAGAGATCTTTAAAGTGGGCCTTTTTTGACCTAAAATAAAGTTTTTTGTTAATGGAGTTCTAAGGTACAAGATGCGATATTCATGATTTCGCGCAAACAATGAATTTTCGTGAGTACCTCAAAGAACATGCAAAGAAAATTTCATTCGTGAAAACGAAAACAATGTCGTCGAAAAACTTATGAGTCAAAATACCACAAAATTCGCTTTTTTCAAACACCCATAACTTTGTGCCAAATCGTCGTAGAAACTGCGTTATTTGAGTCCTGCGCAGGTAATTCCACAAATTTCAATGTCCTTTTAGTGGATCGAGTCGACACATTTTTTCTAACTCGGATTTAAAATGGTTGCTAAAAGTTTCTTACTCTAATATTGTGAGGGTTCCCAAAAGACTACGCATACATGTTATGAATTTATAATGAACATTTTAAGATTATTTATCTCGATAACGGTAAGAAATCGGACGTATGTTAATTTAAACGTTTCTGTTCAGAATAACATTATCTACTTCCTATTTTCGTTTGGCAAATGATATTTGGGGTCTACCAGAATTCAGTTACACCCGGTATATCGGGTGTAACTGAATTCTCGTACACCCTAAATATCATTTTCATTTCAAGATATATCTTTATGAAATTTAGTATGGCGTTTTTAGGGAATAAAATGCGTCGATATGTCAACTTTTACTAGAAATTCCACTTCCAGTTTGATCAGAAATGACTATAACTTTTCTAGGGAATAAAATGCGTCGATATGTCAACTTTTACTAGAAATTCCACTTCCAGTTTGATCAGAAATGACTATAACTTTTCTAAACAAAAAAACAATTAAGGTAAACGCCCACTTCCGGTGTACAAAATTTTACCAAAAGCTTTTCAGTTCTTCGGATTATCAAATAAGATGGATGTTCAAAGTTTCATATCAATTGCTCTATTAGTTTTTGAGATACAGCGCGCACAGACAGACACACACACACATAATTGTTCCAGAAATTGTTGAAATGGCATCTAGGGACCCCAAAACGGTTATTTCCGTAAAAAAAAAATTTGAAAAAATAATCACGATCACAATACTTTCTCGTACTTCGTAAGGGAGAAAGTAAAATCATTTGTGGCTCACACCATACATTATAACATTGACATATTTTCAATGAATTTTAATATCTTTAAGAAATCTTTCACAAATTGTTTAAACAAATTATAATTTATGTTTAATCCACATGTTAATCATTATGTTTTGTATACTTATTGTTAAATAAGATATTCTCCTATTTTGTTGAGAAATAAATAAATAAGTAATAAGCCGACCACAAATTATCAAATTATTTTATCAAAATTATTGACAACTTTATTGAAAAGTCCCAATCAATTAAACCTGGTATTTCTTCCTCGTATTTTTTACCTTTGAAGTTACTACTAATTGTCCTGTTTAGAGGTTATACAGGGTGTCCCATTTTAAATTGCCACCCCAAATATCTCGAAACCTGAGCAATATGGCAAAAAATGTTTCAGATGAAAGTTGTAGGGTTCGTAGAGGGACTATGCTGGCGACCTTGGGGTCAATTTTCAAGGTCAAAAGATCAAAATCAACTTTGATTTTTCAAATGGAACCCCCTATTTTATAACGGGATTGTATTCTACGGGAAAAATTCAAACTTTTTGTAGGAAACTTTTTTTTTAAATCCTATTTTTAAGAGTTTTTTTTACGATTTTTGCCCGTCATGAAATTTCAGATGAATCCAGGCTGTGATTCATGCATTACCGGTGGCATTAGCGTCACCCGATGTGCACTACGTGGAGGTTGCCGATGAGATTTTGCACATAATTGGCCCTGAAAAGGGCCGATGGTTTCAGTGGCTGGAGGTTCGATCTCATTCTTAGATCAAATGCTCGATCAAGTGTCCATCCTTGTCAATGCACTTCTGTACCTGCTGGCGAAAGTTTACTTGAACATTTAGAAGGGTTTGGATGGAAATTGCTCGAAATGCAGCCCTAATCCTCTCCTTCATGTTCTGCACTGCACTGTTGTCGGAGCTTCAGCAAATACTTTCTCCTTGATTAGTCGCCAGTGAAAAAAGTCAAGGGGAGTAAGATCCGGGATCTCGCTCCCGCACCTTTGATGCTAATGCCGAGGTTAATGCATGAATCACATCCTGGATTCATCTGACATTTCAAACAACATGACGGACAAAATTCGTAAAAAAACTGTTAAAATAGCATAAAAAAAAGTTTCCTACAAAAAGTTTGTAGTTTTTTCTCGTAAAATACGATACCGTAATAAAAAATAGGGAGTTCCATTTGAAAAATCAAAGTTGACCTTCGTTTGGCTTTAAAAATTAACGCCAAGGTCATTTTCAAGGTAACCAGCATATGTCCCCCTCCGAACCCTACAACTTTTAACTGAAATATTTTTTGTCATATTGGTCAGGTTTCGAGATATTTGGGGTGGCAATTTAAAATGGGACACCCTGTATTTAGAAACCAACTGCGGTGATTAGTAAGGGCCGC
Source organism: Ocypus olens (assembly GCA_910593695.2). NCBI lineage: Eukaryota > Metazoa > Arthropoda > Insecta > Coleoptera > Staphylinidae > Ocypus > Ocypus olens. The sequence continues at coordinate 17,606,207 of OU343056.1, forward strand.
CCGTATCTGAGTATTGGGCGGATGCTTTGTGCGTCTCGAATACTTGAAGTTCTCAATAGGCAAACATGTGTTGGGTTGCAAGCATATTCAGTTCCAAAGTTATATGCAACCTTTTAAGAACCACCGATGTACAACTAGATAGTGCACTAATAGCTAGCAGGTAAAGCTGCAAACATCTACGAGTGCAAGTATTATTAAACCAATAAACTAAAATCTGGGATCACCTGGGGGTAAAGTTTGCGCAGAGTGAGAAAGTGTTCGGAGAACGCGACAACAAATCGCCGCGTGGATAATTTAATTGGCGCTTCTGGAAATGTAAAACTGCGCAACTTGCCACGAGGTTCTGGTATTGTAAAAAAATACCAATCATTTACGATGAGGGCGGTCCTTCCGACCCTGCCTTAATCACCTCAGTTGGCTTCTTAGAGAGTCTGGACTATATTTTAGACAACTATTTAATTTTTTCTACGTCCGTTATAAAATGTACAGTTTTTATCAATAATTTGCGTTCATAAAATATGTGAACCCTTCCAAAAGCGTGAAAAAAAGTGCCATAACGGTTAATTTTTTCAACTAAAATATTCGTTTCCGATCAAGTAAACTTGATGATTATTATTATTTTCTTCATTTAAAAGAAGTATTGTTAGAGGTAGAAACGCCAAAGTGGCGGAATCTATTGCCTGAATGCTGTAATCTCCGTTTTCCCATCAGCAACTAACTACACTGATGAAACCTGAAAGGGCGAAACCGGTCTGTAGGTGTTCTGATGGGGGAACAATATTTTTAAGTATTGTTAGTTATAAACATTAAGATTTTATCGAATTTATTTAAAGTTACGGACGAAGAAAAAAAATTGTTTGAAACTCGAGAGTAAAGCAACTTTTTTTCACTTGTAGGAATTACCGCAGCATCTTTCCCACTCGTGAAAAAAGTATTACTTTACTCACTTGATGCATAGATAACTATTAGTGTTGCTGGATCTGGACAGTTTTTTTAAATACTTAACTATATTTTTCAATAGAATCATATTTCTTACGCTGGATAAAATTACAAATTAAATTAAATTATCAAACCTCTAAATTATATTTATTCGAATACAAATCTCCAAATAATAAGAAACATTGATGTTCATAGGTATTTGAATGTTTCCACACACGCTCTTTCTGCGTCAAATTTTCATGTTACGATTTATCATAATTTCGACCGGATCACACACGTACAATAATTTCCGGACGAATTATTCAATTATTGAAATCGCAATCGAATTTGATTTCGGAGAGGTGAGTCTGCCGGTGGTTATTGTGCGAATCGATGAAATCGGTGAATCGACAATTAATTCGCATTTAGGACAATGCTTGACCGAAATAGTAACGCCGGGTTGCATCCACAGTTCAATTATGAAATTGTTGCCGCCGACACGATCCGACAGACCATTAAATATTTCTAGAAACACAAAACAGCTCGCAAATACGTAAAATTCGTAACTCATATCTGACAGCCGCGATAGTGTCAGCTGGGGATATTCAAATGAATTTTCAGGGGTAATACAATAAGTGGTGCACTTATTATTGAGTTTCACGAATGTGAATAACAACGACGGAAATGTTATGAGTGCAATGCAGAAGTTGTAGGGTTTGGAGGGGGACATATGCTGGTGTTCTTGAAAATGACCTTGGCGTTAATTTTCAAGGTCAAAAGAAGGTCAACTTTCATTTTTCAAATGAAACCCCCTATTTTTTTAGGTTATGTCACTCGATCGCTTAGGGGCAAAAAAAATGTTAAACTTAAAAAAAATTAATCCCCTAAATGACCTTCAATAACCTTGGAAAATTTACTTAATTTGGTATTTGGGACAAAAATATATATAAATTTTTACTTTCTCCGTTACGAAGTACGAGATTTTTTTAACAATTTCTGGAGAAAAATTGTTTGTGCTGTGTGTGTGTGCCTGTGCGCGCTGTATCTCAAAAACTAATAGAGTAATTGATATGAAACTTTGAACATACGTCTTATTTGATAATCCGAAGAACTGAAAAGCTTTTGGTAAAATTTTGTATACAGGAAGTGTGTTTTTTGTTTTTTGCCAATATTTTTTTAAATATGAAAAATATTACAAAAACATTCAAACAAATATTAAAGACAATAAAGAAATGAGATTATTTTGTTTGAAAACATTTTTCATAAAATCATTGTTATTCGAGAATTTTTTTTTAAATTTTTTTATTTTTGGTTTATAATTATGAAATGATAATAGTTACAGCAAATTTATGTTAATAATAAGTGTAGAGAATGCCAAAATAAACAACTTATAAATACTAAATTTTCTTCGATTTTTTTTTAGTTTTTGAGTAAACTGAGTTTTTGAATTTAAAGTATAATTTTTCCATCTTTTAAAATTTTGACGTTTTAACCGTCAGTTTCATGCGAATCTACAAAACGCTCGATGTACATTAAAATATGATTTAAATAGAAAATAAACCATTAAAGTGTAAATATAAATGATGATACCATCGGAGAAAGTTGATGGCCACATCACCATTTTTCGAGGGTTCTATGGTCATATCTTAATAAAAATGGGGCTATTTATATGAAACTGATAAAAAATATTACTAATAAAATACTAATAATATTTTTACATAAAATATTATTAGTAGGCAATTGTTGATGAATTTATAAAAAATATCAAAATATCGTAAAAATATTAGTCGAATTTTTGAAGATGTCGCACCAAACTTTGAAAGATGAAAAAAAATCACATAGATGGTATTTATTGATAGCAATCATATGACGAAATAAAATTTTTAACCAGTGGGCAAATTTTCTTTTTTTATTTTCAAAAAAAATTTAATACTCTAAATAACGTTAAATGACCTTGAAAAACCATCTAATTTCATATTTGGGTCAATAATATATGTGATTTTTTCAGATTTTTAAAATGTTTTTTTTGTGGTTAAAAAATTATATTTGAAGAAAACTTATTTTGGGGCTTCCCGGGTCATGTAGGGTTTTTTTGACATACAGCTTACGGCTCTTTGGTTTAAACTCACAACTAATTGTATTTTCATATTTATTTAAAAATGCGTGTCGGGTGGCATTTTGACCATCTTATCTCAGGATACCTTTTTTTACCTCATAAATGGATTTTAAGCAGGGACTGGTTTCGACCGAACTAAGCACCGACAGCATTCCCTCGCTGAACGACAAACAAGGAGCGATATCGGAAAAAAAAGGATCTCTCTCGCAATGGTTTCGCATTTGTATTTTCTCTGACTGTAGAAGAATGAAAAACTGGTTCATATAAAAGTTGTGGAGTATTTTATTCTCTTTGCTAGAGTATATTCAGATTTTGCAAAAAAGCAAAATTCACATGTCATGTCAGACGGGCGGGGGACTAGGAATACTTATGCGGTTGACTAGTCGACCGCGGTCGACGCTTTGGCCATCCCTGTACACTGTACATGATACCGCATGACTGATGAGTATTCCCACTATACTCGGCGCGCCGACTTGGTGGTATGATCACGTTGCGGTCACCCCATGTTCTCGTGATAGTTCGTCAAGACGTTATGAAAAGCCTGATTCACACTGCCTTGCCACATTTTAGTTTTGTTCCAGAAATACCATATGTATAAACATTATTTAGATAAGGCGTGGCCATGATAAACAAAATCACGGTCTTAGATTGGTTCAGCACGTTGTTGACTTTATGTCAATTAATTATTTTGAACAACTGGTGGCGAAGACGTGATGCGACGTATCAAACCTGCAACGTACGTTCCGAAATACAAAGCCATCCTTTATCTAAATAATTTTTATACATATGGTATAAATCTTACTACTTTAACCCACAAATAGTAACTATTTGCCACTTCCTATTTAATTGTAATTGAAAAAGATTGATTTATGGATAGAACATAATCACTACATTTAAATAAGACAGAAACACGAGAGCACATGGCAAACAACGGGACTGATTAAAAATTTCGGCTACGTGACACACGCTTCACATGCGTTTGCGCTGACGAATCAGCGAATATCTCCCGAAGATCACGCAAATCCATGATACCACCGGTTCGGCGCGCCGAGTATAGTAATAGAGCAAGGATTATCGAAATAAAAATTCTCCGCATTAACACATTGGCTGCCAACAAGTTTTTTTCTAAAATGTCAAAAAACGTTTTCTTTGTTTTTTAAGTTTTATTTTATAAAATGAGTAAGAATATGCTTATTTAATCAAACTCGCAACTTACAGCGCTAAATAGTAAGTTTAAAGTAGGACACTCACCGTCAGTCATCGGTGACTGACGCGGCCCTATGTGAAGACTCCAGTGTCAGTCACCGGTGACTGACAATGCGGTCAATGTGTTAAGTAATATTTCACCGAATGTCTGTTTTTTTTTTCTGAGGAACGGTAAAAATTGAATAATTGGGACCGTAAAAAAGTAAACACACCGATGATTTATTGATGTTAATTCTTTCTATGGAAGAGAATATTTTAACATAAGAAACTAAGTCGATAAATAGTGTCGAAAGTTATACAGAGAGAAGAACCTTTTAAATGATCATTAATAGTAATACGTATATTAATGAATGTAAAAGTACAAATTCACTCGATTTTGAGAAAAATCTTATACGGCTTGGTTTTCTAAGGCAATATCATTTATTTCGAAAAAGAGAAAGAACGTGCGACAATCGTTAATTGCACGAGTCGTATTTGTTAAAATTACATACGCAAACATCAATTAAGAGCCGGAATACAACATCGAAACATGCTGGTTTCATGTTATCATTACACAGATTTGAGCCAATGAAATGTCTATTTTGTATTCAACGAAATAATCCCTCGGAAATGATCAATTACAGATGAACGCAAAATGTCCAGTAAAATATGTCAAAAAGGTATTAAAGCTTTATAGGATATTTCAATCAATGGCGAAAATGTTATTTGCTAAAGCCATGCGGGCTTTATATCAGACAATATCAACTAATATTTTCTGTACATTTTTAAAATTAAATGTAAATTTCGACCTTTTGCTATAAAAATAAAGATATTTTTAAGTTTGTATATTACAATCAGTCAAAATGCCTTAAAGCAAAAGTTCCCAGTAAAGCTAAACGCACACTTGTCGGAAGCGGACGGACGGCACGCATCGAATAAAATTGCTTAACACAGTTGTAAACGATTAAACATTTATCCGTTCCGTGCCGTACCGATACACCTTAATACATAAATAGTTTCTCGAAAACCGTCCGAAACGTCGGCATCCGAAGTTTGAAGGATCCAACCCCCTATAGACCAAGTGGTTCCTGTTTGAATCGAATGTGTAAAAATATTGGGAATCTTACGAAACGCCGAGATATGACTTTTGGACCCCCATATGGAGTATAAAAGTGTGAGAAATCATTTCTAGTTTACGGGTTGTAAACGTTTATTAAGCTAAACGTGTAAGCGTTTATTCGGATTAAACGTGTTGCTAAACGTGTTTTATTCGTTACAAATAAACGGTAAACGTTTACACGTTTAAACGTTTAAACGAAAAAACGGAGTAAACGTCGAGCCCTGGTTTCAACCATGGGACTGAAATAATAGTAATTTACGTAACAAGTTCCGAAAGTGATATTTTATGGGATGAGTAGGACGTTTCCAGGACTCGCCTACGGCTCGCCTGGAATCCTGTGAGTCCCGTCAAATCACTTTTGGAACGAGTTACGTACAATATTTTTTCTGCAGCCGTTTTTTTGTGTTAAAAAAGCAAAAACACATACGAATGTAATATGACAAGCGCTGTCATAATTAAATATGATGTTCATGTTTTGTCAAGGCCGCCTACATATATACGCAAAATCGTCCCGAAAGTAACAAAAAGCGTCCTGAAAATATAGAAATCGTTCCGAAAGTGAAACAAAATCGTCCCGAAAATAATTACTTTCGGAACGATTTATGTAAAGTGGTACTTTCGATTTAATAAATCATACCGAAAGTTTTATTTTCGGGACGGCTGCAGAAAAAGGGTTATTATCGGCCTGCTCCGAAACGAGGTATAGTCCACCCAGACTTATAGTGAACATTCAATATTAACTTTTGCTAATCTGTATGATGTTTTGGAGTGGATAAGAGCTGACCTTCTATAATTTGTCATAAAACTAGAAGCGTGGCGGTCTTCTGGTCGTTAAGGGCCGTACTACAGAAAATCAATTGATAATTCAACCACATTTAAATATCCCCGTTAATGGTAGAAATCATTTTAGTTTCTACCGTAAGTAAACTTATTAAGGTACGGACCTGTAACTACTTTTCAAGAGGATTCCCAGACCGAACCGTTTTATGAATGCATTCTACTCCGTAATTTTATACTAATCTGCATTGACTCTTCTGAAGCATTTCTAAATAATCACAGGTGAACATACGAGTGCTAATTTTAGCTTTCGCATTTTCCAAGTTGGTCAAATAATAGAAAAACAACTGCCACAAACTTCTAACTTTCAAAATATACTCCAAATGCATTCTACTCCGTAACTTTATACTAATCTGCAATGACCCTTCTGGAACATTTCGAAATAATCGCACGTAAACACGCAAGTGTTAATTTCTACATCCGCATTTTTCAAGTTGCTTAATTAATTAATAGAAAAACAACTACCACAAACTTCTTACTTTCAAAATGTACTCCAAATGTATTTTACTCGGTAATTTTATACCAATCTGCAATGACCTCTCTGGAAAATTTCGAAATAATCGCACGTGAACACGCTAGTGTTCATTTCAGCTTCCGCATTTTCAAAGTTGGTCAAATAATAGAAAAACAATTGCCTTAAACTTGTAACTTTTAAAATGTACTCCAAATGTATTTTACTCGGTAATTTTATGCTAACCTGCAATGACCCCTATAGAATATTTCGAAATAATCGCACGTGAACACGCAAGTGTTAAATTCAGCTTCCACATTTTTCAAGTTGCTTAATTAATTAAAAGAAAGACAACTACCACAAACTTTTAACATTCAAAATGTACCGTCAAACGGGGTTATATGGAACAAAATCTTTGAATATTTGCTTGTAACTTTTTTGTCTTGGATTCTTATTTGCCTGAAAAATAAACACAGAATGACATTGACGACAGAGTTTCATGTTATGTGAAAAGAAAAGTTGAATCACTTTTTCCAAACCAGAAAAAAAATATAAATTGAGCAGTGTTCCATATTAACCTGTCGAGGGAAAATTTGGAACATTGTTAGTTTTCTGGTATTATCTCGCTTGAAACGACATTGAACCATTTTAAACGCTGCAGGTATAATATGGAACAATTACTTTCAGTAACTGAGGAAAAAAAAATTAAAAAAATAAACTAATTCTGGGAGAAACATGGGTAGGAAAACACCAATAGATTTTCATCAGATTTTATTTCCTAAAATTATCAAAAACTATTTGAAAAACTATTGATTTCACATTGTCATGTGAGAAAATACAAAACATAACCAACAGGTCAACTTTTTCTTAAATTTGGTCGAAAATATGCTTACCACGAGAAATAGCGGGGTTGCCCAAAACGAACCTTATTTGTTCAAACTTAATTTCTACAATGTCTTCTACTTGCGGAAAAATAAACGTGTTACCATTTTGACCATATTGCCTTAGACACCTGATTTTGAATGTGTTGATAGTATTTTCCAGAACTTTTTCCGCATAGTTTTTTCAGTCTTTTTCTTTGATTCTTTATTGTAGACGAATGTGACTAAGATAAAAGTGTTGAGTATAATGTCGTCAGTATTTCCTAGGACTTTATTTCCGGTTCCACGTCTGGTGACTGACTGCCCAGAAGTGCGTTGGCCATCGTGCGCGAAGGATGACAGGGGTTCAAGATCACTATCAAAATCATCATCTGGTTGATTTTCGGGCTCGTTTACTTCATTTTCTTCATCGTATTCAGACTGTTGTACGTCGGGTTGCTTTTGTGAATTTTGGATTCCTCTAAAGTCAGCCATCGTCACAGACTTTCCAGGAGGAACGTTTATTTTCGTCTGTTTCTTTGATTTAGTTTGATTTTCGTGGTTCTCATAGCTTGCGACACTATTTCTTGGAAACTCTCAATTAGAGCAGTGTTATCAATAATTTCTTTTTGTCCAAGTAGGCCTTTGAGAACTCTATAGCGGTCGACTGAAACGATTCCACATGCTTTGAATCCAGCTTGACAAGTTTCTTTTGTTCTGGGAGAAATAGAATCCAAAGCCTTCTTGAGGAGTTGTGGAAAGACACTCGTTGGTAGGACGCCACGGTTTTTCTGTTTCTATTCCAATAATAGTTTTCGCCAAGCGCCCTTCAGAGGCCGAAAAAATGCGACATCAAGTGATTGGGTAAGGTGAGTTGTGTTGGGTGGCAAAAAAGTAAATGTTACTCATCGCATTTTTCAATCATTATCATTGACAAATGACTCGCCAAGTTATCCCCGATGAGCACTTTCGTTCCTTCTTTCCTCTTGAGATATGGATATGCGATTTTCGAAAATCAGTCTTCAAAAATTTCAGCGTCAAACCAACCGCTCTTACTTCTGTTATAGGCAGCGCCTTCGAGGCCATCTTCTATCCACTCGGGATAAACATGAACAGCCTTGTAGACCACAAGGGGCGGAAACAAGTCTCCGCTGGCCGATATCGCGAATATTATGGATGTAGACGTTTTTGAAGTGTCCAGTACCCGATGCGCATGCTTACTTCCTTTTTCTGCAAAGACCTTCTCTTTGCCAGGGTCATCGGTTAGGTTGGATTCGTCATAGTTGACGATATTTTCTGCAGGCACACCTCTCAATGTATTCTCGATATGGCCAAAGTATTCATTAACGACTTCTTGAGACACTCCAGCGCGAGAACGTTTTATGTTTTCAGAGAATTTTTCAGAAAGCTGTCTATTTTGCTTTAAGAAGTCAGTTCCTGGAGAATTGTCTTTAAAGACAGTTGTCACCCCTCTACGATTAAGATATCGTTGAATAAACCCTTTCAATCTTTCTCTTGTGAACGGATATCTATAGGTGGCTTTGCATATCGCGGCTTCCTCGACAGTTGATAATACCGTTGGCCTTCCTAATTTTGTGGAATTTTGTCCCTTGTACCTTCTATACAAAGTTGTTTTTGGCACACCATTTAAAAAGTCGCAGTCGGTAATACAGAACTATCGCCCAACAATCCAAGTGAAGGAGCCTTCCATAAAAAAATAGTAAGTTCATCTAACAAAGCAGAGATGGCGCATCTTATCAATTTTGCCATTTTGTTCCATAAAAACCCCCGGATTCCATATTACCCCGTTTGACGGTACTCCAAATGCATTTTACTGCGTAATGTTATACTAACCTGCAATTACTTTTTTGGGAACATTTTGAAATAATCGCACGTGAACACGCAGGTGTTAATTTCAGCTTCCGCATTTTTCAAGTTGCTTAATTAATAGAAAAACAATTGCCACAAATTTGTAACTTTCAAAATGTACTCCAAATGCATTCTACTCTGTAATTTTATACTAACCTGCAATGACCCCTATGGAACATTTCGGAATAATCGCACGTGAACACGCAAGTGTTAATTTCTACTTCCGCATTTTTCAAGTTACTTAATTAATAGAAAAATAACTGCCACAAACTTTTAACTTTCAAAATGTACTTCAAATCAATTCTGATTTGCAATTTTATACTAACCTGCAATGGCCGCTCCCGAACATTTCGAAAATATCGCACGTGAACACGCTAGTGTTCATTTTAGCTCCCGCATGTTTCAAGTTGGTCAAATAATAGAAAAACAACTGCCACAAACTGCTTACTTTTAAAATATACTCTAAATGCATTCTACTCCATAACTTTATAATAATCTGCAATGACTCTTCGGGAACATTTTGAAATAATCGCACGTGAACATGCAAGTGTTAATTTCTACTTCCGCGTTTTTCAAGTTGCTTAATTAATAGAAAAACAACTGCCACAAACTTCTAACTTTTAAAATGTACTCCAAATGCATTCTACTCCGTAATTTTATACTAACCTGCAATTACCCCTCTGGAACATTTCGAAATAATCGCACGTGAACACGCAAGTGGTAATTTCTACTTCCGCATTTTTCAAGTTGTTTAATTAATAGAAAAACAACTGCCAAAAATGTTTAACTTTCAAAATGTACTCCAAATGCATTCTGCTTCGCAATTTTATACTAATCTGCAATGGCCGCTCCGGAACATTTCGAAATAATCGCACTTGAACACGCGAGTATTAATTTTAACTTCCGCATTTTTCAAGTTGGTCAAATAATGATAAACAACTTCCACAAATTTCTGACTTTTAAAATGTTCTCCAAATGCATTCTACTCCTTAATTTTATACTAACCTGCAATAACCCTCCTGGAGCATTTCAAAATATTCGCACGTGAACACGCGAGTGTTAATTTCAGCTTCCGCATTTTCCAAGTTGGTCAAATGATAGGAAAACAACTGCCACAAACTACAAACTTTTAAAATTTACTCAACATTTACTCGACTCCATGATTCTATAAAAATCTATAGTTAGACCTTCACTAGATTTCAAAATAATTGTTAACATGTCGTCTGCCATTTTAACTTGCAAATTTTTCAAGATGGTCAAGAAAAAATTTCCGCAATCTTCTAACTTTCAAAATTTACTCCAAATGTATTCTACTCGATAATTTTACACAAACCTGCAATTACTCTTTTACTACATTCCAAAATAATCGCACATGAAGACGCGAGCATCCGCATTATCTTAATTGGTCAAAGAAGAGAAAAACAACTGCCACAAACTTCAAACATTTAAAATTTATTTAGAATTAATTGTACTTCATGATTTGATGCATACCTGCAATTACCCCTTTTCTAAATTGCAAAATAATTGCACGTAAACACGCCGTGTGTCAGATTCAGCTTGCACATTTTCCAAATTTGCCAGAGAATTAAAAACAAGTGCCACAAAACTCCAAGTTTAAAAATTTCCGTAATCTACTCCATGATTTTATACAAGACCTACAATATTTTGAAATAATCCCACGTGAACATGCGAGATTCCACATTTTTCTAGTTGATCAAATAATAGAAAAAGAACTTCCACAAACTTCAAACTTTTAAAATTTACCCAATATTTATTCTACTCCATGGTTCTATTAAAATCTATAATTAGACCTTCAATAGATTTCGAAACAATTGCACGTTAATACGCCGAGTGCCATTTTGAGCTTGTACATCTTCAAAGTTGGTTAAAGGAAAAAAAATAACTACTTTAAATCTCCAACTTTTAAAATTTACTCAACATTTATTCTACTCCATGATTGTATTGAAATCTACAATAGCCGTTCACTAGATTTCGAAATAATTTAACGTAAATACGTCGTGTTATTTTAAGTTTATTGTTTATTGACATTTTCCAAGATATTTCCAGTGACGTATAGAAATCCCGAATCGAACCAGGGGTTTCCAGGAAATCATTTTAAATGGAATTTTTGAGCAAAGCCAAGAGTCCTGGGTAGTTTTTCACGTTTTCGCCAAAAATTAAAAATCGCCAATTTTAATTGAATCCGACTAATTTGCACCCAAGGAGCACAGATTTGAAAACCGCGTTCCATTTGGATTCTTCGTTTAGCCGTTACGGCCGTTTCAAAGTCTGAAAAAATAACTTTTTTCAAAATTTTCCATAAAGTTCATGGTGACTTGCCAACTTTTTTGTAATTTTTTCTAGATGAAATTTTTTAACGCCAATCGATTTAGCTCGTTCTTCTGATGAAAAAATGGTGATGTGGCCATCATGTTACTTTCTCCGACTTGATGGTATCATGTATATTTACGTTTTCATGGTTTATTTTCAATTGAATCATATTTTAAATGTACTTCGAGCGTTGCGTAAACTCGGGTGAAACTGACGTTTAAAACGTCAAAATTATGAAAGATGGAAAAATTATACTTCAAATTAAAAAACTCGGTTTACTCAAAAACTAATGAGATTTAAAAAAAAACTTATTCTTTAGAAGTTGTTCATTTTGGCATTCTCTACAATTATTATTAACATAAATTTGCTGTAACTATTAACGTTTCATAATTATAAACCAAATATTAAAAAAAAAATAATAAATTTTTTTCTCGAATAGCAATGATTTTATGAAAAATATTTTTAAGCAAAAGATGTTCGTTTCTTTGTTGTCTTCAATGTTTGTTTAATTTTTTTTGTGATATTTTTCATATTTAAGAAAATATTGGCAAAAAACAAAAAACAGTTAAGGTAAACACCCACTTCCGGTGTACGAAATTTTACCAAAAGCTCTTCAGTTCTTCGGATTATCAAATAAGACGTATGTTCAAAGTTTCATATCAATTGCTCTATTATTTTTTGAGATACAGCGCACACAGAGACACACACACACAGACACACACACACACACACACAGACACACACACACACACACACACACACAGGCACACACACAGACACACACACAGACACACACACAGACACAATTTTTTTTTTTCCAGAAATTGTTGAAATGGCATCTAGGGACCCCAAAACGGATATATCAATTGCTCTATTACTTTTTGAGATACAGCGCACACAGACAGACACACACACACACACACACACACACACACACACACACACACACACACACACACACACACAGACACAAATTTTTTTTTCCAGAAATTGTTGAAATGGCATCTAGGGACCCCAAAACGGATATTTCCGTAAAAAATTTTTTTGAAAAAAAAAATCACGATCGCAATACTTTCTCGTACTTCGTAACGGAGAAAGTAAAAAGGTATTATATAAAGGTCTACAATGATTACTAAAGAAGTTGATTTTTTCGATTTGTTACATTTTAGAGTTTTCTTTGCGAACGCGTCACGGCTTAAAATTGACATTTGTGGTTGCGCAAGTGCATTTTCTGAAGGGTCTTGAAGGGATCTTTCCAGTCACGTATGAAACCCCGAATCAAACCAATGCTTTCTTCAGGAAATAATTTTAAATGCAATTTTTGAGCAAAAGTAAGAAGTGGGTACCCCTGGGTAGTTTTTCAGGTTTTCGTTAAAAATTGAAAATCGCCAACTTGAATTGAATCCGACTATATTGAACACACGGAGAACAGATTTGCAAACCGCGTTCAATTTCGAGTTTTTATTTGGCCGCTGCTGCCGTTCAAAGTTTGAAAAATTCGACTTTTTTCTAAATTTTCTAAAATTTTCGCAAAGTGGCTTGCCAACTTTTTTGCTATTCAAGAGAGCTGAAATTTTTAACGCCAGTCCATTTCTCTCGTTCTTCTGATGAAAAAGATACACTTTAATGTTCTACGATGATTATTAAAAAAGTTTATTTTTTCGATTTTTTTTTGCGAATGCACCAGCAGCTTCAAATTGACATTTGTTTTTGTCCATGTGCACTTTCTGAAGGGTCTTGATGAGATCTTTACGGTGACGTTTAGAAACCCCGAAACGAACCAATGGTTTTTTAAATTATCTTGGCTGTTTTTGAAAATATGAAAGTTCAAAACTAAAGATGTTGTCTTTAAGTATAATTATTTTGAAATCTTGGGAAATGATGTTAGTAGATGTTCATAGATTCATGAAGCAGAATTTATTTTGAATATTGTTTTGATATTGTTTTTTATTGTCTAATTTTTTGGCCAATTTTGAAAATGTGGAAAGAAAGAATCAACATATTTTTATTTCAGTGTAATTATTTTCGAATCTGGGCCAGTGATTTTTATAAATCCATGCAGCAGAATCTATTTTGAGTAAATTTTAACATTATTAATTTTTATGTCCATCTTTTAAAATTTTTTAGACTGGTTTTAAAAATGTACAACTTGAAAATTATATCTTAAACACAAGTTATATTTTCAAGTGTAATTATTTTGAAATCTAAATAAAGAATGTTTGAAAATTGTAACTCATAAAGCGAAATCTATTCTAAGCAAATTTTAAAAATATAGAATTTGCGGCAACTGTATAAAAAAAATATTGGCTTATTTTGAAAGTGTGCAACCTGTAGATTGAAACATAGTTTGAAATTTAGATTATCAATATTTATAGATTTTTATAGGTTCATAGTGCAGTCTATTTTAATTAAATTTTAAAAGTTTTAACTACTATTTTTCAATTTTTCTGGAACCTGAGAATTAATTAGTGTTTTAGATTTAGAATCTAGGAAAGGGGTCTTTGCAAATACATACAGCACAATCTATTACGAGTTTAGAATTTGTGGCGATTGATTTTCAATTTTTTATTCGATTTAGGAAATATGCTCCCTGAAGATTGTACATACATGGTGCGTTTAAGAGTAATTATTTAGAAATCTAGGCAAGGTAAATTTGCAGATTTTTACAGATACACAAAGCAAAATCTATTCTGAGTAAATTTTGAACGTTTGAAATTTGCGGCGATTGGTTTTCAGTTTATTTTAGCAGATTTTGTAAATGTGCATCTTCAGAATTGAAACGTAATGTATTTAAGTGTAATTATTTAGAAATCTAGGCAAGGTAAATTTGCAGATTTTTACAGATACACAAAGCAAAATCTATTCTGAGTAAATTTTGAACGTTTGAAATTTGCGGCGATTGGTTTTCAGTTTATTTTAGCAGATTTTGTAAATGTGCATCTTCAGAATTGAAACGTAATGTATTTAAGTGTAATTATTTTGAAATGTAGACAATAATGCAATATATTTTAATAGATCTGTGCAGTAGTATATATTTTAAGTAAGTTTATGGCAATTGTTAAAAAAATTAAAAATCAAAAGCACCAAACATAACAGTGTTAAGATTTACCCAAAATTTATTCTCCTCTATGATTTAATTGAACACGCCATTTATCATTTGCAGCTTGCAAATTTTTCCATTTAATAAACAATTAAAAAAACAATCTATTGGTGGCTAACATTTGAAATCCGTTGGTCTTTATTGTTATGAGGAATTTTTAAATTCATTAAATGTAAATATACAAATTGATTCGGATCGCTTGCTAGATTTACTCTGCTAATTTTAAATTTCCCGTCGGCAATCCATTTAGAATGGGCAAAAGGGGACAATAATGCATCTTCCAAAACGTGTAATTCAATCAGCAAACCCTCCTCAAAGACGAAATAATGGATAAAGCCGTAAATTACGCACTTTGCGTTTGGACATTCGGAAATTCAAATTAGATCGAAAATCCCAGAAAATGACGAAGGAGAGAAAATTCGTACGCAAAGGGGGGGACTTTCCGCGAGCAAAAACACCGCTTCGCCCTCCTTTTGGTTAATCCATTTGACATCCGAATACTCGAGAGGGTCTGAAATCGAATTTCTCCTCTCAAAAAACACGCCGTTCGAGAATAAACAACAGGGTTGTTGTTTTCGGCTGTTCGCGTAATTAATTTTCATGGATTAAGACCGGAACGAGCGCTATGAAAGGTGAAAATAGGGGATATTTTGCGTTTAAGCTGGGCTGAAGGTGGAAAGTCAGCCCTTTTTTTTATGGAGGAGGCCCAATATCAGTGCGCCTAAAGTCGAACTGAAATAAAAGTTCATCATGTAATTTTTTCGATTTGATGGTATAGAAGGAATTTTGAATACAACTTATACTGTATTAGTTGTATATTTTAGCAATCTCTATCATTTTTGTTTAAATTTTATTTTATTTAAAAAAAATATTTTTTTTATAAAGTTAGCGATACAACCTATCCAATTACTAGATTAACTATTAAGTATTAGATTAAGTGAGTCTGAGTAGTCTTGCTCGGTTTGAGTCCACTGATCCATCCGAATTATTGTTTTTTCTTATATTTGTGACTACAACACTGCCCTCGTAAGCCACAAAGGCGTATCTCAAATTTCCTTGTTTTGAGATATAAGGAATTTTAATGAATTTCAAAGCCGCACCCACATAGTCAAATTTGTTTATGTTTTTTTTTGGGTAAATACAATAAAGATTGAGACGACAATGACATAGTAATTAACTTGTCTTACATAAACTACTATTTTAGTTTTAAACTGAGATACGGCTAATTGGCTAAGGAATTGTGAACAACAATTTGAGATACGTCTCTTTGCGCTAACGATTAATTAATAGATAACGTTCGATTCTGTTTCTTACCACATGGACTTGGATAGGAGATTGAATAATAAATAAAAAAATGGTGATGTGACCATCATGTTACTTTCTCCGATTTGACGGTATAAAAGTTATTTATATTTATATTTAGTATTTTCAATTTAAATCATATTTTAAATCGAACGTTTCACATGATCGGTAAAAATGACAAATTATGTTTCAAATTCCAATCATCTTTACCGTAAGAATACTGAAAAACTAAAAAAAAATGCTAAAAAAGAGTCATGAAAAAGATTTCTAAAAATAGTCCTGATTAAAAAAGTCCTAAAAATCCCAAAAAAATCTAATAAAAGTCCTGAACAAGAAAGTCTTAAAAAAGATTTCTGGAAACAGTCCAGAATAAAAAGTCCTGAAAAACTAATAAAAGCCCTGAACAAGAAATTCCTGAAAAAAAATTCTAAAAACGGTTCTAATTAAAAAGTCCTGAAAAAACTAATAAAAGTCCTGAACAAGAAAGTCTTAAAAATTTCTAAAAACAGAACTAATTAAAACAGTCCTAAAAAACCTAATAAAAGCCCTGAACAAGAAAGTCCTAAAAAAGATTTCTAAAAATAGTCCTAATTAAAAAGTCCTAAAAACCCTAATAAAAGTCCTGAACACGGAAGTCTTGAAAAAAGTCCCGATAAAAAGTCCTGATAAAAAGTCCTGATAAAAAGTCCTGAAAAAGAGTCCTGACAAAAAAATGTATTGAAAAACAGTTCCTTCAAAAAGACCAGAAATAAAGTCGTAAAAAAGTCCAGAAAAAAGTACTGCAAGAAGAGTTCTGAAAAATTAAGTCTTCATAAAACACCAGAAATAAATGTCCTCAAAAAAATCCTGAAATAAGTCCGAAAAAGTGTCTTGAAAAAAAGTCCGGAACAAGAAATCCTGAAAATTAATCCTATAAAAAATGTCCTGAAATATAGTACTGAAAAAAGTCCTATAAAGAAGTTTCGAAAAAAAATTTCAGAAATTTTTTTTTCTGAAAAATGTAATTAAGAAAATTCAGAAAAGAATCCTGAACAAGAAATTTCTTGAGAAATTCTCGAAAAAGTCCCAGCCCTGGAAATAAAGTCTTGAAAAAAGAGTGCTTATAAAAGTCGCGAAGAAAAGTCCTGAAAAATAGTCTCCACACAAAATACCAGAAATAAATGTCCCGAAAAAAGCCCAAAAAAAAATCCTAAAAGAAAGCTAAAATAAGTCCTGAAGAAAGTTCAGAAAAAGAGTTCTGATGAAGTATCTTAAAAAAATTGTCCTTGGAAAATTGACCTAAAAATAACATGCTTAAAAAAATTAACAAAAAAATTCTGAAAGAAAGCATCGAAAAAATCTTTTAAATGGTCCTTAAAAAGATCTGAAGAAACTGCCCTGAAAAAGAAATCCCAGTCTTGAAAAAAAGTCCTGCAAAAAGGCCTAAAATAAGTCCTTAGCAAAATTCCTAAAATCAAAAGGTTTAAAATTGTCTTCAAAAAAACTTCCTAAAAATATCTGAAAGTCCTTAGAAAGGTCCAAAAAAGGTAATGAAAAGTAAGAATTCTAAAAATTGTCGAAGGAAATACCGAAAAATATCCCGAAATATAAAAAAAAATTGTCTTGAAAAATTGCACTGAAAATAACAAAAGCATTGTAAAAAGTCCTTAAAATGAGAGATTCCAAAGTGTCTTGAAAAAAGGTCCTGCAAAAAAGCCTAAAATAAGTCCTTAACAAAATTCATCAAAAAAGTTCAAAAAAAAAACTAAAAAAGTCTTTAAAAAGGTCCAAAAAAGGTCATAAAAAGAGAAATTCTAAAAAATACCATGAAGAAAATTCGGAAAAATTTTTTCTGATAAAAATCATGAAAATAAATACCGAAATTCCTGATAAAAAATCCCGTGGTTGAAAAGAAATCCTGAAAATAAAGGTCCTCAAAGAATAAGGCTTTAATTTTTTTTCAAGTCCTGAAAAAGAATCCTCAAAGAAAGGTCTTTTAAAAATGCACTTAGAAAAGTTCTGAAAACATTGTCCTGAAGTATTAAGAAGGCTAAAAGAACAAGAAACTGTTAAGGTAAATATTTATTTTTAGTTCTTCAAATTCTCAAATTGCACTTATGTTCAAAGTTTCATTTCTGTATTGAGATACAGCGCGCACAGATAGTGTTATGTAAAGAAAAAATGGTGATGTGGCCATCATGTTACTTTCTCCGACTTGATGGTATCATAGCCATTTATATTTACGTTTTCATTGTTTATTTTCAATTGAAATCATATTTTAAATGTACATCGAGCGTTGTGCAAACTCGGATGAAACTGACGTTTAAAACGTCAAAATTGTGAAACATGGAAAAATTATACTTCAAATTCAAAAACTCGGTTTACTCAGAAACTAACGAGATTTAGAAAAAAACTTATTCTTTAGAAGTTGTTTATTTTGGTATTCTCTACAATTATTATTCACACAAATTTGCTGTAACTATTATCGTTTCATAATTCTCAACCAAAAATTAAAAAAAAATTAATAATTTTTTTTCTCGAATAGCAATGATTTTATGAAAAATATTTTCAAGCAAAATATGTTAATTTCTTTGTTGTCTTCAATGTTTGTTTAAATGTTTTTGTGATATCTTTCATATTTAAGAAAATATTGGCAAAAAACAAAAAACGGTTAAGGTAAACACCCACTTCCGGTGTACGAAATTGTACCAAAAGCTTTTCAGTTTTTCAGATTATTAAATAAGGCGTATGTTGAAAGTTTCATATCAATTGCTCCATTAGTTTTTGAGATACAGCGCACACAGATAGACACACACACACACACACACACACACAGCCAGACACACACACACACACACACAGACACAATTTTTTTTTTTTTTTAAATTGTTGAAATGGCATCTAGGGACCCCAAAACGGATATTTCCGCAAAAAAAAAATTTGAAAAAAAAATCACGATCACAATACTTTCTCGTACTTCGTAACGGAGAAAGTAAAAATATCTAGAAACGATTTATTAATAATGTGATACATGAAGAATACGCTACATTTGTGGGATATTAAAAGAATTTTTCAGAAAATAATACATATTTATACTGGAAATAAACCCAAAAGTAAACTAGAATACAAAGAGAAAAACATAAATTTTGTTCAGTTCTCATCTGAAACTGGAAGAGTGTCCTAGAATTGCAACCTATTTTTCATAATTCCAGACAACATTTTTATTATATTGGCGAAGAAATTCCAAGAACTTTTGTTTTTTGGGTGGCCGCAGTTTTCCATTTTTGTTATCTTGGCGGTTAAAAAATTAAGATCAATTGATGGGCCATCAAAGTCATTTGTATATGTGACATTATACGATCCTCTGTGGACGGTTACCTGAACCATATCATGTAAATATGGCCTCGGCTCTGTATGAGTTAATTTGTATTGTGAGGAAAAATCTTCCAAATGTAAAAATGCTGCAGCTCCATTGGCAGGACCTCGGTTTTATGAGCAGCACCTTTTACGGCTTGTACAAAATCTGAGAAATCATAAAGCTTGTTGCCCATTTTTTTTATGGAATCCTCCACTCTGTGATTAAAGGAGTCGGCAGCTATAAACGTATGGCCCGGCACAAAGTGTTTCATATTAATTTCATTGGCACATATTTCATCGGAATTTACAATATATAATAAAAATGAAAATATTGCCCAATTCTTGTTTTGCGCTGTGCAATTATCGAGCCATAACGTAATTTTTAAAACTTCTCTCTTGCTAATAAAGAACTGGTAAAATGTACTGATCAACTCTTCTTTGTTTCGTTTGAATAAAGCTTCATGCCAGAGAGCTGCAAATGGCTTGCTGTTTCTTTTCTTTCCAACTGGAACAAAACTTTCGTTGTACACTGTTAAACGATTTGTAAAAATCGCACTTTTAAACATCTCAAGCCGTGGTAACATAACTTTTTCTAAATCTGCGCAATACACAATTTTTCCTACTTCTTCATCTTTTGAGGCATCTTCTCTGTATTTTGCTCGAGATTTGTTTGCTCTTTCAATATGTTTGCTCCACGTCATACAAACATCACAATTTTCATCGAGGTTGTTCTTTGTATGACTTTTATTATGTAAGTTAAACACCTCGCAACTCTCGCATTCTTCATGCCCAAGGTTAGCAAGTAATACACTCATTTTCTTTGCCACCACAAGTATTTTTGATACGAACATTTAAAGTTGGGATTTTTGTTAAGAAAGTCTTCATGCATTGCGGTGAATGAGAGATCACTTGGCAGATAAAGGCGGCGTGGTGCATGTTCCCTGCGGTAATGCGAAATGGTTGGATTGAATGTTGAAATGTGCATCGTCTATTTTATTATGGGGCTCTTTTGTACATCTCATGTCTGCCACAGGCACTACAGAATTTTTTGCGTTCAATAATGCTGTACGAACAACCTTGTCATTATTTCCATTAAAACCAAGGGTTGTTAAAAAAAAATTACATACACTATGTGAAGTGCCATTTTCATTTTTGAGCATATAATTATATGAATTATTTCTTTGATAACTCTCTTGGCCTACATCAGTAGCAACAACTGTCGTCCTTTGCTTTATAGCAGGTGATGATATGTGATGCAATATGAAAGACTTTCATTTCATTTTCCAAAACTCAGAATTAAGAAATTCTCTTCTGGCCTCGGATATATTTTGGGTACACTTATTTGGACATTGTTCTCCACAACCGTTCTTCACACCATGTTTTTCCACAAATGCATCATATTTCCTCTTTTTTTCTTTCACTCATTGATATTTCATACTTTTGCCTTTTTCGTACAGTCCCCTTTTTAGTATACTGAATATTTGATTCGTCACTAGAATTATTAGTAAGAGAGTTAATGTTTTGCCCATTGTCACTGTCAGTAACATCGTTCTCGTTAACTTCATCAGGTATTGTTATTTAAATGTTCTCTATAGGCTCAGATTCACCCCGTAGTAGTGATTTATCAGTTATTTGGTAAAACATGGCTCCGAGTGACATGAATCTGATCATCTATATTATTAGAATCACATGTTTTTTCAATCTGAGAAGATGAACCTTCGCCTGTTAAAGTTCCCAGTGTTATCGGCTCCTCAGAGAAGAAAATTATCTTCGAAATATTAATATTGCTGTTGCGAACACCACCGTCACCAAATGCACCCGAAGAAAATTCTGTGGGTGCTGTAGTTAGTGTCATTAGTTGAAGACTCCATTTCCGACATATTATTACTATTCACAACCACGTTTTCATTCACCGTAATAAAATTAGGTTTTGTTATTTGAGTGTTCTCTATATGAGATTTCCCCTTTATTACTCCATATGGCAAAACACTATCACTTCTAGAAATATTGCTCTGAACAGTTTCGTCAATATCGGAAATGTCACTACTGCCCTCAGAACTTGCGTCCAAATTGGAAGGGACATACTCTTCATCGGAATGACGTGCCTATTTCTATTTGTTGCTTAAACGTTTCTTGGAGAACTCTTGTTTTGTTTTCTTATTTAAAGCCAACATAACTAATTTACGTCCCAGAAATCCATTAGATTTGTCCATGATTAGATCTAAAACAATAATATACGATGTCTAAAAGTTAACCTCAAAGTCAACATAAAATGTTAAATTTTCTTTTTTTCGGTGGTGAATTTTGTATTTCCTCACCTTATAATATATAACTGGCAATATAAAAACATGTACCTTTCTTCTCTTCACTGTTTTTCAATCTAACTACTATAAAAATTAATTTTTAAACTGCATTTGACAGTTGACTAAACAACAAACTTTAAAGATGAGGCTGAACCCTTTACAGCGCTGATACTGCGGCAAATTCAATCAGGGAAGCTACTAAGTGATGTAGACGTATCTGAAGGTTAAATTGTAGATTGCCAGAAATCCTAGGCGAAGTAGACCCATCTCTGAGAAGCGGCCGTTTTGCTTAGAAATATGAGTTACGTCCAAACTGCTTAGGTTTTTGTTTCATTTTTGAGATACGTCATGTATTTCTAGCACTTTAGCTGCACAATACGGACGAGACACGTCTATTTCGCTAAGGAAATGGATTAAATACAACTCAGTGTCCTTATATAAAGGAATAAGAAATACAGTGAAATTTGAGATACGCCTTTTTGGCTTAGGAGGGCAGAACAGATCTGCAGGGGTTTTTCTCTTCAGTCTTCTTCTTGAACCTAAACAGAAGTTTGGTAGCCAGCATGTTAGGATGAGATTTGAGACGATGGCTGTAGGTTTTAGCTCGATTTCCTCTTGTACCATGGGAATACCAAGGCATCGGTGTGAGATTTTATTGCTCACGGAACAAGGAGCATTTGTCATTGTTTGCAGAACTTCCGACTGGAATTTTTGTATAATATTGATGTTAGAATTTGATTCCGAGCCCCAAACTTCTCTTATTGGTAGTGAGCAGTAGGGGCTGGGTAATGATTCAATTTCGGGTGTCGATTTCCAAGCAGCTTGGCCCACGCACTCATTGAAGTGTTCTGCTGCTTCTTCGATATCATTGTCCGTTTTTAACGGCAAGTTACTATTCAGTGAGAGGTAATCAAGGTTTTAAAATGGATCCAATCCGTTCTATGGCTGTGTAAACTGCATTTTTTAGCTGTTTTTCCGAACTGTTTAGTGTTAGGTCAACTCGTGAGTGATCTAAGAGAGGTCAAAGCTAGATTTACAAGAGATATTAGAGATTGGAATAATATCACTGATGAAGAAGTCGAGTAAGTCAGGTTTTCTTTAGTGTCCGTTGGCGCGCTGGTAAAAAATGTTTTGAGTTGGAGTTTTTCCATAGCTGAGAATAATTGTCAACCTTTTGAATTTATAACCTTAGTACCCAATGCAGAATGCTTAGCGTTATAATCGCCTCCAACTAAGAATTTAAGGCCCAGAGTCATCAGGAATTTCTTATATTTACTTTTCTTAATAGTATGTTTAAGTGGGGTGTAAACTGCAGGGGTCGTAAGTGACCAGTTATCTAATACTATGTTTGTGGATCATATTTCGTTTGTGAAGTATGAACTAATTAAATTATGTTTAATATTACTGTTTATTATTATTGCTGTTGCTCCATCTGGGTGCATTGTACGGTAGAAATTATATTTCGGTACCTTAAAGTAGTTTTTTCCTGTGAAGTAAGTCTCTGTTACCAGAAGAATATCTACATGGTTGGATTCCAAATATATTTTCACTTCCAGAGAGTGGTTGGATAGACCATAAACATTCGATAGAACTATTTAAGCCGTCGAATTTAATGCAAGTTTAGACGTTAGGGTTAGCAAGAGATTGAAAATTTCTTTCATTTGTTGCATCATTTGTGCCAGTATCTTCATCAGTTCGGGGAGGTCTTTTGTATCATTTTGGTCGTTTGTTCCTATTGAGGCTTCGGAATTTATATATGGATTATATGGTAGGTTATGTTTGACATTAGGAATTGCAGAAGTGCTAGGAATTGTGTTTGTTTGGTTGGATGCTCGTCTATTTGTATTTAAAGAGGACTTTGAAGGATTGGAGATCTCGGTAGACTTTACAGCCCATCTAATTTGCCATGTGATTTCCCCCACAGAGGACGCATTTGAATTCTTCAGATCACTTTTCCTCTTACATTCAGATGACATCTGGTTTCAAACGCATTTAATGTACCATGGACTGAGATGACAGAAAGTTTTAGTATGACCATACTGTTGGCACCTAGCGCATTGAGGTAATTCCTTTTTCGGGCGAAGGTTGTCGATCTCATAGATTTGCTTGTTGTTTTGTTTTTGTTTAAGTTCTATGATGAACATAGGTAGTGGTTTCTTTGTTTTGCTCTGTTTGATAATCCAAATGTTGGTAGCAGTCTGTCCTAACTTGCAGAGGTTCTGTTTAATATCCTCAATATTAGTTGAGTGGAGCATTTTTTTAAGTACCACTTTGAAATGGTGTTCTTGCTTTGGCTTATATGGATAATATGGGTTTCTTTTTTATCTACCTTTTTCACAATTTCCCCGTAAGTGTCTGGTAATTTAGGTTGAATTTTCAGGTCGTAGTCTGAGACATATTCTTTAAGTAATGCAAGGAGGAGCTGGATGTTTTCAACCTTATTTACGTAGATAGGAGGTGGTTTAACAATTTTTTGTGTTTCGTGTATTTCCGGAGAAGTTTTGTGTTGTGGGTTTTCCTCTGTAAGTGGTCTTTTGACCATTGCAAAAAAGCAATTATTTTTCAGTTTAACTGCCTTAAGATCCGAATCATCGTTTACCATTTTACTCTACCCTACTCTTAAAGCTCCTTTAATTAATGCAAAAGAAACGAATTCGAGTCCCAATTGTTTCTCAGGTTTTTTCGAAAATTGGTTAATCATTCTACTCTACTATCTCTCTCTCTCTCTCGACAATGTATTTATTGAGACAATTTTACAAATGACCTCAACAGGCAATTGACCACAAATCTTTCAGCCTCTCTACTTTTTAAAACTATTAAATCGCAGAAATTTCAAAATTCGTTTACCTTCTTACTCTATACTCCTTAAGCTCTTTTAATTAAAGCAGAAAATGAATTCAAATCACGATTGTTTTTCAGTTTTTAAGCTGTAATTTTCGAACAATTGAAGAAATTTAGAAAATTCGTTCACTATCTTATTTAACGCTTCGGACATTTATAATTACTGCGAAAAAAAAACGAATTCGAGTCGCAATTGTTCAGCCATAAGCTTCTAAAAATTAAAGAAATTTCTAAAAATTAGCTAATCATTTTACTCTACTCTTCAAGCTCATGTAATTATACCGAAACAAATATTCGAGTTGCAAATGTATTTCAGTTTTTCTGTTATAAGCAACCAATAAGTACGGAACTTTTGGAAATTTGTTCACCATCTTATTCAACTTGTCAAGCTCTTATAAGAACCGAGAAGGCGTTTTACAGTCTGACAAAGTGCTTTAACAATAATTTTGTTGATTTTAAACAGTGAATCGGGAATATTTGCCCTAATTTTGTATCTCATTTTATGTGTAATATGTATGAATGAATATTTGTATTATTTTTAAATTGTGTTTTTATATGTATAATTGATGCTATTATTTTATTGATACACTAATAGTAATTATAATTCCATCTATTTATGTTATGATTTCTTGTGTATTTTAAACTGTAATTTTAATTAGATTTGTGTTTGTTAATTGCATTTTAGTCTTGCTTTCTTCGTTAATCGATGAAACTAATGACTATTTTTAAATTTATATACTATAGTACAATTCTATATGGGAACTTGGCATGTACACACTCGATGTAATAACACGTGAATCAATTATTATTATTATTATTATTATTTAATTGCTAGGAAAGAAACTAATTCGAGTCACAATTGTTTTTCAGTTTTTCAGCTATAATCTTCGAAAAAAGACATTTCGAATATTGGCTAATCATAAGCGATAAAACTATAAGTTTCGAACTATTGGAGATATTTTGAAAATTTGTTCAGTATTTTACTTTACTCTTCAAGCTCTTGTAATTACAGCGAAACGAAAAAATTTAAGTCGCAATTGTATTTCATTTTTTCTGCTAGACGTTACAAACAATTTTCATCTACTGTTTAAGCTCTTTTAATTAAAGCGAAAACTTTTATTAGTATCGCGATTGTTATTCAGATTTTAAGCTATAAGATTTGAACATTTGAACAATTGTTGCAACATGGGTTATTTAGTATATTTTATTGCAGCAGGTGTAAGTTTTCAATTTGTGATTTATTTTATATCTGATGTTATAACAAATATTTCAACTTTATCGTATGGTGGGTTTAAATGTGATTATTTAACTAGCTTATACTTGTCTATTTTACTTTACTTTTATTTTTGATAGTTTTTGTAATATAATGGTTTTATTTATATTGATTTATTGAAGAAATTTAAAAAAAGTCGATCACCATCTTACTCAACTCTTTGAGCTCCTCTAAATACTGCGAAAGAAACGAATTCGAGTAGCAATTGTTTTTCAGTTGTTCAGACATAAGCTTCGTAAAATTTAAGAACTTTGTTAATTTTTTTACTCTGCACTTCAAGCTATTTGGATTATAGAGAAGAAAACCAATTCGAGTCGTAACTGTTTTTCAGGTTTTTAGCTATAAGTTTCGAATCATTGAAGATATTTCTAAAATTCGTTTACCATCTTACTCTCTTCAACCTCTTTGAATTAAAGCGAAAAAAGAGAATTCTAGTCACGATTTTTTTTTTCAGTTTTTCAGGTATAAGAACTTGTGAAAATTCGTTGATCATCTTCGCTATTATAATTGCTGGGAATACATCGAATGCAAGTAAAAATTGTTTTTCAGTTTTTCAATGATAAGCTTACAAATTTTAATCACTTTACTTCTCTAGTTCATTTGATTATAGCTTCAGATTATTTGCAAGAAATTCCGAACCATGAGGGACATTTCAAAAATTTGCATACCATCTTATTCTACTCTTTTAATTGCAGTTAAAAAAAGGATGCGGGTCGCAATAGTAAAAGTATAAAAAGTAATTATAACAAATAAAATTATGATTCTACAGGGAGCGCTGAAAACCTTCTTTGCATCAGGGAGTCGGAACCCCTAAAGCCGGCACTGCCGAGCGTTCATCGTCCAAGGTCACGCAGTAAGCGAATGGATCCTTCTAAACATCAAAATATAAGTGAGCTGATACTGAATATGGTATATTCTGCGACTAAGATTTGAATTTCCCACCCAGATATTCTCCAAAATTTTTCGAGCTGAGCTTTGAGTTGTACAGGGTTGCCATTTTAACCGAAAACAATACTTATTAGACTTTTATTACTACGCAAATGGTAGGAGAAATATGTTCAGCCTATAACCCAGAAATAAAATTTGTTTTAATATCCACGTATTGGTAGTTAATATCAGTGGCGGCTCGTGGAACATGTTGATGGTAGAGCCACTTATACAATATATCCCCCTCCCCTTTTTAAATTGTTTGTTTTTCGCGGATAACTCTTAAACCAGCCGGCTCGTGGATGTTCGGCTGCTGTTTTGGTAAAAAATTACCAAAACAGCAGCGACATATTTTCTTCCTCTATAAGAGAAAATAGTATAGCACGAAAGGCATCTCTGTAGTAGCCTCCTCTACAGATCAACGAGCCACAGCTGCCTTGAACGAATGAGAATGAAGTCTAGTCTTGTACTTGGCAAATAATTTTAGATTAGACAAAAAACCCGAATTAGACATTTAATTGTTTGATGCAAAAAATCCGAAATTCCTACAAATATTTAAATGTTAAATAATTCCTTAAACATCCCGCAGACTATATTTTCCAGATAAATATCAAAGTAAATTAATTTTATCTAAAAATAAACCCCACATTTAAATTAAAACCCACGAAACCAAACAAAATAAAACCCGAAATTAAAACAAAAACCCTTGAAAATACAGGTAAAAAAATTGAAAAATTTAGGTTGCAAAATCTAAATCAAAGTTCAGAAATCAAAACCTTATACCAAAAAAAGAATATTAAAAAAATTAAAAAAATCCGCGTAAAAATCAATCATTCATGTTAAAAAATCTAAAATGTAGGACAAAAAAAAATGACCAAAAACGTCGGGCCTGAAAATTCGGAAATGTTGAAAATTGTAACAAACTAATCAAAAATGTAGGCCAAAATAAAGAATTATTTATTTATATGTTGTTCGTTGAAAATGATTTTTCTTTTGCCTGTACTTTCAAGTTTTTTGGTATGCATTTTTATTTCTAGATCAGGATTTTTGATATTTTTGGCCGAATTTAGATCTTCGGCTATTTTGTTCCAAATTTTTGATTTTTTTAACCAAAATATTCGATTTGTTTGTTGAAATTTTAGATATTTTAGTCTGCATTTTTCACCTTTCGATATTTTGCCTAAATTTAGGCCGAAAGATTGAAAACTCACGCCAAAAATAAAAAAAAAGCAAACCAAGAAATTCAAAATTGCAAGAAACGAATCGAATATTTTGACCAAAAAAATAAAAAAATTGGAACAAAACAGCCGAAGATCTAAAATATCGGCCAAAAATCAAAAATCCTGGTCTATAAATAATACTTTTTAGCTTAAAATAAGTTCCGACGAGAAATTTTAAAATAATAGCAAACAAAATTACAAAACCGCGCAATAAAATCATTCATTCTAAATATCTGGCATGGCACCAGCCAGGCAAGTAGTTATTTCAATCAGCTATTTGTTTGTAGTCCTAATAAGACTAATAATAATAATTGTATTGATTGTCGTACGGAAAATAAAGCATTTTATTTTTATTATTATGAATTTTGCAGAGTTACGAACAGGTTGAATATTCATATATTCAGGCTACTTTCGTCTTTATCGAAATCGTTAATTCTAGTTAAGAAAATCTAAAATATGTGACAAACAATCAAAAATTAAGACCAAAAATTTAAAAATTCGCACCCAAAAATCTAAGTGGTGGACCAAAAAAATTTTTTTCAACAAACAAATCGAAAATTGAAGTCAAAATAAAAAAAAATCGGCCAAAAGACCAAAGGCGTAAAGATAATAAATGCAGACAACAAAAATCGAAAATTTTGGTCAGAATAAAGAATATTTGTGCCAAAAATTTAAGAAAATAGAACCACCAGTAGAATCAAGACAGGGCAGAAAGACCGCAGGTCGATAGCCCAGACGGACTAACACCCTTTTTGTTTTTTGTATATTTTGTATATTAATCCAACCTATTGTATAGTCTGAATAAAGATGATGTATATATATAGAAAATACGGTAATCTAAAATGTGGGCCAAAGAATCGAGAATCCGGATCGGAGGATAAAAATGCAGACAAAAAAATCAAAAATTTAGGTAGAAGCAAAATAATTTACCACTTTCAGCCCCCAAAAATGAGTTTCTAACCAGAAATTTGAAAATAATAGCCAAAAATTCGAACAATAAAATCAATCATTCAAGTTAAAAAATTTAAAACATAGGACAAAAAATAAAAAATTTAGACCAAAAATCTAAAATTTGGGCCCAAAAGTAAAAATGGTGGTCCAAGAATACAAAAAATTAACAAAAAAACAAAACAAAATGATAATAGTAAATAATAATAATAAATTGTGACCAAAAAATCAAAAATTTCAGCAAAGAAAACTAGAAAAAATTCTCGCATCAATAATTCAGGTTAAAATGTTTAAGAAATCAAAAATTTGTAACTACAATTAAAAATTCGGTCCGAAAAATCAAAAATGTGGACTGAAAAATCGAAAATTTTAACAATTAAATTCAAAAATTTAGGTCAAAATGAAGAATATTTAGGCTAAATGATCATAAATTTAGGCCAAAAATAATCGAAAATATAGGCAAAACATCTAAAAATTAAACATTCGGTCCGAAAAATCAAAAATGCGGACAAAAAAATCGAAAATTTAAAACAATTAAATCAAAAATTTAGGTCAAAATAAATGAAATTTAGACCCAAAAATCGAAAAACAGGTTTAATAATTCGGCCCGAAAAAATTAAAAATGCGGAGTGAAAAGTCGAAAATTTTAACAATTAAATCGAAAATTTTGGTCAAAATAAAAAATATTTAGATCCAAAAGAATCAAAAATACTGGTTTAATAATAAAAAATGCAGAACATTCTAGTAAGAAACTTGTTTAAATCAGTCTCAAAAATCATATATTTTTTTTTAGTAGCAAAACATTTTTTTTATTTTCTTTTTAATTGATCAAAATAGTGAAACTAATTTTAAAGAGTTTTTTTCAAAAAGTTGTCACCGGTAAGGCGCGCCGCAGTGTTGCGTTGAGAAGCAACTGCATTGCGATTTTTCTCTATTTTTTTCCAAGTCATGCAGGCTTTGTTTAACATTTAAACTGGCGAAAAAGTGTTTTAGAAATTAATTAAATTTTTTTGCTGAGCTTGAAACTACAGGTAGTGCCATGGCTCCTTGGCTCTATATCACGAGCCGCCCCTGGTTAATATAATTAAGGATAGTAATAATTCTTCTAAAGAAAAGAAATCTCTTTAATATGCCCTATGTATGGTAAAACTAATCTAACATTTTAAACATTCAGAAATTAAGCTTTGACTGTGTTTTTATTTGATAGAATTATGATGTATTTAAAACATGTTTTTATGTCCTTAAAGTTAAAAATTTTAAAATTCTCTACTCGATTTTTACACAATCAATACATAGTTTTTAGTATTCATTCAATCTTTTAAAAAATACTAACCACATGTATCTTGAATGGTTTAAGCTCACCACTGGTGTAAATTATAAATGTTTATAAAATAAACAATTTTTCTTACAGGAGAGATATAATTGTTGAACATTTCAGAGAAACGCCGGATTTAGAATAATTAACGTAAGCCTTTGAGGTCCCCAACGCCGACGAGAGCTTTCTCCTGATGAAATTAATTGAGTGCCGATCTGAAAATGAAGCTTTATAAATTGTTTTTCGGGCAAACTTTAAAGCGAAACATTAATATTTCGTCTTATATCCATTATTCATAATTTAAAACCATTAGGCGTCGTTTAAAGAAATTATCGCGATCGTCAACATTTTGTTAATCGAGGTCCATAAGTTTTCAGAGCCACTCACTAATTTCAAAATATTTAATTTTGTAATAATCGCAGCTGTATGGTGATAAATATTAATAGATATATCTATACAAATATCTTTATTAATAGTAATTTATACATTTTAAGATACACTCAAAATATATTGGCCCATCTCTAATATTAAGTGGCTATCGACCAAGAGGTCTTTCAGCCTTATAATAAAATTTTTCGATTAGTTTCGCCTTATAAGCTTGCACTCTTGCCAGTAATCTTTATATATTTTTGTCGCACAAGAAATACACTGTAAGTAATCATATAGAATTAAAAATCACAATTGATGCTGCTACTCTAAGTGAAAATTTTTGGTTATCAACGTTTTAAAGAGTCGAAGGATCATATATGCCACATTGTGCCCGCTATTAAGGACCAATAAACGAGATTATAGTTGCGAATAGAAATAAAGTTGTTAATATATGTCCTTTCGGTTCAATTTTTTTCTGTATGAAAAAGAAAACGGAAATTAATTACACTTCACCATCGCATCGCATCATTTTTCTCAATACATAAAAATAGACTTGAAACGAATTAATTTCATTTACGAGTTTTATTGTCAGCTAAGCGGGACGATTTATCAACGAGTGTCAGTTGTGAAGATATTTCATTAAAAATACGAGGAAAAAGCAATAAAACATTTTTCTTGGACCATGAGCCGGCCAGATTAAAAAATGAAAATTCCTAACGGCCGACGATCTAAACTCGTTTCCCATTGGCAGTTACTAAATTATACTTCTGAATTTCCCTCGACAACAGAATGAGACGATCATTTATTATATGGGTGGATTAACGAATAAAGAAACTACACCCTATTTGGATGGTTAGGGACGTATTTATAATAATATGATAAATTACCTCAAAATGTTTTATAAACAAGAATTCGTTCAAAGTATTTATCGAATTTTATACGAGGTTTATTTGGTGTAAACATCAGCATTTAACAAAATTTTGCATTATGTTTTAAATGATTTAAAAAGCTTTTCGTAATCTGCATCATACAAAAATTACTATGTAATATGTATACAGGGTATGAGCGCTTTGAGAACGATGTTAGTAATCAAGATATCAAAAACGTTTTATTAGAAAGTTGTGTAAAACTATGAGTTACTATTAATAAAAATATTGAAATTCATACAGGGTGGTTTATACATAAATAATAATCTTTATTTCTTCTTGTCAACTAAATTTACAAATGGATAACAAATACATGTAAGACACTGATCACAACAAACAATATAAAAAATAAAGTAAAAGTTACAAAATTAAATTAAGATGGAAAGTATTCCTTGTTGGCCAGCGACAGATCAGGGACCTAGCCGGCCATTCCATTGGACCTCTTCTTCCTATCCATCTACCTGGGAACACTTCGTCTAAATAACGTCGCACATCCACTGCATAGTGTCGCGGAGCACAATCCTGTTGCAGCCAAATATTATTTTTTGGCACGTCAGGGTCGTGTTCATTCGGAAACAACATCGCTAACGCAGGTACTAATTCAAACTGTAAAAAGTCTAGGTATCTTTCCCCATTCAAATTAGTGTCGAAAAAGAATGGCCCTAAAATTCTGTCGCCGAAAATTCCTGCCCATACATTGAGCTTTTGGGGAGGTTGGGTATGAGCTTCATGCAACCAGTGTGGATTTTCTTTAGACCAATATCGACAATTCTGCCTATTGACAGTTCCATGTAATGAAAAACTTGCTTCATCCGAAAATATTATACGCCGCGAGAACATTGGATCGCTATCGCAAATTTTCATCATTTGTTCACAGAATTCTAGCCTAAGATCAAAGTCAGTGTCTGATAGCTCATGTATCAATTTTACCTCATAAGGATAACATTTTTGTATTTTTGAAAGTTTCAGTACCGAAGTATGGCTCAGATTTTGCTGTAAAGCAATATTTCGACTAGTCGAATGCGGATTATCTTCAAATTCCAGTAATACATTAAGCTGTACATCTTCGCTTAATGTTGTCACAGGGCGGCCAGTTTTGGGAAGATTCTGAATAGTACCGTGATTTCTAAATTTATTTTAGATTCTACTGACTGTGGATTGGCTTATCTGTTGATCAGGATATTTGTCTTTGAAAAGTCGACATACTTCTTGATGGGTTTTAACTCCATATCCAATCATTATAATAACTTCAATTCTTTGTTTTTCTGTCAACGAAGCCATTTTTGTCAAACAGGTTTCTTACTACGTGGAAATTCTCGTACTATTTACAGGAAATGAAAAACGCACTAAACACATGTCAAAATGGACACATTGTTTTGTTTCTTTTAAACACCGACAACTAGGATTAGTCTGTTAATTTCTTTTATCTTAATTTTTTAAACTTTAATTATTTCTTATGTAACCTATTCAAATTTTTATATGGTTGAAAACAGATTGAAAAATACTACCGAAATAAAAAATAAAAAATACATTGTTGTCATTAAAAAAAAAGCGTCACAACATTTAAAACAAGTGCTTGAAAAATCTGAAAAAATATTTTACATATGCGCAATAATTTAAATCGCTATACATCTTTTAGATGTTTTCTCTATCATACACATTAACGGAGTTACTGAATTTATCCGCTACTTAATTTCCACACTGTATAGGGAATAGAATGTCGTAACGTCAAGTTCAATTAATAGGGTTCGACAACTGCTGCTATATTTTGAGTAGGTTATTCTACGAAGTATCTCCTTTTGAAATCTGAACAGGCGAATCGTCTCGCTAGAGGCACCCCAGATAATTATTCTATAGGCCATGTGACTGCAAACATGTGCATAATAATATTTGATTAAAGCGGTTTGATTTACCGAGGCCCTCATTGGCAAAACCGCAAAGCAAGCAGATTTAACCCTTTGTTGCCTGACCAATTAACGGTATAACTATTTTAACTTTTTTTTACTCCAGATGCTTAACATATTCAAATAGTGAACTACGATTTTTGTTTCATTTTTTAGAAAAGGTTACCTAAAAAAAGGGGTAGTACTCACAAGTACCGCCAGGCATCTGGAGGTACAATTCAGTGACAAAATTAAAACTTTTCAAGAGGTATATTTATACAAAAACATAATTAAAAAACACATTTTAACATTATTTGTCAATCTAAAGCAATACTTGGTGAAAATCCAGAAAACAGTTTTTGGCAGCGTTACAACGAAGTACTACTTTACATGTAGAGCACTGAGAACGGTTTGGACTGAATGCCTTTTTTGCTACAAACTTCACATCTTCCTCGCTTATCGTCGAAAATAACCCAATGTGCTTCCCCTATTGGACAACCTAACGTCGGCCGGAATCGAATAACCGTGGCCACGTGTTTTCTTTACTGACACATTATTTCCAACTTCCAAAGAGCGTCGTTTGCTAGTTGCACATCTTTCCTGGTTATTAGCCCCATGGCAACAGGCCTTCTGAATTCTAGAAGGGACACCTTTTCTCTTATATCACAGTAAATGACAGGCATTAACAAATGCCATATCCGGTAAACCACAAAACAATCGGTGCCACCACTTTCTTGATCTCCTGTCGACTCCATAGATAGCCCTCATCTATCTGTGTGGTCTGCTCCTCCCATATATTTGCTATAGTCTACTGTAGCTGAAATCTGTAGCCTTGTTCCATCTTTTTGGGTACGTTTTACAAAACCCTCTTCACTTCCATAGATATTACTCGCGATGTGCACGACTTCACTGTCGTGCCATTTCCATATCCCTATATCCATTGAGGAAAAGCGAAAGTCATATTCTCCGCGCTTTAGATTTTTACCATAACTCATATTAGTGGGTAGTCCTTTTCTGTCAGATCTGATTGTTCCACATGCCAGAGTGTATTCTGTTTTTAGGTTTTCCAACAAAGATAAGGAAGTAAAGTAGTTGTCAAAATATATGATGCGGTATTTCCCCTATTCCTCTTCAGTCAAACTCAAAACTACCCTCTCGCCTAGTCCAAATGCAGAAAATTTCTCTTTCACTACCTCATCTTTCCCCTCGTATATTTGATTTTTTTATGTAGCCTTTCTGGTCAGATAAGCACCAAAGCTTATATCCACGTTTTATCGGTTTCATAGGATTGTACTGCTTTAGCGAAGTACGTTCCTTAAAAATTATCACCGATTCGTCTAGAGACAACTCTCGGGTGCCATTGTAAAGTTGCTAAATATTTGATTCAGTGCGTTTATCACTGGTCGCAATTTGTATAATTTGCCCGTTTTTTCTCTGGGTATCTGCGCATTATCATTCGCATGCAGGTTGCTTAGAATGGCATTAAATCGATCCCTAGATATAGCAGAGGAGACGTATGGTACATGTAGGTCTTTAGATGTTGACCAGTAATGTCGCCAATTAGGCACCTTGTGATACCCCATCATCATATTGACACCGATAAAGACTAAAATCTCATATTTATTGGTATTCAGTATCTTATTTTGCTGTACCGCGTATAGATTAGATTGTTGAATTAAATTTTCAATAAAGGATTAATTACTGTTAGAAACATGTCTGTGGCTGTCTTACAACCCACAAAGTTATCCTCTACACAACTATCCGAAGATTGATAAATTAGAATATGACTTCAGACTTCCCATCAGCGCCGGCGCCTTTTCTGAGTTTTGACTTGTTTTTGCCACAGTTGATTTTCTTTTGTATTGCTTTTATATCAACATATTCTTCAGTCTTTTCTTCAATTTCTTCAACAGCGCCAATGGTCGCATTATTATGAAGTTCACGTTCATTCCTTCCTAAATTGTTGTCCTACTTATCAAAAATAATTTTATTTTCATTCTCGCAATCACTTTCAATATCCGTATCAACTCTTTGATCACTAAATCCTCGAAAATAAAGTCTTCTGCAATTTTGAGAAGCTCTGCATCCGTCAAAGGCCTTTCGTTATTAAATAATTTTAGGTATGAAGTTGACTAAAAGTTTTTAAACAATAAAAAAATGACTAAAAATAGTAAATTGCTAAAATACGTACCGACATTCTCCATTTTACCGATCACAGCGATATTCGTAGCCTAGCGGTACTTCAGAGTACCATATGTAATATAGGCCAAATAAGGCAGGTCAAACGTTCTGTGTATAAAACAAGTCAATTTAGCAGTCTATGAAAATCGTATAATATAAATAATTTTACCTGAATTAATAATAATAATAATAGATTTATTAACGGAAAATCTCCTATTACAAAATTTCTTAAAACAAAAATAAAAACATATTGTAAATGTAGCGAGAATTTTTTTTACAGAAATAAGGTAATTTACATAGAAAAATAAATCGCACTAAAAATCACATAAATAGCAATGACGAACAGAACATGTTAAAATAAATATAAACAAACTAAAATAAAACCGGTAAAAATTGCACAGCTAAAATAATATACAAATAAATAATATTATTGATAAAATTTCAAAAACAAGTCCAGATCCATGCGTTTGATGCGGTTCTTAAATTCTAAGAATGACTCCGAAAATAGATCACAGTTTGAATGACCGCATAAAATATTTATAAATGCCATCATGCGATTGATTGGCAAGTTTTTCGCAAAATTAGAGGTGCAACGTTGAATACAGAAGAGCTTCCTTGATCTTGTCCGAGTGGTTGGAGGTAATAAAAAATTGAACATCGCCAATAATTCGCGGGAATTTATGAAACCATTAACAATTTTAAATACAAAATAAATATCGTGCAAAATACGCCTCTGGTGTAATTGGCTTAAGTTCATTTCGAGTAGCATTTGAGATCTACTGTATCCCATACGAGAATTTCCCATGTTTTGTGAAACATATTCTAAGAATTTGTTCTGCACTCTCTCAATTCCGGCTATTGCATTTTTATAATAGGGTGACCATACATTAGAAGCGTACTCTAAATGAGGCACTACTAATGCCGTATATAAATGCCTGATTGTTAAAATACTGAAACTTCGAGAAAAGCGCTTGACAAACCCTAGAATTTGACATGCTTTATTACAGATATTATTAATATGTAGAAAAAAAATCAAATGAGTATCAAATAACACACCAAGGTCTACAACATTTTCCACTCTCTTTAGCTTAATATTATTAAGGAAGTAATTAAATTCTTGCCGCTTTGATTTATAAAATGTGATGGTGCAGCATTTCTTTAAGTTTAAGTGCAACGAGTTAGTATTACACCAAGAAGTCAACTTCACTAAATCTGACTGTAAGTTATGCTGATCAAGTTCATTATTTATTACTGAATATAGCTTTAAATCGTCGGCAAATAAAAGAAACTTGCTGTACTCAATGCTGTATCTGATGTCATTAATAAATATTAAAAATAAAACTGGACCGCAATGGGAACCCTGTGGAACCCCTGACGATACTTCTCTACTTTGCGACACTGAACTACCCATCCTAACAACATAACCACATAAAAAACTGGAAAACCAACGAATCACACCGTCACCCACGCCCAAAGAAATAAGTTTTTCGATAATAATATTGTGTTGAACATGATCAATTGCCAAACATTTCACGGAACCAGTAAAATAAATTATCAAATTCCTCTGTCAAATACTTCAACTGTCA
Source organism: Ocypus olens (assembly GCA_910593695.2). NCBI lineage: Eukaryota > Metazoa > Arthropoda > Insecta > Coleoptera > Staphylinidae > Ocypus > Ocypus olens. Next base: position 17,643,404 of record OU343056.1, read on the forward strand.
CTGCAACGTTCTAGGAAAATTACAAGTTTAACGCTGCATAGTGCTGCCAACTTGCGGCTATTAGATTAATCAATCGTTCAACCCATCTCTGACAGTACCATTCGTCCCGTTAAACGATTTGAGGTGATACGAAATTTACACGAAGTTTTAAAAAGCTGGCACTTGAGAGTACCGCTCGTCAACTAAGGGTTAAGTTTGCCATAAATTGAGTCAATGTGATACTCCCAACTCAGTTAAGTGTTATACCAATGCCCAGAACATTCCCCATTTCAAGGCGTTTTATGTCATTTCTAATAAATTTCGGATTTGGTAGTGATGCTTGTGAATGGGTTCAAGGGTTTTTGAATTGCACGAAGCCTGTTTTGTCCGAGTTGATTAAGAAGCCATTATCTAGGCGCCATGTATAAAATATACTTATGGCGGAGTAAGCGTTGGCTTACTGAGAGGTATTATCAAACAAGATTGACATATCATTTGCATATTTGCAGACTGAAATATTCGATAAGCTATCAAAGGCTTGGTAGACATCATTCATAAAAATGATGAAGAGAAAAGGAGCCAAGATCCCCTAGACGTGCCCATTTCTATCGAGACTATCTGAAGAAAACTTGTGATTTATTATATCGCCTTTTTAACATTGTTATATTTTGAAATCTGTTGCTCAGAAAGGGTTACATTAAGCTGTAGGGTTTCCCTGTGACTCCAGGTGCCAGTCAAACGCTCTGGATAGATTAAAGTAAATTCTTCATTTTTTTTAATTTTTTTTTCAGAAACGCATAATTTTCGAAGATACGGTCAACTTATAAAAATGAAAAGTTACTGTTAGACCTCATTTAGAGATGATTTCTATAGCCACAAATGTTCTTTATATTGATCATTTACCACATAATAATAGATGCGATAACAGAAAATCGATAATTAATGGGGTAGCTTGACATTACAACAATGGTTTGCATTATCATAATCGATAACAGAAAAACGGTAATTAGGTGAGTAGCTTTTAAGGTTATAAAAACATGATGTTCATGACGTTACGTCACTGTCATTAGGTTTTAATTTTTACAATTACTTTTGTAGCAAACCAAACTATTCAGCTTGTAATAAACCATAACTTCTCCGGATCCTTATTATTATTTCATTCGATAAATTATCTACCCAAATATACCGCGAGCTTGGATGAATTATCAAAAACACATTTTTTCGTACCTTTTACCTTTTAGTAATTCATCTCGACATAACATTTGTTGTCAACTGGTTATTAACCTCGAGCTGAAGCTCTCGGTTAATAACCAGACAACAAATGTTATTGTCTCGTTAAATTACTAGGTAACAAGGTACTCAAAAAACTATTTTTTGATAATTAACCTCGATCTAGGTATATTACTACCGATAATAAAGTATTTTCATTAAAAAAAGTGTGAAATTACTTTTTATGTTTTTAAATTTAAGTTCGTAATACATATTGAGGTTATGGTACTTGCGGCATGTTCCTACCGATAAATTAATTCGCTGTGATAAACGACGCAGAGAAGACGTAGGTTCACCTTCCAAAAATCCTTGGGCTGTGTTAATAGCGTCCTAATTGTACGTTTGACTGGTCTACTACTTTCTGGTTTACGGAGAATACTACCCGTTTCATGAAATAATAACAAATCGTAATAAGGTATTTTTAAATTCATCATAAATAATGAGAACGTTAGGAAATTCTTCCTGAAACTCTGCCATAGGTGCGTCGAATGAATACACCCAACTTCCGTCCACTTTAGTCCCATTTCGGAAATAACTTTCAACTAGAAACGTTTTTGCTGGTTGCTGTACCATGGAATAATTGTGACTTTTAGAACGATCTGACGTTTTTTATGTCAATTCCTAACATGGGTGCCAACTTAAATTTTTTAAAATAAAACATCAATCCACACTTGATTTTTTTTATGAACATACGATATTAAATAATAATGATTTTCTTAATTTTGTTATATTTATTTTTCTAGAAACGCATAATTTTCGAAGACATGGTCAACTTATAAAAATAAAAAGTTACTGCCTGACCTCATTAGCAGATAATTTCTATAGTCATAAATGTTCTTCATGGTCTTATTTATAATATTAAACAATAATTAGACAATTGTTTTTCTTCCATTTTTCTTCTGAAATGCATAATATTCGAAGACATGGTCAACTTATAGAAATGAAAAGTTATTCTTTGATTTTATTTAGAGATGATTTCTTTAACCTTAAATGTTCTTTATAGTCTTATTTATAATATTAAATAATAATCTGAGGACAGTGTTACTTCATTTTATTTAAACATTTTTTTCCTGAAACGCACAATTTTAGAACTTATAAAAATGAAAAGTGTCTGTTTGGCCTCAATTAGAGATGATTTCTATAGCTATAAATGTTCTTTCGTAGTCTTACTTACATTATTAAATAATAACACTAGCCAACAAAATTTAACTTTTTCTCTGTCCTTGGGACTAGATCGGAATTTTTCGATTGCTTGGATGTATCAAAGTACCGAAATCGCGATGAAACCCTCTAAACTTTGGTTTTGAGGCTAGGATTCGCAAAAAACTTCTTTTTTTACTTTTTTCAATATATCTTTGGAACAACGCAAGATAATTTGAATCTGAAAATACTGCTTCAAAGTTTATAAACAGGGCTACATTTGGTATATAAATGACCTTGGTAGCGTTATCATAACTCTAATTAAAAAAATCCGTACAAAAAAACCGCAAAAATCTCGTATTTTTAAACATTTTTGCGATTTCAATCGACTATAAAAAAAAAACTACGCTAGATAGCTCAGATTAGTTTCACTGACCTGAAAGCTTATTATATGGGCTACAATTTCTGTATGGCACACCTCTGTGACTTAATGAGAAGTCTTCGAAATAATGGGTTGTGTTTGAAAAAATCGCGAAATTTGCAATTTTTTCGGCCTTTTTCCCCTTCAAATATAAAATTCCACAACGCATTTAAAATCCGTCGTATGCATTTGAATGCCTATTAAAAGGGCTACAATTTCTACCTGGCACACCACTGTTACGTGATCAGAAGTTTTGTAAACATTAATTTGTGTTTGAAAAAAATCACGAAAACTGCATTTTTTCGAATTTATTTTTCATTATTCATCAATATTTTTGAATAATATTTACATAGCATTTAGAAATCAGTCTAAAAAATATTAAAGAATTTGTAGTTTTCGTCATAAACTGTTCATTCTTATGTTTTTTTTATAATCGATTGAAATCGCAAAAATGTTTCAAAATACGCGATTTTTGCAGTTTTTTACGGTTTTTTTTATTAGGGTTTTGATTACGCTATCAAGGTCATTTATATACCAAATGTAGGCCTGTTTATAAGCTTTCAAGCAGTATTTTCAGATTCAAATTAACTTGTGTTGCTCCAAAGTTATAGTGAAAAAATGGTGATGTGGCCATCATGTTACTTTCTCCGATGGTATCATCATTTATATTTACACTTTCATGGTTTATTTTCTATTGAAATCATATTTTAAATGTACATCGAGCGGTTTGTAGACTCGCATAAAACTGACGTTTAAAACGTCAAAAATATAAAAGATGGAAAAATTATACTTCAAATTCAAAAACTCAGTTTACTCAAAAACTAAAGGGATTTCGAAAAAAACTTATTCTTTATAAGTTGTTCATTTTAGCATTCTCCACAATTATTATTGACATAAATTTGCTGTAACTATTATCGTTTTATAATTATAAACCAACAATTAAAAAAATAATAATACATTTTTTTCTCGAATAATAATGATTTTATGAAAAATGTTTTCAAGCAAAAGAGGTTCACTTCTTTGTTGTCTTTAAAGTTTGTTTAAATGATTTTGTGATATTTTTCATATTTAAGAAAATATTGGCAAAAAACAAAAAACAGTTAAGGTAAACGCCCACTTCCGGTGTACGAAATTTTACCAAAAGCTTTTCAGTTCTTCATATTATCAAATAAGACGGATGTTCAAAATTTCATATCAATTGCTCTATTAGTTTTTGAGATACAGCGCGCACAGACAGACACACACACACACACACACACACACACACACACAGACACACACACAGACACACACACAGACACAATTTTTTTTTTTCCAGAAATTGTAGAAATAGCATCTAGGGACCCCAAAACGGATATTTCCGTAAAAAAAAATTTTGAAAAAAAAATCACGATCACAATACTTTCTCGTACTTCGTAACGGAGAAAGTAAAAAGTAAAAAAAGAGGTTTTTTGCGAATCCTAACCTCAAAACCAAAGTCTCGGGGGTTTCATTGCGATTTCGGTACTTTGTTACATCCAAGCAATCGAAAAATTCCGGTCTAGTCCCAAGGACAAAATGGCTGTTGGCTAGTGTAATTGGATAATACTTTTTCTTCTATTTTGTTTTAACTTTTTTTTTCTCAAATGCATAATATTCGAAGACATGGCTAACTTATAAAAATGAAAAGTTATTGTTTGACCTCATTTAGAGATGATTTCTCTAGCCATAAATGTCTTTAATAGTCTTAATTACAATATTACATAATAATGTGAGGACAGTGTACTTCATTTTATTTAAACATTTTTTTCCTGAAACGCATAATTTCAGAACTTAAAAATGGTGATGTGGCCATCATGTTACTTTCTCCGACTTTATATTTACGTTTTCATGGGTTTATTTTCAATTGAAATCCTATTTTAAATGTACATTGAGCGGATGAAACTGACGTTTAAAACGTCAAAATTATGAAAGATGGAAAAATTATACTTCACATTCAAAAACTAGGTTTACTCGAAAACTAACAAGATTTCGAAAAAAACTTATTCTTTAGAAGTTGTTCATTTTGACATTCTCTACAATTATTATTCATATAAAATTGCTGTAACTATTATCGTTTCATAATTATAAGCCAAAAATTAAAAATAATTAATTAATTTTTTTCTCGAATAGCAATGATTTTATGAAAAATATTTTCAAGCAAAAGCTATTCATTTCTTTGTTTTCTTCGATGTTTGTTTAAATATTTTTGTGATATTTTTTATATTTAAGAAAATATTGGCAAAAAACAAAAAACAGTTAAGGTAAACACCCACTTCCGGTGTACGAAATTTTACCAAAAGCTTTTCAGTTCTTCGGATTATCAAATAAGACTTATGTTCAAAATTTCATATCAATTGCTCTATTGGTTTTTGAGATACAGCGCACACAGACAGACACACACACACACACACAGACACACACACACACACACAGACACACACACACATACACGTCCCGCAATGCTTGTGGCAACCCATGAAATATCCTCAATTGTGGCGCTTTCGTTTAGATGCTGCCCTTTCGCTGCGCTTTTCCACGCTATTTCTGAATATGTGATTCATTTTACTTTACCCTCCATATAAACAAAGTTATTGCAAAAAAACAATTGTGGCAACCGTGCCACAAGTATTGGGAAACGTGAAGTGTGTATCCAGGGTGCCACAAGTGTGGGGAAACATACCGTGTGTAAGAATGGGTTGCCACAAGTATCGCATAACCTACCAGTGTGTGAAAAGCAACGTTGCCGCTGCCAGCAACCTACAATAATTCATTGCATTCTACCTTTTGAACATCTTTTACCCTTAAATGCATGGTTATTTAACTAAAATTTGTTTTTATATTATCGATGTACATATTCAGAAAATAATTTATGACAAGCATTCAAAGAATTACTTCATTTTGTGAGTAGGTAATTTGCACAACGACGGCGAACCAGCAGTTCGCAACGCTACGAAATAAAAATAAAGGCACTTTTAATGCGTGTATCATTCACAATTTTTTCTATCGTAATAATAGTTATTTTTGTACGTGCGCAAAATTTGTGTTTTTATTGTTTCGCATGAGAATGTCATTCGAATGCGCCAATAATCATCGAACACGAAATACAAACAATATTTTTGTTAAAATTAGAATACTATACCTAAATATTGAGAATTTAGCGATGCGTCAATACACTTTTTTTCTGACGATTGTAGAAAATAATATTTGTACTTTTGTGATTTATTTTCAATTTAAATAATAAAATTTTACTTTATAATAATATGCTGACATAGTTTTATTGGTTCAAAACTTCGGATATAAAATGTTGTAAATCTTCTGAATCAATTCTAATGAACAGTTTTAATTAAAATAAGACACTAATATATAAAATTCGAAATTTTTGGTATTTAACTCTGATTTTGCATCAAAACCAATGAGTGTTCAGAAATACTCCAGAAATAAGTGTCATATTTTCGATTTTTTTTTAGTTTAGTGGTCATCCAAAAACCAGTTGCACTTTTGGTTTTACCGGAAGTTACATCAATTAATTTTTAGTAAATTTATAAAGTTTATATGAGAGACATTTTCAGGACATTTTTCATTTCATTTTTTTATTTGAATGGCAAAATATTGTTAGTTTCAAAAAACAACTGACCTTGTTGTGTATTTTTTAGATAGAGCATTTGTAACTAAGATGCAATACTATTTTTTCTAGGGTCGCCTAAGGCATTTTTCAAGTAAATTTGACGAAAAATAAGTGGTAGCGTGTCTAAAATATATCGCATAATTTTATAATTAATTTTTTTAAATTAAATTTACCAGATTCAAAAATGCATTGAACTAAAGTTGAATACTTTGTTGCTATAACAATACACTTTTTTACTCTTTATAGATTTTTCTCTGATCCCATTTTTTTAAATTGTATTATTAGAAATTTTTTGAGTCATTTCGTTTAAAAAATAAAACAAACAATGCGTTGCTGTGGCAACAAAATAATAAGTGGCAACAAATATCCAACATCATCACTAAATGCATTATTAAATTCCAAAGAACTTGTAAACAAAGATTTTAATAATAATTCATAAAATATTTTATTGGGAACGACATTTAATCGATGAAAATGATATTTTCTCATACCAGATTTACATCCCTTCCTTGCTATTAGTTCAGTGATTTTTTAATTAAATTACTTTACATAAATGGATATTTTACTGTTAATGTGTAAATGTTTTTATGTGCTATTGTGTGTTAGTTTGGACCGGATATTGGGATGTGACGCATTCATTCCACGAATTCGTTTTAAAATTTAAAGGGCGGTCGAAAACAGGTAGAAAACTTGGGGGGTGACGAATGCTAACATCTGCGAAAGATAAAAACATTTGAGGCATGGCATCCACTTCTATACACATTTAAAAATAGATTTTTACTATTGCTATTTAAATTAATAACTTTCTTTAAGTTTTTTGCGGTTTCAAACTGAATTTCATTGGCCATTGTAACGCATGGTAGAGAAATAAATCTTCGATTTTTTATTACGTCCATTTTCTCAATAATACTTTATTCATACATTTCTTGTAAATATTAATATAGAAATAAATACCAATCAATAATAATAACTTACGACAAAAAATAAGTTTTTCGAACAATTTTAAACTGAATATAACATTTACTAAATTATAAATTGGTGGTCAAACAATAGCCTAAATTATACTATTTCAAGTAACGTTTGATTTTGTAAACTTATTATTGCCTGAGCTATAAATCTTTGAGATAATTTGTTGAGCTAAATTGCCGGAAATAAACAATGAATACCAATATAATATTTAATCAAATTTGTATTGGTTTTGATTTTCAAAAGTAAAGTGATTTTTCTTGGAATAATTAATAATGCACAAATTACGGTATTAAACCTGTACTTGATAATATTAGTTGCATCCTCTTGTGCCGTAATAGAGAAAAGTTAGACAGAAAAAGATTCAATGGAAGTTAATCACAATTTTTTTTTTTAATTTTAAAATTTAATTTGATGAAAATGATTGATTCATTACTTTTAGAATAATTTGCCCAATATTATAAACATAGTAAGACATCTGATATCCTATTATTTGAGAATAATTTTTATATGTGTGTAATTTCTTTTCGAATCAGTGACCTGTTTAGTACAAAGGGTGTAATTATAATAAGCCGTGCATGTCGAAACTGGTTGATCGAACACAAGATGAAAATGAAATAATTAAGAAATAGAATAATTTTCCTCATCATGGGTGTATTAATTCTCAGTAATATTTGATATTATACAGGGTGTTTCAAATTCGAGACTCATCATGGGGATCCCGCTTATTAGAAGAGATAGAGGTTATGGCACTTTTGCAGAATTTTATGCTGATTAATAATCCATTGAAAAAAATTACTTCATTTTTTTTTGTTTTTCGTTGTTTCTTTATATCTTAGTTAATTGAGGAGGTATTTAAGAATGGCAAAGACGTTCGTATCATAAACTTTCTTATTTCTTATAGATGCTATATTTATTTTTTACCACATTCAATTTAATTTTTATTATATTTCAAACACTTTTTTTAATAATAATAATATTCAAAAGACAAAATGATTTTGAAAGATCGACGGCGTGTAAAGTGATTTGAATTTTTGTAGAATTTTTTTCTTGCGATTCACATTATTTTTTTAATTTTTTGCGCTCGAAAGTTTGACATTGAAGAAACTTCATTTTCAGAAATTCATAACGACTGAAAATTGCTGCACATTCAAAAACCAAAATTATTATTGAAAGATAGACGCCTAGTGAAGTAAACTGAATTTTTGTAGGATTTTATCCTTCTGTTTTATATTATTTTTTAATTTTTACATTCCAGTGTGCGTCATTGACAAAAATACATTTTAAAAAATTCATAACTCGACTGAAAATTGCTGCACATTTAAAAGCCAAAATTATTTTAGTTTTTAAATGTACTTAAAACATATAATAAATATCAATTTTGTTATCAAGTAATAAATATTATTATTTTGAAATATGTGCTACGTGTGTAAAAATAAGAAAATCCTCGAACACGTCTGTTTTTAATTTTAAAAATAAAAATAGTATTGGACAAATAAAATATATGTAATAATTACTAAAATTTATATATACATAATCTCTATTAAACTTTTGACATGATTACATTATTTACATATTTTTTAAATAAACAAGACTGTCACATGGGCTATGACCTAAGGTCTTTCGGCCCTAGAATGCGTATATACTTGAATTAGATTAATTTATTGTATATTGGTTTGAATCGGACTTTTCGGAGCTACTGAACATAAATATAAATTCATTGAGCCATTTAAAAGTAAAAGTTGAATTTGATAATTGCCGTTTAGATTGAAAAAGTACGAGTAATATAAATTACATATGAGTTAGTTTTATTCAGCGTATGTTAGTTTGGAACGGATTTTGAGTTGTGTAGCATTCATTTAAACGAATTCCTTTTAAAATTTAAAGGGAAGGTCGAACGCAGGTACTAGGGATGAAGAATGGGAACATCTGGCAACATAAAAGCCAAGGTTGAGAGCCCTATAAATTTTCATAGTTACTTACATAATAAACAATTGGGCCGTTGAATGTTTACATCAAGGTTATCATTTTTTTTTTTGAAATTAGATCGTCTGTAACTTTAAAAAATGGCTACTTATTTTTTTCTATTATTTCGGATTTTTATAGACCTGTTGTTTCCCTTTATACCAAAGCATAACAATTATACTGTGTTATTAAACAGATACTGGCACTGTTTTAATGCACTTAACTAAAATTATTTCAAGCACCAGTGCAAAATGTAATTTTATTAATACATTATGCACTTAAATTATTTCAAAGTTATTTCTCGATTAATTCTGCCAATAAAATCGCTGTATTTGTTTTTCTCTTCTAAATAATAACGGTTATATGGAATAAACTTGTAATACTTTGGTTTTCATTTAATTCTTATATATAGTGCACGCAGTACAGTATGGAATAAATTCAGTAAAATCAAAATAAAATATTTTTGGAAAAAATCCTCATGTCGATTTTCTTTGATAAAAATACACATTTTTCCATGAAAGTCGATTTTCAGCCATCATTTATTTTTGTGTAAAGACGTCATCGATTTTTTTTTTTTAATAACAACTCATTCATTGCCCGAAATTTCCGGGCTAAACCTGCGCATTTCATCTCTTATGCAATGTTCAAGTTCAGCTAAATTTTGTGGTCTGTTAAAAATATTAAAGATGTTCTAGAAAGGCTTGTAATTATTCATTTTTTCCTCCTTTTATTCTGCAAATATTATAACCGTTAGTGGGTGAATGGCTTATAAGCCAAATCCAATAAAAAAAGAAGGGCTTGCGAATTGTCTAGAAATCGATGGATTTCCATCAACCCTAATTTCATGAAATAAATATTCATTACTGTAATATTGTATACATTTTTATCTGGATGTTTGTTATTAAATATTTCATCTGCTTCCCGATACGTTTTATAATCTTCAATCACAATTAATACAATTCTATTTCTTCTATTTTTTCTCCAAACTCAATGTCACCGGAATTACTATTCATTTATAATTTTCAAATATCTGACGTTCAATGACAGACCTGTCACTGTGATTGCAACATTTGAAATATCAATGTGCATGTACCACTGTAGAGAAAAAGAAAAATTACAAAATCTTATTTTTATCACTGGGCAGACATGACTGTATGTTTAAACCCAATTTTAAATTCTAAATAACTTTTCTTTATAACAGTTCTTGATATTGTCAATAATAAAGGTACTTTATTCTGGAACAAAATTCATATTTTCACACAAACTCCGTATATTACTGAAAAATTTGACATCTGATGATTGCATTTGGGGTTTTGGACCATGCAGAACTTTTTATAAAGAATAACTTTCTTCCCTAAAAGTAACTTTCAAAGGGGATAGTTGAGAAGCTGCAAACAAACAGCATTCATTGCAATGCAGAAAAAATATTAAATATATTGATTGTATTTTTAATTGCGGACTTTTAAAGTTTTCATCTTAAGTTTTAAGTGGTACTATATTAAAATTTAATTATTTAACTGTTGATATGTTAACTTTGATAACCGAAATAAGAGAACAAGAAATTGTAATTAATGTCAATGTCATTTTAAGCAAAGATTTTCATTAAAACGTAAGTTAAAATATGGTCCAAAAGTTAATTGGCAAAATATTAACGGCTGTGGTAATACAATACACGTCATATTATAACATACCCCCGAAAGCAGAATCTATTAATAATATATCATTTTAACCTATAATTTAACTAAATTACAAAAAAACATTTAATAGTAAAATATGTAAATTTAGAAAAACAAATTGAAATTGTATTAAATTATTATTAAAATATTTGATAGGATTAACATTATTTACCATTTTGTGCCAGTTATTAAATTGAAATCACATAAATTCAATGGACAATTGACTCTTAGCTCGATTTATACTAGATGATATTTATAATAATCATAATACTGATAAAAAATTGGTGGTCAATTTTCTATGTTTTAAAATGTTCAAAAATGTTTAATAAAGAATATCTGAATATTATTTTATATTATGTTCTTAGTATTATTTGAGATATTTTTTACTCTTCGCCTTGTCATTGACAAAAATAGTTTTAATAAAATGTAAATTTAACCTATTCATGAACAAATTAAATTTGGAATTTGGAATTTTACAATCTTTTGAAAACAATTGAAATCCTGGCAGTCATACCAGAGAGACGGTAAAGGCATGGAAATGCACACCTGTGGCTGATTTCCTCACTGAAGACGAGATTGCGTTAATGCACCAAATCCTATTCGTTTAAAATTTATGAAGCATTTTTTGAAACGTATACAATTGTGCATGAAGATGTTAAATAGAATTATAATACGACCGAATAACTATAAATAAGAGTCTCAAATTCAATTTAATAAACTTATAGGAAAGTAAACAAAAAATAAACCAAGCTAACAAAAATTATAAAAATATATTATATGTATGATCAATTGCTGAATGTCTAACAATTAAATAATTTTTAAAATTATTTTATATTATCTTTACTTTATTCAGTAATTAAGAAGAAATAATTATTGTTAATTATTAAATTAATTATTTATATTACCAATATAATTACTTATTATTATTATAACAGATTAAAATGTGATATGTATGCAACTAGAATAACAATTCATAAGAGCAGAAATGATTTGTAGGATATTATCCGGCTCCAACCCAAATATATATGCGCCGAAGAAACTCTCAGTATCAAATTACTGGCAACGTAGCATTTTTTTGTAGAGGGCGCTACCAACTAAACACTACTGAAGTTGCCACAAATATGAGTGTGTGTACCACATGCAAGATCCTGAATAGTGGCGTCTTTTACACATTTTTAAAAAAAGTTGCATAACTTGTGTAAAAGGTACTTTTCGTAAATACTATGATAATGAATAAATGTATTTTGTTGATCATAATATTCAGTGTAAATATCGTTAGTCTAAGTTAACAAGAAACGGAGAAATCACCAGAGAAAATTGTGGCACAGTGTGTAAGTTGCCACAATTCCGTGCGTCCGCCACAGTTCAGGATGAGGCACACACAAGTTGCCACAAGTATAGAGGAACACACACACACACACACACACAGACACACACACACACACACAGACACAAAAAAAAATTTTCCAGAAATTGTTGAAATGGCATCTAGGGACTCTAAAACGGATATTTCCGTAAAAAAAAATTTTGAAAAAAAAATCACGATCACAATACTTTCTCGTTACTTCGTAACGGAGAAAGTAAAAATGAAAAGTTTTTGTTTGGCCTCATTTAAAAATTATTTCTATAGCCATAAATGTTCTTCACAGTCTTACTTACAATGTTAAATAATAATTAGACAAAACTTTGTCTTTGATTTTGATTATAAACAATTTTTAGATATGGCTATGATTTCTATTGCCATAAATAATCTTGATTGTCTTACTTATAATATTAAACAATGATTGCATAATGCTTTTTCTTCTATTTTGTTAAAACAACTTTTTTCTAAAATGCTCATTATCCGAAGACATTGTCAACTTATAGAAATGAAAAGTTACTGTTTGACCTCACTTAGAAATGGTTTCTATCGCCACAAATGTTGTTGATTGTCTTACTTACGATATTAAATAATAATTAGACAATACTTTGTCTTCCATTTTATTAAAACATTTTTTTTCTGAAATGCTCATTAATCGAATACATGGTCAGCTTATAGAAATGAAAAGTTACTGTTTGACCTTATTTTAAAATAATTTTCAACGCTACAAATGTTCTTCATAGACTTATTTACCATATTAAACAATAATGAGACAATACCTTTTCTTCCATTTTGTTTGAACATTTTTTTCTGAAATGCATAATATTCGAAGACATGGCCAGCTTATAAAAATGAAAAGTTATTGTTTGACCTCATTTAGAGATGATTTCTTTAGACATAAATGTTCTTTATAGTTTTATTTACAATATTTAACAATAATTAGACAATACTTTTTCTTCCATTTTGTTTAAACAATTTCTTCTTGAAACGCATAATATTCGAAGCCATGGTCAACTTAAAAAAAATCAAAAGTTAGTGTTTGACCTCATTTAGAAATTATTTGAATAACCTTGAATGTTCTTCATAGTCTTATTTACAATATTAAATAATTAGACAATCTTGCATTTTGTTTAAACAATTTTTTCCGAAAAAGCATAATATTCGAAGTCAAAGGCAATTTTAAAAAATCAGTTAAAATTTAATCTCATTTGGAAATGATTTTAATGCCCATAAATACTTTCAATTGTCTTATTAACGATATAATAATTAACGGAATGTTTTTCTTCCAAAATCGTATTATGGTCAAAAACAAGGTTAATTAACATTTTATTGAGATTGGTCATAGTTTGGGTTATGGTGGAGGTGCTAAAATTCGTGGCTAGAAGGTTGTTGGAACATCTCGTTGGTAATCATTCAACATCTGTTGTCGTTGTGTGACGTGAAGTTAGTTATTGTTCTGGTTTCTATATAAATTGCAGCGCTGAAATGTTAGTTGGTACACATGAGAAATAAACATTAGGGTTACATTGTTTTAATTTATGGGTATGATGTTTGAAAGTAATTGCCAGAAATTATTTTAGGCATTTCATATTTTTGCCGTACAAGAAAAACTTGATATTGCAGCACTGTGAGTAGGCATATGGAACAAACTGACAACTTGTCAAAATTGATCCAGCTACTCTAACCCAATCACACACTTTATGCGTACTTCGATTTCACTTTCGCTTCATCCTAATTTTAATATTTTCTCTTGTTCTCACCGCGAGTTTATGTGCTCAATTAAATTCACACGATATTGTTCTCATTAGCTTTATTTTAGGTTAGGTCAGTTTGTTAGTTAAGAGTAGTTCTAAATTTAAACTTACTGTAATGTTTTTAATCAATGTACATTTATGTTAAAATGATTAAACCGTAAATAAATATTATTATTATTGTTATTAAAATTATACCCCGTTAATCACCAACGAGATTATTTTTAATTATCATTGATTATCAATACTTTCGAGGCCCAAGGGCCATAAACGCCACAATAATGAATAAGATTCCAGTTGCAAAATCAAATAATAGAATTTTATGAGATTTAAGTTAAGTAAAATTTAAGTTAAATAAAAGAGTTACAAATTACATAAAATTGTTTATTGCGTAGGAAAAAAACCGACAATTCAGAGTAACGCGAAAGGCCACAGTTGTCCCAATTTGTTCATACAATTCTGGATGATGTGATTCTATATAAGTCTATAAAGTCACTTACCCTACGTTTAATAAATAATATTTTTTTACGACGAAATAAATTGGTGAATTTTCTGTAGAAAAAAGTAAAGCCGTTCGGATGTAGGGGTCGATATATTCACGGCTTAGTTTGGGAAAAAACATTCCGCCAAAGTTAAGTGCGTTGCCTAGCAACTACCACAGCGATAAAAGTAAAATATTTTCGCCTTGAAATATCTCATTTTTAAAGTTATGGGTTAGAGCAGAATGGTGGTAATGATAATCACACAGAGATAAGCCCTCGTTGTATGCGTATTGAAATTTTAGTAGAAATTGTATACATCAGGCCTAACTGGCCATCGATCACGAGATACACGAGCCGTGTTATTATGTATATTTATGTGTGTGTGTAATTGAGCTTCCTACTTCAAAGGATCGACGCCGCGCTATTAATCGTCTTGAAATTTAATTATTTTGACTTGAATTAATCATATGAATCGATCATGGATGAATCTTAATTATCAAAGTTCTGAGGTGCGGTTACTAAATTTGTTTTTCCAAAACAGTGTTTCAATCATCGTTTCCTCTAAAGGTGTAAGTAATGCAGCATGATCGGTTGTCATGCTGATGTGTTACGTGTTACGTGTTACGTATTAACATCTCTTTCGTTGCCTCGCCCACGTTTGTCTTTTTTTCCTTCATATACATGATCCTTTCATAAAAACAAATATAAATGGTTGTATGATCAAACATCGTAAAATAAATTAATATCTGCTCAACGTTTTAAGAACTTTTTAAATACAATGCATTTTCAAATTAAAATAAGTGAATATGGAGGTTTTGATATCGTGATAGATTTTAAATAATTCAAAATATATAAGTACTTTTTTAGTGCACATTTTTCTAACGGGTACATGTGCTTTCATGCGTAAACTAAAACTTGTTTTTTACGCATAAACAACCATGTTGTTTATGCGTATGGCATGGCCAGATTTTCAATTTTATTTACATAAATCACAACCATTCTTATGGTGCTAAATTTTGTTATTACTTTTAATAAATAGGACTAAATTTTCCTATTAATAAATAGAAAACTAAATTTAAGAAATAGTAGTAGTAGTAATACAATTTATTGAAACTCAATTGACAAATGGCCATTGGCCGAAGTATTGTAAGAAATATTATTACCTCTTTTAAAAGAGTAAGTTTCTAATTTAAAAGTTAAGCAAGAAAGACACATCAACAATTATAACTACTTATACAAAATGAATTAAAAGTAAGAGTAAGTTTCCATTTGTGTCCTGTTAACAAGTACATTTTGAAATGTACCTTTTAAAGTTTTAAACTATCACTTAGCAAGATGCTGTACACAAGTTTCGAATTTGCCGACTCTATTACGTTGGGAATTGCAAACAAGTTGCAAAGAATTCGTAGTTAGCTTTAAATATGCTAATATCAAAGAATGCGCAATATATTTTTCTTACGGTCTTAGTCTGGTATCTATTGCATGTTATAAAAGTCATTGTATCAACTGCACCTAATTATTGTGAAAAACTATTATATACAGTGGGCCAAAAAAAACCGTACAAATTGTAAATCATATTTTTAATAATAAAGCATTAAATATGGCTTTCAAAAATAAAATATCTACACTTTGTGGATTGCAAAAATGATTCATTGCATTTTTGAAAAGTTTTTGTATCGAGGTTATTTCACATTAATGTAGGCTCTGCAAAAATGGTAGTTTATAATGCAATTTTTGACGATTTTTGTAACCCTAAAATGTTATTACAAGGGGGTGAAAAAAATCAACCCTATAAAGTTTGCATCAGAAATTTTTAATGCGTCCACATTGTTCTATTTCCAAACTTAATTTAAATTGTAACTTTTTTGTCTCTTGACATTTTCTCTTAAAATTGTTAGTTTGATCACAAACAAATAATTACTTTAGAGGGCTGTAACTTGGTGAGGAAAGGGTTTTCAACAAAAACAAAAAAATACACGAAAGACCTCCTTTAATTTTTGCTCAAAAATCACCTTTTAAAATCTTTCGCATCAATTTAGAAACACCCTATATATGAAAGGTTTTACAGTCAGTATTGGTCAGTGGAGGGGTTGGTAAGGGTCGGACGCAAGATCCAGCACCACCACCGTGCTCAGCATCCTCGAAAATGGCGGGAAAGTGTTTTTTCTGCAAGGAAATCGGGTTTTACCCCTTTTTGGGCTGTTTTTTTTCCGTTTTGAGGGGTTGCGCAACCCCAAAGAGAAATTCTAACACCGTCATCGTGTTCAGCATCCTCTAAAACGGGGAGGGGAGGTAATCTTGTTCCGGCTCAAAATATTTACAATTTTCAGGGTTTTTTCCGACTCATATCTGGAATATGTGCATTTATCAATATTTGCTGTCTAGCACAGACTTTTTTGTTATTGGCAAGTTAGAATAATTTTCTTTAAGCAATTGTAAGGTACGCTCTTGAATATTCATGTGTTAAAGTTTTAACCATTGAAAATATGGAATTTCCTGAGCTATTTCCAATTTTTCAAAATTTTCCTTCCTGTGCAGCAATTTTAGTTAAAGAAATTTTCTTTTATTCTTTGCGTTGTTGTAGACGTGACTCAAGATTAATTTGTTTGAATTCGGAGCATCTGTTGAAATAAATGTTGAATTTCCTGAGCAATTTCTGGAAAAAGTGCATTCTTGGCAATCAAAATTTGTCTTCTAGTGCAGCCAATTTTGAAACTGCTAAGTTCAGAGTAGTATTCTTTAGACCAGTGATGGCAAACCTTTTCGAGAAGTGGACAAAATTCTGCAACATGCAACATGCAACTGTTGGAATCTTGCGCTGCCCGCGGCTCTTCTCCATTCAAACGACATTTATACCACTGTTCTACGATGCACCGACTGACGGGGGTCATACACAGGTGCAGTGATAGAAAATCAGCCTACTTGGAAATATTTTTCTTATAAATTCGACATTAAATATTTATACTTATTTTTTTTTATATTATAGATTATCTGTTCTCTCTTTTATGATATAAAAAATGGTGAGGTGGCCATCATGTTACTTTCTCCGACTTGATGGTATCATTTATATTTACGCTTTCATGGTTTATTTTTAATTTAAATCAAATTTTAAATGTACATCAAACGTTTTGTAGACTCGGATGAAACTGACGTTTAAAACGTCAAAATTATGAAAGATGGAAACATTATTCTGCAAAGGGTATAGCGGAATAAGATGGTCAAAAGTGCCCCCAAACGAAATGAGCTGGGAGATTAAAAATAATGTTTAGTATCAAAAAAAAGTCAGATTCGAAAAAAGTAGCCCTCCACCCCCTCTCATCCTTTGCTATAGTCAAAAACGTGTTTTTTTGGTTTTTAATTCCCCCTGTGCATCTAACTGCTTTTTGACTTGCGGTAGGTATCAGTACCTTTAGATAACAATATTATCTTATGTATTTTTGGCGGGAAATTTGAATTTGGACAATATAAAATATCACTAAATACCGATTATTTCAGATACGTCAAAAGGTGCACCTCTAGAAAAAATATATAATGGGTGTCTATAATTTTTTAATATGTGTGATTTTTTTCAGAATTTTCCGAGTGGTAGAACGTGGTCAAAATAATTAAAAACCGCATTTTTAACTAATTTTAACCTTATTTATCGCTATCATTTAGTGGCATGTATTTTCAGAAATAAATTAGTACCATTTATTTTGCGTAAAAATTACTGAATATTTTATAATAATTCGGCAGTAGCACCTTTCGATTGTAATTGTCATTTTGAATGAATTGTTTTAATTTCAAGTATTGGAGTTTCCCACTAAATGAGCAAAACAAAATTGTGTAGCATACTTCAACACAAGAAATGACCTAAAATGTGCCAATAAATAGTTTTACAATGCTTTTTTTCGTTTGAAAGTGATAAAGTTAAAATTAGTCAAAAATGCGGTTTTTAATTATTTTGGCCATGTTCTACCACTCGAAAAATTCTGAAAAAAAATCACACATATTAAGAAACAATAAACAACCATCATACAGGGTGTGGCACTTAAGACGCCTCGGATCATAGCTCCTTTACGATAAAAGCTATCGAAAAAAATCTAAGAACAAAGTGGTGCATAGTTACCGTCGCTATGTTTCAAAAATATTTCTAATCATCAGTGGCGTGCCGTACTCCAGTGGCGTACCAAACTTATGTTTTTTTAAATGGAATGCCCTATTTTTTATTGCAGATTTGGAAAGTGCTCGACGAGTACTTATTTTTTTATCTAACATGTTATACCCTTCACTTTAGCGGTTTCGCTGTTATAACCCTTTCTTTCAAAATTGCGCCCCATTTTTGAGATTTTTTTGTAGAGAAACTAATTGACGCCGGCGCCTAAATTTTGAATTGAGGTACAGGTTAAGACCTCGTGTACCGTCACATAATTTTTTTTCGGGTAATTTATGGAAAAAAAATATTTTTTTATTGATCTTCGCATGTTGTCATTTTTTCCGAAAATTTCAAATGGCACCCCCCTAAAAAAATTACGGCGGTGTACAGCCAAAACTCTACATTTTTCATTGGTGTAAAAAAAATTACACATTGCATAACAAAATTTCGGAGAAAAAAGGAATTTCATCGCAAATGTCGGGAAACGTTTTCCGTTCCCAAGTGTGCCATGAGAAAACAAATACACAAATACGGTCATCATAATAGTATGTACCTATTGTCAAAGTAAATTATTAGACGTCAGTAGCAGCCATAAGTCATTTTTGATAAACGTTCTAAAAATGTTCCGAATTCAAGAGGAAATGGTTGACATGATATTTATTCTTGGAGAATGTAACAAGAATTGTTTCTTGGCATCACGAGTGTACGCTGCGAGATATCCGCACAGGGCACATCCAAATGAACGTGCGTTTCCAGAGAAATTTCTGAAATTGTGCATTAAAATTTGCCTTTTAAACGCAGGCATTTTCATTACTGTAAAATTTGGTTATTTTTTTTATTTTGCTGCAAGAGAATATTATTCAAGATTATTCAGCAAAATTTCAACTATCTGCCAAAATAAATGTGGAGTTTCCAGAGCAATTTCTGTTAATTAAAATTAACCTTCTAAAGCAGCAATTCTCGTTGCAGACAAGTTCTGTTCATTTTTTTTTGTTCTGCTGTAAGAACACGTTATTCAAAATAATTCATCCAAAATTTCAACTATCTCTCAAAATAAATATGGAATTTCCAAAGCAATTTCTGAAAATGTGCATTTTTGTTCATCAAAATTTGCTTTCTAACGCAGCCATTTTCGCTAGCGGAAAGTTAGGATTACGTTTTTCTTTCTGCTGTAAGAACACGTTATTCACGATTATTAAGCCAAAATTTCTACATCCATCAAAATAAATGTGGAATTTCCGGAGCAATTTCTGAAAAAGGAGATTGTTGTTTATCAAAATTTGCCTTCTAATGTAGGCATTTTCGCTACTACAAAGTTTAGATTAGTTTTTTCATTTTGTTGTACGAACACGTTTTCAAGATTATTCAGGCAAAATTTCAACTATATGTCAAAATAAATGTGGAATTTCCAGAGCAATTTCTGAAAATGTGCATTTTTGTACATCAAAATTTACTTTCTAACGCAGCCATTTTTGATAGTGCAAAGTTGAGATTATTTTTTTTATTCTGTTGGAAGAACACGGTATACAAGATTATTTAGCCAAAATTTTAAGTCTCTGTCAAAATAAATGTGGAATTTCCAGAGCAATTGCTAAAAATGTGCATTTTTGTTCATCAAAATTTGTCTTCGAGCGCAGCCATTTTCGCTACTGCAAAGTTTAGATGACTTTTTTTTCATTCTGTTCTAAGAATACGGTATTCAAGATTATTCAGCCAAAATTTTGACTCTCTGTCAAAATAAATGTGGAATTTTCAGAGCAATTTCTAAAAATGTGCATTTTTGTACTTCATAATTTGCCTTCTAACGCAGTCATTTTCGCTACTGCAAACATTAGATTACTTTTTTTATTCTGCTGCAAGAACACGTTATTTATTACTGCAAAGTTAAGATTACTTTTTTTATCTGCTATAAGAATACGTTATTTAAGATTATTTAGCCAAAATTTCTATTATTTGTCAAAATAGATGTGGAATTTCCAGAGCAATTTCTGACAATGTGCATTTTTGTTCATCAAAATCTGCCTTCTAACGCAGCCATTTTTGTTAATGCAAAATTTTCTTTGTGTTATTGTAAGAAAACCTTAAAAACGCCTGCCGAAATAAATGTGGATTTTCTGGAGCAATATCTAAAAATTGTACATTTTTGGTCATCAAAATTTGTCTTCCAGCGAAGCCGCGTTTCTAAGTGCAATGTTGGGATTATTTTATATAGGATGTTGTAAGGACATGTTATTTGGTATTGATTTTCTAAAAAATTGTGTTTGAAATAAATATCAAGTTCCCAGAGAATTTTGTGTTCATCAATGCCTTCAAGAGAAGCTATTTTTGTTTTGTTGGTAAGTACAGTTATTTTTCTATGGATTGTTGCAAGGATACTATATTCAAAATTAATTAGCCAAAATTTTAAGCTTATAAATATGGAGTCCCTAAAACAATAATTGAAAGAAATGCATTTTTGACATTAAAATTTGCTTTTCAGAGAAGCCATTTTTGTTCCCGTAAAGTTTACATTATTATCTCTGAACTGTTGTAGGAATACATCATTGAAGATTAATTTGATAAAACTTCAAGCATCTTTCGAAATTAATGCGGAATTTTCTAAGCAATTTTGGTTATCAAAATTTGAGAGAGAGAGAGAGAGAGTGTATCGTGACTGAATGGCGAAAGTCTAAGTCAAAAAAAAAAAAAAACTAACGACTGTCAGTCGTGTGACTTGTCGAGGAACAGTGTTGCTAGTAAACACTAGCCATAAGGCTCCGCAAAAAACATTAGCCGGAGGTTGTAAAGACTCTTCCAATATTTCCATGGGGCCCATAATATTATACAAAGTAGTTCAGAGCGAGACAAGACTTTTTCTTAAATCTTTATATTTTCATACAACTTACGACGAGCACAGCATCGTATGCTTGAAATTTGTACGACGGCCGGCGTGCCGCATCGACCTAAAAATGTTGCGTCCCGAAAGCAGTCGTATGGTGACGAGCGCTGGCTTTGCCGCGCACGAGTTACTGTACTGATTTTTAAAATGCGAAACATTAACTTAAAAGGAAATCAAACGT
This sequence comes from Ocypus olens, assembly GCA_910593695.2. Taxonomy (NCBI): domain Eukaryota; kingdom Metazoa; phylum Arthropoda; class Insecta; order Coleoptera; family Staphylinidae; genus Ocypus; species Ocypus olens. Next base: position 17,665,253 of record OU343056.1, read on the forward strand.
ATTTATGACTCTGTTGTGAAATTTAGTCGAGTGAGCATTCAAACGACGCTTGTTGATTATTTAAAAAGAGATTACACGCCAAATATGAAAGTCGAGAGCGCGAAACGAGATAATGATGTTAATCCGTTTGTAGCACATGCTGCTACAAAATGTCCTCCCGTGGCACGGATTTTATTTCGTAATTACAAATAAACATTACCATCCCGATTTGAATAACGATTTTCGACGGTTCTTTCCGAAACCGATCGTTGCGTCTCTGCGCCTGTTATTTTCCCCGACACATGTTTATTAGGTATGTAATAAGATAATTTAATGTTCCGTGTAATAATGTAATTCCCCTATCGCAACGCAACGACTGAGTGGATAAATATCAGGCTTAATGAGGCTCCTAAATTTTACTGTTAGTATTGTTTGAGACCTATTTGTTTTCATGTCTTCGCTAGAGGGAGTGTGCCTAGCTAATTCATTATGTTGTGTGTATAAACATGTGTGCTATCACAGCGAGGGAGTAAATCCTTTCCACTTGCGGATCAGTGTGTATACAAATTAAAATAAATAAAAAAACAAATTGAGGCATATGTTACTCTAAATAATACCGTTTTTTTTTGTTGCAAATTAAACGTGGAGCAGACAAACGTACGCAGGTTAGGCCTATGGATAAAATCAAAATGTGAATCATCACGAAATGATGATCAAAGAGTCTACTTTTTAATCAATACAATTTATTGAAACACTTACAAATGACCTCAACAGGCAATTGACCAGAGGTCTTTCAGCCATTTTAAATCTGTTCTGTTCAGTTCAGTTCTGTTCTGTTCTGTTCTGTTTAATTATGTTACGTTTGCTAGTCGGCAAAGCTCGGCGTCGGCGTTCGATGACACCGTGATTGACTCCATGCTCATACAGTGCCGTCGGGATCTGCGTCCGCAATATGTTCGCTTCTAGTCAACCGACGCGTATCCCTTCTTGCAAAAAAGACAAAAGTGAATAAAAAGTAGATTCTAAATTACAAAATTATGTTTCTCTTGCAAATATAATGTGACTATATAAATATAAAATATGCAATAAAACTGTTATTATTAACACCTGTTGAACGTATAGGAAATTATGTATGTAAACGAAGAAAATTAAAATTTGGATATTTAACGGAAGTAATCATGTTTTTCATGTAGTGCTCGGCGTGTAATTGAAACGCTTTAACATCGCATTAGTTTAGCGCACACGCAATTATTCCGTAATACACCCTGTAATTATATTTCCAACTTACATCTAGATGGAATTACCCTTAATACGTTCACCCGATACGGTCTCGACAATTTCCAATTTGCGCAGTTTCCTCCAGTAATGAGCTTTCATTATCAAAGTGAACAAAACAACCAAAATAGTGGACTTTGTTCACATTGTCAACTTTCCAACCAAATAAATTCAAGCAAAACAATAGTTATTATTTTCCCATCGGACACCAATCTACAGACCTATTTCGGACTCCCAGTCCTCATCAGCACTATCTGCTGCACGATCTGACTGGCGAGACACCAAACAATAACAATAATAATTATTATTTCCCCATCAGACGACAAACTACAGATCGGTTTCGCTCATACACAGGGTGCGGCAGGTATTTGAGAACACATATTATAAGTGACACAGTATCCTGTACGTCATCGTAACACACTCCTTTTTGTTGTAAGTAACCAGCAGAATCTAGGCTAACCCAGGAAATGAAGAGGCATGCAGTCATCGTCTCCTTGGCTGCAGGACACACCAATTCTGACATCGCAGCCTTCCTGAAAGTCGCCCGGTCTTTCGTCTTCAAAATTGGGAGAGAACTGGAGGCCACCAGTGGTGATGTGGACACCGTTTTCCACAGGTAGGACCAGGACGCCCGATTTTATCGCTTCCGTCCAAGCTGCTGTCGAAACGGACCCAGGGAAGTCCATGAGGGAACTCGGCAGGGAGAGAGACCCCCATCCGACGTGTGGTTCATGAAGACCTCCGTTACAAGTCGTACGTGATGCGAAGAGGTCAGTTCATGTCCGCGAGAACCCGGGCGAACAGAGTGACCCGAGCCAAGCGCCTCGTGAACAAGCTGAAACATCCGGAGCAGCCAGGAATTCTCTGGTTCTTCTGGGATGAGAAAAACTTCGTCCAGGACCAGAAGGTTAACCCCCTAAATGATCGGTGGCTGTGTAAAACACCCGAGGAGGTTCCGACCGTCATGCAAACCAAGTTCCCCGTCTCTGTGATGGTTCTGGGTGTCGTGAGCAGTGAGGGCGACATAATGCTTCCAAATTTCTTTCGTCAAGGTGCCAGAGTCGACGCCGTTGCTTACACCCATGTGTTGGACACGGATGTGCAGCCCTGGATTACTTCTGTAGCACTTGGCAGGCCATATGTTTTCCAGCAGGACTCCACTCCAGCCCATATGGCCCATTCAACCCAAGAATGGTTGGCCACCAATTTTCACGACTACGCCATCTGGGCCCCCAGCTCACCTGATGTCAACGCTTTGGACTATTACGTCTGGGGCGTAGTTGGCCTCCAATAAGCATCCACACAACACCGTTGCGATCTCAGGCCAGCTATAGTGGATGTCATGAGAAACATTTCCAGGACCCACCTGATTCATGCCTGCGGACGGTTTCGACACCGTTTAGAGGAGTGATGGGGAAACTAAAAAGGTTTAATCCGGCCCGTTTAAGAGTGCCGTCGTGAGAATGTTTGAACGCGTTCTTACTTCGTAATGTGACGACCCGCATAAAAACTACCTGCGGCGATATTCAAAACACACCAGTATTCTGGACAAATCCATCCGACCTAAACAGATGACTCATCTTCGCTCGAAACTTCCAGACACTCTCGCAGGTAGGTATAAATACAAGCGAGGCCGCCCGAAGATCAGTTAGTTAGCGACTTAGTCAGTCATCTGCAACGACCCGCTGTGACTCGAGTAATTGTTTGTGTAATCCCCCAAACTCCCAGTGCCTCAACAAAATCCCGCGTAAGAGCATTACTTAGCAGTAAGCTTTCGTCAATTGCGTTTCTATGTGTTGTTCTCCGTAGTAGGCAACGTCTAAAATGGATGTTAAAAAAAGAAAAGTGGATTCAGAATGTCGAGTTTTTAAAGAAGAATGGACGTGGAAATATTTCTTTACTTTATTTAAAGAAAAACCTGTGTGCTTACTTTGCAATACAACTGTTGCAGTTTTAAAAGAATATAACATTCAACGCCATTTCAAAAGTAAACATGAAAACCACTCCTACTCATCGTTAAGTGAAGAGGTGAAAAAAATTAAATCGAAAGATTTAATAAAAAATTTATCAAGTCAACAACAATTATTTCAGAGAGCTAATCATTCTCAAAGATGCGCTACGAAAGCCAGTTATGTGTTGCCTTATAATATTGCTAAATCTAATAAAGCATTTTCAGATGATGAATTTATAAAGCAGTGCATGATAGGTGTGTGTGTGATATTATGTGCCCCGACAAGAAAAAGGATTTTCAGTCAGTCTCTCTCAAGAAGAACAATCACCGAGAGAATTGAAAATATTGATAAAAATCTAATTTCACAACTGACTACAAAAACTCAAAAAAATATTTTTTATTCAATTACCATGGATGAAAGTACAGATATCAGAGATACTGCGCAGTTACTCATATTTGTAAGAGGAATCAACGCCCACTTTGAAATTACAGAAGAACTTGCAGGGCTGCAGTCAATGAAAGGAACAACGACTGGTGCCAATATATTTTGTGAATTTGAAAATTGCATCGATAAACTTCGTTTACCTATTGACAAGCTATGTAATGTAACTACAGATGGTGCTCCTAATATGGTTGGAATCAATCAAGGATTTGTTGGGAAATTTAATTCTAAGTATCCGGAAAATGATGTTGTTTTTTGCATTGCCTTATACATCAGGATGCTCTCTGCAAATCGGCTTTAGATATTGACCATATACTTAATATTGTTGTAAAACTAGTAAATATGATTCGTTCCAGAGGATTATTACATCGCCAGTTTCAACAGTTTTTGGAGTCCGTACATGCTGAGCATTCCGATATCCTGTATTATTCAAAAGTTCGTTGGTTAAGTGCTGGAAAAGTATTTGAAAGAATTTGGGATTTAAAAGACGATATTGTGAATTTTCTTCTTGATAAAGACATTTATAATCAATTTGACGTCTTAGAAAACGAAACGTGGCTTTCTGATTTCGCTTTTTTCACAGACCTCCTCGTACACATGAATAAACTTAATCTCAAATTGCAAGGAAAAAATCAGTTTCTTCACGATATTTGGCAATACCTGAAAAGTTTCAAATTACAGTTATTATTATTTGCTAATCAGATCTCTAAATCTGATTTTTCTCATTTTCCAAGAATACAATCTTTAAAATTCACTACATCAAACAACAAGATTAAAAAATACGAAATTAATTTGAGAAAACTATCTACAGAATTTGAAAGGAGATTTCAGGACTTTAGAAAAATGGAACCAGAGTTTAGTATTTTTGCGACCCCAATCAATGTTAATTACGAAGAAGTTGACGCAAAATTTCAACTTGAGTTAATAGAACTGAACTGTAATACTCTCCTGAAATAAACTTTTCATACAGTACCATTACTAGAATTTTATAAAAATTTAAGTCCAGATAATTTCCCAAATCTAATTACTCATGCAATGAAGATAATGACAATGTTCGGCTCATCTTATATATGCGAACAAATCTTTTCAACAATGAAGCTTAGGAAAACTTCTTTAAGAAACAGAATTACAGATGAGCACCTTTCATCAGTTTTAAGAATTTCTGCTTCGCAAATGGAACCGGACTATGATGAAATTTTGATGAAACAGTCTCAATTTCATTTTTCTCATGCACCATCAACCAGTAATGACACCAGAAAATAAAGTGATAATACTTCACATCAAGAACTACACTAAATTCATTTTATATTTTGTGCTTATAATTTTGTTACCTTTTGCTTTTTTACTATGAAAATAATAAGTGTATGTAATAATATATGTATATGTTTATAGAACACATAAATTAGTTAACGATTGAGCATTATTCTTTGGCCCGCTACGATTGTCTAGTTATTACAAATGGCCCGTCTTAAAAAAAAGTTTCCCCACCACTGGTTTAGAGGCTGTCATTGCGACAGATGGCGGTTTCATTGAATAATGTCCTGCATTCACGTGTAAATAACGTTCAATGATCATTAAATGCTCTATCTTCAGTCTATGCTCCTTTTTTCTGCGGATATTATTTTGTTCCCAAATACCTGCCACACTCTGTATACGCAAAATTTCGTTATTCATCATACAGCTTAACTCTCACATAAATCCAATCAACACCATGTGTTCAGCATTAATTTCCATGACTAAACCGCAAAATAGATGAATTCGATGATTGGATGATTTGGCCAGAAGCACCTTAAAGCATGTATGACCCAATAATTTCTTTAAGTCTCTAGAAAGAAAATTTTAATTAACTTCATTTTGTAAACTCGCTTGTTTTTATTTTATTTTACACCTCAAATATTATTTAGCTGAGAGGGTAAAACATTTCCAACACGGTGTTTGTCGTATCAATTTAAATACTCTTTGATCTCAGGATGACTATTCGTCTCAGATTTCCGGGATCTCGTATTCCGGGATTTAAGTAATTAGTTCAGCATTTATAAATGTCCCTAGCTTACTATGAATAAATAGTTTAATAAAATTCGAGGTAAGTTGAAAAAGATTAATAGGTTCTGTAAAAAGCCGTAAACACTCGAATTTAAACATGGCGAATTTAAAAAAAAAAACTGAATCTTATCTTAAATAAAGTTTCATTATATTTAAGCCAAGTTGTGCCAAATTTATAGATTCGGCACGGCAGTGACGGCTCGTACAACATGTTGATGGTAGGGCCACTTATACAATATACTCCCCTTCCCCCTCCTTCTTTGAAGAAATAAAGAACGATTTATCTTCCTAGACCAAAGTAACTGGCGAAAAAGGGTTAATTAAAAATTCTTGGTGACTTGAAATTAAAGGTATTGCCATGGCTCCTTGGTTCTATATAACGAGCCGCCCATGCTTCGACAGCAAAATATACTACTTTCGGCAGCTGAAAAATTCAATTTTTGACAGTTCAAAAATGCCTGAAAATAGTATATTGTACAACGAGCATATAATGATGGCTATTAATCACAGAACGATGTTTGCGGAACGAGCCGACAGGCGAGTGGAGCAAATCTTTTGAGTGATTAATAGCCATTATACGCGAGTTGTACACTATACTTTGTTCACGAAAATTCAAATCAAAATTAAAATCAAAATCAAAATAAAAAAAAACAAAAATAAAATCAAAATTAAAATTAAAATTAAAATCGAAATTAAAGTTGTAATTACAATTATAATTGAAAAAAAATTAAAATCAGTATTAAACAGGGTAAACAAAATATTGTCATAAATCGCGTTCTGTGAATTAAAGCGCGAACTAACGTGTTTAATAACGATATTAAACACGCAAATACGTGTGCGTGTTTAATGAGCATATTAAACATATAAATGGGTGTTTAATGAAATTGAGTGTTAAATGTACCCCATTAATGCTGCCCATAGAATTAAATAATGCGCACATTATAACATTTTCGTGTACAAAACTATTTTTATTAGCTGAAAAATAATGTTTTGGCAGCTGAAACATAGCATATTTGATAGTTGAAGAATACCATTTTCAGCAACTGTAAAATACAACTTGAGACAGCTGAAAAATACCATTTTCAACAGCTGGGGATTACCATTCTTGACAGCCGAAAAAGACCATTCCCGACAGCTGAAACATATCGATATTGGCAGCTTAAAAATATAATTTTTGACAACAAAAAAATCAATTTTTGGCAACAAAATATACAAGTTTTGACAGCTGAAAAATGTCATTTTTGACAGTTAAAAAGGTCAAAAAATGCTGCTTCTGATAGCTAAAAAATACCATTTATATAGGTGAGAAATTCCATTTTTGGCAGTTGAAAAATATCATTTTTGACAGCTGAAAAATTACATTTTTGACAGCTGAATAATACAATTCTTATTTGCTGAAAACACCATGCTTGATAACAGCAACACACTATTATTGACAACTGTATCATACCATTATTGTCAGCTAAAAAATACAATTTTTGAAAGCTGAAAAATGCCATTTTTGACAATTAAAAAAATTGAAAAAATGCTGCTTTTGATGGCTGAAAAATACCATTTTTATAGGTGGGAAATACTGACAGCCGAAAAATATAATATTTGACAGCTGAAAAATACAATTCTTAATAGCTGAAAAATAACATGCTTGATAACAGCAATACACTACTATTGACAACTGTATCATACCATTATTATCAGCTAAAAAATACAATTTTTGAAAGCGGAAAAATGCCATTTTTGACAATTAAAAAAATTAACAAAAATGCTGCTTTTTATAGCTGAAAAATGCCATTTTTATAGGTGGGAAATACTATTGTTGACAGCTAAAAAATATTATTTTTGACAGCTGAAAAATTACATTTTTGACAGCTGTAAAATATCGTTTTTGACAGCTGAAAAATATCGTTTTTGACAGCTGAAAAATATCATTTTTGACAGCTGAAAAATTTCATTTTTGACAGCTGAAAAATATCATATTTGGCAGCTGAAAAATATTATTTTTGACAGCTAAAAAATATCATTTTTGACAGCTGAAAATTTTTCTTTTGGACAGCTAAAAAATATATTTTTTGACAGTTTAATATACTTCTTAACAGCTGAAAATGTCATTTTTAACAGCTGAAACATACCATTCTTAACAACTGCAACAAACCATTATTGACAACTGTAACATACCATTATTTTCAGCTAAAAAATACAATTTTTGACAACAAAACTTTGACAATAAAAAAATGACCAAAAATGCCGCCTTTGGTAGCTGGAAAATACCATTTTTATAGGTGACAAATATATTTTTTAACAGCTGAAAAATAACATTTTTGACAACTAAAAAATATAATTTTCGACAGTTGTATAATACATTTCTTAACAGCTGAAAACTACCGTTTTTAACAGCAGAAAATACTATTCTTGACAACTGCAACAAACCATTTTAGACAACTGTAATATACCATTATTGTCAGCTAGAAAATACAATTTTCGACAACACAAAAAATACAATTTTTGACAGCTGTAAAATGTCATTTTTGACAATTAAAAAATGTCAAAAAATGCTACTTTAAATAGCTGAACAATACCATTTTTATAGGTGAGAAATATCTTTTTGACAGGTAAATAGTACCATTTTTAACAACTGAAAAATATTATTTTTAACAGTTGAATAATACTCTTCTCAACAGCTGTTATAATACTGTTTTTGGCAGCGAAACATAGCATATTTGTTAGCTGAAGAATACCATTTTCAACAGCTGGGGATTACCATTCTTGAAAAATACCATTCCTGACAGCTGAAATATACTGTTATTGGCAGCTTAAAAATACAATTTTTGACAACAAAAAAATCAGTTTTTGACTACAAAATACACAAGTTTTGACAGCTGAAAAATGTCATTTTTGACAGTTAAAAAATGTCAAAAAATGCTGCTTTTGATAGCTGAAAAATACCATTTATATAGGTGGAAATTCCATTTTTGGCAGCTGAAAAATATCATTTTTGATAGCTAAAAAATTACATTTTTGACAGCTGAAAAATTACATTTTTGACAGCTGAATAATACAATTCTTAATAGCTGAAAAATAACATGCTTTATAACAGCAACACACTATTATTGACAACTGTATCATACCATTATTGTCAGCTAAAAAATACAATTTTTGACAACACTAAAAAATACAAGTTTTGACAGCTGAAAATGCCTTTTTGACAATTAAGGAAAATGTCGAAAAATGCTGCCTTTGATGGGCAAAAATTGAAAAATAACATTTTCATAGGTGAGAAATTGCATTTTTGACAGCTGAAAAATATTATTTTTGACACTTCTTAATAGCTGAAATCTACAATTTTCAACAGCTTAAAAATACAATTGTTGCCAATTGCAACAAACCGTTATGAACAACTGTAACACATCATTATTGCCTGCTAAAAAATACAATGTTTGACTACAAAAAGACAATTTTTGACAGCTGAAAAATGCCATTTTTGATAATTTAAAAAAATGTCAAGAAATGCTTTTTATATCTGAAGAATAACATTTTAATAGGTAAGAAATGCCTTTTCTGACAGCTGAAAAATAACATTTTTGAGAACTGAGATATATAATTTTCGAAAGTTGAATAATTCATTTCTTTACAGAGCTGAAAACTACAATTTTTAATAGCTAAAACTTACCATTCTTGACAACTGCAACAAACCATTATTGTTAGCTAAAAATACTATTTTCTACAACATAAAGTACATTTTTTGGCAGCTAAAAAATGTCATTTTTGACAATTGAAAAATCGAAAATGCTGCTTTTGACAGCTGAATCAATTCTTAACAGGTAAAAATATCATTCTTGACAACTGCACCAAACCATTATTGACAATTGCAACACACCATTATTGTCAGCTAAAAAATACAATTTTTGACAACAAAAGAAATAAATAACTATTTATCTTCCTAGACCAAGTAATTGTCCAAAATGTGTTTTCAGAATCATTTAAAAATTTTTGCTGAGCTTGAAACTGCAGGCTGCTTGGCTCTATATAACGAGCCGCCCCTGCGGTACGGTAATACTCCGAATAATAAAAAAAAAAGAATATCACGTGAACATTTTTTTTTGGGCCGTTGGTTATTTCCCTTTTTTAATATTGAAAATGCCTATAGTAATCGTAGAAAAACTCAAATTTTGACAATTTAATATTCAAAAAGGGAAATTTCTAACGGCCAAAATTTGGCGTGACTGAATGGTGAAAGCTTAAGTCAAAAAAAAAACTGCTGAAATTGTTTTCTGCATAAATAAATAAATAAGTAAATAAATAATCTCAAGTGTAATCAAATTATATGCCAAGTGACAAGAAATTTTCCTGCGAGCAATAATAAATACTGATAAACAACACAAAATGTCAAATAAACTAGAATAAGTTGAGCATGGATACTCTTCGAATCGAATGTTTTCGATGGTAGCTGGTAGATATTTGAGTTTGAGTGGAAGAACTTCGCCTATTACCTGAATGCCCTTAAATTTTGTAAAAATATGCGAATATGCCGGTTGTAACACACAACAGGTTTACCCCTATACTTTTTTTTGTAATTTGAGAAATCTATTTGAACATTAGTAGGGTTACACTAAGAGCAAATTTGAGTTTACTGGCTTTCCAAAAACTTAAGTTGCACTTTAGGTTTTAGCGGAAGTGATATCAATTTTGCAATCGTAAAACCCTGTATGTTTTTGTTATTGGTTTCAAGACGTAATTTTACATACAAATTGTACTATTTGTTTGAAAAATAATGCCACATCATTTTTTTTAATTAATCTTTCATCTAGGTGGCCATGACTACCCGAATATGATTTGTTTTGGATCATAGAATTATAAGAAAAAGAAATAAAGAATATTTGAGTTGTTACGCCGTGACGGTCTATCTCTCCTAATGGAAACTTGGAAATTTATAACTTTATTGTAACTACCGAAACACTGTACTGACGAGATAAAATAAGAACGAACCCAGTCCACAGTTATTATTTTTATAATTGTTGCCAGTTGACTATAACTGTAAATTGTCGGTTTCTCAATTAGAGAAATTTGTGTAGCGGTAATAGTGTATTTACGTTACAAATGTTTTTTTTAATTTTTAAAAAAGAATGTTTCGCAAAAGATAAAATAAACCCCTATCAATATCTACAACTCCTTTCCCGCTAAATCCTCTGCCTGATTGCACCATCACAAAAAATGGTCAGCCTAAATCAACCCCAGTTTTCGCCCAGTCTTACGCTGTCTAAACTATCTTAAATATAAATTACAATAAATACGCATTAAATTCCTTTAGCACTTCCAGTGACACGAATTTCCTTATTTACTGCAATTAAGATCCGTATCTCCTGCAGGATTAGACTTTTAATTTAGTACTTCTCGTAACGTCCCATTAACCTGGTTAATTATTTCGGCGGGATTCGTCCGAGTAACGAAATATATACATACAAGTCGGGTTTTGCCATTTTCCCTTTCGGGACCGACACACAAAGACAAGGGCTAATTGGGACATGCACACAGTCGGCTTCGTTTTGTTTACCAATTAAGTATACTGTGGTACGTGCTCCCTCCTAATTTATAGCGCCGTCTTTTATATCTTATTGGGGGATGCTAAATCGTCACCCTTTAGTGTCGTCATTATCTCATTTAGGTCAGACAAAGCGGAAGCCGTGGATGTGCAGGTAAATTTAAATTTCTCTTAATGAAGAACTTCGTTACCGGCGTATGTACGTTTTGGCGAATCCTCTGGGGGGAAGGAGCGAGGGTCGTTATTTGTGATGAGAAATCATCACTTTAATGGATAATGGTATATAATTGTACACATAGCACAATCTGTGCTGTAACTACTTAAATTTAAATAGGTGTGTAATCAAATTTGATAAATCCTTGGAGATTGAATTAATTTAATCAACATTTATACTGAGGAAATTAGTTACCAAGTTATTAAATATGTGTAAACTTTAACGTCTTTTTGTTTTTTGAATTTAAGATCTAGGCACTTTCAATAATACATGTTATATTCTCATATAAAAAATAAAACATTTAAAAAATCAGAATTGAAAAATTTTCTAGCGGTTTTGAAAATAATATATTGATATGAAAGATATAGTGGGGCCGCTTTAACTAGTCTCTCGTGCTCGTAAGAGAGGGACGGATTCCTCTATAGCCAAATCGGTTCTCTGCGCTGATAAAAGATTTATAAATGGAAGAAACAAATGAACGGTACAATCAGGTACAAGTGAAATCGTAAATATTATTGGGTGCAATATAACTAGTGCCAATGATTGGTTGTTGAGAAAAGGTCTTCCGGGCTACGTTTGCGATTATTTTACAAGTACGAGAGACCCCCTATATCACAGATATCACTTTATTACCATCACCTCATAGAAAGTAATATTTTTTTCGCTAAAACTGAAATTCCTAGGGTAATTACTACCCAATAAAATTTGTTAATTTGACGCCATGTAAGGTTAAAATAGCCAATCACCTTTTGCTTACACTGTTTACTTAACGATGCTGCGCGACGGGAGCTTATCGCGTCCTGACGATGGCAGCTTATCAGCTCCATCAATTGAAGCCAATTTAAATCGATTTCAATCAATCCATCTACATATGTGTCCATTTGACTGACAAAAAACAGTGAGTCGATCCACATATTTTAATTTTAATTATGAAATAGAAATTATCTTAGCGAACGCACCTCGTGTAATGATAAAATAATTTAAACAAAAACGCATTTTCCGGAATTTTTGTCAAAATTATCAGTGCCCTTGGTACATTCCAGCTGATAATAAATTAACGTTAAAGCATCAACGAATTTAATGCGTCCCAAAGATATATTCAAATTGGTGTAATTAATTAGTTCAAATTGAATGCCGCCCCGAATATTCATCATTTCGATGTGTGATAAATATTCAAATCGTACACAAGCACTCCGTTGCATATGCATGGTTGTTTATTAACGCGGAAAATTCGGTAAATTATCTCTAATATTCAGGGCGGCGACGTTGCTCGAGTTTCTTGGGGGGATTTCTCGGAGGATAATGATTATATTTTCAGTCTTGATTTGTTTTTTTTGCTGTTGTTGTTTTTCTTAGAGTGGATGAAGAAACGAATTGGTCTGTCTGGCTCTCGGATTGTTGATAAGGTCGCGAGAGTTTAATACAACTTAAAGCTGCAGTTATTTATTTCAGGAGTGGAGAAACTCGTCGCATTTTCGTCTAATGAGTCTTTAATTATTTTTTTTACGAGTAAATAGTTTACCGTTTGCAATATACAAGGGTCAATTTGAAAACTTTCAATGCGAATATCTCTGAAAATAAAAGAGTTAGAACAGCGCAATTTGGTACAAATGTTATACAGGTAGGGGGAACTAGAACCACTATATTTTGGTTATGGGGTGAGTGACCCCTTGGGCCCCATTCACCCTAACCCCAAAATTTTAAATGGCATCATCCCTTTTGTGATCCCTTAAATTAAACGTTTTTTTGAGTAGTATTCACCAGCACAAGAATGTTTTTAAAATTTAATACAGGGCCGAACAAAAAGTATAATTAAAACTAAATAAACTCTGATTCTATGAATTGCTATTTTATTTAATTAGATTTTTATAATGCATTCCATTATGGGCTACAAAGAAGGATAATAAAATTGTTTTCTCCAAATACTCGAACCAGTGGGTCAGGTTTCAACAAATAACAATCACCTATTGCAGTCAGGTGTGTTAGATTGTACGTCAAATTCAAAAACGAAGTGAAATAATTTCAGACGAATTCACTATTTAATTTTCTTTTTTATCCGGTATTAGACATGGTTTACAGTATGGCTGAAAGAATTGCGATTTAGACACCTGACTGAAATAGGTGATTGTAATTTGTTGAAACCTGACCCACTGCTTCGAGTATTAGGAGCAAAAAAAAATGATGCCATTTAAAATGTTGAGGTTAGGGTGAATGGGGCCCAAGGGGTCACTCACCCCATAACCAAAATATGGTGGTTCTAGTGCCACCTACCTGTATAACATTTGTACTAAATTGCGTTTTTCTAACTCTTTTATTTTCACAGATATTCGCATTGAAAGTTTTCAAATTGACACCCTGCATAAATGATTAAATACGTTCAGATATTATCGGTTCAATTTTTATGTATCTTGGGACATTCATCTAATAAAATTAAATATTCTAAAGGTGGACTCAAAATTTGAATCGTTACATATCTTTACTGAGGTTTTGTGGATTGAACGACAATTCCCTGGGTCATCTATAAAATTTGCTAGGGTGGTGTCTAAGTTGCTATGATTGAATAATATTAGTATCTAGCAGGTGATTGCAAAAGCTCGTGCCCGATTTGAAACGAAATTAAATACAGTACAGTTTCATGAAAAACAGTATTTATTAATCAATAGTGTACTCTTCATTATTTTTTCTACTTTGGTTTAATAATCGACCTTTTGTTATATCAAAAATAGTTTAATAATGAGATTTTTTATTTTACTGTTTTGCTCATTATTAAACTGTTTGTGGTAACATTTTAGTTGTCGCTATTGGTAGTACTTGTGAGTACTTGGAATATGACAGGTGTCGACATGAAAATGTAAAATTGCCGTGAATGATAATTTAACACTTTAATGAGTTACATACTAAAAATGCGGCAGATCGCAAATTGCTGTTGAGGTGCAACACATCTACATCGTTTGCCGAATAATACAGTGCCTTTGTCGCTGCGCCGTAAAACACTGTTAATGGTTTGTGCATAGAGGTTGTCTATCTATACAAGTAATCTATGACGCGAATAACCTAGAAATGTACGCAACGTGTTCGTGTTGCACAGACAATAAAGATGAATAGAAATAATCAACATTTGATAGAAAAAAACCTCGAAAACAACATAAATAAAGCGTTTAATACGAATAGAACAGAAATACTTAATATAAACAAGTATTTAACTGTTGCTTGAAGGTTCACTGGTATTACAATTATTGTACTCATTTATAGTTACAACACATGTATCTTTTGCATTAATTGTTATGCCAGGTACATTTTGCGTTAATACACTATGCTGGTAGTTTGTGTTACCATGAAGGTTCACATTCATGTCGTTTGAAATATCTGAGAACGGTTCATTTGAGTAGGAAGTGCTCATACTTGGCTGTGGTGAGTGATTAGGATTAAGCATATGGGCTGTAACGTATCATATGGGGGTTAATGTAAAGACGACCGGTCTCGATGGAATACATTTATTTACTGGCTCAAAATCACCTGGCGGATATAAAAATGCCGTACACAAAAAATGGTATAAATAAAAACATATCTTTCTTCACCTATTAATAACTAAATACAATTTGAATAAACAACTATATGACATCTCCCTTTAACAGAACAAATACAATTACATCAAATAATATTTACACTTTACATTTTAAGGATTGTATCGGTCTGGGACCTTTATGGCCCTTCCACTACTTGTGTGAGTGGGTGGATGATATACCAATGATTCGTCCATAGAAGTCTGAGACGATTTATTCTCTACATCTAAGTCTAAGTCATCCTCATTTCTCCTTTCGTTCTCTTCATTTTCATTCGGAATTACTGTTAGAAATCTTCGGTTACGATCAAATATTTTCGCTTGATCTGTCATTATTTTATGAGTACGTGGTCGAATATTTCCAACAACAGTACCCGAATGCCATGTTTTATTCATCTGAACCCCCACTCTATCTCCCTTCTTTAATTCTGGAAGAAGTTTACTTCCTCTATCATAATATTTCTTGTATTGTTTTTGAATTTTATTTAATTTTTCTTTCGTTTGTTTTATGTTAACAATTTTTGGTTGCAATAATGTTTTATTTAGAGGTATTAAACTATTAAGTCTTCGTGACATTAATAACTGCGCAGGAGAGCCAAGATTTCCAACAGGAGTGTTCCGATAATTTAATAACGCTAAATATAAGTCTTTGCCATCGTCACTCGTTTTTTTTATCAAGTTTTTAATAGTTTGTACTGCTCGTTCGGCTAACCCGTTCGATTGACTATAATGCGGGCTCGAGACTATATGTTTAAAATTCCAACTATTTGAAAATTCTTTAAATAGTATAGAGGTAAATTGTGGACCTCCATCCGAATATAAAATTTCAGGAATACCATGCCGTGCGAATGTGGATTTTAAATGATTAATAATTGTATTAGAGTATGTATTTTCATGAAGTTCTTGTACTTCAACAAATTTTGAAAAACTGTCCACAATGAGTAGGTAATTTATATTATTTAAATAAAATAAATCACAAGCAATATTTTGCCACGGTCTATCTGGTACTTCTCTATTTAATAACGGTTCTTTTGTATTTGATCTTTTATATTTTATACAAGTTTTACAATTTTGAATAAATTGTGCTATATCGTTCGACATTGTTCGCCAAAATAGAACATCGCGTGCCAAATTCAATGTTCGATTTATCCCCTGATGAGTATAATGCAACTGACATAGAATTTTAGAAATCTGTTTATTTGGAATTATTAATTTGTTATTTCTATACAGTAGCCCGTTGTATTCTAATAATTCATTTCTAATTTGGTAATAATAATTTAATTCTTTATTTAATTCTTTTGGCCAGCCCAATTTTAAATATTGTAAAATTTTTCCCAATATCTCGTCTTCTTGTGTATCTTTAATTAATGAATATCTTTTACTTGTTGTCATTGAAATATTATCTTGAACTATGCAAACGTGCCCTTCTATTATTCTGTCTAAATCTTCATCTCCAATTTTATTTTCTTTTACAAATGCCCGCGATAACGTATCTGCCAAAAATAATTCACGCCCTGGTTTATAAGTTACATTTAGATCATATTTTTGCAAACGAAGTAGCATTCTTTGAAGTCTCGCAGGACAATCGTTTAATTTCTTTTTGAAAATTGCCTCAAGAGGTTTATGATCGGTCTGCACTTCGATTTTTTTTCCATATATATATTGGCAGAAACGTTCACATCCGAAAACAATGGCCAGCAATTCTTTTTCAATTTGCGCATAACGCGTTTGTGTTTCAGTCATTTCTTTCGATGCGTACGCACACGGCAAATTATTTTGCATTAAAACAGCTGCTAGCCCGTCTTTTGATGCATCCACCGACAACACCGTTTTGAGTTTAATATTAAAATGTTGCAAAACTGGCGAGTTTGTTAGCGAATTTTTTAACTTATTTATACAATCACTGTGAACTTGCGTCCAATTCCACAAATTGTCCTTTCTAATTAATTCGCGTATGGGTGCTGTAATCGACGATAGATTATATATAAATTTGCCCACATAATTTACCATTCCCAAAAATCTTTGTAAAGATTTCTTATCAGTGGGCAACGGCATATTTAAGATAGCTTCTATTTTTGAATTATCGGGTTTAATTCCCTTTTCATTAATTATGTGACCCATGAATTTTAATTCGCGTTGGAAAAAATTACATTTTTCCCGATTGAACCTAATTTTATTTTCTCTAGCTAATTCTAATACACGTTTTAATCTTGCATTGTGTTCATCTAATGTCTTTCCCCATATGATTACGTCATCTATATAAACGTCGACCCCATCCATATTAAAAATGGATTTAAATTTTTTGTGAAATACTTCCGGAGCACAATTTAAACCATACGCTAGTCTGCGAAATCTATAACGACCGAAAGGGGTGCAGAAAGTGCAAATTTTAGAACTTTCGTCGTCTAACACTATTTGCCAAAATGCTTGAGCAGAATCTAAATGACTAAAAAATTTAGCACCGGTCATTTTGGATGTTATTTCTTCTAGCGTCGGAAGCTGAAAATGCTCGCGTTGAATTGCTTTATTAAGTTCCGTTGGGTCTAAGCACACTCTTAGACTTCCATTTGGTTTTTTTAACTATTACGGTTGGATGAACCCATTCTGTTGGTTCTTCAACACTTTGAATTATCTCTTGATTTACCATGTCTTTCAGAGTTTCTTTTAATTTATTATGAATTGATAATGGAACTTTACGAGTTGCACTAACAGTAGGACTTATTTTTTTATTTATTTTAATTTTATATGTTCCCGGGAGAGAACCAATACCTTTAAATAAATCATTATAATTAGCAACGACGTTTTGATGTATACTGTTAATTCGTTTGACTAACTTTAGCTTTTTGCAAGCATCTAATCCAATAATTGCAGGTGATAGAGTAGAGTTTACAACATAAAATTTTAGAACTTTGTCAATATTATTACTTCTACAATTGATATTTATTTCTCCTAACACAGGAATCTTATCATTTGTAAAAGTAGTAAGGTATACACAACTAGGTTTTAATTTATTTTTAATATTAATTCCTAACCTTTCAAAAAAATGTTTAGGTATAAGATTAGCCATCGCACCTGTATCTTTATTCTCGAGTACAACATTTGCAGTCCACGAATCCTCGTTAATGTCCCGTGAGACGCTTCCTATGAATATTGGATTGCCATCACTCTCACTCTTCACTCCCACGAAATTAACTCTGCACATCATCGCAAAGTGTCCCTTTTTGTTGCACTTATCACAAAATTTATTGAAGGCCGGACACTTAAACAGCGCATGACTCTTTCCGCACCTGCTACATTTTCCTTGCTGGATATTGCGTCGGCGCGGCTCTTGAAGAGAATTTCCCTGGTGTCTGGAACTGGAACTACGCTGATGTTGATTTCGGCTGTCTCCTCGATTTTGTTTTTTTCTGACAATATCTATCTCCGTTGTTTCTCTTTCTGCAACGGCAGAAGAAATTGTTCTAGAAATTTCCATACTGCGACACACATTTATCACCTCTTCCAGTGACAATCCTTCCTTTTCTAATAACCTCTGCCTCATGTCTTCCTTTTCTAGTCCGCATGTGAGGACACTTTTTATTATTTCGTCCTTCATTTTTCCCAGCTCGCAAGATAACGCTATATTCTTCAAGTCGATTACGTAGTTTTCCACCGTCTCTCCATTTCTTTGTTTTCTGGAAAATAACTTATACCGCTCGTACTCCACGTTCTTTTTTGGTATGAAGTGGTCTTCAAATTTTTTTTAGCAAAATTTGTAGCTTGTTTCTCTCACCGTCTTCAAATTTAAACGTGTTGTAAATACGGAAGGCTGCTTCTCCAATGTAGTGCAAAAGTTGCGCACATTGCGTTTCTTCACTTTTTTTTGAGTATTCTGTAGCCGCAAGATAATTAATAAAACGACTCTTCCAGAATTTCCAATTCTCCGCGAGGTTTCCGTCCATGTTCATTGGCAACACTCCTCTCGCGTCCATCTTTGCACTTTTTTTTTTCTTTACTAAGTATGTACTGTAATTGTCCTTGCACTTACACTGAGAACTGTATTCTAAAAAATACCGACTGCGCCATGTAACGTATCATATGGGGGTTAATGTAAAGACGACCGGTCTCGATGGAATACATTTATTTACTGGCTCAAAATCACCTGGCGGATATAAAAATGCCGTACACAAAAAGTGGTATAAATAAAAACATATCTTTCTTCACCTATTAATAACTAAATACAATTTGAATAAACAACTATATGACATGGGCCACTTCAATTTTTTTTTTAGCGATGTCTCGATGTAACCTTCCGCCACTGCAGACGACTTCCACCCACCATGATTCTTAATCGTTATTAAATCTCCACCTCTGTTGGCCAAATTTGATGCACTCGAACGCCTAAAGCAATGCCCAGTGTATTGTTCGGGATTTTGAAGTTTCAAGTAAGAGGCTATTATTCTTGGAACCTGGCCAATTTTATTGATACCAATTGGACCTCTTGTGCAACGTCCATTTCGATATGTCAAAAAAAAACGTTTTGTAGTAACATTATTTGGCCGTAAATTCGCATACTTTTTAACTAAAGCAATCCATTGCTCCTCATTTATAACAAACTTTCTCGGTTGATTTGTTTTCGTTTTAGGAACAGTTACAATAATGATGTTATCTTTAAATTCTATGTCGCCAACAGACATATTTAATAACTCATCCCGTCTACATGCACCTGCGTAGCCCATAATCAGGATAACCTATAAGTCGAAACTCGCATAAATAATTCATTGAAGATTCAGATTTAACCTACCTTTAATGCCAGGTAAGAGAGATCATTTGCCTCATATAAAAACAAATCTATTTCAGAGCCATCTAATATTTTTGACTTTTTAGGTTGGTAACCTTCAGACTGCTTTTTTAAAAATCCTTGCAATCTTGCAAATTTTGATATATCCAAGTTCTTAAAGACACTTAGGCATGCACGCAGCATACTATACGATGCCGATAGTGTCGAGGATTTCTTCGTTTTACTCATCTCCTCATAATACGCAAGTAATACATTTTCACTAACAACTGCTACACTTTTTTCTTTACACCACGAATTAAATACACTGTATTCTTTTTCATAAATCGCTTTAGACTTACTTGGGAGTAATTTATTAATTGCACCCATAGCAATTTCCCTAATTTCGGGTGGTGTGCCAGGAATATTTGAATTTTGTTGCATTTTAAATAATAATTCACTATTAAAATAAATAATCTACTGTCAACTGATTGAATTGTTTTTCAGTGCTGCCACATATTAAAAGATAAAACTCACTATGTTTAAGTATATATTTTATTTTAGGAATGAATCCTTAACTAAAACCAAAGTAGAAAAAATAGTATATTATACTTGTTTAATAAGAGGCATTGTGGGGCACTCGTTCCTTGGATCACTCCTCGCTGCGCTCGTCGTGCTCCAAACCCACTCGTGCCACAATATACCCTCTTATTAAACTTGTATAATAATATACTATTCTATAGTTGACTACAACGTATTACTAGTTTTTGAATTTGTTCTTTGTAGAAACTGCATGGTTTCTCTTCAAAGAAGGTCGTAAAGTAGATTTTGACTTCTTCCATACAATAAATTTTTTTGTTATTCAAATGATTTAGCAGAGAAACACATCAAAATCCGAGGGCGCAAGATCGGGGTAATACGGCGGGTGCTGGAGAATTTCCAATTTTAACTCCCTTTAAGTTTTTCAATACAGGGTGTATTTGAAATAACGAACAGGCTCGTAAACACAAAGAGATTATATTATTTTTAAATAATATTCGCAATTATTTTGTTTATAACTGTAACAAAAAGCCCGCAATTAATTATTAAAGTTAATGAGTGAAAATACGCAACATGTTTGGGGGCAGTGGTATTGTGACCTAATTTTTAAACGGCATCGGTTTTAGATATCGAATTACAACAAGCACGTAGGAAATATCTGAGTGCTCTTTAAGCGTCAATGAACTTGAGGACTGTTTATCTTTTACAAAAAAAAAACGTTGCGATAACACTTCAAATGTCGGAGGCAAGAAATCGTATCTCGCGTTTTAAATAAACAAACACACAGTCCATGCAGACCTAATTAAATGAGAAAAGCATCGGTTCTCAAAATGTTTAAAAAACCTCAAAAAATTAGGAAAATTCAAAATTTTTTTTTCGAATAAATTTTGACGGAATTGGGTTTACAAATATTTTGAGTATGTGCCCTTAAATGCGTGTTCGTTATTTCAAATACACCCTGTATAGTCATGGTGAAAGATAAATTTTTGATTGACCAAATTTTGACGTTTTACATGTATTTAAACATTAAGTTGGGTAAGTTAGCTCACAGTACTTCTCCGCTGTTATTATTTGTCCAGATCCTCTAAAAAAAATATTCCTTTGCCATAACACCAGACATATAACAACATTTTAATTGCCGTAGATTCTGCTCGTTCACTTCTATGTTTCCAGCTTCTTTTTCCCATTATGTTATTATACTTATAATTTAAGTGAAGATTACGAAATATCTCGAAAACTACACATCGAATAAAAAAAAAATTATAATTAAAATTTGTTCGTCTCGGAGGGGGACAACTAATGATATGAAACTTGACCCACTACCCTCAAGCCCCTAGGAGGTAGGGGGTGAGAAATAGAAAAGTTAAATAGGAACCCCCATTTTTTGTACGGATTTGAATACTCCGGGAAAAAATAAGAAAGTTTTATCTGAATTTTTTTGTATTCGTGACAGACGACGTAATAATCGACAAAATTCAAAATTTGCAAAAATCGTTGTAAAATGGGGATTTCCTGAGAAATGGGGATTCGTAAAATAAGGTTCTCCATGCTGCTGAGAAATAATGCGACGTGCTGGGAGAAATGTAAACAAGTCAAGGAAGAGGTTATTCGATTCCTCAAAGGATTGGCGGCAGAATTCTATAACATGGGGATAGAAAAACTGGAGCATCGTCTGCAAAAGTGTTTGAGCAGAAACGGCGATTATGTAGAAAAATAGCATAAGTTTTAAACTTTAAACTGATGTACAACACTAAGAACAAAAATATAGCTGTCTATTATTAAAAATCATGGGAACCTTATTTTACAAATTCCCCTCGTACATATGAAATCAAAGAAATAAAAGTACACGAAGGTGTGAGTCTTCATGCGTTTCACACATAATAGTTTTCTAATTAAAGTGTTCAAAAATTCGACCTTCAAGTTCAATACACTTATTGATCCTTCTTTCGATTGATTATACACACGATAGAAGCATATCCGCGGGAATTTCAGCACAAGCGTTCTGTCATGTTTTCTCTGTCTGTTGGCACTTGTTGATAAACTTTATCTTTCAGATAACCCCATAGAAAAAAATCCGGTGATGTTAAATCAGGCGACCGAGCATTATAACCACTGTCTAATACTTCCCGCGCAACAATTAAATAATGCGCTGGGCAACCGTCATCTAAAGCAACATCCTCAAGTAGTATTGGCAGTTCTTGTTCCCAAAAATGTCGATATTTAATTCCATTTAAAGTACCGTCAATAAAATATGGACCAATGAGTTTGTTCCCTATGATTCCACACCAAACATTTACGGACCAAGGACGTTGATGCTCAATTTGTCGTAACCAGTGGGGATTTTCTACACTTCAGTAATGCATGTTATGCCGATTAATACTACCATGATTTGTGAATGTAGACTCATCTGAAAATAGTACATGACATTGACATTTGTTGAAGTGCCCATTCACAAAATACTACTCTATTAAGAAAATCATCTCCATGAAGTTCTTGGTGCAATGAAATATGATACGGATGATACTTATTACGGTGCAAAATGTTAACAATACTACCCAGGGAAATTCCGGAATCACTTTGTAATTGTCGAGAACTTATTTGTGGATTTTGCTGAATAGCTGCTAGCACAGCTATTTCATTGCAAACTCCTGTGACAGTGTTCGCCCGTTTTCTTTGTTTGGGTTGTACACTACCATCCGAAAAAATGTTCTAACAATATTGTAAAAAAAAGACCGCGATCGAACATTACCCGGAAAACGCTGAGCGTATAAGACAACAGCCTCATCAATATTTCTCCTACATTCGCCATAAATCAGAATCATCTCATTTTTTTTATTCTACGCTTGCACGAGGCATTGTTCACTTGTAATTGTTTTCTAGAAATGAAATTAAATGAATTCTGCAGAAAATAAATACTATCCAAATCTTTTTTTGTCAGAGATGCGCATGTGAGTCGACTCATTGTCGTTTTATGATGAGTTTCAGCGCTTGAGTCATGTTGAACAGATATGCAATTTTCCCCATAAATTTCGATTAACTGACGATAACTGACGATGAATGTCAATAGGTGAAATCCGTTTTGCACTTAAAAAACGTAGTACAGCGCGAATTTCGCAACTGGCGGTAACAGCGATAGGAAGTTCCATCTTCGAAGGTTGCTAGGCCGGCATTGAGCGATGTAGCGTGGCGGGAGAGGTGAGAATAGAGAGAAGATTTGACAGTGTGAGACAGTGTTTTACATTTCTCCCAGTACGTCGCATTATTTCTCAGCAGCATAGGAAACGTTATTTTACGAATCCCCATTTTTCAACGATTTTTGCCAATTTTGAATAGCGTCGTCTGTCACAATTACAAAAAAAAAAAAATAGATAAAACTTTCTTATTTTTTCCCGGAGTGTTCAAATCCGTACAAAAAATTGGGGTTCCTATTTAACTTTTCTATTTCTCACTTCTACCCCCTAGAGAGTTGAGGGCAGTGGGTCGAGTTTCGTATAATTAGATGTCCCCCTCCCAGGCGAACAAATTTTAATTATAGTTTTTTTTATTCGATGTGTAGTTTTCGAGATATTTCAATGTCTTCACTTAAATTGAACACCCTGTATACAACCCCTTTTTCATCTCCAGCTATGACTTGATCCAAGAAAGTTTCGCTTTGTTGTTGTTCGAGCTTTAAATAACGAAATGCAGTCGACTTCTTAATATTTTGTTTCTCAGCAATCTCTTTAGTGATAATCCGAGGATGATTGTTCACTAAATCACGGATAAAGTCATTACGAATGCTGGTGGGTCCCCTAGAGTAAAGTTTATCGTTTATATTGAAATCACGATTTAAATCAACTAAACCATTGTTTTACCGCCCGAGCGCGATTCAAATGAACGTCTTGAAACAAAACAATATAATTAAATACTTATTAATGACCTACCAATCAGAACCAAAAACCAATTTCTCTTCATTAACATTCAACGGACCTCTAAGTGAAAAAATAGCAAAACATCTAAAAAAACTATATTTCAACATTTCATCATTTAACCTGGAATTTTGTAATATCTCGAAAAATACGCATCGACCTGAAAAATTTGCCGACTCAAAACATGAATATCTCCAAAGGGGCAATAAAAAATGGTAATTCCTCTTTAAGATTTCAAATTTGCCGCCCACCCTGCCCACAGGGGGTGTGGGGTGGGCGTACTTTAGTACTAAAGGATGCCCTCTCGAAGATATAGTTTCGAGTCGTAAAATGTTTCTGTATATGCGTATTTTTCGAGATATTATAAAATTCCAGATTAAATGATTCACCCGGTATATACACCGAGTGTAACTGAATTCTAGTAGACCCCAAATATTATTTAATCGGAAATTACCTTAACTCTTCTATTTCAAATAGAACACCATGTATATTTTTACATAATTAAACTCGTATCTGAATTGAGAATTCTGAGTTTACAGATGTATTAGTGATCCTTTGATTGGTAATTTTTTGTTTAAACTTAATTTAAATTTGTTTTTTTTTGTGTGTTAAGTTCATAATTCACTTTAAAAACACGTGCTTCCGAACGAAACTAAATCGAAAAAAATATAATGTTGTTTATATAAAGCCAATACTAGAAGGTACTCACTCAGTAGTTTAATTTTTAATAATACACAGTGTTCACAACTTTAGTCAATTTGAAACCAACAAATTTCTATTTTTTTTTAAATGGAACACCCTGTATATTTTTAGATATTCTGACGCAGAATTCAATTGATCTATAAAAGCATTTCCTATATCTTAGAATCACATTCTAAGCTATAATGAAAGAATAATTTTTTTTTCAAATTTTCTTAATTCAATAAAAGTTATTCTTGTATTATGTGCGCGAAATAGGTATTTTTTTATTGTACATAAAAAAATGCCACTTTTTGTCAAGGCCGAAGGGCGAGTGCAAAAAAGTCATTCGAATGCGCCAATATTATTTTATGACGGTTAAGACGAAAATATTAGTTATAGAAAAATAAATAGAACATACAAGTGGATGTACGATAAATGTTGGATTGCCTACAACAGTTGTTTAAAATGTCCTTCTTGTAATCGAATGTAAATATGACATTAGCGAACCATTCGTTCCCTTCGTTTTTTTATGTTTAATTATCGTATGACTTGTGTAAGAGATTATTTGTTAATTTAGCACCAATAAAGAATACTATACTATTGGGTACCAAATCATTCAACTTAAAAAGCTTTACAAATAATGCATAAAGACCGATACTGTCAAATAATTAAGGGAGCCAGTATTAATACATTTCAAATTTTACATGTACATCCCTATGGCTCGCTTTGCAATTCAACGCCCTGTATATTTTTGTGACTTGAACCTTCTTGATTTGTATATGGTATTTCGGAGTTATTATTTTTCTGAAAAAAAATGTAGAAAACAGAGGTTCACAAAAAATCATTCTGATGCTATAATTAAAATTTAAGAAAAAATAATTACTTAATAATAATAATAATAATACGTTTATTAACGGGATTCACCCTTTTTTACAATGTAATACATACATATAATGAGTACAAAAAATTAATACATAATAATGGTTTGAGCAAGTACAAAATAAAAATCTATTAACCTTATATACAAAGAAAGATATACTATAGCGACTGGGTTAGTTAACGCATTACACTATAACTAGCAATTTTACACGAACCAATTATGGCTTCGGAATCAACCCATTTCTTTTGCTTATTAAACGAAATAGCTTTACATTTTTTTTATATTAAGATCCAAATCATTTAGATCACACCAACTGCATATATTATGACAGTCATTGAATGGAATTAACTTCTAATAAAATTTTCATGTCATCAGCATAGAGGTAACATCTGGTGTGTTCTAAATAGTCACTAATATCGTTAATAAGAATCAGAAATAATATATGTATAGAAATCATGTTAGAGGCGCCGGATAACACATGGTTATTCTAATAGCTATTCAGAAGTATAATAATAAATAACAATAATAATTAAAATTATAAAATGTGTTATGCCAACAAATTATTTTTCAAAGCCCCATTCGATTATTATTCATTAAAATGGCTATTGGAATAATTGACAAAACGAGTTTTCTGCAAATAACTTTTAAAATGTTAGCAATTGCGATAGGGTTGGAATTAGCAAAAATGTTTGGTTTAAATACCCCGTAGAATGACATAAAAATATAACGGGGTTCAATTAATAATAAAATAAAAATGATGTGCTTTAAAGTATGAAAAGTTTGTAACTGAATTATGTATAATTCACATTAAATAAACTTGGTTAACGGGACTGTTAGACCTTATTTAATAAGTACCTTGCATTATTTTATTGATGGGGCACTGTTTTTATTTTGATTAATTTTTTAAACCAAATCGTGCAAAACTGTTTTTTCTAGTTTTTATTTTTTTGCTGATATCGCTCAATCGATTTCAATAATATTTTAGGGGTGTGTAGGTAACCATAAATACCCAAATAAGCAATAAAATATACATCATGTAATTTAAAAAGATATATCATGACGTCGAATTTATTTGGGACACATTGTAAAATTTAAAAAAAATCCTGAAATACGTCCTAGGATACAGGTGAAGTCGGGAAACTATCAAAATATTCTAACTTAGTTAGTAACTGAGCCGTAAAAGACGGGAGAGAAAATGCAGGATCCTGTATAGTAATTCTGGTGGATGCACCGGGCAACACATGGTTATTTTAGTAACTATTCAGAAGTATAATAATAAATAATAGTAACAATTGTAATTACAAAATAATTTAAGACAACAAATGGTTTTTCAAAGCCACCTTCGATTTTTATTCATTAAAATGGCTATTGGGATAATTGATAAAACGAGTTTTTTGCAAATAACTTTTAATGTGTTGGGAATTCCGATAAATTGCAATTCCAAAAAATGTTGTTTTTCAATTCCGCACGGAATGACATTAAAATATACAGGGGTTCCAATTAAAAATTAGAAAAATAGAGTGCTTTAAACTTTAAAGTTTGGCACTAAATTTTGGAGACCCAATATAATTCATATCAATGAAACTTGGCTAACGGAACTGCCAGACTTTATTTAATAAGCACCTTGCATTATTAATGAGGCACTGTTTTTTATTATTTTTATAAATGTTTTAAATTAATGGCGAAAAACTGATTTTTCAAGTGTATATATTTTTTTTTCGGATATAACTGTACCAATTTAAATTAAATTTTAGGACTAGTAGGTAACCATAAAAGGTACCCAAATAAGCAATTGGGTACAGTTCGCCGCCATAATTATTTTATAGTGAACTACGTATATATTGAGTGATCAAATGAATTTCAGATTAGAGCAAGCTTTGGATGAAATATATAAAGTATGGAATATATTCAGTAAAACCGAAATAAAATATTTTTGGAAAAAATCCTTGGTCGATTTTCTTTTATAAAAATGGATAAAAGTCGATTTTCAATCGTTATTCGTTTCAAAGTAACGACGTCATCCATTTAGTTTTTAAATGGCAATACCCTATTTTTGTTTTTGATTTTGAGAGATCTTTTTATTGTCGAACTGGCAGTATAAAGACATTTTTCGAGCAAATGACAATTGAAGATGAGAACTTGATAATTGGAGTTTTGCAAAATGACCTTGTTCAAGAGCTTATCTTGACCTTCGTTCCAAAAGTGAAACAAAATCGTCCCGAAAATAACTACTTTCGGTACGATTTATGTAAAGTGGTACTTTCGATTTAATAAATTACATCGAACGTTTTATTTTCGGGACGGCTGCAGAAAAATGTTTATTATTTAATTTATATTACATAACTACTTAAATAGAAATATAAATAACCAACAATTTAATTCTTTATTTGATAATCAACCCCAAAGTACATTCAATCAATTCAATTGCAAGTTTATCCTTACGGGTTTTGTTAAAACCATATTCGAAAGAGATGTCTTTGGAAAACAAGTACACCTGATTAAATGCTCTACAATGTTTTCCGATTTCCAGGATTAATATACTTTATATAAATTAAATAAAGGCTTGCTTGCTCCAATCCGAAATTCATATGATCACTTAATACATACGTATTATAATAACCAGTTGTTTTAATGTATTTATTCCTGCACTATTGCACAAATACACGTACTTTAATTTACCCTTGTGTTTATTATTTATTTATTTACACATCTCTACATCACCCTGTAAATTGGATGTATGCTGTTGGGTAAAAAAACTATTATTACAATAATTATATAGATTAAGTAAGTGAAGATACTGCTGGATAAAAGAAGTTCCGTTCCCTCAGGAAGCTGGTCGGTCAGATGTCAGTTGTAACCGGTCGAGCTGATAGATGCTTTGCTCGCACTTGGTGCAACTTTTTTTTTATAGTAAATGAAAGCATATGTGAGAGCTTTTGATAAATGATCGCGAGTTGTTGTAAGGACAAAGGACGTGGAGTAGGTTATTACGTGAAGTGGTCGGGATCTATGTCAGTTTGCTAGCTTTCCGCCCCGAACTCTCTCACCCGCCTTCACCCAGGCGCCCTCACATTGCACTTTTGCACATGCGTTTATTTTAAATTATTACATGCCTGTCCACACTTACTTTACGGACATAATCCAATCTCATATGTTTTGTGCAGTATTTCAAAAAGAAATTGATCGCAGTAGCCTATGAATTTAATTGCGTATGTCCACATTTTTGACATTAACTGTCTGAATAACAACCATGAACGTTTATTTATTTATTCATAATTCCTACAGCCATATCGGACAATTACAGGTTTAGTTAACATGCATAATGTAAAAAGGAGGAAGTAATACACGTTACGAATATAAATATACACAGAAACATTTCATTACAAATTAATATTATTAAGTAAATAAGCACTTTGCTTAAACTTATGTTAAAATGTATTTAGTTTAGATACAACTAGACAATTCATTCAGCAGTATATGTTTACTATCAATGTATGTTATCATTTACCACGTTACACATCGATAGTATTGGCGAATTCATATGAAAATTAAGATATATAAAATCAGCAGCAAATCATCTAAATGTAAATTAAAATATTTTTGTCATGTATCAAATGTCAAGTAGGTTTACACAAATGCTTGGTTATATCGGGTATGTATAAATTGGTGGATAATCTACACGTGACGATATTCTTTCAAAAATTCTAAGCAGATTACCTTAATTCTAAAATATTGTATCATGCTTCCCGATCCTTCACGAGGTCCTCTAAGTTTGAACATCCAGTCGTTAAATATGCGTTATTATTCGTTATTAACCTACAGAAACCCTGCAATATCGACAGTATGACTAGTTTGAAAATTATTTGTCAGTGTGTGCTGTCTTTCTATCTCAAACTTGTATTTTTAACACTTCTTAAATAGCTTATTTTCATAAAAAATACGTTTGGCAACGTGACACCCACTTATGTCACTTTGACACAAATAATTCATTCTAATTTGCTACTTCCATGTTCGTGGCAATTCTGCTTTTCTCATTATTATCAGTTTGTATTACCGCCCGCGTTTTAGTGTATTTGTGTTATTTTCGTTTTGTTTTGTTCAATTACAATGGATTTTACTATTTACTCATAATCTGTTTACCTTGCATCTGTAAATAAACCCCGCTCTATCTATCTATTACCTTCTACTCTGAACCATGAGATTATTGATAAGCAGGGCAGCTCGTGAATGCTATGTTGCCAAATGTACATTTCTTATAAATGGCTCCTGATGGCCTATGAGGCATAGTAGAACATTTTTTCATCGACATTTTCTATTCAGAATATTAGGAAGAACATCGCCACGTGTAGATTATCCGCCAATTTATACACACCCGATATATAGGGAACTGTCATGAAACAGTTACAACGGATAAGGCATTCAAGCTTGGATGCGATTTTAAACACCTATCTCTTTTAATGAAAGATAATTGTTGGCCGGAAGGAATTGCAGTTAGAAGATTTAATTTCAGAAGGAATGAAACATTTCAATTCTATTCAACATTTCAATGTTTCATTTAGTCTTTCTAAATGCGCAATCTTTAAGAAACAAAATATCAGACCTGGATGCTCAGCTAATAGGTAGTCATACGGACATTTTGGCACTAACTGAGCATTGGTTAACAAAATCAGAGTGCACAATATCAACAATTAATAATATGAAACCACTGTTTTTTGCCAGGAGCAAAGGATATTTTTGTATATCGTTCTCCATCCGGAGATTTTAATGTGTTTCTTGATGTAGTCTCATCATTCTTAGAGAAAATTAAGCAACAAGATAATAGAATCATACTTGGGGGTGATTTTAATATTAATTTCAATTCCAATGATCCGCCAAAAATGAGGATGTAGTGTCGCACCCCGTGAAGGCATGGAGAAACAGGGCATGCTTCCTCATGTCTTCAGGCAGCTGGCAATTGCTCGGACTGTAAACGACAGTTTCCTGGTTCTGCTTCCCAGGTTTGATGAGTTGGAGATTGGCTTTTCAAAGACAGCAACATGAAAAGTGAGCAGGACCAACAGATCGGTATCCTCTCCCACTATGAAAACATTGCCTCCATCTTTAGACCTCTCCATTGCTGTGGTCACAATCAGAGAATCTGCATCTTCCAAGGCTTGCTTCACGTGAATGCCCCCCTCGTCCATCAGTTTGTTTGTCAGCATCGATATGAGACGTTTCTTGTTGTGATCATTTAATAAGAAACGACCTTTCGGCATTGTGGCCTTGGTATGTTCCTGGAATATAACCGACGAAGATGACATAGCACGGGCTCTTCGCGCTCTTTCAGCAGACTTTATACTCTTCTCAGACACATCCTCTGGGTATCCATCGAAAACTATGGTGATACTGTCAGACTTGTAGTTGGATTTCACATAATTTACGTACTTGTAAATGATACTCGAAAACTGTTCTCCGCTGTTCCACACAACTGTGCAGGAGGAAACCACCATCCACTACGTAGTCTGCATTCGCAGTGAGATCCACTTTGATTGGAGTGAACAGCTTGTACAGTTCAGATTTTGTACTCTTCCGCATTATGTCATCATCATCAAACAGTGGGAGTGGGTATGGTGCCAATTCGAATCCAAAGTACGATTCAAGCTGAAGCTGTGATTTCATGTGAAATGGAATGCGGCGGAAAATCGCGTCCGGACTGATGGGGGCTGATTCTCCGTTGATCTTTGCTCTAGCCTTCACGGCTCGCAGAGGCACCACTCGGTTTTTCCTGCTAAGTTGAAGTTCTTTGAAGTTTTTCCTTTCAATGGTTTTCATACTGGCTGTATGAAACGCTTTGTGATAGTTGATGCTGTCATCTGCTATAACTTCTGTGCTGATGGAAATGAGGGAATTCATTTCAGGAAATGGGTCATGGCACTGAAACCATTCGCTGAATTTCTGCAAATCGCTATCGTCTCTTCGTATTCTGGAGTTTGTCGTGTCAACATGCTGATCGGATGTTGAGAAGGAGACCTCACAGTACTCCTCAATTTGATGACAAACATCCACTGCAGTGGGCATGGCAGCGATCCACCAGGCTAGAGTCCCATCGCTGATTCTCCGCCCACGGGATAGCCCTCCACAAGAAGATATTGCTCTCATGAGCATTTGCTCGATGACCACATTCCGGACCATTGCTTTTTGCTACGCCTTATTGTGCAGTAACCTTGTACAACGAACTGTAAATATTCAGCATGGGTCAGTTTTTCATTGAGCTCCTCCATATCCTGCAGGTAGAGTTGACTAGCTTTTGCGTAGTTGAAGTGTCCGCTGGCGTGAAAATATGGAATCATGTTTCTTACGCTCTGCAGGTGTAACATCTAATTCCCAGTTTTTTCAGCCTCGATAAATTGCTTGAGGACTGACATCATCCTGAAATACTGCACCCACAGCAGTGCTGTGCTTCCTCGTTCCTCCAAGATTACCAAATTGTCTTTTGAACTTTTCCATAAGACTGCCAACATTTGAGTTGTTAATGTCAAATCTTTCTGATGTAAAATCCTTTATAAGATACGATAGTGCATCAGTCTCTTCGTCTATTAGCTTTGTTTCTTGAGATGTGGACATCATCTGTAGAATTATTTTGGCCAGAGCGAGCTGGGTCAATATATGAGCTCGTACAGCTCGGGAATAGTAATGGCCTGACATCATCGTTTTTGTGGATGCCATCGCGAAGCACATACTCCACAAATCTTGGAGAACACTGCCGTCCATTATGAAGCCAATTGTGCCCATGTAGGACATGAGCAAATGAAAACCCCCAAGCCGCACGGTAACACAACTCAAATCGCTATCTGGACCGACAGAAGCAAGAATTTTCCGTGCTTTTAACCACAGTGGATGATCCAAAGTGACAAAACAGCAGCGTTGGCGGAGCTCTCTGCATTTCTCAGCAGCTATTGTGAGGGCTGTGTAGATTGTATCGAAATCTGAGGGAGGGGCTCTAATGAACGGGAGGCACAGTATACGTGAGGTCTTGTAAGGCTCATTTGATGTTATGGTCTCCGTGAAGCGGATATGTTCATTCCACTTCCCAAACATCCAGAGCAAATCTGCCGACCTTGGCAATACTTCTCTCTCCACGTTGTCAGTTATGGTCTTCACAGCTAGGGTGTCTAAACCACCTCCAATTGGTTGGTCAAAGTGCTGCAGCAGAATGCTCCCATATTCTCTCAAGGAGGTAGCTTTTGGTATGGTCTTCACCTTTTCAATAGGAGTCCTTGGGATCAGTGATTTCTTTGGCGTAAAACATTGGATGCCTCCCATGGCATGAAATGTATCTCGACCATCAATAGTGTCTATGTTTATGTCAGCATTATCAAAAACAAACTGAGTGAAAGAGTTATTCACTATAATGTCCAGAGACTGCTGCAGAGTGGATACCTTAAATTTTCTGACTTCTCCATATGAAGAGCTGAATCCCAAGGCTGAAAGTACGTCTACCAAATGTCTTGACCCGTACTTCCTGTAGAGCAGATTTCCGACCCCGAGCAAGATGGGAGACGTGAATGACCGTGGTCGGGTTGCTGTGATCAGAGAATGAGCAATGGCTTGGACTTTCTTTTCCACTTTCTTCACCTCATCGGCTCTCTTTTTTCGAGGAGTTGTTATGGTTTCCAAAAGTAACTGGAGAGAATGTGGAATGTCATTGCTTGCATTTTGTAAGAACATGTCAGGAGAGGGATATTTATCCAGAGTATACACCATTGACCTGATGTCCTCACGTATTATTTCGGCGGCTGCTTTCACAACTCTCATACGTTCTTCATCCACATCATTACTCCTGGATATTGATACCAGCTGTTGGTCAGAATTTTGTGTCCTGTATTTTGCTAGCATATTGTTGGCTGCCTGAATTGATTGCTCCCACGTATCACAATTACTTCTTCTCCTAATCTTTCAGATAACTTGTCAAGAATATGATCCTTCCTGGGAATACTGCCTTGGTATGCTTGGAGAATCTCTTCCAGTGAAAATTGACAAAAATCTTCATTATGTTCCATGTACTTGACGATGAAGTCAACACACTCAGCCATTTCAACATTCTCGGGTCGCCCCCGAGCTTTTTTAACACCAAAAGGGCCTGCAGCAGTCTGAGAACGTACCAAGAAGAAATTTCGTTTGCACGTGCCGTGATACCGACCTTCAGCTGCGACTAAATCGGTTTCAGAGGCGAGGTTACGCAGAACACTCTCACCCCATTAATCACCTCTAGCTTTGGCAGCATTTCTTATGGTGTCAATAGTCATTACCTTATGCACGGTTTCTCGAACATCTCGAGCCTTTTTCACTTGTTGGTCCTGGAAAATTTGAGATGCATCTTTTTTTACAATAAATACATAACCGCTTGAAGTCGAACTGGTTTACTTGCTTCCTTTTAACACGAGCATTTTGCCCCTCTCTCTCAGCCTTCAAGAGACTAGATTCCTTTGTGTACGCACCTGAAAAAGAAAAATTAGGTGGAATACAATGAACCCTATGATATAA
Organism: Ocypus olens; assembly: GCA_910593695.2. Lineage (NCBI taxonomy): Eukaryota > Metazoa > Arthropoda > Insecta > Coleoptera > Staphylinidae > Ocypus > Ocypus olens. Next base: position 17,699,540 of record OU343056.1, read on the forward strand.
TAATAATATTAATAATGTAGGTTGTAAGTAATAATAAAGTAGTAAAATAATGTAAAGTAACATGTAGTAAAATAATATAATAATAATATAGGTTGTAAGGAAAGTAAAAAAAACAGTCAAGATTAAACAATACAATGATGAAACATGCTGTGATGGAATTATTAATTATATAATAATGTACACCTAAAATAAAGTAGTAATGTAGGTACCTCTCCTACACTTTTCGTGTACTATTGCTGAAGTTTGCAGCGCCAACCCGTTGTCATGGCCATCCTTCCTCCTCTTGCTGGCATCGATAAAGGTTTTCAGAGCCCTTGTCTTGATTGTGCCTCTTTCATCGTCCTCTTTGGCAGCATAACCACAAATAAAACACTTCATGCTTGTCATTACTAGAAGTCAGTATGAACACCAGGCGACGTCGTCGTATAACACACGAACTTTAAATTTTGAACGTCTTGACACAACTGAATATGGCTGTAAACTGATATGAATAGAAGAAGGGAGGCACCCCGTTATGTGAGGCGCCGTGGGGTCGGGAGTTCGATAAAGGGAAAACAGAGAGAGGGAGAAAAAAGGGACAGGTGGCTGCTCTGATGTCAAGGCCAAGAGGGGGAACCAGGCCGAACCGGTTTTGTTCCTTTGCTACTTCGAAAACCGCACAATCGGAATAGAATAGAACATGATACATGAGAGTTGGTATAAATGGCCCAACTTAATAAGTCGATTGCGGCTAAACGGCTGGGCCGATTTTGGCATACTAAAAACCATTCAACACAGAATTTACTTCGAGTAAAATTATCGGTAGGATGTGCCGTTTAGGAATTATAAGCGAAATACTAAAAAAAGTGCGAAAATTTCGCGGTTTTTTGACTCCCACAACTTAAGCAGAAGTCAGAACCCATCGCAAACTCACAGGACTCTTATTTGGGACCCCCTAAAGGTATTAAAATACTTTCCAGCTTTGAACGATTTTTCGGGAAGCATGGCCCTTTTTTGGTCTAATTTGCCTGGACTAAAAAGGCATTAGTCAATTCACAAGCCTCCCAGTCAATATGGTACATCTATTATCCCTAGAAGAAATATCTATTTATTTAGCAATTTATAAATTCATTAAAAGTACTAATATCAAGATATAATCTGATTATTATATGTTTTAACAATACAATTAAATATAGTTTTGTAGTTCTAAGCTCATCTCATTTTAAAACGCTCCAACCTCTTTGGTTATACATATGTTACCATGGACTCACTCCTGTTCGTTTTACAAACATATGTCATGACAGCCCTTATAGACAACCTTTATCCATGAATGTATCCCTGTTGATAATTCATCACTTATTATATTAGCCAAGTAGTCACGAAGGGCATCTGTCAAAGTAAAAAAAACATTGTTGCAATATTTTTGTTTGGATATAGTTTGATAAATTGCTCCCGTGCATTGTAAATAATTGCAAGTTGTTTTAGGTAACAGCCTCTCGCCCTTACGGGCTCGGGACTGTTACCAAACAATACGACTTCGTTTGTCGAACTCGCACAAACTTGTTACCAATGCACTTGTGCAATTACTGTTGAATAGATCTATGAAAAAACTGTCATTTGCTTGGTCACATACTTCTCCAGGATAAGTCTCTTTATTAAATATTTCTGAAAGTAAGAAACAAAATAGATACAATCATTACGATCTATTTAAATGACGCCCTGTTTTCCTTTGTGCAGAAACAACTTTATTCTAGGATTTGGTGTCCATTGCAGCCTTAATAATAGATAATATTACGTGAAAATCGTCCGCTAATGTTTTAATGTGGGTTAACTGCCCGTTAAACGCCCTCAATCGAAATTGGGGTTTGCATTATTGAAGGGTCGGAGGGAAATGCGCCACGCCGCCGGTTTTCTTCCTGACGAATTTTTCCCGCTCTCCGAGGCTCCAAATAAACTGTCAGATAATGTACCGCCTCCTGACAAATCATGATTCATGCATTCCCATTCACATCATTTTTTACCGCGACTTCTCCGTACCATGCACGCATCCCTCACGTCCTCTTGAATCAACAAAAAGGTGTGAAAAATGAACGAAAGGTATATTTTTATATTATCCCGTTGGAGAACGCAACAAAAAAGTATGCAACTAGTGATTCTAATTTAATATTTTATGTCGGTATCGTCATACAAAAATAAGCGAGTAGCTTCTATAAAAATTTACAGGAGAAACAATAGTAAAGATAAATTGATTAAAATTATAGTGGTATAGCACAGCTGAAGTACTAGTTTGTAAGAGTCGCAACCATTGAAGTGTGTTAATTATATGTAAATAAAAAACGAATTACAGAGAGGCACTCTTTTGTAGTGAACACCGTCCATTGTAACAAATCACACCGTTCAGTCTTGAAGTTCTTAAATAGTATCCCGGTTGAGATTTCCGGAAAGTAACTAACTACAAGCTTAACCGGGCAAATCTATCGTCTGTAGAAGGGATAGAAGAATATAAAAAAGACACCAGCAATTGATTTCCTTTCGTGCGAGCAATAAAACCCCGCTTTTAAGTTTTAACGTAATTATATCAAAGAATGGGCCGAACAGGGTTGGATAATTAATCACCCCGGTTTTGGCCACCAAACTCCCAATATTATTGCAGCGGCCGCAACCGACTGCGTTGGCTGTGAGGGCCAGTCCCTGTTTTGTCCTGGTATATCCGTTTTTATTGTCGGATTAATGGAAACTTTCGCAATATATATTCCACTTCAAATTGAATTACATCCCTATTTTGTTGTTGGTCGAAAACTGTGATAACGCTAGTGTAAATTTTATTCATCAAATTAAAATATGATAGCTCTAATAAAAAAAAACAAATATTGGCAAAAATGTGAAGCTATTGAAAATTATTGATAGCTGGATTTAAAAAAAATGATGCAAAACTTTTGGATATCCGCAAAATGTGACAACACTTAAAAACGACAAAAAATATGATCATCAGACACATTACATACATGAATTTTATTCCAATATACATGGGGCGGACATTCCACAAAATGACGACCAAAAAAAAATGGCATGTCGGAATCGATCCATACCGTGTTTCGTGGTAGTATTTTTAATAAGCGTATTTAAGGCCATGTTAGTTCCACATTTGATTCGGTTGTTTCCGAGATATAGAGGATTTAATTTTCAGAAAAGTCGAAAATCCGAAGTTTTCAACAAAATATATCTCTGCATAGGCTCATGCTACAATAAAAAATTGTGGACAAAACCTAATGACAATGAATTGAACTTTTCAGAAAAAATAGTAAAACATGTTAAGTTCACACGCTGAGTGTATTTTTCAATTTGAAAAATTGAAATTAAAATTGAAAGGTGAGTGCCACCTTCGATTTTCTTTAAAATTTTTCATAATGATCTCTGAAATATGCAGCGGCATCGTGGGATTCGGAAGGGTCTCTGAGATATAAATTTTTTTTCTTACTCAATCTATGGTAGAAACGGAACTCGGATGAGAACCAATTATTCTGATGAACTCTATTTCGGTGAGAATTGCAAAAAAAAAATGAAATCTTATACATTTGTAAGCTTCTCTCCGTTGTGAAAACGTAATATGAAAACCGTTACTTGGGATTTACAAGTGTCCGTCTAATAATGGTGAAATATACTTGAAAATAAGAAATTACATAATTCGTACTGCAAAATACAGAATAAGAGCTCCACTTTATTTATTTATTAAATGTTTTTTTTTTCAGTTTGTAAGGGTTACAACAACGGTTCCGTTTCGGTTGTCATGCCTTTTGTCTCCCCATTTTCGTGTTACGAACTCGTCGAACTAAATAGTCAAAACCGAACTGTCACTTTACTTTAGAACTTGTTTTTGGACGCAACTTCTTTTATTGTAAATACCAGTTCTACATTAAAATGCACTTAAGGTTTCCAGTATTACGTTTTCACATATGAGAAGATTAAAAATGCAGAAGATTTTTTTTTTTTGTAATTCTCGCCGAAATAGTGTTCATCTGAATAATTGGTTCTTATCGAAGTTCCGCTTCTATCATACGTTGAGTCAGAAAAAAATATATCTCTCAGAAACCCTTTCAAATCCCACGATGCCGCTTCCACCTAACATTCTGCACATTTCAGCGGTCATTCTGAAAATTTTTAAAGAAAATCGAAGGTGGCACTCACCTTTCAATTTTAATTTCAATTTTTCATATTAAAAAAATACACTCAACGTGTAAACTTAACATATTCTACTATTTTTTTTAGTTCAATTCATTGTCATTAGGTTTTGTCCAGAAATGTTCATCGTAGCATGAGCCTATGCAGATATATATATTTTTTTGATAGAGTTAATCATTCGGGACTGATTTCAAAATTGAGACAAGTAGGATTTCTAGAAAGAGCATTATCCTGGTTATCTTCTTTTTTGATAGGCAGATCACAATATGTGAAAATCTTAAATAAACAATCTGGAAAAATTGAGGTGTTTTCACGGGTGCCTCAAGGGTCGCATAGTGGACCAATTCTTTTTATCCTTTTTGTCAATGATATAGTGAACTTTATTAAAAATTGTAAAATTTTAATGTATGCTGACGACTTAAAAATATTCAGAATTATTACCTCTTTAGATGATTGTATTGCCATTCAACAAGACATAAATAATTTAATGGAGTGGTGCACGCAGAATAAATTATTTTTGAATCCGTCTAAATGTAGTGTTATTTCGTTCTGTCTGTCAACAAAATGAATTGTAATTATTATCTAGGTGAAGTCAAACTGAATCAAGTATATAGTATTAAGGATCTCGGGGTGACTTTTGATACGCACTTTACATTTAGGGATCATATGGTTACCATAACATCTAAGGCAACTAAAATATGGGGATTTGTGTGGCACTTGGCTAAAGACTGGAATGTTGACTGTTTAAAAGCATTATTTTGTAGTCTTGTTAGATCTAATTTGGAGTATGCGTCAACAGTCTGGTCTCCGTATTTACAATATGATACTCAAATGATTGAATCGGTACAAAATAAGTTTCTAAGATCAGTTGAGTATAAATTAGGTCAATGTCATATACGCGGCGAATACAATAGTATAAGATCTGAGCTCCGCTTACCAACATTATTTGATAGGAGGTGTATTGCGGACTTGTGCTTTCTACATAAGTTAATTAATGGCAAGTTAGATTTTAGTGAACTGTTGGAACAAATATCATTTGCAATACCTGTTAATGATAGAAGAACTAGAAACGCTAATGTATTCAAGTTAAAAACACATACAACTAATTTTTCACAAAATAACCCGATCAGTAGAATGACAGGTAAAGCAAATGATATGTGTAAGTTCCTATGGTTTGAATTATTTGACTCTTCTTTTGCCAAATTTAAGAGGAATTTAAATAATAAATTGTAGCAGGTACCCTTTTGTTTGCTACTAAGTAGATGTATCATGAGTATGTATTTTTGTTTTATTATTACAACTAGTAATTAAGTAATTAATTGATTTATATTTATGTTTGTATGTATGTATATACATATTTATATTTACTTGTTTTTTGTGTCTATAACTTTTTATAGAAATGGTTTTCCGTGAATAAACGTATTATTATTATTTTTGAAAATTTCGAATTTTTTTTTTTTCTGAAAATAAAATCCTCAATATCTCTGAAACAACCAAATCAAATGTGGAACTAATATGGCCTTAAATAAGCTTATTAAAAATACTATCACGAAACACAGTACGAACCGATTGCAGACGCGTTTCGAGATTTATCTCTCATCAGTGCAGCTTCGCATTTAAATTGAATGTTAAAGAATAAAATACACTTACGTGAAGGTGACCGTGACCGTGAAGGAGTCGTAAACAAACATATGTATAATACATATGTTAGAAAGAGCCATCGGCCGAGTCCTTCTGCGGTTTTACAAATATAATTTTATTTATAGTATTATTAATATTTATCGATTTTATTTCAAAATGCCGTAGGATTTCGAAGAAAACCATTAATACATTGTTATAGTTGAAAGAGTATGATGAAAAATGATATTACAATAATATAAAGTGACTTAAATCCTCTGGGCGTGAGTTCTGTTCCATTACGAACAGCAAATTATGCAAATAGGCGAAGTTGGCAATAAGACGCAGTTAACAATTTAATTATAATTAATTAAAGGGACAGCCCGTCCCGTCATATTCGGCCAACTAGTATGAAAGGTGAAACTAGATAATGTGTCATTAGGAAAGGGATGCGCGAGGGTAAGGTCCCGGGCCCTATTAGAGGTTCACGACCGCAATATCGTAAGCCCCGATGTAAACTCTGAATATTTGTATTGTTAAGTAAGTCACGGATCCGCGCACTCTCTCTCTCGCTCCCTTCCTCCAACCAGGCGACCCTGCGAAGGGAGGAATTCGACCCCCAGCCTCTCGTATTTCACTGCCCACTTATATATCCTTCGGACACGCCGCCATCCCTAAAATGCCCCCCACGCCACCCCCGGATTCAAACAATAAATTTACGCCACTTAACTGCACAAACAATCCTGGAAGCGGCTTGCCTATCGAATCTGAAGGGAATATCAATTTTATTTTTGTTAAAAATAATTTCTGGAAAAAATGTCATCCCATCTACTTATTTCCTCTTGTGCAAAATGTGGAGGGGATGCCTTATAGAAATTTTAATTTGACATGGATTAATCTTGTGTATCATGCTTGAATCCCAAAATGTGCAGTAAATTGTCTTTGGCACTCTTTTATCGACGCGCAGTGGCGTGTTATAGCTTCATTTGCTCCAAGCGAAATTGAATTTGTGGGTTCAATGTACAGTGTTGATTTCAGGCTTTCTGGGGCATTTTTTTGGTTAAAATCTCTCCCTCGTCACTTATCTACACAAAAATGTACTGACGTGTACTGTGAGAACCGATTTTTCACTCTGAATCAGCGACAAGAATCAGAATATTTTACTCAATAGTTTCTGTAAAGTATTTACCGAGATACCTTAACAAAAATATTAAGCAATGTAAAAAATTAATCAACTAATAGCCCGATACTGTGAATTAATAAAGGAAGCCACATAACATGGAACATTAAAAAGTGCGTTGTTTCCTCATATCCGCACAGCCAGTTGTTTAATTTGCACTTTTTCCTTAATAGTGCATGAGCCATAATTTATTTGGCACCATATGCACGTTCACTGAGCGACCTCTCCTGCACTCCTCCAACCGCGCACTTCCCCGCGGTAATCTTAATTCTAACGAAATGCGGCGTTACGTAGAGAAATAGATGCATGGTTTTTTTTGCAGGCGTTATTTAACATTTAAACAGGCGAAAAAGTGTTTTAAGAAACAATTAAAAATTCCTGCTAATCTTGAAACTACGGGTAGTACCATGGCTCCTTGGCTCTATGTATCGTGCCGCCCCTGTTGTAATCTATATTTATTTGACGAGTGTACTTATTTCTTTATAGTAAAGTAAATATTTTAGGACAACAAACATTACTATTAATATTAATTATCGTATTGTTATTTTAAAGTTTGGCAGGAATATCAAGTAAGTAAGAAAGTTTATTCATGTCATTACGGAAAGGTTTACATAGGTAAAAAAAATAGTTATAAATTGGAGACAATTATTAACCAATAAAAACTATTGCTCCAGACTTTGCTATTACTGTGTTTTATGTTCTTGTATAGCAGTGGTGCATAAACGGACCGACGAGAAGTTAGTCATAATTTTCGAACCCTATATTTCCCGGCGCATCCACCAAATGTACTCAACAATTTTTTAATTTCATTTGTGTAGTTTCTTTCTGCAAATATATTTAACAGATACAAACGGTTAAAAAAAAACATAATAATTATTATAAATATTGCTTACCATCGAATAGCTCATTGATCCGTGGCTGGCACTTAAAAAATCTTAAACGCTACAAAAATTAATTTAATTTTTGTAATGTTTTCCTGCAAGTATATTTTACAAATACAAACTGTAAAACAACCGTGAATGGTATTATACATATTTTTTTATATTGAACAGAAATCCGTGGGTGGCATTTAAGTCGAAAAGAGCGCTAATTTTTTTTGCTGTGCCTTTCTGCAAGTATATTTAGATAGATAGATAGATAGATTTATTGGTCCAAATTATAAATATAGAATATTTGGACAGGTCAAATTGCATATTACAGATAAGTAACTTAAATAAATACATTAAATTTAAAATAACAAACAAACAATTTTAAAATTTACAAATTTAAAATAACAAACGCTTATTAATCTCAAAATAATCTTGTATATTATACAGTTCTTTATCAATCAGGAGAGACTTAGTCACATCCTTAAACTTTTTTCTAGGGAGTCTCCTCACACTTTCAGGTAAAATGTTATAGAATTTAACACCTTAAGGAAGCTCTTGTTCGTCTTGCTGACATATGTCAGACTTCGATCTTGTATTATAGTTGTGCATGTCGTCATGACAGCGATACAAGGATTTTCGGTCATATATATACAGTAAACATGATATAATGTATAAGCCAGGCACCAGGTACATATGTTTAATTTAGAAAAGTGTCCTCTGCAACTCTCTGTCATCTTTAACCCTGCTATTATTCTCAAACACTTTTTCTGCAACACAAAGATTTTTGTATACCAGCGGTACCGCCCCATAGTATTATATCATTATTAATTATATATTTAACAAATACAAACTGTCAACAAACCGAATTTGTATTTGTTCAATACATTTGAATTTTTTGCGCCCTTTTTGGAGTTAAATTTTGCCTGGGATGTCCTTCCAAATTACACTTCTTTCAAATCAACGAAATTAAGCAATGTTGATTGACTGCAAATTTTCAATCATCAGTTCGAAAGTCCTGAATCAATCCGTTCAAGGTCACAATAGTGCGCATTGGCGTAACGTTAAATGGGATGAGTTTTCTTAGTGAATCCTACATTAGAGCATACCCGAAGATTTTCTGTCTGACATTCTGACATATTGGAAGGTACTAAATGATGTCAAAGTATTGTTCTTTTTCTTCCGGGGCATGTATGTCATCCACAAAAGTATTAGGAGAGTGTAGCTCATCCAGCACTTTTGATTCCTTTGATACCATTGTTACCATCCGCATACTTATACCCAAAGCCTGAGATAAGCGCTGAAAAATTGCATTTTAAGAATTCACCGATTGTTGTAATTATTTTAACAATTAACCTCATGAACTGCATCCAAAGGTAAAAGGGGATCTCCATTATCTTTTTCCTTAGTGAAGTAACCTATAATTTTCACTACCATGTCTCGGGTTAATACATTAAGCCTGTTTCCATCGTTTAAGGGAGAACTGAAGGATCTAAAAAAATCCATTATGTGTCGATTTGACAACATTGAATCCCGCTTAATCCAGCTTGAAAGCAAACAGTTAGATTACGAATCTCAAATTTCAAAAGTAAACCAATTCTCAGGCGATACTTATGAAGTTATTTTAACTGAGCTTGAAGAAAGGCGTCTCAGATTAGCTAATACCATTCTGTACAATTTTAATGAATCACCATCATCTACCGGGTGTGGCACTTAAGACGCCTCGGACCATAGCTCCTTTACGATAAAAGCTATCGAAAAAAATCTAAGAACAAAGTGGTGCATAGTTACCGTCGCTATGTTTTAAAAATATTTTTAATCATCAGTGGCGTGCCGTACTCCAGTGGCGTACCAAACTTATGTTTTTTTAAATGGAATGCCCTATTTTTTATTGCAGATTTGGAAAGTGCTCGACGAGTACTTATTTTTTATCTAACATGTTATACCCTTCACTTTAGCGGTTTCGCTGTTATAACCCCTTCTTTCAAAATTTCGCCCCATTTTTGAGATTTTTTTGTAGAGAAACTACATGACGCCGGCGCCTAAATTTTGAATTGAGGTACAGGTTAAGACCTCGTATACCTTCACATAATTTTTTTTCGGGTAATTTATGGAAAAAAAATAATTTTTGATTGATCTTCGTATGTTGTCATTTTTTCCGAAAATTTCAAATGGCACCCCCCTAAAAAAATTACGGCGTTGTACAGCCAAAACTCTAAATTTTTCATTGGTGTAAAAAAAATTACACATTGCATAACAAAATTTCGGAGAAAAAAGGAATTTTATCGCAAATGTCGGGAAACGTTTTCCGTTCCCAAGTGTGCCATGAGAAAACAAAAGATTGGTAATTGTCAAAGTACCAAAACAAATACACAAATACGGTCAACATAATAGTATGTACCTATTTATTCAACATGATATGAAAAATGCAGATAAAGAAAATTTAACAACTTAAACTAAATGTTCGAAATGACGACCTTCCTGCTGGAGGCATAACCGCAACTTCTGGTGATATACCGCAGTTCATTATTTTCGGTAATAACTGCCTTCTTTCTAACTCTCCTTGGCCGTTTCACACTTCCCGTAGTAGTAAATCTCTCCAACACTTTTTGAAACGCACGTTCATTTGGATGTGCCCTGTGCGGATATCTCGCAGCCTACACTCGTGATGCCAAGAAACAATTCTTGTTACATTCTCCAAGAATAAATATCATGTCAACCATTTCCTCTTGAGTTCGGAACATTTTTAGAACGTTTATCAAAAATGACTTATGGCTGCTACTGGCGTCTAATAATTTACTTTAACAATTACCAATCTTTTGTTTTCTCATGGCACACTTGGGAACGGAAAACGTTTCCCGACATTTGCGATGAAATTCCTTTTTTCTCCGAAATTTTGTTATGCAATGTGTAATTTTTTTTACACCAATGAAAAATTTAGAGTTTTGGCTGTACAACGCCGTAATTTTTTTAGGGGGGTGCCATTTGAAATTTTCGGAAAAAATGACAACATGCGAAGATCAATCAAAAATTATTTTTTTGCCATAAATTACCCGAAAAAAAATTATGTGAAGGTATACGAGGTCTTAACCTGTACCTCAATTCAAAATTTAGGCGCCGGCGTCAATTAGTTTCTCTACAAAAAAATCTCAAAAATGGGGCGCAATTTTGAAAGAAGGGGTTATAACAGCGAAACCGCTAAAGTGAAGGGTATAACATGTAAGATAAAAAAATAAGTACTCGTCGAGCACTTTCCAAATCTGCAATAAAAAATAGGGCATTCCATTTAAAAAAACATAAGTTTGGTACGCCACTGGAGTACGGCACGCCACTGATGATTAGAAATATTTTTAAAACATAGCGACGGTAACTATGCACCACTTTGTTCTTAGATTTTTTTCGATAGCTTTTATCGTAAAGGAGCTATGGTCCGAGGCGTCTTAAGTGCCACACCCGGTATATTAGAAGAATGATTAAATCATGATATGATTGGAATTAACAATATTCTGGAGACTCGTAATATTAACGTTAAACCCCTAAAAACTATACGTTTAGGTAAAATACCAACTAACAGTAACAAGCCTAGACCATTGAAAATTATATTTAAATCGAAAGATGATGCAAAAGAGGTATTGAGGAGCAACTCGAGTGCTCTAAATAATAATTTTGTTTTTAGACCGGATAGAACTAAAAAACAAATGTATCACTATTCTAAACTAAAGAATGAATTAGAGAAAAGAAAACTCGAAGGTGAAATTGATCTGCGCATTATATATCGTAATGGGATAACTTGTTTAGCAAAGGCATATGCGAAATAAGCAACCAGCATTAAAAAACTAAATATTTACTTTCAAAACTGTAGTGGTATCAGAACAAAATTATAAGATTTTTCACATAGCGTTAATTGTACCGATTATGATATTATTATTATCGTTGAAACATGGCTTCATGAAACAATAACTAATAGTCAACTTGATCTGCCTAATTATAATATCTATAGGTCAGACCGTTCCATCGATGGCGAAATTATCTTAATCGCAATTAAAAAATGTTTTACTTCATCTTTCATTTCTCATGACAACTCGATTGAGCAACTTTTTGTTCTGTTTAAATCTAATACAGTATCATACATAATTGGTGGTGTTTATATTACTCCATCATCTACAATCGATAAAATATCAAAAACATTGTAATGGCATTGAGCAACTTTGTGAGGTTTATAAATGTAACAATATGATAATCTGTGGCGATTACAATCTTCCAAATATTAAATGGGACAATCAAACTCAATTTAATCCCATTGCGAATAGCCTAGTAAATTGTTATAGTTTTTGAAATGCTAATCAAATAAATAATATCCCCAATTCCCGAAGAGTATTTCTGGATTTATGTTTCTCAACTGCTAGTCTCACAAATATCTCTATTGCTCATGACCTTCTTCTTCCAAAGAGTGCCCATCAGAACGCTTACAATATTACTTTTTCAGTCGAACACATTAAAAATATTATTACTTACGAGAAGAAATATTTGCTTCATTTGATAAACTTTGAGTTATTAAATATGCACTTAAATAATTGAATAAATTGGGATTTCATATTTTTAAATAATGATATCGATCAGTTTGTTCCCTACAAGTATTCTCACACTTACAATAGAACTTATCCATCTTGGATGTCGAAAGATTTAATTTCGCTAATACGGAAAAAGAAAGCAGCACATGCAAAATACAAACAAAGTGGTGCATATCACGATTGTGATTTAACATTCGTGAGGAATGCAAAAATTTGAGTAATTTAGATTATTGTAATTATTTATCCGGTGTTGGATCTTCTCTTAAGTCAAATCCAAAATATTTTTGGCAATATGTTAAAAACCCCAAAAATGAAGATGGTTTTCCAAATGATATGTCCTACAATGATAGTAATGCAAGCAATGGACCAGATATTGTGTATCTATTTTCGAAATATTTTTCCTCAGTATATACAACTTATCAATCAAATTTAAATGATGCTTGCAGTTTAAATTTAATCCAGGATAACCCTCTGGTCGTTATTGCTCAAGAAGTATTTAATTCCATTGCGAGTCTTAAACCATCAAATACACAAGGCCCAGATGGTATTTCAAGTTACTTCCTTCAAAATTGTATTTTCTCGTTATGCCGATCAATTTATAGTTTATTTTTAAAATCGTTAACATAAGGGTTGGTGCCCTCAAAGTGGAAGGTTAGTCATATAATTCCACTATTTAAATCGGGATCCAGACGACTTATGGAGAATTATGGGGGAGTTTCTATTCTGTCCGTAATCCCAAAATTGCTTAATGGAATTGTTGCTCGTCAATTACAGTGGTTTTCACGTCACGTTATAATTAATAATCAGCACGGATTTATGCCTGGCCGTTCCATTGTTTCTAAACTGATGGAGTATAAGCAGTATTTGTCAAATGCCTTGGAATTACGTACACAAACAAGTAGATGCAATTTATACTGATTTCACCAAGGCATTCGACAGAATATATTGTAATATTTTATTAGATAAGTTGAGATTATATGATTTCAACCACAATACCTTGAATTGGATATCTTTTTTTTCTCTGAAATCGTACCTAACATGTTAAAATAAACAATTTTCTATCAAATGCAATTGATGTTACATCCGGTGTGCCACAAGGATCACATTGTGGTCCTATATTGTTCGTGCTATTTATTAATGATTTACATAAAAATAATTAAGCACTGCCAGTTTCTTTTATACGCAGACGATTTAAAATTATTTAATGACGGGTGTGAAGTTAGCAATAGATTCCAGCAATACATTTTAAATTACGTTTTTCCATTAAAACGTGCTACATAACTGAATGTTTCTATGATTATTATGAAACACATGAACATTGTAAACCCAAAAAAAAATTCACCCCTAATTGTCCTGTTTTGAAACCACCCCCACTACCCCGCAAAAATAACTTCCGCTTTTATAACAAGAAGACAAATTCCAATATGAAAACAAAAAATACAGCTGTATTCTGTGGACACCCTAGAATCATAATCATAAAAGAACCGCAGGCACACCCCTCCATTTTTTCGAGAAAAAAAATAATTTGCGTAACGCTGCACGACATTCACATATTTTCGCAAAAAGAAGGAAGTCATATTCCCATAGAAAAAATAAAATCAGATAAACGTTCCTCACATACTGCTGAACAATAATCATACAAAAACCGTAGGCACACCCTCCCATTTTTTCGAGAAAAAAAATCATTTGCGTACCGCTGCACGACATTCACATATTTTCGCAAAAAAAAAACAAGGAAGTCATATTCCCATAGAAAAAATAAAAATTGATAAACGTTCCTCACGTTCCTCACATACGTTTATCTGATTTTATTTTTTCTATGGGAATATGACTTCCTTGTTTTTTTTTGTAAAAATATGTGAATGCCGTGCAGCGCTACGCAAATTAATTGTTTTCTCGAAAAAATGGGGGGGGGGGTGTGCCTGCGGTTTTTGTATGATTATTAATCAGCAGAATGTGAGGAACGTTTATCTGATTTTATTTTTTCTATGGGAACATGACTTCCTTGTTTTTTTTTTTTGTAAAAATATGTGAATGCCGTGCAGCGCTACGCTAATTATTTTTTTTTCTCGGAAAAATGGGGGGGTGTGCCCACGGTTTTTGTATGATTATTGTTCAGCAGAATGTGAGGAACGTTTATCTGATTTTATTTTTTTATGGGAACATAACTTCCTTGTTTTTTTTTTTGTAAAAATATGTGAATGCCGTGCAGCGCTACGTAAATTATTTTTTTTCCTCGAAAAAATGGGGTGTGTGCCCACGGTTTTTGTATGATTATTGTTCAGCAGTAAGTAAGGAACGTTTATCTGATTTTATTTTTTCTATGGGAACATGACTTCCTTGTTTTTTTTGTAAAAATATGTGAATGCCGTGCAGCGCTACGCAAATTAATTTTTTTCTCGAAAAAATGGGGGGGGTGTGCCTACGGTTTTTGTATGGTTATTGTTCAGCAGTAAGTAATGAACGTTTATCTGATTTTATTTTTTCTATGGGAATATGACTTCCTTGTTTTTTTTTTGCGAAAATATGTGAATGTCGTGCAGCGGTACGGAATTTTTTTGCGGTTTTTTTATGATTATGATTCTAGGGTGTCCACAGAATACAGCTGTATTTTTTGTTTTTGAATTTTTCTTCTTGTTATAAAAGCGGAAGTTATTTTTGAGGGGAAGTGGGGGTGGTTTCAAAACAGGACAATTAGGGGTTAATTTTTTTTTGGGTTTACAATGTTCATGTGTTTCATAATAATCATAGAAACATTCAGTTATGTAGCCCGTTTTAATGGAAAAACGTAATTTAAAATCTATTGCTGGAATCTATTGCTAACTTCACACCCGTTTTATAATTGCCGTTACAAATGCCACCCATTCTTCAACAGTATAAACGGACAATTTCTAGTATAAATTGATTACTTGCCTCACTAATCAATCTGACATTTCGGAAATTCAAGGAACTTGGATTATTTTTGATCAGCTATTTATATTAAATAATTTCATTTTTTATTGGAATAAAACATATTTAAGTTATTCTACTATATAACTAGTTGCCTTTGGTGATCAGGAATGAATAAACATGAATGTCATTACTGTTAAAGTAAGTAAAAACTAACAGATAAAAGTGTAAAATTTGAGTTGAGTAATTGTAGGCGTTCTCGAATTACGAATATTTGTATTTTGTCAAAAAGGATTGATGACTTGATTAGTACTTAATAATAATGTAATAAAAATGGTAATTTTTTAAGAGGTTTTATGACTTCTTATCAATATTAGGAAATCATTCCCACTTCACTATAGAAAGAAAGAAACTGGGTTAGGCCTTAATTGAGGGTAGATAAGATGTTAAAGCACAACGGAGAGTTGAAAGATCCACTTCGGTGTTTACAACTGAAAACACTGATTTAATTTTGCAAAATTGACTAAAACTATTGCGACTTATTTTTAAAGTTAAACATATTGAGGAGTGGCTATCGATTTATATCCGTTTGGTCATTGAGAAAGAGGCCGGTGTCTTTCCTTTTGTTTATTTATAGGTTTTCCATCTAATTCAGTTTCCTCCCTTTATCTCGCAGGTGGACTATTTTTGAAATAATCGTCTTTATGGTTTGCGTATGAGAAAGTCCTCTTTTAGTTAATATTTAAGGTTCTAGTTTCTTTGATTCTGTCCACAAACTTCTCCCTGTTCGACCCACGTATGTTTTGATGTGGTCACCACACATCACTATGATGATCTCTGAGGATCTCTATTATTTTTTCTTTATTAAACTTCCTACATTATTGGTTTTAAATGAGACGTTTTATATTTTTTTAAATGTTTCCAACTTTTAATTATCGAGAATGATTGGTGGCTAAATTTGGAAAAACGAGATCGTGACAGATGAGCGGGTATCAGTAAACAAAGTAATAAATAAAGCAGCTGAATCAGTCATATAGCATCAATTTCTACAGCTAGTACGAGAAATGTGTCTGGCACCCGGAGCTAGTATTCTACTCACTTTGAAATAGTCAAATATCACCGATATGAGATTAAACTGGTTCAGGAATTGAATGAAAATGACTTTGATCGACGTTTAAAATTTTGCGATGAAATTTCTCAGCGTGAAATGGATGATCAGAATGATCTTTTAAATACTTGTTTTTCTGACGAATGTACATTTTCTTTGAATGGGACTGTAAATCTTCACTAACAATAACTGTCGTTCTTACGCAATATCCACAATAGCTGAATGTTTGGGCTGGTATTCTTGGAGATCGTCTCGTTGGTCCATTTTTTTTACCCGGTAATTTAACGACACAAATGTATGAGGAATTGCTACAAAATCAAGTCATCCCCTTCATAACATAACTAATTGTAACTGTTGATAGTTATTATGAAAACCAGCTATTTTTTCAACCGGTCGGTGCACCTTAACATTTCGCTTTGGCTGTACGACAGTAGATTGACGAAACTTTTCCTGAGCGATGAATTGGTAGGCGAGGTACCATTGAGTGGCCTCCGCGGTCACCTGATTTGACACACCTTAATTGTTTCTGGAATAATTAACAGGTACTTCCTGATACAATTTTATTTGTCTGAACTAGTTTCGGTTTATTTTATGTTCTTAACTATGACGATTATCTGCTGATGATGGTTTAATTAAATAAACCGAAACTAGTTCAGACAATTAAAATAAAATTGTATCCGGAAGTACCTGTTTATTAATCCTAATACATAACCTGATAAAAAAATGGATCTATCACTCCAAGATTTAATTGTTTCTATTGGGAATATCTTAAGGGCAAGGTGTGCAATACGCCACCAGAATCGCTAGATGATTTGCACGGTGGAATATTGAATTAATACCGTTTGATAACTACAGACATATTGGATTTATGAGGCTTTTACATGTTGAAACTCCATAACTTCACACACTGGCTTCATCAGGTAGATTTAAATATATTTTCATTAATAAAAAAATATGTAAAACCTACACAACTCTAGTTGATTTAATAGTCTATAATATTAAAGTATCGGTCACATCGATCCAGTATCCTTAAATATAGCAAGAAAAAATCCAAACCACATCCTTCATGATATCAGCGTAAAGTAAGACACAAACAATACCCGACATAAAATTTGTTCATCCGGTGGACTTGGGTAGTTCCTTGCAGGTCGTTATTTTCCCCGCGAAGATATGACGAAAAACTCGCTCGCATATGTTCCCCGAGGAAGCTATTTGTACAGCAGGAATTTATCGCCTGCAATATCTTTGCTGTGTGCGGAGCAGTTCGCGAGGCTCTGCCGCTGCAGCCGCCGACATAAACAAGTAAATAAGAGTGGTGGCCAAAAACTGGGAGAGCACAGAATAAAATCGATGGGGACGCAATCCATTAATATCGCCCACACACGAGCATAAAAAAATAACCTCAAAGCGCTGGGATCGTAAGAAGTCGAGGGACACAAGTATCGCATTAAGGTAACGCTGTGTTCTCGGGGTTATAATAGATGACTTGCGGGTGAAGGTTGCTGCTCATATGCACAAAACGAATTTAATTAGGATACGAAATCCACAGGAGTTTAAGTTTGATAAATCGGTGGCATTACGGTGCCTTTTGACTGACGTTGGGAATTCGCCCCCGCATTTATTATTTAACCTTATTCCGACTCATCTTTCATCCAGTTTTATCAGCCGTACTTTGGATACATCCTGCAGTATTTACGTTTATTCACTGCACTGACATCCAACTATGGTTTGGCGGTATGCTTTGATATATGATTCCCAACTTGGCTCTATACAGGAATTGAAAACTTTTACGACTAATAATTTCATTTAAATATTCAAACTGTATATACAATTTTGAAATTTGTTTTAATGAAGAAATATAGGGAAGTGACGTCGGCTGTAAAAATTTGGTTCGATATCCCATATGGCTGCCAGTGCATGATTAACCCATTTATGCCCAGTGCACGTGGGTGCTTGTACCTGCCAGTCTTTTGGAATTGCGTTACCCCCATATATTCATGGCGGGGTCGAGGTATGAATGTATAGACACAGGCCTGACGTGGAGTGTAGGGAATATTAGGTGCTTGTGCAGAATATTTTGAATGTGTACTTTTTTTACTTTCTCAACAAAGAAATGAACATCTTTTGTTCGAAAATATCTTTCATCAAATCAATGTTTTTCGAAAGAAAAAGGGTATCCTGGGTTAAGATGGTCAAAATGACCCCCGATACGGATTTTCAAATAAATATGAAAATATATATACGTAAGCCCCATATCAAAAAACCTCCTACACGACCCAAAAATCTCAAAAGAGGTTTTTTTTTTTAAATATACTTTTACCAATAAAGAATTGTTAAAAAAACTGAAAAAAATCACATATATTTTTGAGCCAAATATCAAATAGGATGATTCTTTTCATCGTCATTGAATTTCATATAGGGTAATTTTTTCATTGTCGAAACATCCGCGTGAGTGGTTGTCCGTAAAAGTGCTGTGCAATTTTCGTCCATATTATAGCGATTCTGCAAGTGTTAATTATACAGTGTATCCTACTCACGTGTAGCATTACATGTGTACCATACTGGAAACTATAGACAAGTACTTAGGTTTACTGTTTGCTTTAAATTCGCAAATTTAGAATCGTTGCTCTTATATTAATATCGCATAAGGACTATTTTCGTGGAGTTAATCGCTCTCTCGGCACGTGCGATTTCTTTTGCCGTTCATCTTTTCTTTTAAATATTATTGATATTTATTTATCCTTTGTATTACTGTGTTTATTTCCGTGGGCCACCTGTCTTTGTCTTAAGTGAATCACCCTGATTGCCCCCTGGGTGTAGTGTCCCTGTTTTATCCCGAGTTTCATTGTTCTTTATTTATCAGTAATTTATAATGGTGCAGAAAACTTGTAAATTATGCATGAAAAATATTAGCCCCAGGCTGTCAATGATAAAATGTGCAGAGTGTATGGATTGGTTTCATGTGTCCTGCACTGACCTGGACAATTTTAGATTCAGTTATTATTCAGATGAATATAAAAAAGAAAATGGTGATTTATGGATGTGCCTCAAGTGCTTGCCCCCCGCCGACACCTCCACAAACCCGGCAATGAACTCCCTAGAATTATCATTATCGGTAATTTTAAAACAGCAGCTGTCTGATTTTCGTACCGAATTTTGATTTCAATTTACAAACGCAATTGAAAAATTAGCCAATAAAATTGAAAGTGACATCTCAAATGATCCGCTAACAATTACATTTAATGTTGTTGAGATCGAGGATCAACGTAGGCGGGCATCTAATGTAATGTTTTTTAATGTTCCGGAATCTGTTAAGCATGAGTCGTGCGACAGAATTGCGGACGATAATGCCCTCGTAAAAACAATTATTGGAAAATTTGATAATTCAATTAAGCCTGTGAAAGTAATTTGGATTGGCAACAAGAATCTGAAAAATCGGCCTTTAAAAGTAGTTTTAGATAGCAGGGAAACTGCAACAAATGTATTAAAACACAGCAGGGAAATTAGTTCAGATGGAATCGTAATTAAGGGTGACTTGACCAGAAATCAACAACAGCATTTAAAATCTCTGAGAGGTGAGCTGTCCTCCCGAAGCGAAGCTGGCGCTAAGGACCTCGCGATTAAATACTTTAACGGTATACCAAAAATTGTGTCAGCAAAAAACTAAATTTATCACCAAACAATACTCCCATCTCGTTTTACTATCAGAATGTTTGGGGACTCAATACAAAGATCACCAAATTTTATAATAACGTTATCGGCAGTAATTATGATGTTATTTTAATCACTGAAACTTGGTTGGGCGATGGAGTTTTGGACAGCGAGCTTTTCAATGATTCATATTCCGTGTTCAGATCTGACAGGCTATATGGTAGGGGTGGAGGTGCTCTGGTAGCAGTTAATACTAAATTCTGCTGTCGGAATATTCCGATTAATTTGTCTTTCACCGAGTATAATATTGACGTAGTTGCTGTTGACCTCGTTCTATCACATATAAAATACATTGTTATTTGCATATATATTCCACCTAATGCGCCTGCTGAGTTGTACACAATGTTATTTAACTACATTGAGCAAAACTTCTACACTGAACATTTATTATTATGCGGTGATTTTAATCTTCCGGGGTTTGTGGATGTTGCACTTTCAGGTAACTCATCCAAGCCATTAGACCCGCTATTAGATTTTATTTCGATAAGTGATCTTCAACAATGCAATGGTATTCTCAACAAGAATAATAGATTACTCGATTTAGTTCTGGATCCGTGCGGTTCTCATTGCAATGTTACCAACTCAGAAGAAGTGCTAACTGGTGTGGACGGACATCACCCAGCCTTAATAATTGAGCTTACGTTGTCACACGATGTTCAGTTTTCTACAACAGCTGATGGTGAAGCTTCATTTAACTTTAAGAAGGGTGATATTCCAGGTTTATATGAAAACATGCTGCAGATTGAATGGTCTGATGTCTGTGCCGCGAAGAATGTTGATGAAGCTTGTGATTTGTTTTATGGAATTCTTTACAATTTATTTGATAAGCACATACCAAGGATGAAAACTAAATTGAAAAGAAGCCACTACCTTGTATGGTTTAACAACGAAGTCATTTCTTTATTAAAACGTAAGAATAGGTTGCATAGAAAAACCAAGAAAAGTTCCGATCCTTGTATCCTGAACAAGTATAAACATGCGCGTAAACTCTTTAATGATAAGTCATCTCGTGCTTTTGCCGACTATATTGAAAACACTGAAAGGAATTTATCATCTGACCCAAGGGAGTTTTGGTCGTATATACATACTAAGAAGAAAACATCTAGAATTCCTGGTATCATGAAGTACAACGGAAAACACTCGATAATCCTAAGGATATTCTACAGGGCTTTGCAGATTCTTTTAGCAGTTCTTATGGTGATGGTGCTAGTGATATTAACGATTGTGATACGCGTAGTGTCAGTGAAGTTATGGGTAATTTCAGTATTGACGCTGAGATCGTATTGACTTATCTAAGGAAGTGTAAAGCAAGTTCAGCATGGGTCCTGATCAAGTTCCCGGTTTTTTTTATTCGTGATTGTGCGGCACAGCTTGTCACGCCACTAGTTCATATTTTTAATTTAATTCTAATCACTGGGATCTTTCCAATCCACTAGAAAACGGCCCGTATTTGTCCAATCTTTAAGTCTGGCGATAAGTCAAATATGAGAAACTATAGGCCTGTTGCCATAATCTCGAATTTTTCTAAAAATTTTGAGTGTATTATTTGTGACTATATTCATGCGCAATGTGATCAATATATTTCACCAAATCAACACGGCTTCTTCAGAAAAAGAAATACTCAGACGAACCTTTTGTGTTTTACTCAGTTTGTCTCCAGCGTACTGGATCGTGGCGGCCAGGTTGATGTAATTTACACCGACATATCGAAGGCGTTTGATTGTATGCCCCATTCTATACTGTTATCCTACTTGCAGAAGTATAACTTAGTGTCTAACATTGTATCACTAATACATTCATATCTCAGTGACAGGCAATTTTTTGTTGGTTACAAGGGTTATCAGTCTAGAGTATTTACTGTTAATCGCGGTGTACCTCAGGGGTCCAATTTGGGCCCTCTTTTGTTTTTATTGTACATTAATGAGTTAACGACTGTTCTAGATTGTAAATTTTTGCTGTATGCTGATGATGTTAAATTATACAGTACAGTTGATAGCTCTGCTGATTGTGTTTCATTGCAAAATAACTTAGACAAAATGGCTGATTGGTGTACTAGGAATGGTCTGAAAATAAATGCCTCCAAATGCCGTGTCTTGTCATTCACCAGAGCACATAATAAAGAATGCTATAATTACAGACTCAATGATACGGTTGTGGTTAGAGATACTCAATTTTCTGACCTAGGAGTCCTCTTCGATCAAAAAATGACCTTTAACGCTCATATACGTAAAACTGTAAACGACTCTTTTAAGGTGTTGGGTTTTATAATACGGAACTGTCGCGATTTTAAACAGATCGGAACTGCAAAGTTACTTTACGAGGCATTTATTGTCAGCAAATTTAATTATTGCGCAAGTGTTTGGGCACCCGGTTACAACGTTTATATCAATATGCTCGAGAGAGTACAAAGGTGGTTCCTGAGGTATTTATATTTCTGCAAATATAAGACTTATCCTGATCATGCTGTTTCTTACAGTTCGCTCATGCTGGAATTTGATATGCTCTCTATATATGACAGGCATAGATATAGGCTTATATACGACTTGTATAAGATGATTCATTACCACATTGACAACAGTGCCTTCCTTCACCTTGTCAATATTCGGGTGCCGCAGAAATCGTGTCGCAGTAGCTTAACTTTTTGGTATCCAACACCACGGAGTACACATCACTCTTTCTCACCTCTCGCCTTGATGGTTAGAAAATATCATGAGGTACAGTACGCCCTGGATATTTTCTGTCCAAGTAAGAATGAGTTCCGCAGAATTCTTAAATCATGCCTAGTTTAGGATCGCAAGAATTGTAATTGTAATGTTAATATTAATTTATTACTTGTACTTGTACTTTTGTCTGTAACCTCGTTTATGAACGATCATTCACTGTTTTATTTTGTAGTTTTCCTTGTAATTAGGCTTAGGCCTGTAAGGAAATGAAATAAATAAATAAATAAAAGAAAATTTTAAACTTAATTTTTTTTGCCCACGTGATTTTTTAATTAATTGGCTACGCTCGATCACGCTATATAAAGTAGTATTTACAAGTGTGTGCTAGTCAATCACAGAGTAACGCTCGATCACGCCATGTGACCTAGTGCGCGCGAGCCAATCGCAGCGTAAGAAAACCAATCGGATCGCGCGCCGCTTGAATCAGCCGGCGTCACTCGTGTCTGTCATTTGAATTTTTTACTAATTTGATTGTTGGTGTTTTTAAAATTGTTTTATTGTGAAAATACTAGTTGAGTGCAGTGGTAAGGTGTTTATGAAAAAAGGATGAGCGCTGAAGGTTTTTGTCTGCGTGAAATTATGAGAAACGAATAGATTTTGAAAGGTTAGTTGGTTATATTTTTTGTTAATTAAACGGAAGAAGAAATTTTCGAACTTTTTTTGCAGTGTCTCGCTGTTTGAAATGGTATCCTTTTAATTCAGGTACATTTCTGCAGGGAAGAATCTAAAAACCCACGCGAGGCTCCCACGTTTCAACACCCGAGCGGCAGATTTTGGGGGCGGCAGGCCTTGAGAAATGCCCGAACCTTCGATACTAGGGGGCGCCAATCCTCATTGGTTCTTGCAAACAATTTATTTAATATAGGCACCCGTGAAAATATCAAACCATGTAATACATTTTCTTTTTGATATTGCTAATTATGTCCCATTCAAACACGATAAAATATTGTTTGCCAGATTAAATTTCTACTTGTAGTTAAAACTAAAACAGAGGTTGGGTCCTATCCTAACCTCCAGCCAGCAAAATCGTCCCCCTACAGTTCTACGAGAGAAAAACCAACAATTGATTTTTTACTTTCTCCGTTACGAAGTACGATAAAGTATTGTGATCGTGATTTTTTTTTCAAAAATTTTTTTTACGGAAATTTCCGTTTTGGGGTCCCTAGATGCTATTTCGACAATTTCTGGAATTTTTTTTTGTGTCTGTGTGTGTGTCTGTGTGTGCTGTGTGTGTGTGTCTGTCTATGCGCGCTGTATCTTAAAAACTAATAGAGCAATTGATATGAAACTTTGAACATCCGTCTTATTTGATAATCTGAAGAACTGAAAAGCTTTTGGTAAAATTTCGTACATCAGAAGTGGGCGTTTACCTTAACTGTTTTTTGTTTTTTGCCAATATTTTCTTAAATATGAAAAATATCACAAAAACATTAAAACAAACTTTGAAGACAACAAAGAAATGAACATCTTTTGCTTAAAAACATTTTTCATAAAATCATTTTTATTCTAAAAAAATGTATTTTTCTTTTTTTAATTTTTAGTTTATAATTATAAAACGATAATAGTTACAGCAAATTTATGTTAATAATAATTGTAGAGAATGCTAAAATGAACAACTTATAAAGAATAAGTTTTTTCCGAAATCTCTTTAGTTTTTGAGTAAACTGAGTTTATGAATTTGAAGTATAATTTTCATAATTTTGATTTTTTAAACGTCAGAATCATCCAATACTGCAACACGTTCAATGTACATTTAAAATATGATTTAAATTGAAAAAATATCGTGAAAATATAAATCAAAATTTCAGCACTTTTTTCACGACTTTTTTTCAGGAGTGATTTTTCAGATCTTTTTTGTAAGACAAATTTTCAGGAATATTTTCATTTCTTCTTTTAGGTCTTTTTTAAGAACTTGTTTCTAGGACTTCTTTTGCAGGACTTTTCTTCAAGACTATATTTTCAGGACTCTTCTTTAACGATGTTTTTTCAGGACTTTTCTTTTCAGAATTTTTTGCGAGGACTCTTTTTCAAGACTTTATTCTAAAAACTTTTTGTTCAGGACCTTTTTGAGACTTTTTTTAGGATTATTTTTCAAGCGTTTTTTAATGACTTTTCCAGGACTCCTTTTGGGATTTTTCTTGCAGGATAATTTTTTCAAAACTTTTGAGAGTTTTTCAGAACTTTTTTCAAGACTTTATTTCCAGGGCTCTTTCTTAACGACGTTTTTTCAGAACTTTGCTTTTGCAGAATTTTTTTCCAGGGCTCTTTTTACAAGACTTTATTTTAAAAAGTTTTTGTTTGGGGCCTTTCTTGGGATTTTTTTTCAGGATTTTTAATATGGATTTTTTTTTTGATCTATTTTAATGCATTTTTCAGGACTTTTCTTAGCCGTTTTGCTAAGACTCTTTTTGGGATTTTTTTTTGCTGCACAATGTTTTCAAAACTTTTGTTACAGCTTTTTTCAGAACTTTTTTTAAGACTTTATTATCAGAACTCTTTTTTGAGGCCTTTTTTTCAGGACTTTTGTTGCAGAACCTTTCTTTTTCGAATTTTTTTCGGGGCCTTTTTTTTCAAGACTATCTAAAAACTATTATGTTCAGGACCTTTTTAGGCATTTTTTATCAGGGTTATTGTTTCATGACTTTTTAACGCCTTTTTTAACGACTATTTTCTGGGTCTTTTTAAGACCTATTTGCAGGACATTTTTCAGAAATCTCTTTCAGGACTCTTTCTTATAACTTTTTTTAGGACTTTTTTTCGGGACTATTTCACAGGCTTTATACAGGACTTTTTAAGGTCTTTATTCAAACTTTTGTTGTAGGCTTTTTCAGTACTTTTTTTCTGGCCTTTTTATCAGGACTTTTCCTAGGACCCTATGTTCAAGAATTTTTCATCAAGATTATTTTTTCAAGACGTTTTCCACGATTAATTCTTCAAGATTTTTTGAATACCTTTTATCAAGGCTTTTTTCATGACTTCTGCTAGCACTATTTTCTCGACTTTTTTCGGGTCTTTCTAGGATCTTTGTAAGGACTCTTTGCAGGCTTTTTTATGAATTTTTTTTCTAGACTGTTCTTCAAGCTTTCTTTCATTACTTTTTAAGGCCTTTTTTCGAACTTTTTTTTTTCAGTACTTTTTTATAGGCTTTTTTATCAGGTCTTTTTCCAGGACCTCTTTTTTGTGACGACTCTGTTTTCTGGACTTTTTCAATCACCTGTTTTTCAAGACATTTCTTTGCAAGAGCACTTTTTTCCAGACTCTTTTTCTGGACTTTTTATAACGACTTTTTTATCAGGTTTTTTCAGGACTGTTTTATTCAAGACGTTTTTCGGGTATTCTCTTTAGAACTTTACAACCAGGACTCTTCCAGGGCTTTTTCAGGACTTTTTTCAGGATTTATCAAGACTTATTTTTAGGACTTTTTTCAAGAATTTATTAGTTTTTTTTTAGGTTTCGAATATACTTATTTAAGAGTATTTGAATTGGAAGTATAATTTGTTATTCATAACTTTGACGTTTTAAACGTCAGTATCATCTGATCTATGAAAATAAACCATGGTAGTATAAATATAAATAACTATTATGCAATCAAAATCGGAGAAAGTAACATGATGGCCACATCACCATTTTTTCGTTTACGCTTATGAAGCCTTTATTTTTGGTTCACCGGTTGGAGAGTGGGATATTATCCAATCACCACCGTTTTGTTTTATATTTACGTACTGGGTGCACCCTAAACAAAAACGTTTACGCTTTACGCTTTACAAGAAAAAATAAATCTACAATTGATAATTTCTTTTAATGGCTGTTTATACTTCTGAAACTGGTGGAATAGGACCCACCCACCACCCTTCGGTTTCATTTTAACTTAAACAGTAAAGACTGGTTATGGTAACTTTTTAAATTGAATTCTTAATACACAACGAAATTTTCTTTGATAGATTTGTTTTAACTTAAAGTTAAAATTAAGATGGGGGGGGGGACATGGGTAGGCCGCAACTTATCCTCCAATCAGTAAAACCGTTTCCACCACTGTTTTTAAAAGGAGCTTTACAAAAGAAAAAAAAACAAACAATTGATTCTTTCGTTTATTCATTGTTTATAAGTATGAAGCCCTTGTTCTGGTTCAACCGATTGGAAGGTGGGATAGGGCCCGCCTACCACCCTTTGTTCAACCGATTGGAAGGTGGGATAGGGCAAACCCACCACTCTTCCGTTTCATTTTAACTTAAACAGTAAACATTGGTTTTGGTAACTTTTTAAATCGAATTCTTAAAGCAAATTAGCAAATAAATTTCCTTTGCTAGATTAGCTTTCATCTTAAAGTTTAAAATAAAACGGAGGGTGGTGGGTGTGCCCTGTCATACCCTCCAACCAGCAAAACCGTTCCCCCGACTGTTTTATCAGAGCTCTACAACAGGAAAAAACAAATAATTGATTATTTCTTTCATCAATTGTTGACGCGTATGAAACCCAAGTTTTTTGTTTAACTGGTTGGAAAGTGAGATGGGTACCACCCATTACCCTTCGGTTTAAATTTAACTTGAGCAGTAAACACTGATTTTGGTTTTTAAATTGAACTCTAAAATAAATTAACAAATAAATTTCCTTTGCTAGATTAGCTTTCAACTTGAAGATAAATGTTACCCTTCAAACAACAGAGCACATGCGAGGGTTTGACCACGAATAAATAATTGAAATGTTGACTTTTTCCTTCATAAATTAATTCTTTCAAAAATTCTGGGTTTTACTGGCTGGATTGTAGGATAGAGCCCACCCATATTCCTTAGTATGCAATTAAACATAACCTACAAACCTAGGGTTTAATTTAATTTAATTTCAACCATTTCTTCAGTGATGTTGGAAATTTTCCAAATGTCAATAAATAGGAGTTTGTAGGTTAGGTTTAAAAAAATACGAAGGACGGTAAGGGTAGGATAGGGCCCAAACATCACCCTTATTATCCACTTAAAAATAACCCAAAAAACCCCTGTTTATTCAAAATTGGTAAATTTTCAACATCACTGATGAAATGATACTACAAGAAATTATATTAAATAAAACATGGGCTTGTAGGTTATACTTAATTGGATACTAAGGGTAGGTGGGCACTATCCTACTCTCCAAAAACCAGAACATATGTAAGGGTTTCACCGGTAGAAAACCATGAATTTATTATCAAATGTTGACTCTCTGTATTTTTTTCCTTAATTCATTAATTAATTTATAGAAACTTTGGGTTATATTTGACTGGTTGGATTGTCGGATAGGACCCACCCACCACCCTTATTTAACATAACGCACAAACCCATGTTTTATTTAATATAATTTCTATGTCATTTAATCAGTGATGTTGGATATTTAACAATCATAAATAAACAGGGGTTTGTGGGTTACGTTTAAAGGGTAAGGCCACTCCAGAATTTTCAAGATATCGTTTTATTTTTATTTTGTTATTATATTGGCTCAAAGCCTTAAGAACAAGAAAAGAAAAATATTTCATAGCCTGAAGAAATCTCAAAGCAGTTGTTTTCGAAGGTTTTGCCAAGGCACCCCTCTGCGGGCTCCAAACGGTTAAAGCCACTACAGAGTTTTTCAAGAAATCTATGTTTTTTGTGTGTTTGTTAATATGTTGTCTTAAAGCCTTAGGAATAAGCGAAACATGTTAGATAGCCAGAAGAAATCTCAAAGAGGTCGGTTTCGAATGTTTTCCCTAGCCACCCAGCTGCGCGCTCAAAGTTCTTTTAAACGATAACTCCTACACATCCTTATCGATTCTATTATCTTGTGGATTGCATACGGATTTTGCAATAAGTTATAAACTTTCTTTTTTATGAACAATTTTTAGTAAAATTCAACTTTCTTTAAAAATATGCACTATTTTTCAAGAAAACGGTATTTTCAAATTTCCGTATGCTATCCACTAGCTTTTGGCATATATTACTTAAACAATTTTGGTTTTCGTTCAAATTTGAAATCTGCGGGAGTAATCGTTTCGCCCTTTTAAGGCCTCGCATAAAAGGTTCCTTGCAATCTTGGGTTCTGAAGCCGCCATTTTATAATAAAAACAAATGGTGATTTTTTTTCTTTTACTTAAATGTGTGTTTAATAAATTACCTTAACTAAATTTTTCAATGCTTTTATTATTACTCTTGAAAAAAATCCCGAAATTCGCCTTTTTTTCTGCGACCTGGAGCGGCCTTACGCCTTAAGATACTTAGGGTGGTGGTTGCGCCCCGTCCTACCCTCCAAATAGCAGAATATACCCGAGGGTTTTAAAGGTGGAAAAAAAAATAATGAATTTATGAAAACTTTGGTTATGTTTTTACTGGTTGGATTGTAAGATGATTCGATGCAACTATTATCGTTTCATAATTGTAAACCAAATATGAAAAGAAAATTAATAAATGTTTCAATATTTGTAGTTTCCTAAAAAAAAAATAGTAAAGGCAAACACCCAGTTCTGGTGTACGAAATTTTACCAAAAGCTTTTCAGTTCTTCGAAATATCATATAATACTTGTGTTCAAAGTTTGACGTCAGTTGCTGTAATAATTTTGAGTTGAAACAGAAATTAATCGCAGTCGCCTACAGTGGCGGCTCGTGGAACATGTTGATTGTAGAGCCACAATATATCCGCCTTCCCCCTTTTTTGAACAAAAAAAGGACGATTTATCTTCCTAGACCAAAATAAAAAGAAAATGGAATTTAAGAAGTTGCTTATATTCTTAAAACATAATTATTTTTGAATTGTATAGAATTATTTTAAAATTTTTAAACCATTTTTGATATATTTTAGAAAATGCTCAATTTTGAACGCAATTAAGAAATGCATTTTTAACAACAAACAGTTATAACCCATTAAAAAATTATTGGAATTTAAGAAGTTGATTATATTCTTAAAATATGATAATTAAGGAGTTGTATAGAATTATTTCAGAATTTTTAAATAATTTCTAATACTTCTTATTTATTTTAGAAAATGCTCAAATTTGAACGCAATTAAAAAATGTATGTTTAACAACGAATAGTTATAAACCAGACATCGGAAAATATGCACTATAAAATGTGCACTATCATATGCACTTTAAACAGTGAATATATGCGCTATTAAATAAACATATGCACGATCCAAAGTTTACTTTTTTAAGGGAATCGCTGTGGAAAAAAATGAATGGTAAAATAGCATTAAAAAAGTCACGAGTCAATATACAGTTTATAATAATTTATTTTTCACACATAATATATTTAGAAACAGACAGATTGAAATAGATGCAACTATAAACATGAATAATTTTTGTAGCAATAGGCTATTATATATTTTTCTAAATTTTCTGGAGTGAATCTATGACGCTTATCAGACAAGATTAATTTGTATGCTGAAAATGTGCGTTCAACATCAACAGATGTGACGGGACAATATTTATATAATGGTAAAATGTGTAAGGAGATGTCCGGATTTTCGACAATAGTTCCATTGATATGATTATTAATTTTACATAATGTATCGAAATCTGGGTTCTTTTTAACTACATTTTAAAATTTTTCAATTATTTTCACAGAAACGCTTTTTGGAATATGAGCTAATTTATTTTGTATTTCAGAAATTTTTCTAATACTATCGTATAGTGACAAGCCGCGTGTTTCGAAATATTTTATAGCTTCAGGCAAAAATGAGAA
This sequence comes from Ocypus olens, assembly GCA_910593695.2. Taxonomy (NCBI): domain Eukaryota; kingdom Metazoa; phylum Arthropoda; class Insecta; order Coleoptera; family Staphylinidae; genus Ocypus; species Ocypus olens. The sequence goes on from OU343056.1 coordinate 17,730,042, forward strand.
GTGGGTATTTATTAAGGCCAATTCTTTTCTAAGAGAACTCAAATCACAAAGTTCTTTGGCACTTACAATAGCAAAAGAATCATCCTCTAAACTTAGCACCACACTCGCAATTGATTCGAAATGATTAGCATAAAAAACAGCTGCATCAATCCAAGTTCCCCAACATGTTATTATGGGCTGTGGTGGTAACGCTAAATTCGTGTACAATCTTTTATATAAGCTAACCCTAGAAGGTGCTTTTATAAATACTTTTTTAATAGTTGATATTAAATTATTGACCTCATTGTAATTACTTCGGATTTGTTCCGCGACTCGATGAAGACCATGTGCAATACAAGTTACATGTATCATGTTAGGAAAAAACACCTTTAAACATTTACCAGCTTTAACCATGTATGGGGCCGCATCAATAAACATTAACACTTTGTTTGCAATGTCCTTATTAAATTCGGAAAGCGCGGTATTGATGAAACGAGACATAGATGCATGATCCACGGTGTCCAGATTTTTACACGCAATTAAGTGGGGCTTCGACGATTCTTCATTTTTCAAGGATCCAATTAGTAGATTGGCGACGTATCTTCCACATGCATCTGTTGTTTCATCCGCAGAAATCCATACGTAATTCTGGCCAATAGCTGCACGGATTTCTTCCATTATCGTCTCGTAATAGGGGTTTAAGCAGGATTTTCGCACCGTTGACTCACTTGGTAGAACTTCTCCTTCTTTGCAACATTTTCTTTGCAGAAAATTTACGAAATGGGGATTGTCCAATTTATGGAATGGGATATTGTTGGAGATTAACCATTCACACAACTCCATTGGTAAACTGATGGTAGGTTTTGAAGCTAAAGCATGTGGAATTAATGTCTGCTTGGGCTTTAAATTGTTCATATTTTTCGATCGAATGTGTCCAGTTGTTTTCACGTGTTGCACAATTTGGAATCTCTTTTCACAGTTAATGTTTTTTTCGCACTTTACACAATAAACCACTTGTCCATCCGTGGTAAATTCTCCGGGAAAATCAGATATCCACGATTTAATTAAAATCCCGCGCGTCTGTTTTATAGGAGGCATTTTGTAAAACCTATATACGTGATTCACTAATATAAGAAATATTGAGACCGGCGACCGACGGTGGTGATGTGATAGAAGTATCGAAATATTTTCCTTTTAAAATAGTTACCCCTCTCTGCAGCCAATGGAATGACACATTTATTCTGCAAAGATTATTCATCTCAGATTTTACTCCTTAAAATTTGAAGAATTCATTATGTGCAGCCTCTATAAAACTTTCAACGCACAATAGACTGTAATAAACCCTCCACTTAGGTAAAATTCCAAATTTGATAAGAAGGTCATTATGTGCAGCTTTCATAAAACTTTCAACGCACAATAGACTGTAATAAACCCTCCAATTTGGTAAAATTCCACGTAAATATGCACAATAAACGTAAATCGCCAATTATATGCACTATCCGTAAAAATGGGCAAAATATGCAAATGCATATGCAAATATGCATAATGCATGTTTTCCGATGTCTGGTTATAACCAGTGGCGTCTCGTGGATGTTGATGGTAGAGCCACTTATATAATATACCCCATCCCCTTCCTTTTTTTGAAGAAAGAAAGTACGATTTATCTTCCTAGACCAAAGTAACTGACGAAAAAGTGTTTTAAGAATTAATTAAAAATGGTTGCTGAGCTTGAAACTACAGGTAGTGCCATGGCTCCTTGGCTCTATATAACGAGCCGCCCCTGGTCGCCTATGAATTGAAATGCACCTACCTCTGATTAACGATTTATGGTAAATATTTTTGACGTTAACTGTCTGAATGACAACTACGAATGTTACATTAGAGATATGCGCATTTCAATTCAAGGGCAACTGCGATTAATTTCTTTTTGAAACGCACCGTATGTATTTGTGTATAATAACCTTAAATAAAGAATAATATATTGACAATGAGCATGGAATGACACTCATTTCTCGCGAGTATGAAGTTGGCAGCATGAGCCGATACGATCTTACGAGCGAGAAATCATCCCATGCAAGTTGTAAACTATACTTTACCTACGACAACTTTTCTGCCGCTTCATTATGATAGTTAACGGATAATTAAAAACTGTCAGCGCACAATTCGTACGCGATACATTTTATCAGAGGCACTTGCGTAACGTTACCGCGGAAACCAGTGTCAGACAAAAACTCGTATCGTCATTATTATTTGGACCCTGTTATGTAATTGTGGATTAAGCGACCAAATTTGAAAAATTGAGTTACTAGTGCCATTTTTTTGAGAAGATCAATATCTTCTAATCTGAATACATTTTTTACTAAAAATTACCTGTTTTACCTGATTATTAGCCTCCGAATTAAGCGACAACTGTAAATTTGTTAAGGAAAGTTACATTTTTCGTTTTGTAATATGAAATTAATCATCTAGTCCATATTACAAAACTTACATTTGGAATTCAAGTTTTTGTAAAATTAGATTAAGCGCCGATTATGGTATTTAATTCATTCCACCATGTGCAATTTCAACAGCTTTGTTTTGAAAGAGCAAACTAAGCGACACGGAGTCGCTTAGTTTATTATTTCAAAACAAAACGAATGGCGCATGGCGTTGCGTACTATTTCGGTTTAAGTGCGTCGGCGTCGCTTGCTTCTTTATTTCGGATAATATAGTTCTGTTATCCCAGTGCGTTGCCGTGATAACGTCTTAACCGTTAATAATAAGTGAATATTTATTGTTAACAAATACAACAATCATATGGATAAGTTTAATAAAAATTCTCGAGGCTACCATCTTATTGTGCCTTTCCTGAAAGAAAATGTTGATCCAAATAATGACAGCGAGAATGTGGAGATAAGTTTATTTTTTTGTTCTTCCTGCTGCCAATTTTATCATGTCGGAGAATATATTAGCATTTTAGGATTTTTTATAATTTCTTGCTATTGCTCATAATGGCAATGTAGTAATGGTTATTATGAAGTGTATGGTTTATACAGGGACGACACAGTCTAGTGAAATGAATGTGTTTTTCTTTTTAATTTCTCGTTTATTTTCTTCCCAGGTTATTTTAGCAAAAAATTATAAGATAGGTTTTTTATAGATATTAGAAATCTATCTGTAAGGGACCTATTTTATATATTGTTTTATTATCTAAATTTGAAATTTAAATGGTTTTTAGATCATTTCTTTAATACAAATACGCCCTGCTTTGGAAAAAAGACACACATCTGATGATAATGGAGAATATAAAAAATACATTTCTCCACGACCATTATAAAATTTAAGCATTCTGAAATCAATTTTGATCATAGAACATACACATTCTCACTCTTGTTATGGAACAAAACACTATGCGCTTATGCGTTTTGCATGTAATTCATTCCATAACAAGGGATAGAATGAATATTCCCACATCGTTCCGAATAAAACAATTAGCCTTGGATATCACAATTGTCAAAATACTATCAACATAACCACAAACGTGATAATAAAACGTAAGTTCTTTGTGTTCATTATTTGATTAGTCTATTTTATCTGGTCGAGGAGAAAGTATAGTCTGATACTCGGTAAGAATGGAAATTCAGATGCTCGTGGTTCCTCGCGCTCGCCTCACGGCTCGCGCTCGAAATATTCCACTCGCATCGAATTTCCATTCTAACCTTGTTACAGAATATACTATTCAATCCATGACAAGTGTAAGCTCATAACCTTATCTATTTTCCAAGGCACTGCTTGTTTATTATGGATCTCTACAAGAAATTTATCTTACGATTTTTTGTTGAAATAAGCTGAGAAGAAACTAATTGACGATTTCAAAAAATACATCAAAATCTCTATGGTGCGTTATCCTATGCGCCAGCCTGTATGACTACTACTAATAATTACAAATGTCACTTTTTGTAACTTATAAAATGTAATAGCGTCACATTTTCTAACCAGATGTAAAAACAACTTAATTATAAATATATTTTACAATAATTGAAATGAAACTTATTGATATTTTGCAATTCAATTGGAAAAAAATAAATCAAACAAAGTTTTATCTTTTCTTTTAGAACCGGCTTTCAAATACCGACAGAATGGAATGTGCTGAAGTAGACACTGCCTACAAGGCAAGTCAGTTCTTAATGGAGACATCTTTCCAAAATGAAAGTTTATTGATGAATGGTATTCACCCTACCAAAGTTTTACCCTCAAAAGAATGTATCTTACCAAACGATTCCGTTTTGTTGGATATTTCCAATATTTCGTTTTCTGATTATAATGAACGATCGCAGAATAATCCTATATTAAATTTAAATTACAATGAAGAGGAAGAAAATAATGCAGGTGTGGATAAGCATATAACAACTGATAGTCTTACTCGTGATACATCTATCGGAGAATTAGAAGAGATTTCTGATGAAGTGGTACTAGAAACCAATGAGAGTAATGAACAGCTTAACACTGAAGCTGCTGAAGTCACTACACAGGAAGTCGGACAAAAAGGAAGGCAAAAAAAAGGACGTAAAAGACGATATGAAAATCAGTCTAGAGATTTACGAAAATTACGCTGCCAAACTAATCAAGAATATATTAGTCAGAAAGGAAAAGTAGTAAAACCACGAGAATTTAAAAACCATTCCTGCAAAGATTTATGTCACGAAAAGGTTAGTTTGGAAGAACGACGGAATGAGTTTGAGATATTTTGGAATTTGCATAATTATCAAGCCAAGTGCCTTTACTTAAGTTCCTCTATACGAGTTATAGATGTAAAGAGAAAAAGAAGCAAACACTCTACAAAAAGGTTACATACAACATTGTATCGACTTGCTGACAAAGAGGTGTGTTCAAAGATGTACATTGAGACTTTGGGGATATCGTCGGCGAGAGTTGATAGATATTTAAAAAAAGTTGCTTCAAAAGAGATTATAAAAGACAAACGAGGAAGTGGAAGTAATCCTACGAAAATATCTGTAGAAAGAAAACAAATGGTTGTGGAACATATAAATAAATTTCCCAAATATCAATCTCATTATTGCAGGAACAAAACCGACGCATTTTATTTAACAGCTGATACTACATTGGAAAAAATGTATAGTTTATATAAATCCGAAAATGAAGACAATGTTTCCTTTTCAACCTACAAACGAATATTTTATGACGAGTTCAACTTGCAAAGGAAGAAACCTAAGAAGGACACGAGCAATAAATGTGATAATTGGGATATAAAAATTAGAGATTCTAAGTCTGCGGATGAAAAGATTTCACTAGAAACTGAAAGGAATACTCATCATGATGGAGCTGAAGCAGCTCGAAAACTAATGTATTCTGACCTGGAAAGGGCAACAAAACAAGATCATTCGGAAGTATTAACTTTCGATTTAGAGAAAACTTTGCCATTGCCGAGAATACCAACTAATATTGTATTTTATAAACGTCATCTATGGTTATATAATTGTGGAGTTCATTCTGGTAAAAGTGGTCAAGGATTTTGTTATGTTTGGATTGAAGGTGCAGCAGAGAAAGGTGCACAAGAGGTAGGATCCGTTTTAAGAAAGCATTTGCAAGAAAATATAAGCTGTCAAGTAAAAGAACTAATTTTATGGTCAGACAGTTGCGGCGACCAAAACCGCAATATTAAAATAGTTATGTTGCTTTAGGCTGCCATGGAAGAAATTCCCCATTTAGAAAAAATTACGATGCGGTTTTTGGTATCAGGGCATAGTTTTATGCCCAATGATTTGGAATTTGGTGACATCGAGTCAGCCCTCAAGTTCCAGAAAAGGCTTTATACGCCAGACGATTATGTCGAAGTAATGAAAAATTGTCGCAAACGAAATAAGCTAAAGACTAATATTATGGGCAAAAATGCATTCGCTGGTGTCGACCATATACTAAAAAAAAATTGTTAATAGAAAGAGAGATGCAGATGGCAACGCAATTCACTGGATGCGAACCAGAGAAATAACGTTTGTCAAAGAAAAGCCATTTAAAATCGGTTTCAGCTTAAGCCATGAAGGGCATATTCAGGAAGTCGATATTAGCAAAAGACAATCAAGAAGAAGAGGAATCCGTTTAAATTTTTCGCTTTCGTCCAGCCTTATCCAACCTTTGTGGCCCAAAGGGAAACCTGTATCCATCCCAAAATTGAATGACTTAAAATCATTGTTACATCTACTTCCTTCAGATGCCCGGACATTTAATGAGGATATCATAGGCGACGAAGAGATCGTAGATGATATTGACGGTTTCAACGGATCGTTAGATTTTGACCCAGAAGATGAAAATTGAATAATATTGTAACATTCATGTTCACTTTATTAATAGTTCATAAATAATAAAATGTCTCGTCTGCTTCCCTTAATAAAAATGTTGTTTTATATAAGTTACCGAATTATATTAGTTACGTAAATAGAGATTAAACGCCAAATAGTGTCGCTTAATTCTCTCAAGTCTTTAAACAGATGTAAATACAAATAAAGTTATATCGAATTAAGCACAAATTTTGGAATAATGTCGTAATGTTTGCCGATTTTTAAATTTTAAAAATACAAATGCACAGCCTACATTTCATCCAACTTAATGCCAAAAAATCAAGAACGTAAGTATTCTACAGTTTCCAGGGCGACAAAACAAAAATGCAATACTTTAAACCCGTTTTTCTCCACTTAATGTAAATGTCGCTTAATCCACAATTACATAACATGGTCCATTTATGGTTCATATCATTTCTTGAGTTTATAAATTCTTAGTGTTTAAATGTATGTATGGTGAATAGTATAGAGACAAAAATCGAAAACAACGAATTTTAAGAAGTACTACAACTAACCCCATGTATGTAGAAACGGCCATGCAATAGATATTTATGCATTAAAGGAGATATGGAATGTTTTTTTCTGAGGTTGACAGGGTTACAAACCGAGGACCTCCGAAGTCAACCGAGGGTAAAGAACTTTAATATCTTCCGTGGTACATACAATATTTAATTTTTTAGTTAAATATTAGTAATTCGTAAAAATATTCAGTATATTGATCTGCGATATGTATTTGCATGGTTGCTATGAGTTTGTTTTAAATTAAACAGCCCGCATTTTATGAACTAACATTTATTTAATTTGATTTTATTTGACGTTAATGCTTTAATAACAAATGTACGCTTGTGAATAAAATAGTGAGCAAACCTGGGAACAAAGTTTAATTCCTGTCTCGCTATCAAGTTGGTCGTGAGCAGACGCATGATTGTCTATCTTCAACCATCACGTTGAGCGGAGAATTTGGAAATTGTACATACTATTTGTCGGGTAAACAGGAGCAGACCTCATAACTCCCTCGGGAGATATAACTCATATCTCCCGAGGGAGTTATGAGTACGTTTTCATGCCTTGTATCCATGACGACAATAGTAAATATACTACTAAAAAATAAACATCTTTAAATCTACTCCGTTATTTTGACACAAACATAGAATATTGAGTTTTACCTCTCACGCCATTGCTTGCGTAAGCAGTGCTAGAATGAACAGCATTCTCGCACAGATAATCTACACTGGAACGAAAGGCGTGAGCAATGCAATGTAATGAGAGTATTCCCTAGTAGTCGTAGATTAATACCTATCTCATCCAGTCCAAATAACATATCTAACAATAACCGGATGTACCCTAAAAAATACAAGCATTATTACCCATTTATGATATTACATAATCATTACCAAGCGAAAAAAAGATTAATTCCGGCTATCATTCACTATTACGTAATAAAACGATGATTATATTTGCTCATCGGAATTGGAAGTTTATCGAATTATCGATGTCGAGTTTGGTAGAGTTTTTTTCACCGGTGGAGGGCTTTTAAACGCACGAAACTTCATCCAGTGCAACTCTTCTCGTTCCCGATAAGGGTTCTCCAAATATTTACGCACGATAATAGCGTGTTTGTGCATTCCGCCAGATTCAAAATCAATTTCTTAATAAAACCACGCCGGGCGCACTCACTCTCATGTTTGCTCCATCGAATCAAGTTTGAAAAGTGCTGAATGACTTCCAGGGCACGTAATTATAACAAAAATCGTTGAACGGAATACCGAAAATAATAGAAAGTTTTCCCATTGGCGACTGAATAATGGAAAACTGGATTATTTCAATTTCATCAAACGTGAAAGAATAGAATCATTTTCAACTGTATAGGTAATTGGTTTCAAACTAAGTAAATTTCAGAAGGGAATTAAAATAGTAATATCATTCAATATTCCATTTTCGTGTTAATATTTAATTTTCATTACATGATACTTTATACAGAGTATTTTTATCAATGCATCATAGGGATTTACATGTTAAAATTTGTATACTGTTAATGGTTTCTCGTTTTCTAATTTTGACAGACACCTTGCTGTACAACTTTGAATGGTTCTTATAATTAAAATAAAGTCGGAAATATTAAAGAAATTACTGAAATTAATTATGTATTTTTACGGCCGTTAAATAACGGCACCGCTTCCTATGAAATCAAAGCTTTACTTCGCATGGTTGGATTGACCTCTCAAATCAGTGTTGCCAGAAGTAATTTTTAATTTTCCCTAAATGTATTATAAAACCCCCCCAGAATACTCCGCGCATAAAATACCCACCCCAAAAAATACCCCATCGATTGAAGTTCCCCAAAATACACACTAAAACCTTAATTTCTCAATTTTGGAGAAACCCCCTCCTCCTCCCCAATCTGACAACACTGGGATTAGAGAAGACGCGCTGATAAGATTTCAGATTTGGACAAAAAAAAGTTTTATAACTCCGTTTTTCCGAAAATATGTAGGTAGCACAAAACGGCCCTTTAAAAAATTAGAAAAATATTTAATCGTGCTGTGGTATCCTCCAAATAATTATATTAACAATTGCCCTCATTTACTTATTAACCAATGAAATCGAATAACGTTGATGACATGATCCAATAAAATTTTAATTACGATGCGCAACAGACCACGCTGCATGTTATGCATGGCAATTAACCCTGGATGGTATCTAATCAGATAATATCTCATGTTGGTATTGCCTAGCAACGCGTTGGTTCATTTTCTATAACGTATAAAACGTCAGTTATTGCCGGACTTTTAAGCACTTTGCTCCTGAATTCGATCTGTTTGTATTTTCGGGTGAAGTGTTAGTGCTTTCATTAGTAATAGTATTTATAGGCATTTCTCAAAATCTTGGTAAGCTCATTTTTCCTACAATTATTGTGGCGCAGATTAATACAAGTCTGACACTTGGTGTCACTAAATTTAACTTTTCAAATTATGAAGTGCGAACTTTCTGTTCGGCCAATTGTCTTCTTGAATCTAACTCGTGACTGATTTTTCCTAGGCAATTATTAGCGTCTGGATCACTCTTGCTTGTTGCTTCTAGAAAATCGGTACTACTGCTTCGCAGTCGTGCCGATTTTCGTCGCAACAAGCAATCGTGATCCTGCCGCTAATAATTGCCGGAAAAATCATAGGCACTCGTTATATTACTGTTGAAAGTATTATATTTAACAATTGCTAAAAAAACTAAACATTATTTTATTTATTTAAAAATTTTCGAAAAAAAAAAATAAAAAATCGAATACATTTGAAAATTAAGTAATTCCTTAAACACAAATCGCGCAGTCTGTATTTTCTACCTAAATAACAAAGTACATTAGATTTATCCTAAAACAACCACTAAAACAAAAAAATCAAATTAAATAAATAACCTAAAATTAATACAAAAACCAAGTACAGGCCAAAAATATCAAAAATTAAGTCTGCAAAATCTAAATCATAGGGCAAAAAAATCAAAAATTTGGACCAAAAAACTCGAAAATATCGACTCAAAATTCGCTCATTAAAATCAACAATTAAACAATATTAATAACTCACAAAGATATGACAGTACAAAACTACTTGGGTAACAGTACTAAAAACATTGGTAAAAAATGAAAACTCTTGGGAAAAATAAAAATGCAGTCAAAAAACAGAACATTTCAACTAAATCGAAAATTTTGGTTTAGGTACCAAAATTTAGACCAAAAAAATCAAAAACCATGGTCTAAAAAATAAAAATGCAGGCTAAACATTGACAATTCAAGCAAAAGGAAAATAATTTGCCATTTTCAGCCCCAAAACTCTTTACCTCAAAGTAAATTGCCGAAAAACAATATTTCAGGTTGAAAAACCCAGACCAAACATCTAAAATATAGGCAAACGATCAAATATCCTGATGTAAAAAATAAAAAATGTAAACTAAAAAATTCAAACTTTATCCCAAAATAAAATGCCTCGAAACAATAAAATAAAATAAAAACAATAACTCAAGTTAAGAAAATCTAAAATGAAGGACAAACAATCAAAAACTTAGTGCAAAAAAACTCGAAAATACCCTCAAAACAAAAAAAAATATGGTGATGTTGCCATCATGTTACTTTCTCCGACTTGATGGTATCATAGTCATTTATATTTACGCTTTTATGGTTTATTTTCTTTTTAAATCATATTTTAAATGTACATCGAGCGTTTTGTAGACTCGTATGAAACAAAAAGAAAAATAATTAAAATAAAAAAACTAAAAAAATAGAAAAATTAAAAATGCAGAAAATTTCAACAAACTATTAAAAACATTTGACCAAAATCAAAAACTCTATAAGTTAGAACCATCAAATAAATTAAAAATGCAAACCAAACATCTAAAATATAAGCAACAAATAAAAATAAAATTCCTGGTCTAAAAGATAAAAATTGAAAAATCAAGCAAAAGAAAAATAATTTGCCATTTTCAGTCCCAAAAATAACTCTAGCTCAAAATAAATTGCCAACCAGAAACGCGAAAATGTTTAACAAAAGATAAAGGACAAGAAATCTAAAACTCGAAAATACCGGCAAGAAAATCACGCATAAAACTGAATATTTCAAGGTTGAAATAAAGGGCAGAAAATCAAAAATTCGGGCCTAAAACTAAACAAATGCCGACCAAAAAATTGAAAATTTTAACAAACAAATCTAAAATTTAATCCAAAATGAAGAAAAATTATTTAGCTATACAGAAACTGCAGGTCAACAATCTAAAATATAGGTCAAAAAATCAAAATCCAAGCCTAACGAGAAAAAATGCAAACAAGAAGATTGAATATTTAATATAATAATTATTTATTTGCGGGCAATGAGTGTTGCCAGTAGCAATTTTTAATTTCCCAAATATTTAATAAAACGCCGCGGTCTCTCTCCAAAATAATAAATTTTAAAAATAAAACGTAAATACAGTGGATTTATTGGAAAATATACAAAATTAAAGCATTACAGTGGTAAAATTTACTAAAATTTATTATTCATCTTCATTTTTAATATTTTCATCTTCTTTTCGGCACCAATACATATTTTTTAAATGAAAGTGCAGTATCTCATTGGGGGTAACAAATTACGAAAACGACAATAATAGAATCTCTAGGACAACTTCCATAAATGATATCACAGGTTTTTCCTCATCGCGGAGGAAAATTACTAACTTCTTTATGGTAATGATGATTTCTAGCAAATGTAATAACATGTTCATTAATTTCCCCAAAAATACCCCTCGTATAAAATACCCACCCCCAAAAATACTCCACTGATTGAAGTTCCCCAAAATACACCCCAAGACAATAATTTACCCCCATTTTGGGGAAAAAAACCCCCAATCTGGCAACACTGCCTCAAATATTGACTGTAAAACAAAATAGCTACTTATGTAACAAGTCCACAATATAGCACTTTCTTGGACGAGACGTTTTATGGCCGAGCGAGCGAAGCGAGTCCATGAAGTGCTATTGTGGATGAGTTACATACATGGCTTTATGTTCGACTACTTTCAGCATTTTTGGAATACTTTTTGAATACGAACTGAAGCAATTTATTTATATATTTTTTAATCATAGTGTGCATTTGCTGCCACACTAATGTCATTCATTGTAAATTTAATAGAAAATGGATGATGAGGTTAAACCATCTAACTCGCACATAAAAAGTCCAAACCTTGCAAACTTCTTCAGGGGTAAATGTAATGAATAATAGTAAGTACTATCACTATAAACCACTATCATAATTGATATCTCTTTTTCATAAGTAATTTGTATTTATTAGGTGTTCTAACCAACATTAAAATCTGTCATTTTTGACACTGGCATAAGAGTCCAATTTACTTTATCTTATAGCCTAGTCCTTTGACCTAAAAACAAACCACCAAAGTTACTAATTTCGTACAGCCGAACATAAAATACGTTCTTATTTACGTGATGTGAAAGCGATTGTGTAATATTTTCGCGACACGGAATTCCTACATCATAGGAAAGGGCAGGTGGGGATCTTGTTAGAATTTTGATTTTACAATAATTTTGTGTGAAATAATAATAGACATTCGTGTTTGATTCCACAAACATCCAGGAGTTAAATAATTATTGGACACCCGTAACATATTTTTATAGATAGCTTCTTCTTACATATAATTTGTAACTTTACAATTTACTTTAAACCTTTCAGCTCCATTATTTAATCACATTTTAAAATCAGTTGTAACGTTTTGTCATCAATTCAATCAATTCACATTCATTTGATCACAATAATTAAACGTTAATCTTCGAAATCTAATCAATCATTTGCGTATTTAATTATTAAGCAATTACGCCCGCAGAATATTAAATTTGGATAATGGTAATTAGAGGTGAATGCTGCACAATTAAAATTAAACATTCAAACGGTGGCGAGTTTCAATTAAAATTGCATAATCTAGAAGCAATTATGGACAAGCATAATATGAAATCAAAATTAATGCAATTACCGATTCATTTGGGACATTATTGTTTGTGTGAGCGCCACAAATGGGCTCATTTTTTTTTGTTCGAGCGGAGACGAATTCATTCGAAATGTAAAACGCCGGGTTTTTGTGAATGGTAATATTTTCCATCGACATTTTCACGGCATTGTGTTTGTATACAATTTCGAGTTTCAGTATGCGTACTTACAATTTTACGCAAATACGCAAATCCCGGTTTTTATTGGTTTATACTAGCTTGCAAATTATTGCTAATTGATTATTTTATTGTTTCGTGTTTGTTCTTTCTGTTATTATAGATACAATTTAAAAGATTAGCTACAGGATTATCTGTTGGGTTTTTGGCTTTTGCAGATCGACATATATTGTTTATGTAATTTTATTAAATTTAGAAATAACAATAAACTCTAGACTGCTAAACTTGCTATTTATACTTAAAACGGAAGAACAATTGAGTACAAGAAGCCTTTCATACATGTAGTAATGCCAGTGAGAGCAGGGAATGACTCATCTTGTTTCAGAAGTGCTCTATAATTACATCCCTTTCCATATTATATTTGTTGGAAAGGAATTACAATATTGTACGTACTTCGACTGAATAAATCAATGGACTATTAAAAAACGGTCGCGATTTTATAGCGCAGCAGCGCAGGAGCCTTCTAGCATGTAGCGCTAATACTAATTGTAAGTAAAGGTAGAAACGCCAAAGTGGCGGAATCTATATGGACATTGCCAGCGGCGGCAAATATAACAATATTAATGTAAACATTAAATATTGTTCCCCCAATACCCACAGACCGGTTTCGACCTTTCAGGTATCATCAGTGTAGTTAGTTGCTGATGGGGAAACGGAGATTACTATTGGAATATAAGTATTCCAAACACCGTTAAAGGTAGAAACGACAATATTGTTATATTTTGAGTTTTGATGCCGTTATATCAAGCATGCGAGAATTGCAAAAAAAAAAAATGCAACATCTCCCAAATAAAACAATAGATCTATTGAAACCTCCAATAGTACCTGTTATTAGTTATAAAGATAATGCTGACATTTAAGATGACGATATTGATTATGATGAAGCTAACAATAATGATTATTTTGACTTTGATGATTTAAGGGATGAAATAAAATTAAAAAAAAATATATCACTGAATAAGTTTCTAGGAATAATTATGTGTATTTTTCGTAAGAATAATAAGGGACATTTAAAAAGATAATAAAAAAAATGAACCACCCTGAAGGAGTTGACGCAGAACTCTGAAATTTCTTATAAATACGCTGCTTCTAGTCGTTGTCTCTTATTAGTCCATTCAGGGCACTCCAGCAGGGTGTGTTCCGCGTCGTCATTGACCGCCGAGCACAGGAGGCACCGGGCAACGGTCCGCTTCGCGATCCGATATAAGTAGCTTGTGAAGCATCCATGCCCCATCAACAGCTGGGACAAAAAGTACGAGACTTCTCCGTGGTCCCGTCCATTCACTTATTTGGGGGATGAGTCCTCCCTTTGTGGCGTGGATCCATCTGTTCTGTCATTCCAATTTAAGCTTCTCGTGGGGTCTCCTTCTTGCCTCTCTCCTCGGCAGCCCTTCTCTCACTCCCCAGAAGACTTCGCATCTGGTCTTTACCGGGAGGTCGGGAGGGGATGCAGAGGCCAGGACTTCCACTGCATCCGTGGAGATTGTCCTGTATCCCCTTATTATTTGCAAAGCAGCCCGAAACCTAAGGGCGTTGCGTCTAGACTTGATGCAAGTTGCCCATGCTGGGGCCGCATAAAGGAGGATCGACCTCACCACCACTAGCAGAAGGCGTATTTTAGTTTCCTATGCCCCCCCTACGTTGGACAGTAGTCTGGCGACGGCACCGCCGGCTACAATCGCCGCTTTTGTGGCCGCTTCCACCTGGGAGGTGCAATTGGCGGTCTCGATTAGTACCCCCAGGTACTTCATTGACGGCGTGATTACCACTTTCTGGCCCAGGATATGAACTGTCTCTCCTTTAGTCCTGCCCGCCCTTATTCTCATCAGCCAGACTGCACAGGTCTTATTTGCAGCTACCTCCAGACCGGCGTCACTCATCCAGTCAGCGCCCTGTCTAGCTGCCAACTGGGCCATGTTCTTGACAGCGCTTATGTCGCGTCCTCTGGAGACGATCAGTATCTGGTCAGCGAACCCGATGATGTCCACCCCGTAGGGTAACGGGAGGCTGAGGATTCCGTCGTAAACTATGTTCCACAGTAGTGGGCCAAGGAATTACCCCTGTGGAACTTCCCCAGTTACTTCTATGCTTGCCTCGGTGCCGTCGTGGTCTTCTATGACCAGGCCCCATTCACTTAGTTAGCCACCTATGATGTTTTGGAGGTAACTAGGGATCCCGCTCTTCTTGAGGGAACGCGTTATTATTGGCCAGGGAAGGGTGTTAAACGCGTTTCTCGCGTCGAGAGAGATCGCGAGGTAGCGCCTCCTTCTACGTAGCGGTCCCCTATTTGCCTCATCGGCTATAGTTTTCTTACTAGCAGCAGAGCATCAGTCGTTGAACGCCCCCTTGTGAAACTAAACTGTCGCTGGGATAGGCCGCCGTTTGCCTCCAGCCACATCAACCTCTTTTTGATTAGGCGTTCTAGTATTTTCCTCTCGACATAGACTAGGCACAAGGGCCTGTAACCTCCCAAGCTAGTCTGGGGTTTTCGGCTCTTCGGTAGAAGTACCAGGCGTACAGAAGTAGCGCTTCTTAGGAATAGAGTGAGTTTTCTAGCTAGCTCGTTAGCCGCGTCCTCTGCGCTAGTTAAAGTTCTGGTCATGCCGGCCATTACTTTCAGGAAGCGGGGTGAGTCGGCACGTACTACATTCCATCTCGTTGCAGGCTTTGGAGGGAGAGGCAGCGCTCTCTCCGGCATGAGCTGATAGGTGATCCAAGGGGGTCGCTTCCGCTCTCGGTCTCGTTCACTTTCTAGTTATGGAGCCGCCCCTGTATGGCGAAGGAGACCAGTGTCACGATAATTGAGGCCGCGTTTGCCCTGACGAAGGTGCCGGTGTTGCCCGCATTCGCGACCTCAATATCCATAGTGGCGATCGAGTCGAGGAGCATGTGGACCCCTGTGGTCTACCTTGGTCTCCTCCATTGGTAAGCCTTGTAGTTGAAGTCTCCTCAAATTAGTGCTGGCGTCCGCGATGACAAGACGTTGGCAGTGAGGACTTCCAACCATTTATTTAGAGGAGCATAACATACGAAGAACCTCACGTCGGCAAGTTGGAACCAGACTATGCCTAGAGCAGGGGAACCTGACGCCCTGGCGAGGTGTTGCACCTTGGGGCCGAGACATATTGCCACGTCGTCCTTCTTGGCGTCCCTGAACCAGGACCCATCGATACTATTGTCAGTGGGTTCACTGATCAGGGTTATGTCGTAGTCCTCGTCCTGTAGTGCCATGGGGAGGATGTCATGGGCGGCGTGACACCAGTTTAGGTTGGTCTGGACTATGGTGATGGTGAGATGGTCGCTTGCTTGCCGGGTCTGCGCTAGGTGGGGAGGTGGGCATCATTGTACGGGAGGGAGATGGTCAGTGGGCTGGCCACCGCCTAGTTGCTTATCGTTGGCTTTCTTAGCTGCATCCAACACGGCCAGGAAGGCCTTACAGCCTCGGCTGGGTTCTTTGCCAAGCTCGGCACTCCCGTTCGGGGTGTCCTGTTTGGGCGCATCTCCTGCAGGCTTCGCGCCTGTCAGGTCCGTTGCAGACGGCCGCCAAATACCCGTAGCCTCGGCAACGCCATCACTGCTTAGGCTTATACGGTCGGCCCTGGACGCGGCAGTTAGACCACCCGACCCTTAGAGTCCCGGGGGCCAGGAGCCTTTGAATGTCTTCATTGAGACCTTCGATCAGAGCGATCCTAAGGTCGGGTCCTTTTAACCGCGAATGAACCTCTTTTGCCTAAGGCCTTAGCCATCTTGCTACCCTCTGTGATTTTCGCATTGCCGTCCCCGATGATACCCGATATCCTGGCCAGGGTGTCGACGTTCACCACCATATTGCCGGCCTGGCTCCTCCGTACCGAGGCCACCGAGTCCTTGCAGCTGCCCAGTCCCTGCTCAAGTTTTCGGAGAACCTCACTATATGAGTTCGCCGTGGTGGTAACCATGATTCTGGTCGGCTTGGGTCGTAGTAGCTGGGGGGGGGGCGTTGTGCCGCGGCCACGTTACCGGTACCCGTCGCGGGCCCTGTCTCCTTCCTAGGGGGCTGCGTTTCTTTATCGTGGACCAAGGGGAGTCCATATCATCGTTGGTGTCGTTCGCCGGGCGCACGCTATCCATGTCTGAGGAAAGAAGCCAAGTTGGAGGCAGCTCGGAGGTCAGACTAATCATTCTTGCGCCCCGAGAACTGCGCTACGCAAGCGGCGCTGTGGTCCGCTGAGAAGTCAGATGGTCCATCCTCGCGTGTAGTTCCTTCACACTTCCCTGGAGGTCCAGAATCACTTCCAACAGGGGCGACGTAGAGTCGGCCGTAGGTCCTGCCCCTGTCGCCTGGGTTTGGCCGGGAGGGACTTCATCCCAGGAGGAGGTCTGGGTCTATGCCTTAAGAGTTATAAACATATAAATTTCATTTTGGGTTCAATACACCCGAACACTACAACGGGGCTAAAGCGAAAAAGATCTGGTGGAAAGGACTTGCTTCATAACCTCCTTAACCGGCTGAAGTAACCTTTAGCAAACGGCCAAGTCGATAATACTCGCAACCATCGCTTCACATGCCATTAAAAGGGGTTTACTTATCTTCCCATGGTAGATGCGCAAGGATTTTTATTTTTATTTTTAACTAAGGATTAAAAACCGTAGATTTTTGAATAAGTATTCTTATTGCACAAACGTATAAAAGGTGCTAAACACAGCGAAAACAATTATGGCACTAACAAAATAAAGGAAAACGTCATGACTCCAAAAATATCTGCCACAGTATCAAAACAATCGAGATATATAAATATAACATCTTTTAGGAACGTTTTACAACTAAGTGATATTTTGATCCGCGATGCAATAAAAACTATGAACATTGTTTTGTGAAAAAACGATTTTTTAATATATTTCTTCCAGGCGTAATAAATATCACTAACAATATAAATAACGTATACTTACTTCACAAAGAAGTTTACAAAAGCATATACAACAAAAATATTATTTAGGACGATATTCTGACTTAATTTTGAAAGATGGCATAAAAGCTGTTGATTTCAGATGGACTCGGGCAAAACCATCACGCGGATTTTTTAACTGCTTGATTGTGTCAGGTAAAACTATAAAAAATACCTTATCAACGATGTCCTTTAGGATAATTTTAATTGTTAACTGTGGTTCAACTAATTTTAATGAGCCCAAAAAATGAAATCGACATAATCAGATGCTTCAAAATTAAATTCAGGAATGGTACATTGTCTAACTGTTTGTGAATTTGCCTTCATTGAAGATCTGATTTTAAGAATACGCCTATAAACCAATTTTTGAATAGTAGGCGTTTCATCAGACAACTTAGCGATAGGGGTGTTTTCAGGGTGGCCAAAATATCTATTCCATTGGATGACAGAATCTACCACTTGTTTTAGTTCGTCTTAATTTTAAATAAGCTCCGATTGAATCCTAACCAAAAAGGCCCATAAACTCGCATTATGTATGTGACATATAATCGCAACACTCGGTTTGCAGTTTCACAGAAACTTTGAATTTTATTTTATTTTAGCAAACAGTACAACATGCAGTCTCTCTCACAGTTTTCCAACTGCTTTTTTCTCTCGCCAGGTGGTGAAATAAATGACGAAATGGTAATTTGTTAGCAAGGAACCGACATATTAGCCTTTGTAATGGGTTTCCTAGCTCTTCTTCTAAATGTCTAATGGCGCCGCTTTTTGCACCAGTATTAACTGCAGTCCCAATTGCAACAACACATATAATTGATGTGTTTGTAGAAAGCTTATAATACTTGTTGTAATACTTAAACCGGAACCAGAGATTGGTGCTACGTGACCAAGATACATTGATTGTGGTTCCTTTATCAGCTATAGATATATTATACTGCGACAATATTTTCCATCAACAAAGTCTTGCTTTAAGGTCTTATCCATCCGCCATTACCGCAGTAGCTCAGATCGGTAGTAAACCATTGGGTTCTGTAACAGAGAGACATTGGTATTAGTAAACGACTCCCACGTGCCAAGGTGACCTTGTGACTGACTTTGGCAACTAAGTACAACACTGCTACTTTCTGGACCGTTTGGGTGGATAGGCTGATTGGGAGGCACAGGGGTCCCTGGCAAAGCGCTCACGGCAACGCACCTAGTCGATTAACACCCAGGGAATCGATTAAACAGTTTCACAGTTGTTGTACTTACTCGAGCCCCAGCTCCACGTCAAGGCAGGGGTCACTAACTGGGGTCAGCTAGCGGATAAGGGTATCGCGCTAGAGGGGTCACTAACGGGTCAATCGGCGGATAAGACCAGATAAAACCGAGTCCGATGTTTACGCCACAAAATCTCATATAAGACTGGAGCGCTGAGTATTCGTACCAGGGTTATATATCATCTAGTAGCTCTTTGCCTAACTCTAATCGCACTATTTTCTTTACTCTTCTTATTGTTATTCGATTGACTACATTTGAGGTATTCCATTTTGTTACCAGACCAATATCTTCCAACACGGCGTTGACAATTATCGCAGAAGAACGATCGGATATATCAGTGGGATCACACGCTAAAGTCAATTAAGGAGACTGTCGACCGCAAATGCTTTTTGATGTTGAGAGCTTTGGCGGTGATATGGTAAAATATTACTGCTTTCATCATCAGACGTTTACGATTAGCCAGAAATATTTACTTTTAAATCTTGGTCGGTCGCTTTTTTTATCAACTTCAGCATTTACAATTTTAGTTTCGCGCAGTTGCTTTTCAATGTTTCTATTTCTGTTTGTAACTGCCATATCAACTTTGCCCACAAGAAGTGACATTTATTCCAAAATGGTGAATGTCATTTTAAATCGTATAATTTTCGCTTACCTCTTACCATTGCGAATTAAACAAGCAAAACAATTACGCCAGGAGTGATAGAAGGACACGTGCGTCGCACGTCAAGTGCATTGGGACTTGGGAGCCTAGTAAGGTCCGTATATGAAAAGATAAACCCGTTTGCATTATTTTCTAATCTCGCTTACAAATATTCACTAAGAGAAAGACCAAAATTGCGAAAAACTAAATTAAAAATAAGATGTTTTTTCTGGAAGTACAGGGTCCGGCAGGGAGGTATGGAAGATTTGAAAAAACTGTAACTCACTCATTTTTTACCTAAACTCAAATTTTATTTTTTTAATGTGTACCTTAGATGTTGCCATTACAAAACCAGTTCAGAGTAAGAAAACAAAAATTGAGGTTGAGGTACAAAAAATAACGTCAGTTAATCTCTTGGGTTATTGTCTCACTAAGGGCTTCGAGTGTACGTGGTTTGTTTATGTACACTCGTGCTTTGAGATAGCCCCATAAAAAGTAATCACATGATGAGAGGTCCGGTGATCGAGGGGGGCTCTCCACATCTCCTCGCAATGAAATCAGACGTCCAGGGAATGTGTTCCTTAAAAAAACCATTGTTGCTCTTGATGTATGGCAAGTCGCCCCATCTTGTTGAAACCATACAGTATTCAGGTTGATACGTCGTCTTCTCAGTTCTGGCAGAAAATAATCACGCAACATCTGTAGGTAACGATATGTGTTGACAGTGACGGTCCGACCGTTTTTACGAAAAAAGCACGGACCAATAATGAAGTTTCGACTAGTGCCACACCAAACAGTTACCTTTTTGCTGTGAAGAGGTCGTTCATGGAGCTGTTGCGGGTTTTCAGAGGCCCAATAGCGGAAGTTTTATTTATTAACCACCCCAGACAAATGAAAGTAGGCTTCGTCACTCAGTATCAAAACAATTTCATCTGTCAAGATTTCCAACATCGCTTCTGCAAACCTCATCCGTCTGCCGTAGTCGTTTTGCTGCAATTCTTTAACAACCGTCATCTTATACGGATGAAAATGCAAGTCGAGGTGTAAAATTCGGCGAACTGAGCGGTCTGGCATCCGTAGAACCCGAGCGTGACGTACGGCTGATCGACGAGGGCTGGCTTCAACTGTTTGACTCACCTCCTCGCGCAGTTCCAGGTCTCAAAGATCCAGTTCTTTGAAAGGTATTCACCCACTTCATGATCGTTTCAAACTTCGGAACACGACCGTGACGGCCAACGTTAAAATGATTTCGGAATCATCTCTGTGTTTGAATGACAGAACGACCCGTTTCAATGAAAGTGTTATAAACAGACACACGATGTTCAATAGACCACGGTTACATGGTATGGCATCTCGTGATGAGTAGATACGACCTATTCCGAAAACATTAGGTTCACCCCAGCTTGCTTGGCGCCCCGTTCAAATCTTCCATACCTCCCTGCCGGACCCTGTATAATGAAGATACAAAAAAGATCAGTCCAAAATGCATGTTTACACATTGCGCAAGTCACTTTCCTTTATGGCGACAGTAAAGATGTCATCAGGATTTGAACCCCGTGACGCGTTCGTAAAGAAAACTCGAAAAGGCATAAAAATCGGAAAATCAACTTTAATAATCATCCTAGAAGAGCGCAGCATGAAAAACATTTTTATTTACAATTTTTTTAATATATTGATCTTAATCCAAACAAAATAGTTTAGGATCCCAGGGTATTTAAAATTATTTGTTTTTAAATGTTCATGCACATCCAGCTACAACATATGCTTTGATGCCTCACGGATTTTTTGTTTCTCTATAAAGTATCGCAACCTCTTGACATAAATCAAGTTCTGTAAATTCCTCTTATCCACATACTAATAAAAAATGGATTAGATAATATGGGTACGTCTTCTGTACTTCTTTTGTTACAAAGATGGATTAACAATATTGCCAATATAGAAAAAAAGGATCGAAGGTGAATCGTTGCTGATTAACTCAACTTCATATAGTATAAAATTCAGCTTCAGCTCAGAGAACCACTAAAAACTGTAACTGTACTACTTTTGTAACAATGGTGGTGCCAATATAAAAAAATATCGTAGGTGAATGCGGATTAACGAGAGCAAACTGAACTTCATCTAGTATAAAATTGAGTTTCATCTCATTGGGCCAGTGAAAACTATAACTGTATGTTCACGTTGTGTGCTATTGTGGTAACATCCGTTTATTACAACGCAGACTCTAATTAGTACACGTTTTACTATTTACCCTTCATCAAAAATGCTTTCCTCGTGTTCGACATGTTCCATTCAGGTTCGAGGATTACAAAACGAATGCAGCATTTCAATCAAAATTCGAGTGAATATTACGAGAGCGACGGTAAATTGTGTCAATTTAATAATACACAAGTCGGTAAACTTTATCCACAATGGGAAATAAATCATCTAGCGGTGACGTCTGCTATTATCATGCAAATTTATATATTTATTCACAATACGATGTGCACATGCATAAATTTCGAAATTCAATGGGCGCACGGTGATAATTTCCGTTTTTCATTTATTGAGCGATAAAATGAAGCGCGTTAACTGCGCCAGCATCAGCAAATAAATATTGAAAAACAGAACAAAAAAACAATTACACAAACGAGGGTGATACATTTTTTTTTAAACTTCCTCGTTGCGATTGTTATTATTATTGATTTATTTGCAGTAAAAAAATGAAATTCATATTTGACGGTGATAAGTGTTTAATATTTTTAGTGACTTGAATATTTATTAAATCGCAAACTCATTTTTTATTTTCTCCGTTACGAAGTACGAAGTATTGTGAACGTGGACACTTTTCAAATTGTTTTTACGGAAATATTCGTTTTGAGGTCCCTATAGACGATTTCAAGGATTTCTAGAAAAAACAATGTGCGTGAGAATGTGTACGAGATGAATGCTTATTAAATCGTTGGGCAACGTAGAAGTTTGCAAGAACAAAAATCAATTGATAGCAGAACCTTTATTCAATTATTTGATCAAATATTTGATCAAACTATTCGAAATAGACTCAATCAAATAGCTGCATGAAAAGAAACCACCGAAGGTGCCTACTTTAACCCCTGCACAGAGAATGGTTTGGGGAATTTTGTAATCCCATGTTGCTCCCTTTGCTGAAAATATGGGACACACATTTATCTTGCAACTAGATAACTCTAGACCTCACGTAACAAGAATAAGAAATTTCGTTAGCGACTACAATATTCAAGTGATGATATGGCCAGCTAATAGTCCACACCTTAATTCCACAAAATACAAAAACGCCAACCCATACAAAATCTTCAGCAGGTCGAAGAACTTCTAATCCACGAATCGGAACAACTGCCTCAAGAAAGGATTATAAATTTAAAAGAAAGTATGCCCCGTTGTTGCGCAGAAGGTTAGAAGAGGTCGTAGCCAGTGGCGGCTCGTCAGGGGAGGCAGGTGAAGCATTGCCTCAACATTAATTTTCTACATTATAAAAATATAAATTTATTCAATAAATTTCCTCCGTGTTAACGGTAAAAATTATTACCGGCAATCGAATGGATGGCCAAACAAGTGTAAACATATTTTAAATTTTATAATAAACTATTTATTATTACAAAAGCTGTGCCCATTTTTGTATGTGGTTATACAACACCCTCAATCATTGAAACCTTAAAATTTAACGGCTACAGGCATAAGCTCGCAATTAACCCGGACCGTAACATGTTGATATTGATAATTAATACAGTAATTTTAAAATGTTGTATTAACGGAATGTTCCCGATTTTTAATGCTTAGAATTAGCGCGACCACCCAGGCCGTCCTGGAGGCAAATGTAAACCAGCGCAATCGGAATTTATGCAACTTAATATGCCTCCATACAGTTTACATATACTGTGTACATAAAGTAAGGAATCAATTCGATTAAAATTCAGGGTATTTTCTTTCAGAAAAATGCTTAGACTCATGTATTATTTTTTTAACGCGCATTTCTTTTAAATAAAATTCAAATGTACAGGATGTCCCAAAATGGAGATACAACTCATAAGTTAAAATTTTCAAACGTGAACCCCCATTTTTTGTTGCATTTATGGATTCTACGTAAAATTTTGAGTATTTTTCATGTAGCATACCCCACGTTGATATTCAGCTGTTTTCGAAGAAATGGCGTTTAAAAAAGTACTGCTACTATTTTATTTCTGGTAAAAGATAACATGGTTTCATCGAAACGTTGAAATTAATTTAAAAAAATCATATTTACTTAATGAAATGATTTTTCCGACGTATCTCAATTTTGGGACACCCTGTACATTTGAATTTTATCTCAAAACATGCGCATTAAAAAAAAAAAAATACATGTGTTCGAGCATTTTTCTGAAAGAAAATACCCTGAATTTTAATCAAATTGATTCCTTACTTTATGTACACAGTGTATATCGCATTCCTTGTAATGTGCAGATTTATTTGGATAATGGAGGCGAGCCTCCGGAGCTTCTCATTGGTCGGAAATCACCCGCGTGATAGAGAGAGAGAGAGAGAGAACAGTCGCAGCGCTCGCCCTTGTCAGCGTGTTAAGGCCAGTGTTGCCAAGTCAGCGGAAAATCCTCCAGATCTGGCAGATTTTTAACCCTAATTGCGGAATAACTTTTGTTTTAGCGACTGGCTGATTTTCTAACGGAATTATGTTGAATCGTTGAGAAAACGTACGTAATTCAATTTAAATTTAAAATTTATTTTCGAAACATCTATTTTACAAGAGAAAAAGCAGAAACTTAAAAGATTAACCTAAAAAAATCATAACTCATGGAAAAATGAACACATTTTCAAAAATTGAAGTTAGTTTCAAAGGTAGATGTTCTGTGAATATGCTAAAATATTTGAAGAACTCTTTTCGTATTAAAACTTATTTTCTTTTCTATTTTTGTTTTGTTTAAGTGTTCAACAACTTAAAACATTAATTTTCAAAAATTCATAACTTACGGAAATAGTGACACATTAAAAACAATTAAAGTTAGATTTAGGGTTAGATGTTTTGTGAATATATTAAAAAAATGATTTTTTTGTTCAAGTGTTCAACAATTTTAAATATGAATTTTCAAAAATTCATATCTTTTGTTTAGGATCAACAACTTAAAATATTAATCTACAAAAATTCACAACTCACCCAAAAGTAAACACAACTCAAAGGTAATTTTAAATTATTTAATTTTAAATTATGATTGCATTAGTTTTTAGGGAATTCAATCTTATCAGTATTATTTTGTTTTCTATTTTTTCTTTGTTCAAATATTCGACAAACTTAAAACAAATTATTTTTGAAAATTTACAACTCACGCAAAAACAGACACGTTTTCAAAAATCGGAGATAATTCTAAAGGCAGATGTTTTGTGATTCCAGAATTTTTGATAAATTCTATCATACCAGAATTTTTTCCGCTCGACAAATTAAAACGATAATTTTCAAAAATTGAACACGCAAAAATAAAAGCCTTGAAGGTAGTCTGTCGTTCCGTCTATTTATTAAAATATTTGTGAAACTCAATTTTGCTTTCGATTTTTGTTTTGTATAAGTGTTCAACAAGTTAAAACATTCAAAATTAATAACTTAAGTCGCGCTTATTATAAACATATATTATTATTAATTTAGGTTAAGTATTGTGTTTACGATGTATTTGAATTTTTTTAATTATGATATTGCTCTGTAATTAGATCTATTTGTATCTGTTGAGAACTAAATAAATAAATAACTTAAGGAAAAAGTGACACTTTCAAAAATTCATAACTCACGCAGAAATTGACTCATTTAAAAAAATCAAAGCTATTTTTAAGGTAAATAAATGCATTATGAGTGCATCAGAGTTTTTAGAGAATTGAATCATATCGATATGTTTTTTTCCGATTTTTTCTTTGGTCAAATATTCCACCAGTTAAAAAATTCATTTAAGAAAAATTATAACTCACGTAGAAATTGACACAATTTCAAAAATCAAAGTTAAAGTTAAAGGTGAATATACTAAAAAATTTGACCAATTCCATCGTATAAGAATATATTTTTTTAAATTTGGGTTGTTCACTTGTTAGAAAACTCAAAACATTAATTTTCAAAATTCATAACTCAGAGAAATTGGCAGACTCAAAAATTTGAGTTATTTTGAAAGGTTTTTAGATTTTTCTTGTTCGTCTTCAACAACTGAAAATATTAAGGAAACATGTTTCCATAATGAATTACCAAGTAGTTTTGGTCGCAACCATCACCTTGATAAAAATATTAATTTTCAAAAATTCATAACTCACGTGAAAGTTGACTCAGTTTTAAAAATCATGGTTAATTTTAAAGGTAAATGTATTATGATTGCATCAGAGTTTTTAAGGATCAATCATATCGATATGATTTTTTTTTTCTAGTTTTTCCTTGTTCAAATATTCGACTACTTAAAAAAATATTTTTAAAAGTTCATAACAGAAATTTACACATTTTTAAAAATCAAAGTTTATATTAAAGGTAGATATCTTGTGAATATATTAAAGATTTTCCATTTTACCGAAATTCGAAAATCTTCTAGAATACTCTTCACTTAAAAAAAAAAATAATAATAATAGTTTTTTTATAGTTTCTGGCTAAACACTCAATTCTGCGTATAAAACATTTTATTTTACGTTTTAACGATTAGTAGTAAGTAAGCAAAGTGGAGGAGGCAAACTCTTGTACCGACTATTTTTAAGTTTTTTTACTCTCCTGAAAAATTTACTTTCTTAAGTTTAGGTACACTTTTCTTCAAAACTATAAAAGTCATCAACACGTTTTTTGTTTTGTTTTATAGGTGGTATCGGTACCTACCAGTATGGCTGAGAAAATTTCCATATTTAAAAAAAAATCGTTTTTTTTTCTCATGTCATAATTCTGAATCCAAATAATATTTTTTTAATTCCTCCGCCATAAATACTTACTTCGGAGGTAAGGACATGTGTACAAAATTTCAGAGAAATCGGTCCAGTATTTTCTAGAAAAGTGTACAAAAAATCACGTTGACCCTTCATTTTTTCGTTATATTTAACATTCCTATAAAGATTTTTATAATTAAAAATATGGAGTAAAAATAAAATATCATTTGGACTATTCCGGTTTTCGACATTTTACCAAAAGCTTTTAAATTTTTCAATTGTCTAATAAAACTTACGTTTGAAGTATTATTTATAAATCTCTATTAATTCTCGAGATAAAGCGCCCACGGGCACACAAGTATTTTTTTTAATTGGTCGGAATTTCTTCGGTGGGCCTTAAAATACAATTAAAAGTAAAATTTTCGAATCTATCTGTATTTAACCAACGAGTAGGAGACCTTTTCGTAAGGATTTCTAAAATCTTAAAATCTGGCCATGCCTTTAAGAGCTTTTGCTCATGTACTATTAAGAAAGTTCACAGGCAAGTCATGTATTTATTAAATACATGTCAATTAAGAATAAAACGGAAATTCGACGTTCAATTGTTTTTTGATTTTTTAAGGATAACTCTTGAAGACATTACCAGATTTTCAAAATTCTTGGTGCAATGTGTTGTTCTCGTCGAATAGATGCAGGTAAAAACAAAAAATAAATTCGACATTCAATTGTTTTTTGATGTTTCAAGGATAACTCTTAAACATAGATTTTTTTTATCAAGCCCGATTAAAAAAAAAAACAATTAACCGCTCAATTGTTTTGTGGTTTTGAGAAGTTAACTCTTGAACAAAATGGCCGATTTTAAACATTCCTCCTGAAAAGTATTGTACTCATCGAGTACAGGACCAAAAAATATTGTCTTCAATTGTTTTTTAAGGTTAACTTGTGAACGGATCACCAAATTTGGCAAATTCTTTCAGCAAAAAGTGCCGAATAGATGCAGATAAGACACAAAAAATTAAATTTGTAGTTTAATTGTTTTTTTTTGAGGATAACTCTTGAGCGAAAGAACAGATTTTGTAAATTCTTTCGGTACTCATTAGTGATGAGATAAACGGTTATTTTCCAGAAACGGTTACTGTTACTACAAAAACTAGTTATTTAAGCGGTTATTTAAAATAAATGACTGTTAACACAAAATATCTAGTTATTTAAATAGTTATTTAGTAATCGTTATTTAAAATAACTTTACTCAGTAACAGTTTGTAACAAAGAGAATCTAAGGGGTCAATTAACACAAAATGCAAAAATCGCATATTCAAGTTTTTCGTGATTTGATTTTGGATATTGCACAACTGCTAAACGCGTTGTCCAATTTTGATGATTCTAAAGTAACCATCTAGAGAATTTAATGCAATTTAAAAACAGGTTAATAATCTTTTTTTTGTGAAACACGCAAACCGAAAAAAATAGCACGAAAAGTCCGTAGATTCAAATTACGATTTTGATTTTTGAAATTGCACAACTGCCAAATACGTTGTCCGATTTTAGTCATTCTAAGGTCAAAGTTGTGGCAAATTTCATGCAATTTACAATCCGGATTAGTTTTCCTTTTTCATAAAATCAACGCAAAATGCCAAACTCGCACGTTTTCAAACTTCGAAAATATTGATTTTTAAAAACATAAATGCCGAAGGCATTGTTATTGACGATTCAATCATCAAAATGCGGAAAATTTAACGTACTTTTACACCGGATTACGAAATGTTTCTGTGAAATTAACACAAAATGCAAAAATTGCAATCCAAAATTTTAAAATCGCGACTTAGTTTTTTGAAATTGAACAATGAATTTGTCCGATTTTGATAATTTAAATGTCAAATGTAGGGCGAATTTAGTATTATTCAAAACGGTTCATTACTGGCGGATCCTAGGGAGGGGCAAATAATCTCTTCTTGGAATGTAAGGTTTCTTGTCGGTCGTCGTGATTTTTTTGAAAATGTTAAAAATTAACGCAAAACGCCAAAATTACGAAGAAGACCAAAGATTTAAATTGCAATTTTGATTTTTAAATTGATCAACGCGTTGACCGATTTTGATGATACAAATGTCAAAATATGGTGAATTTAATGTCATTTTAAAACAGATTTCCAAATTTTCTCTTGAAATTAATGCAAAAATAGCAGTTTTTAAATTTTCAAGATTTTCGCGTACAACTGCCGAATGCGTTGTTCGATTTTGATGATTTATAATAATAATAATAATAGTTTATTCGTGCCAATAAAAGGAGTTTATACAAGTCAGAAAATTTCTTTTATGGATTTAAATTTCAAAATTTGAACAATTTCTTGTAATTTTAAAACGGATTATATTTTCTCCTGAAATCACTGGCTATTTTTGTGTTTGTCAATTTTATGTTAAATTCTTTTCAATATTTGTTCGAGTTTTTTTTTAGACGTGATTCGTTATTGAATCGAGTCCTGTTACTAAGAACTGATTCGTTATTTAATTGGTTATAAGAATTACTGTTACTAAGAAGTTATTCGTCATTTAATCGCGTTCCTTTTATAAAATAACTTTTGAGAAAATCACCGTTTGTGGGATTTTTCAATAACGGTTGCCGTTAGCAGTTAGTGAAAATAACGCTCATCACTAGTACTCATTAAAGAGATGTAGATAAAATCAACGAATAATTTTCCGTTTTTTAACCAAAAATAAGTTTCAAATTCTTAAAGTATTGCACTTATTAAGGACATGTAGATAAGGTTACAAAATACAATTCGTCGTTTAATTGATTTCCGCGGACGAAACGGTATTACAGATCTAATGCGGGCTATTTGTCGTGTTTATTTAATTTTTTAATGCTTCTGCAACAAGTAAAGGTTTTTAATGATCGATTTTTATTTCTTCAAAAAGGTGGCGGTGAGATATGTTGTGTAGTGGCTCTACCATTAAAATTTTCCACGAGCCGCCACTGATTATGAGGCCCGAGGCATACGCCTGCGCCTGTTCGGAAAACCGCCTCTGGTCATATGTGACAAGAAACTCAATAATCTGCTTAAATAATATTTTTTCCAGCACCTTGATCACGATGTGTAGTAATTATGTTGGTCTGTAATTATTAGGATCCGAGCTAGAGCCTTTCTTGAAGATTGGTGTGATAGTTAAGTACAAATATTAAGAAAAACCCACTTTTATTTATAAAATTAAAATATATGTTATCATAATTAGTTGGTAAATAGATCCAAATCCAAAGCCCATAACAACTAAATGTATTAAGATAGGCATTTTTTTAAATTGAAAGTTATCAATATTATTAACGAATAGCACTAGTCAAGTGGAACACGCCGATTTTGTTGTCGTTAAATATGCTTTAATATTCGTTATAAGATGCTTTTTAAAAGTTTCAAAAATTGAGGGTAGAGGAGGGTACTTAGAAAAATATGACATTTTCGAAAAAATCTGATTGCGTTATTATTAAGTACATTAAGTACAACTTTTTTTTGTATATTTTATTGTTTTGGCGATATTCGCTCAGGAAGATAAAAAACGATTTTTTTTCAAAGGCCGGTAGGGCACGTATAAAAAACTACAACATATTTAAGGCCTATCAAAAGCCCCGTGTTCCACTTGACTAGTGTTACTTGTAAGTAATACCGAATGTCAGCCATATAAAAAGCAAGTTTGAACATTAAGCTCAATTGGGATTAATTGTAAATTCTAGTCATTTCAGTGCAGATAATTTAAGATTCAAGTGATAAGCACAAATCGCAATTTATTGTAGTCTCTGATTAAATCTAACTTAACCACATTCTTGGATCGCATGCAAATTTATTTGGTGATCATCGGTGGATGGTGGATGGTGGTGCGAGGCGGTGAGTTTTACGAGCTCGGTAATATGAGAGCGGCCGCATAAAAGAATTCCGTCTTGTTTTATTAAAATTATACTTTATAGTCGCATAAAAATGGCTCCACGCAGAAACGTTCCGTTCCGGAATAATAATTATATGAGCACTGTAATATATGTCGGTCGAGGGAATTTCATAAATTTTAAGAGGTATTTACAAATAGTTGAGGCGGGAGGGGGCGATATTAAACCGTCCACGATGATTTATACGGTTACTCTGTCCGGCGCTTCCGCCAAAATTAATACGATTGCGTCGGCGATTACATTAGCCGGATCAGGCCTCTTGCCGAGAATGCGAGGGGGTTTTAAGGTGTCCTGGGAGACATATAAGCTTGTTTTATACTTTGTCATATTTCCCGATGACGCCGCCATAAGTTACACAGCGATGGCACGAAACCGAGGACCTTATTTACGAGCAAACTTTACAAAAACTTTAAATATGCGCAATTTTTAAATATATTATACCGGACTTTATTACACTCATAAAATATGTATTTGTCATTGGATTAAATCCATACTGAAGGTGTGAAAATTAATAAAAACAAGTACACTCGGCGTCAAAAAATGCGCCACTCGAAAAATCGCAAAAGCTCGATTTTTCAAACCGTCGTAACTTGGTTCAATTTGGTCAAAAATCGATAAATCTTTCAGTTTGGAAAAGATTCAAGTTTTATCTTTAAGAATGTGTAGTTGATTTTGACAAATGGATGGAAAAAAATGTTTTTTTATGTAAAAAATTGTCCAACTTTGACAAGCTGTACAGTGCGCAAAAAAAATCGGCGGGAAATTTCACCATAATGGCAGAAAATTCTAATCAATTTCCTTTAAATGCCTTAAAAATTCGAGCGGTTTCGATGGTTTGAAAAAAAAGTTCTGAAAATTTAACATTTTTTGTCAATCTAAAACACTTTTTGTAGAGGTTTTCAGGGGGTCACGAAAGTCGAAAACTTCTTAGATCGCAAAATTCCATCGAGTTTTGTGCGAAATTCGCCTAGTTATGGCCAAAAAGGCGCAAAATGTTTTTTTTTCAAAATTGTATAACTTCGCGCCAAATCATCGCACCGACTTGAATTTTGAAGGAAATTGGAGAAAAATGATTGAACTTTATTGCCATGCTGACCGATTGGGTCCACGATTTTTTTTTTGCACACGGTACAAGAAACCAAATTTGCACATATAAACTTCAAAATCATTTTTTTTTCCTTTAGGGGGTGGCAGGGGGTGGAATCGTTTTAGCAACAAAACAATTTACTAGAAGTTGAAGAGAAAATTTGAAACTGTTCAGACTGCAGAAGTTCATCGATTTTAGTGCAAAATTACTCAAGTTATGGCCAAAAAAGTGAAAAATGTCAACTTTGCTCCAAATCATAGAAACGACTCGAATTTTTAAGGCATTTGAAGGAAATTGATTAAATTTTTCTGCCATTGTGGTGAAATTTCCCGCCGATTTTTTTTGCGAACGGTATAGCTTGTCAAAGTTGGACAATTTTTTGCATAAAAAACATTTTTTTCCATCGCGTTGTTACGGGGGGTGGGTTGGACTTGGAGTCAAAATCAACTATACATTCTTAAAGATAAAGCTTGAATCTTTCCCAAACTGAAAGATTCATCGATTTTCGACCAAATTGGACCAAGTTAGGACGGTTTGAAAAATCGAGTTTTTTTCGCAATTTTTCGAGTGGCGCTGTTTTGCAAATAATTATCTACTGAAATTGTTGTTATTCAATTCTAAATTTAATTGATTTTATCCCTAAAGTCTTACATAGGTCAGTAGGTTAATAAAACATGCAATAAAACTAATGAAAACTTTCGAATGAATGAATTTTGGGTTCAAGGCGCACTCACGACATAATTTTTAAGGGCTGTTCACATACGCTGTGTAAATACATGCTAAAATAATATAGAATTTTTTGATCGACGCAGGACTTAAATGAATAGAACAATTATTCGAGTGAATTATGGTCAAAGTCAATTACGAAATATATTGGTTAATCTGTGATTTGAGTCTATATACGATCAGAGTAACTCTTGATTAGAGGTTATATTATAAGTAGATTATCGATTGTAACAACTTATTTCCTGGCTATTACCTCTACAAACATTTAATTACGAGGGTGCGTTACCATTAAAATTGCCGTCAATATAAGATATGGTCCTATAAATTAATCACCAATTATACCACACCAAACATTAGCGCTGACAGGACGCTGACATTTGGCTTCTGGAATCCTGTGTGCCTTTTCTACAGTAGCTCGTAACTTGTAGCTCGAGCCAGTCCATTGAAATTCAAGGTCATTATTTTTAGCATTTTATTTAATTAAAAATCCCGATGGAGAGAGGTAAGACGCCACTATTTTTTTCATTTATGTTAAATTTAATGTTTGCTATAACAACGACATCTGTTATGAAATGAAAATAATATCTATAAACTTGTTTCACAGGTAATATCTTCCAGGCGTTTGGTAATTTGTTATAACATTTAATGGCCCAGTAGTTGGTACTATTGCAGAATTTTGTTAGTCTGATTTTATTTATCTGGATATTTCTTTTATACCATGTTGCACGATGATGCTCTAGATTGGAGTATTTAGGAGGGTTTTTGAAAACGTGTAACACGCATTTAAAAATATAGGAAGGTTATACTCCCCAAACGTTTAAAATTTGGTTTGCAATCGTTCCTATATCTGGCCTCTCCAAATATGCGAACTGCATT
Source organism: Ocypus olens (assembly GCA_910593695.2). Taxonomy (NCBI): domain Eukaryota; kingdom Metazoa; phylum Arthropoda; class Insecta; order Coleoptera; family Staphylinidae; genus Ocypus; species Ocypus olens. Next base: position 17,763,365 of record OU343056.1, read on the forward strand.
ACGTTGTAGTCTAAATATTTGATGCCTAAATTTAGAACATCTGCCGAAATAAATGTGAACATCCCAGAGCAATTTCTGAAAAAAAAGTAATTTTTGATCGAAGTTTGCCTTCTAACGCTGCCATTTTCGAATCATGTTCTGTACGCAGTTATTAAGTCATGTTATTTTATCAATTATTAAGTATTCGTGAGTTATGTGAAGTTGCGTAATTAAATAATTAAACACAGTTATATTCCTTACGTCACTCGTTTATTTATAACACTAAATGTACATTTCGAACAAGATGTGTTCATTTTCAATAGTTAACTGATTAACTGATTAACACGTTATTTTAGAAAAATCTGTCAATATTTCAAGCATATGTAGTAATAAATGTAAAATTTCCAAAGCAAATACGGAGAAACGTTCATTTTTGGACGTCAAAATTTTGTTTTGTACCGCCGCTATTTTTACCACAGTCATATTCTGATAGTTTTTTAAAACAGTTGTAATGATTAATCTGCCAAAATTTCAAGCATCTGGCGTAATAAACGTGAAACATCGAGAGTAACTTTTAAGAAAAGTTCAATTTTGGTCGTCAAAATTTGTCTTGAAGCGCAGCCATTTTTACTACAGTCATATTCGGATAATTTTCTTTAGGCAGTTGTAAAGACATGTTATTGAAGATTAATCTGACAAAATTTCAAGCATCTGTCGTAATAAATGTGAAAACCCCAGAGTAGTTTTTGAGAAAACGTCATTTTTGGTCATCAAAATGTGTCTCCTACCGCCGCCATTTTTACCGCAGTCATATTCGGATAATTTTTTTAAGGCAGTTGTAAAGACATATTATTGAATATTAATCTACCAATTTTTTAAGCATCTGTCGTAATAAATGTGATAACCCCAGAGTAGTTTTTGAGAAAACGTCATTTTTGGTCATCAAAATGTGTCTCCTAACGCCGCTATTTTTACCACAGTCATATTCGCATCATTTTTTTAAGGCAGTTATGAAGACATATTATTGAAGAATAATCTACCAATATTTTAAGCATCTGTCGTAATAAATGTGATAACCCCAGAGTAGTTTTAGAGAAAACGTCATTTTTGGTCATCAAAATGTGTCTCCTACCGCCACCATTTTTACCACAGTCATATTCGGATCATTTTTTTAAGGCAGTTGTGAAGACATATTATTGAAGAATAATCTGCCAATATTTTAAGCATCTGTCGTAATAAATGTGATAACCCCAGAGTAGTTTTTGAGAAATCGTCATTTTTGGTCATCAAAATGTGTCTCATAACGCCGCCATTTTTACCACAGTCATATTCGGATCATTCTTTTAAGGCAGTTGTGAAGACATATTATTGAAGAATAATCTGCCAATATTTTAAGCATCTGTCGTAATAAATGTAATAACCCCAGAGTAGTTTTTGAGAAAACGTCATTTTTAGTCATCAAAATGTGTCTTTGCCATTTTTACTACAGTCATATTCAGATCATTTTTTAAGGCAGTTGTAAAAACATATTATTGAAGATTAATCTGCCAATATTTTAAACATCTGTCGTAATAAATGTGAAAACCCCAGAGTAGTTTTTAAGAAAACGCCATTTTTGGTCTTCAAAATGTGTCTCCTACCGCCGCCATTTTTACCACAGTCATATTCCGATCATTTTTTTAAGGCAGTTGTGAAGACATATTATTGAAGAATAATCTGCCAATATTTTAAGCATCTGTCGTAATAAATGTGATAACCCCAGAGTAGTTTTAGAGAAAACGTCATTTTTGGTCATCAAAATGTGTCTCCTACTGCTGCCATTTTTACCACAGTCATATTATTGAATATTAATCTGCCAATATTTTAGGTATCTGTCGTAATAAATGTGAAAATCCCAGAGTAGTTTTTGAGAAAACTTCATTTTTGGTCGTCAAACTGTTTCTTCTTTCGCCGCCATTTTTACCACAGTCATATTCGGACAATTTTCTTTACGCAGTTGTAAAGACACGACATTGAGGATTAATCTGACAAAAGTTCAAGGATCTGTGTTAATAAAAATGAAACTTGCAGTAGTTTCTGAGAAAAAAAATCATTTTTGATCGACACAGGCTTCCCTCCAACGCAGTCAATTTTTATTAACGTCAATTTCGGATAGTTTTTCATACGCAGTTGTAAATGTACGTTACTTATGAATAATCTGTCAAAACTTCAAGCATCTAACGTTATCAATGTGAAACTTATGGGGCAGTTGCTGAGAAAAATATATTTTTGGTCGACGAAATTTGTCTTCTCATTTTCATTACTGTTATATTCGGATAATTTTCTTTAGACAGTTGTAATTTTAATAATCAAAGTGAAAATCCCAGATTTCTGAAAAAAGGTAATTTTTGATCTTCAAAGTTTGCCTTCTAACGCTGATATTTTTATTACGGCCATTTTCGAATAATTTTCTATACGCAGTTGTTAAATCACGTTATTTAAGAATGATCTGTCAATATTTCAAGCATATGTCGTAATATATTTGGTGAAATTTCCAGAGCAGTTTATGAGAAAAAAATTTTGTACGTCAAAATTTGTCTTGTACCGCCACCATTTTTACCATAGTCATATTCGGATAGTTTTCTTTATACAGATGTAAAGACACGTTATTAAAGATGAATCTGCCAAAATATCAAGTAACTAACTTAATAAATGTGAAAAAACCCAGACTAGTATTTGTGAAAAGTTAATTTTTGGTCGTCAAAATTTGTCTTCTACAGCCACCATTTTCGCCACAGCCATATTCAGATAACTTTCTTTAAGCAGTTGTAAAGATATATTATTGAATATTATTCCGCCAAAATTTCAGGCATCTGTCGTAATAAATGTGAAACACCCGGAGAAGTTCATGTTTGGTCGTCAAAATTTATCTTCTAACGCCGTCATTTTTATTATTATATATTAGTCATATTCGGATCATTTTCTTTTAGCTGTTATAATGACGTCATTCAGGATTAATCCTAAAGCTTGTGGAGTAGTTTCTGAAAAAAAAAAATCATTTTTGATCGAAACAATTTACTTCTAACGCCGTCATTTTTTTATTAAGGTCAATTTCGCATAGTTTTTTATACGCAGGTGTAAATGTACGTTATTTAAGAATAATCTGTTCAAATTTCAAGTATCCAACGTTATAAATGTGAAACTCACGGAGCAGTTACTGAGAAAAATATATTTTTGGTCGACAAAATTTGTCTTGTTACACTATCATTTTCATTGCCGTTATATTCGGATCATTTTCTTTAGATAGTTGTGAACGTACAATATTCAAGAATAATCAGCCAAAATTTCATGTCGTAGTAGAGAGGATTAGAAGTGATACCAGAAGTGATCCCGGAAGTTGCAGTTTCCGGTTGCGGTTTTACGGTTTCTGGCTGCGGTTTTGCGGTTATTCCAAGAGAGGTAACAGTTGCTTAGAGACAGGTAGCTGTTGTTCTAAGATAGGTAGCTGTTTTTTTAATAGCAGCTACCTGTCTCTTAATAACGGACCTGATTTGGAATAACCCCGAAACCGCAACCGGAAACCGCAAAACCGCAACCGGAAACCGCAACCGGAAACCGCAAATCCGCAACCGGAAACCGCAACTTCCGGGATCACTTCCTGGCTTCGTTCCGGCTAATCCTCTCTACTTATCGTAATAAATATGGAATAGAGTAGTTTCTGTGAAAAATTTATTTTTGGTCGGAAAAATGTATCTTCTAACTCTTTTTATTACCGCTAATAATTTTCTTTCGGTAGTTATTTAAGATTAATTTGTTAAAAAAATATGTGGTATGAAAATGCGAAAATAATAATTTATTCAAAATTAATCAAATAAATGGCCCAGACACAAATGCATAAAAATATGTAGGAAGAACGCACAATTTTTACTGAAAGTGTTTATGATTATTAATTGAAATTAATAAACTATTTCGTTTGACTATTTATTTAAATTCTACACTATTGTTTTTACCGCACTTAATATACAAGTATATGTACAGAAATTGGTCGTGGCAAAATGTCCCAGTTGTCTTTGTCTATGAAAAAAAAAACTTAAAAATACTTTTGGAAATTTAATATTACACATTTTTTCTTAATTATTTTGCATTTTCATCAGTAACTTCACAACTAATACGGGGAATCAGAACCGTACAATAATATCAGTTGCAGTTATATGTTTTTTTTAAGGAGTTAATCGCAATCGCACATGACTTGAAACGCGTTTGTCTCTGATTAACGCTTTTTTTTTAAATTGTCACTATTTTTGAATTTTTGCCAACTACGAATGATCAGAGATATCCGCAGAGGCGACTTCGATTTTTTTTAAACACACTGTACAATTAACGACTAAATCAATTTCCGAAAATAATTGCTTGAAAAGTCTGACAAACCGCCTTATGAAATGATTAGCAAATTTCTTAATATATTGCCAGAATATAAACCAAAACACTTTGTTAATCACACAATTTATTTACAGTAAAATAAATTTTGATTATTTTTAACGTAACAGTAATTTAAACAATTCAGAAACTATTGTCATTGTTAATAGAAATTTTATATATGAATGATGCAAATGTAACTTTTGTACTTTTAGAATATATCAGTGCATCAATAAAATATGAATAAAAAAGAGTGCACGGCTAAAGGAAAAACATTTTCCTGCGACGTAATAGACTTTGCTTTCTGATCCTGAAGCAGTACTAAGAGTGTATGCTGGAAAAAAAGCGGAGAGCACACTGGGGCAACATCAAACAGGACCACGATAATATAACGCAATTTCATCTATAAAGTGGATGAAGCACAGAGACTTTCAAAACGTGCCGACGAAATATATTTTTAAGAAAACGCCGCTTTTAGAGGTTTTAGTCTCGTTAACATTTTATATAATATATTTTAAGTTTGCGGTTCAGGGTTCTTAAATAAATCCCAATAATCAATGTAGAGTACATAAGACGTTGGCAATTAATACCCGTTTGTGTATTTTGTGTGTAAGCCCCCTGGCTAAAGGGAATAAATGAGTCGTAACTCTCATTGTTCTTGAGGGCGTTTGGTTAACGCTGAGGTGCATTATGAAGCAGAATCTGGGGTTTCAGCATTGTTGGTGCCAATTGATCGGCCGCGATCTGTTAAGTGCCCTTTACACTGCCATGCATGTTCCTCATCCCTTCAAGCCACCGCCTCGATCGACCCAGATTAGATGGGAAGACTGTAATTATTCCCAGCAGCGACTTTGATTGATTGATCAAAGCGTCATCTGCATCCTGTTACTGTCTCTCAATAATAAATATTTATTGTGCTCCAGTATGATGGATTAACGCTTAAAAAAAGATGCTATTGTTTATAAAATTGTATTTTTACATTCAAGGCAAAAATTGTAATTAATTCATAAGAAAATGTAATCTGTCATGATTGAAAGGGATGTGTTTACAAACGTAAACAATCACGACATCAGAGATTACAAATAAAAATTAAATAAACCCCCATGAAAATGAACATTGTGGCTCACGTAAACACGGGCTTATATTTTTAATTAACTCTCACTTCAGATGATTCCCTTAAAAATTTCACCTTGGCTTTGCATCGTCGCTAATTATGTAATTATAGCGTTTGAAACAGCTCCGAATTTCCGAATTTTGTTTGATGAAATGCGGGAGAATGTGCAAATTTGAACCGACGCATCGCTAATGGGGATCGACGTGTGCTCTGCTCGCCCCGAGATTGTGTGCCTTTTGGTCCGACGGCTGACCATCGATGATTGATTTTACGCGTTTTATCAAAGTTAATTTGTCCTGTCAGGAAGAAAAAGCGTGGTACACTGGTTTTGTGCGCATATATCACCATACTAATGATACCCTGTGTGTCGGGTGTAACTTTCTATTTTGTACACGACACGGCGTCCGCATAAATTAATCACTAAACTCCGATAACAACGTATCGGGAATATTCTAAGCTGCTAAGTGGAAAAATGTGTTTTGTTAATTGTTATTTACGTCACTAGTCCGGTAAGTGATTTGTTACGATACGAGATGATGTTTACGGACGACGAAATTCTAAACGAGTACTGTAACAACACTTAACGGACGCGTAGCATACAACATTTGATTTCATGCTGTACTTTCGGTATTCCGCGATTTAACTTGTTTTTACATCATGAATCCGGCTCACAGTTATAAGTTGGAAATTCGCATCACCTGATTTGTTCCATTGCAACGGCGTGTGTTCTTGTTTATTTAGATTTGACATTTGAAACCTTTTCATGTTTCTAATGAAATTTTACTGAAAGCTGTTGAAGCAACTGGAAAAATAATTCCCAAGAAATATTCTGATATGTACGAACTTTTGTCAATGAAAAAATGTTTATAACGCTGATAAAGGTAACGAAGATGTTATTTATGTTTTAATTACATTTGTCAAAAAAGTTACTACTACGTTTCATTCCGTTAAGTTGCCTACCAATACTTTACCGGCTCTGAGGCTTTTATACCATTTATCGGAATGAAATATGTCTGGAAAATCAAAGGCACAAAACAGCACAGTGTGAAATGAAAGCTTAAGCCAAAATTTTGTATTTGTATTTACTCTGAATGTAATACTGTGTACTGAACAGGTAAATAACTTTTTTTCCGCAACCGACAACGTAAATAAGCATTGCATCCATAGTTACAGCTACCGTACTTAAGTGGCTGATAACATTCGTGGTGTTTGTTGTCCTTGGCGACGGAACTTAATTTTTACTTACGGACCTAGGAAAATAATAAACAGAAACGTAATGTAAGGACACATACCTTTTTCGATTTTGTCGGTAACAGGTTCTAACACGCAATATTCGTAGCCTTCGTTTGCATCCATGCCCGCGAAAACTGTCACTGGATTGACACAAACAAACAAAATTCAACGTTGTTTTCTCGGTTGCTAGGTTGCCATAGGACGTATAGGTGACTATAAACATTTTAACCCCAAATGTTACAAGCTGTATTTTAGAATATTTTTTTATCTTTTTTAAGTATTATATTTCCGGTAGCGGAAAAAAAATGAATAAGCAACACGGAACGTAAATGACAATTAACATTTTCGGCAAGCGACGAGCCTCGGCTCGTATTCGCCTACCTCAAATGTTAATACGTCCTTACGTTCCTTGTTGCTTAAGGGCTCTAGGGCATTATTTCCATAACGCCCGCTTATAGTAATTATGTATGTATCTATCTACTATCTACTTTAGTTTGTGAAAAATTAAGCTAAAAATTGCATGTTTGCATATTTTGACGCCTTGCCACCAGTGCAACGTTACAATGCAGTGTGGCAGGAGGCCCTCAAAGTTAGCCTAAAATCACAGATTTAAAATTGAATGTATAACACATAAAAGGTATTAAAGGTATGTATTAATAAATGATAAAACGCACTCATGCCAAAATGTATTTATTTTTACATATTAAAGAAATGATTTTATATTTTTAATCGTCTGAATCGACTGCATCATCATCATGGTCAGGCAATTGAAGTAGACCAATGCTTCTTTGGGTAAAGATTGTATTTTATTTAAGGGTAATTTTCGCAAACTATTTTGCAAAAAATATCCTGATTTGTCTTTTAGCGGCTACATTTCCTCGAATAATTTTCCCTAAACTTCTTGAAATGCTTATTCCGCGCTTCTTCCGTGAATTGTCCTATAGCGCGGATTGTATTATTTCTGGATTATGAATAAAATATTTGTGTACGGTAGGAGGCATGTTATACCAAGGATATTTGGCGACGAAATATCTGGTTGTGTCAAAGGAAAATTTTCCACGTTTATTTTATGGTCACTAGCAATAAGCATTTTTTTTATGAGATGTACATCAATTTTTGTTATTTCTGCATTAAAAAAAAACGTCTGGCGGTGTTCCCGTCATTTGAATTACCAAATCCTGGTTTCGGTGTATCAATGATTAGGCCACACTTTTCCTTAAACTCTTTTTGAATGCGAGCTTTATTTGCAGCTACAATTGATTTTTCATCCCCTCTAGCTTGCCATTTCTGTATGGGCAATTTATAGGCTACATGAAGAAGGCTTTGGAAGAATCGGATCCAGCCATGTAATATAGACAATCCGAATTGAAAATTGTCCACTACAACTTCCCTTTCTATCATTCTAACAATTGAATTGAATTCCTTCAATGTTGCTCCACATATACAACACTTTTGTTTTGAAGCTGTGCCGGTAAGCGCATTGCACACCTTACCATCAACTATAGTAAACATTAACTTAACATTAACGATTCTGTATTTACAAGGGCTTTAATTTCTTCCTCTACTCTTGTTTTTTTTTCTGATACAGACACCGCTCTGTTTAATAAAATGTATTTTTAAAGGCCTGCAGAATCCTGTAGAGCCCGGTCGTGGGTTTTACCATAAAAAAATTTCATCGCATTTTAATTGTAGTGGGACGATGGACGTTATGAAGACAGATGAGTCACTAGCTTCTTCCCCATTGATCATCTGTTTCTAGGAACTGTGCCCAGAACTGCCACCAAAGCCCCATTTCGTGAATAAACACAACTTTTTTAAGTCGTCATCCTGAATATAGTCTAGATCGCACATTTCTGATAAAATTAGTCTTTTTGCTATGTGGACAAGTATCGCTTGCAATGGTACTTCTGCTGTAGTTTCGCTTACTTATATCATTTCCGGATAGCAGTGCTTTTTTGCTGCTTGCACTGTTTTGTACGACGGATTTTTTTCGGGGGCACTGTCTTATTATGTTATATTGATGCGTGGAAAGTTTTGCATCCACAGAAACTGTAAGAGCCTCATCACCTGACATTATCTTGAGTCTTGGCGACAAATATTACCGTGGAACGGTATCTACTGGCTCGTTTTGGACTTGTATTCGTAATTTCCTTTACCAACTTAAATGCATCTGTGTGTCCAGATGCTCGTAAACAAATCTGCGTTGCTTAGCATAATTCGGCAACTGGGGTAGATTTTCGTAATACTGTAGTTTTTTGCATTTCTGTTCTTTCCTTGCAAGTTTCAAATGAATACCTCTGCGACCACGTTTATTTTCACAATAGAGTGGAAATGATGTTGACACTTCTAGCCAGTTTTTATTATTTTCTAGAAATCTATCCTTAATCCTACATGCTTTCGTCCATGGGGTTTTAAAATCGTACTTAAAATAGAATAGCTTCTTAACCCGCCATTGGTGACCGGGTGGGTCAAATAACTTTATTCTCCGTTATTGTTTTTTTTTTGCAATTTTGACTAGCTGCCGCATTGCAGAGCTTAAATTAATTAAAAATCTTTGTTTTATTGTCAGAGCATAAATTAAAAAAAACATTTAGTAACACGTTTCGAAAACTCTTCAGTTGAAAACCCCGGTGCGTGAGACCGGCGTCACCATTAAATTTGCGTCATCAATGGCGTGTTCTTCACATTTTGTGCGTTTCTGAAGTTGTTTTAATAAAAAATTAAATTGGCTTTCAATATTATCGGCAGAATTGATCATAATCTCAAGTTCCAATCTTTTACTGAAAAGAATATTTGAACTGATTCCTGAAATAATAAGCTGGAATTGGGATCTTGCTATAACATACGGATAATATTTTATTGGCTTTGAGTTTAATCACCAATATATAATGTATAAATAATATCTCCGAAACCTTTGCTATGACAACCCATGTTTATTAAGACTGATTTGTTTGTTGTTGGTAGTACTACCCCTTAAGTATTTTACATTTATTTTTGAACACCCTGTATATAACGTCCTATTAATAAGAATTACCAATGCTGCGCTATTTTATAATTTCTATAACGCGCCGTTAAAATATCAAATTGTGAAAAAAGAGCAAAAACGAGCAAGAAATAATAACAGCTAATTAAACTGCAATGATTCCTCTTCTGAATAAAATAAAAATCACAACTCGGACTAGCACGGAACATAATTAATTTCATAGATATTTATGATAATTCTTAAAAATAATTCTCATTTTGCAGTGGAATCGTTTACAATTATTATCCACAATAATGTTGCGCTTCTTTAGTAATAATTATTGTTAGTAGTATGTTACATACCTGAACTTGAAGGTTCCATATCAAAAAATATAAATCCAGCAACTACGGACAAAAACGGCACTAAATATAAGGCAACAATTAGCTTGCAAATAAAACACGTGTACTGACTTGACGAGCGGCGGCATCAACTGAAGCTGATAGGTAGTAGGTACAAGATTACACTCTCAAATAACCGGTCTAGGGTGGTAAAACAGGGGGCTTTTACCTGGTAGGAAGAACTATTACATAAGTCATAAATATTTTTTCGATTTTATGCCAACTTTGTACCTCGTTCGCCACGCTGTGCAACATATCCGCACGCTATCTTTGTTCCGATGCGGAAAACCCGACCAGCAACAGATCGACTGTCAACAATTCGCCAAACGCAAATCGAGCGTGCAAACGCCGCAGACATCTGCACGGCGCGGCTTACGACGCGAAAATCTGTCAGAAAATAGTAAAAGAAAATCTTCGATTTTAAACTACAAGTATGACATAAATCGTTGAAGGCACCACGGGCGTTATGCGCAAAACGCCCACGGTCGACGTACATCCGTCGGGCTGTATACCGTCGCCCTGGGGCGTTATTGTCTCATAACGACCCAAATACCTTAATTACTATAAAACAAAGTATTTGCTGATTTGAAGGGACAAATATAAATGGTAGTCAAATTTCTTTTTCTAATGGCAACCTACATTTGCTTATGCAAATTCGTATTGTATGCAAAAAATAAAGGTTTTGTTCCTTAGGTACAACTCATATTTTATAAGTTATTTAATATGGCATTCGAGATATAGCACCCAGATACACACAGACACATCTTTTTTCCAGAAATCGTTGATATCGTCTCTAGGGATCTTAAAACTGATATTTCGAAAAAAAACTTTGAAACCATTTTCAAGATCACAATACTTTCCCGAACTTCCTAGCGGAGAAAGTAATAAATACTATTATTATGATATTCCTTTGAAATCGGACAAATCTTATTACAAAATACTTATATTTTTCTCCTTGTTAGGCTTGTGAAATGAATTTTCATGATAATAAAAACTTATAAAATGTGAGTTCTAGCAAAGCAATGCTAAATATAACTTTTTGCATGGAACACGAACACGTGTAGGTTCCCATTAGAAAAAGAAACAAATTATTCTCAAAAGTAATGGGCAATATTATTAATTCAATAAAACGAAATATAGCCTGAATATATAATTATTCAATCTGTTCGTAACTCTGCAAGCAAAATTAAGTCTTACTAAGACTATAAACAATGAATAATATTATTAAACTTAACTCGCTTACATAATTTCTCCGTGTGAAAAATAACGTTGATTAAATAAACATTTTACCTATCAGTAATTCTAACATAAGTATTTGATCAGTCTGAATGAGATCTCTGTTACTCACGTCTTTGGTAGTTAAATTTAGGTAATCAAACAATGCTTCGAAACTTATTGCGCGTTAAAATCAACAGTCTAGACCAGGTATAAATTGTATACAGCTTCAACATTCGGGAAAAGAAATGAACATGGTGATCCTGGTTTCTTACTTTCCAATCGATACTAAAATAGTGACTTATTACCCATGTGATACACAACTGTGCGTTTCTTCTTAAATTTGACTAAAATAAAACCATTGCCCTTATGTTATATGGTCTTGCATTGAATCGCATTGGGATTGGTATTCATCACTTTCCAGCAAAGATGTCTCCTGCAAGTTTATTTACATTCCTCCAGATTCATAACTTTCTATGTTTTGCCTTCTTCTTATTCGGTTTCGAATTAATATCCTTCAAAATACGTTCCATTTCTTTAGCTCTAGCTCTATCTATACATGTTTCTCTTCTATTTTATTTTCTTTGGGTATATCTGTATAATTCGAGATTTTCCCGGTTGCTGTATTTGTTTTCTCATTTTTACCAACAGCTGGATATGATCTAAATATTACTGGTGGCATTGGAATCTTATTCTGAAAAGAAATTGGTTGAAATTCATGTCGTTTTGAATTTACCGATGATTCTCTCGTCTCAGTTGTAGATAACTGCATATCTTGGAAAGCAGAAAATTTTGGAAAGTTGAAGGATATGTTAGCCTTGCAGATCTTCGTGTATATTAGTCGATAGAACACAAGCACCCAGTAATGGTGTAAATGAGTTTTAACGCTTGTATCCTGATTTGCTGGACTATTTTCCGAATTAGCTGACATCGTTGGTGGGTGGAAAAACTCCATCGCTAAAGGCTTTTTTGTTGAACAGTCCTATACCTGGCTTAACGAATCCATTCATGATATTTTTTGCACTAGATGATTTATAGCACGCCTATTATCATTGACCTTTACTCGATGTTTTTAATGATATTTCCTGGTGAATAACATTAATATCCATCTCAAGGGGTCATTAACGTCTTTACCCGGATTTTCCCACTTGATAAGTTATCTACATTACCGACCTGATATATTTGAATAATTTTAACGGTATCAAGGTTTCTATAGTTGCATTAGTAAGTTCTGCTAATTCCGGCGGAGTCCTTTTAATTCTTTATGATATTAGTAATAACAACGCACACAATTTACATAGCATTAATGATTCAGTTAAATTATGAAAAATCGCACCAACGTGCAAATTTGGTACTAACTGGGCGGAGGCTTTGATTTCTTTACTAGTACAATTATGACTCACTTCAACATGCAGATTTCTGTTCTAGAAAGCGCTGATTTTACTACGCTTGAAGAAAAAATTAAAATTTTATCCACTTAAAGTTTCATTTACCTTCATCATGACAACGATCTGAAGGATTTAAACTTATATAAAACTGCTTTTTATTTTATTCGCTCGTAATTTTATCAAAAAAGAGTTTTGAACCAGTTCAATCAGTGAAATTTTACAAATATTGTAGTTTATAACGGACTGAACAAAAAAGGCATTTTTATGCACAGGTTTTTAGCTGCAACCAGCCAAGGACCAAAAATTGAAGGAGGGTTATATAGGTTTTTTCTGAAACTATCAATTGTTCAAAAAATGTTTCAGATAAAAGTAGAACGGTTTCAAGGGGTACATACAATAGTGACCTTGGTTTGACATTGTAACGTTTACGTGCGGTCAGGTGAAATTCAACCTATTTTTTTTTAAGTAGAAACCTTATTACACATTCTTATAGCTGATATCAAGACGTTCAAAAATCAGGTTGACTATCACCTGCCCTTGCGTAAATGACATAAAGTCAAACCAAGGTTACTATTATACGTCTCCCTCAAAACCGTTCAACTTTTATCCGAAACATTTTTTCCATCCATATAATCTTCCCTGAATTTTTTGTATTCTAATGAACAAAAAATGAGTGCTACCAAAGCTTTTTTCTCAAAATTAACTCCATAAGAAAATCTCGACCAAATAAATGATTGTCATAACAAAAACACCACGTTAATTTTTGACAGCCGTCACGCAATTTAATTACGGAGTGGTACACGGTCGAACAATGCTTGATACCCTACTATAAAAATGTTTTAGTTTATCGAATATTATTTTCATCTTCATGACTTTGTTAATAAGCAAAATTGCCGCATTTGGGCTAAGTAAAAATGTCAAAAAGCCGAAGAATTCATTGAGTCACTCTTTCGTACGGGTTTTAGACGGGAAAATTTGTTGGACCTGCTACAGTCAATGGCCATCGCTGTCGAAGCATGATCATTGCCTAGTATGAACTTTTCGTGGTTTCAACAGGATGGAGAGAGATGCAAGCGACACGACTGCTCTAGGGTGACCGAAGAATTGGATTTATCAGGCTGTTACTTGGAAAACTACATTTCATTTTTACGGTCGTGTTTACTTCGCGAAATTCTGTTTTTGTGTCGTTTGGTATTGTTTCGTATTGGGCTTATAATCTATTTTTTCTTTAATATTGACTTATTAACTATTTTTATTAACTTTAGTTTTACAAGTTAAAAAATTATCAATTTTGTGTAGTTTGTAAAAATATTGCTTTTTTTAAGCGATGTCAAAATATTCAAAGTTTGGTGACGAAAGTGCAAATCAAAACATACACAGGATGAAATTATATAATGCCCTACCTGAAAACTTCAAAAACAATACAATTGCTCATGCTAATACATTTATTTTTGTATGCATATTTGACTTATGTAACCGTACTCATCAATAAACATTATCATTATTATAAATAAATTAATAATAAACGTGGTGTCCTGAAATTTCGAAAAGAGAAAGAATTTGCGACAATCGTCGACATTTTAATAATTATCCAAACTGTTTAAGATTGATTCCAAAAACATTTGTCACTCTGTAAGAGCATAGCTACACGGGAACCGAATTACAAAAGCGAAAATACAAAATGGGAAACATCGTGTTTTCATTTATCAATTCACATATCTTAACTAATGAAATAAGCCTAATTTGTGTTGAAGGAAATAATCGGGTAAATTACCCAACGACAGATTATTTGAATATCATGAAACATGAGGGTTTAGAATGGAAGAACAGTTACTTAAATGAATTCCGTCCATCAGAATATGTACAATTGCAGCTTAAAAATAGGACAGTTTTGTAATCTAGTGCATGTACGTTTTTCTAAAATTGATTTATGCAAATTAGGCTTCAATTCCCAAACATTATTATTAAATGTGCTTAAAAAATATTGTAATCTAGTGTATGTCCGTTTTCTAAAATTGATTTATGTAAATTAAATGTGAAAGTAAAAAAGTTAAAAAAAAAAACAGATATGTCATCCATTTGTGTTTTGCAGCAGTCTGCATGCTTTCATATTATAAATAAAATTGATACGCCTTGTAGGTATAGCTGCCCACTATTAAAATTCAAATAGAGATTAATTTACACTAGACAAAAAAAAAGTGTTCAATTATCTTTTAGCCGCTATTGTATGTTTTTATACTCATTTTGTATATGAATAGCAATGCAATGGAAATTAATTACATGTATTTAATAAATGTCCAGTTGAAACAAAATGGAAATAAAACGGGATGTGTATGACAAGTCTACGAAAGAATATCACGATACAGTAAATAAATTATTTGCATTTAATAAATTTTCAGTTCAAACAAAACACAAATGAAACGGGACAGTAATCCCGGTCGCAATAAACCCGAATCAATAATTGAAAAGTTCTTTTTCTCTCGCTTCTTCTTTTTCTCTGTCTCGGTGTGTCACTGAGTTAACGAGGAATTCCATGTTATCGTGTTGCTGTTCTTAAAATCTGACGTGTTTCCAGTTGGCAGAAAGAAGAGCAGCACGCGCGCCCCTTATTGCGAAAATAAAATAGTTGCAACTTGAAATATATGAAACATCCATCAATGGTTTTTGCGCACTTTATCCTAAGAGGAATTGCTGCTTTCATTCGACTAGAGAGAAGAGTTGAAATATAAATGGAATTGTAAATATTTATTTACATCGCTGATGAATTAACTTGAAATTATACAATCTGTCGCAGAATGGCTTATTATAAATTAAATTTAAAAATGATTTTAATGAAAATGCACTTTGTTGGTATCACACACGTTTTTTTATTTTATTTTTGCGACTATACCCTTACAGGGTCTTTATCAAACCCTTACAGGGTCTTTATCAAACAGACAGTGAATTATAACTTAAAATTAGGCGGTATTTATAGTAGACTTAACAGGTAACAATTCAGAATAAGGGATATGGTATTTTGGTATACCTAAATAGACCCTTTTTTACTGAGAAATGTTTCTGCTTTTAAAAATATGCTATTTTTAACTTTTAAAGTTTCCTGTTTCGATTGGTACAATATGCCAAATTTAACAGGTAAAATATCCTTCTTTAGCTTTTAAAATATTTTTTCTGTTAAACCATGCCAATTTTGAGTGGTAGAAGATGCCATTTTAGACTGTTAAAATATGCTATTTTTTACTCGTAAAATATGACATTTTAATATTTTATATACGCCATTATAACTACAAAGTGTCACTTTTGTCTTTTAAAATACCCCTTTTAAACTTATAAAAAATGATAATAATAATAATAATAATTTATTGGTGCTTAGACTAATTACAGTTTACACAAGTCCTGCCAGATACAAGAACACGTTTAGAATAAAATAATGCAATGACACTAAGTCAACAATGATATAAGACACTAATTTAAAAAAAAGTTAAAAGAATCAAATATTATATAAGACTAATTAAAATAGTAATTCCAATAAACCGACATTACAACCAAATAAAATTAAAGATACAAATTTATCTATGCGCTTAAAAGTACATTTTAATAAAAAGAAAAAAAATCTAAAATTACAAGAATTAAAAATTCAGAGTGTAAATGATTTAAATTTCTAATATCGATATGTATATTACAACAAATTAAAATTGAATGATAAAAACTCATCAAAGTTATAAAAGGAATTTTTGATTTAATTTTAGTTTTGATTGTTTCTCCGATAGTTTTTCGTAGATCATGTGGCAGGGTGTTATAGAATAATATTGCATAATACTGATTCCTGTTTGAGATCGACTAAGTCTGATGTTTTGTGGGCAGACATTTTCTTTATATCTACTGTTATGTTCATGTATAACGCTAGGTTTTACATAATCTGTAGAGTTTTTTTTTGATATACATCAGGCACTCGAGAATATACAAACATGGCAGCGTTAGTATTCTATGTTCAACAAACTTCGATTTACAGTTGTCGCGGAAACCTATCCCAGATATGATTCTGATGACTCTTCTTTGCAGATTAAACAAGCGATGCCTTATACTAGTATGTCCCCATATGATAATTCCACATTGTATATGTGTGAAAAAATGAAAAGTAAGCTGATCTCACCATAGCAGTTGGCAGATTATGGTAAAGGTTTCTTAATAAGTAAATAGTTTTATTTAATTTCCTTGCTATCTCATCGCCGTGTCTATCCCATGGTAGTGCATAGTCTATGACTACGCTCAGAAATTTAATGTCAGGCGAGTCTCTAACATCTAAACATTTATTTAATGTAAATATTTTAGTGACCGTCTTTTCTGCATTAAAATATAATTTTTTTGTTTGCGAACCAATCAGTTGCTTTGGACATCGCAATATCACTTTTTGCTTTGGTTTCTTCTACATTTTTCTAAGACACAACTAATGTTATGTCATCAGCAAATTGGACCACATTAGCATTGGTAATGAAGTTTGAAAAATCTTTGATAAAAATGATAAATAATAATGGCCCTAATGTGGACCCTTAAGGTACCCCGTGTTCCACAAGCAAACTGTCAGAAAAGATATTATTATAATGTACAATTTGTTTTCTATTTTTCAAATAGCATGTAATCAATTGAAAACTCTTATTATCAAAATTATAGTTTTTTAACTTTTCCATTAAATTAATATGCGTGACACAGTCAAAAGCCTTTTTGAGATCAATGAATGTTGCAATTGTAATTTCACCTTTTTCACAACTTTGAGTCAGTTTATCAGATAGTTCTAAAATAGCGTTTACCGTAGACATTCCTCTTCTAAAACCATATTGATGTTCATTAAATAACTTGTGCGTATCAAAGAAAGTTACGATTGGATCAAATAATATTTTTTCGGTTATTTTAGAACAAAAGGGAAGTAAGGCTATCGGTCTGTGATTATTACTGCAAGTTTTGACAGCTATAATATACCAGTTTTGATTGGTAAAATATGCCAATTTTGATTATTAAAATATGCCAACTTTTAATTAAAATATGCCAGTATTGACACCTAAAATATGCCAGCTTTGACTGGTAAAATATGCCAATTTTGACTATTAAAATATTCCAGTTTTGACTAATAAAATATGCCAGCTTAGACAGTCAAAATATGCCCGTTTTTACTGGTAAAATAATGACAGTTTTTACTGATAAAATATGCCAATTTTGACTATTAAAATATGCCAGTTTGACAGTTAACATATTCCAGTTTTGACTGGTAAAATATGCAAATTTTGACCATTAAAATAAGCCAGTTTTGGCTAATTAAATATGCCGGCTTAGACAGTTAAAATATGCCCGTTTTACTGGTAAAATAATGACAGTTTTAACTGGTAAAAATATGCCAATTTTGACTATTAAAATGTGCCTGTTTTGGTAGTTAACATTTTCCAGTTTTGACTCGTAACATATGCCAATTTTGACTATTAAATTATGCCAATTTTGACTATCAAATTATGCCAATTTTGACTATTAAAATATGCCAGTTTTGACATTTAAAATATGCCAGTTTTGACTGGTAAAATATGCCAATTTTGACTATTAAAGTATGCCAGTTTTGACTGGTAAAATATGCTAATTGTGACTATTCAAATATGCCAGTTTTAACAGTTAGAATTTGCCAGTTTTGACTGGTAAAATATGCCAGTTTTCGTTATTAAAACATGCCAGTTTTGACTAACAAAATATGCCAGCTTAGACAGTTAAAATATGCCAGTTTTGACCAGTAAAATAATGACGGTTTTGACTGATAAAATATGCCAATTTGGCTATTAAAATATGTCAATTTTGACTATTAAAACGTGCTAGTTTTAATAGTTAAAATGTGCCAGTTTTGACTCGTAAAATATGCCAATTTTGATTATTAAATTATGACAATTTTGACTAAATAAATATACCAGTTTAGACAGTTAAAATATGCCAGTTTTGACTGGTAGAATATGCGAAATTTGACTATTAAATTATACCATTATTGACCGGTAAAATATGCCAATTTAGACTATCAAAATATGCTAGTTTTTACAGTTTCAATATGCCAATTTTGACTATTAAAGTAGGCCAGTGTTGACTGGTAAAATATGCCAATTGTGACTATTAATATATGCCAGTTTTGACAGTTAAAATTTGCCAGTTTTGACTGGTAAAATATGCCAGTTTTGGTTATTAAAATATGCCAGTTACGACTAACAAAATATGCCAGTTTTGACTAATAAAATATGCCAGCTTAGACTGTCAAAATATTCCAGTTTTAACAGTTAACATGTTCAGTGCTAACTCAATCCAACGGAACTTTCAGCAAGACTGAAAGATTTTTTTAATGAAACTCTAGTATTACAAAATTATAGTTTCTAGATAGTAAACAAATAATATGCAATAATTTATTAATTTCGCGTCATATGTTTTATGACGCGTTGGCGCCTCGTGCGCGCAGCTAACTAATGTTGACACAATGACGCGTTTGCACGCAATGCGCACTCAACGTGGTATAATATGCCAGTTTTGACTTGTAAAATATGCCAATTTTGACTATTAAAATATACCAGTTTTGACTGGTAAAATATGCCAATTTTGACAACTAAAATATGCCAGTTTTGACTATTAAAATATTCCGGCTTAGACAGTTCAAATATGCTGGTTTTGACAGTTAAAATATGTCAGTTTTGACTGGTAAAAGATGCCAATTTTGACTATTAAAATATGCCAAATTTTGACAGTTAAAATATGTCAGTTTTGACTGGTAAAATATGCCAATTTTGACTATTAAAATATGCTAATTTTGACAGTTGAAATATGCCGGTTTTGACTGGTAATATATGCCAATTTTTATTATTAAAATATGCCAGTTTTGACAGTTAAAATATGCCAGTTTTGACTATTGAAATATGCCATGTTGACTGGTAAAACATACCATTTTAATTTTTTTAATTTGCTATTATAACCAGAGCTGTGCAAATAAATGATTAATCTATAAATAATCGAGTTATCGTTTGTTTCATTATTACTAGAAAAATAATCAATTATCCGATAATTTCAATAATCGATCAGTTGATTATTTCATTAAATGATTAGGGGGAGGCTCACACATATAATAACTCACAAATATATGTGTAGACTGAAAATTTGTGAATTTGTCATAAATAATAGTGTAATATGGCAATGGCATTACAATTAATAAAAATTCTAAAAATCATGATTTTGTTAAGGTCAGGTTTGGTGGTTAACGCTCGGTATATAAATGTCTAGGGGGGTGCGGGCTCAATCCCAATAGCCACCTCCCTGGATGCGTGCCTGGTATCATTTATGTCATAAAATCTCCCTCATTGAATACATTTCTATCAAATGGGTACATCTCTGTTACCATAGTCTGGTATCATACTTCTTTAATGGGCAATTGTAACACAACTCGCCACATCGTAAATGGTAAATGTCTTTCCATGATGCCCATTTAGCTATCAACTGCTGTGTTATAGTATGCTCTAAATGGTACGGTTAATTTGTGGCTGCATGTAAATTCCACTCTCTTTCGCCAAGTTTGGTGCTTCTAGCGTGATTATCATGAATTAATAATAATCATGAATTAATAATAATGGATTATCTGTGGAACTGTGACTGTACTTAACAAAATGTCGAATAAATAGAGGAAACAGTTCTGAATTCATCCAGCCAACCCTATGTTTCGTATGGCGTGAATCATAAATTCTTTAAATTTTTTTAGAGGAAATATTATCACTGGAGGCAGGGCTTTACCAATTGCATTCACTATGGTGCATGCAGTTACAAGCTCTCCTCTTTCGCTACTTGTGCACTGTCTAACTTGCTTGAAACCTCTGACAGTTACCACTTTCTTCGGTCTTTGAACTGTGATGACTCCAGTTCCATTTAAATTGAATATGGGAGAAGGGCCGAGAAATTCCTCATTTCGTTTCAAAACCGAGTCTAAATCACCAAAGAACAAATTAACATTATTTTTGTTGAATGAATCGAGAAAAAACTGCTGGCTTCGAGCTGTCTGACGCTAAGAGTAGGACGATTCTTCAAAAAGTCTTTCAACCAATAAATTCCAGCTTTTTTGCACTTTTACAATTTTCTGGAGCAGGTATGTTGTTAATTTCTGTCATTTGAAATGCTAAATTCACGAGTTTGTGTTTTCCAGAGCCCATAATACATTTTTGAGCATTCTTGAGTATTCCCTCGGACCTGAAAAAATCCTTTTACATGCATGATTAGGAGTAGCTTTTATGTTCGTGTCTGGGTGTCGCCATCATTTTACATACCTGTAGCGAGAAAACTAACTGTTAGTTTTTGTAAATCTACAAAAAGTATTATATATTCAGGTCCAGGGTTAGGTACCACCCTTTTCTGGACGAAAACAAAAACAGAATATGTCTGATGAAATCTGGAAATCTAGTCTATAGCTCGATATACATATTTACCATTTCTTTTCTATCGGGCATTTAAATAACATTGCTAAACATAAGACTTGCTCATAAGGGGATAGTCAATTTTATGTTTTAAGGACATATCCTATTGCATATGATTGATTAAATGCATAGGTTATTTGAATTTGTAGGTGAAACCAAGGAAAAGAATTTATTTTATTATCTGGTGGATCCGCCGGGATATTGCCAGAAATACATACTTCACATACATGAAATAATACCACCTGCTGAAACTAACTAATAAGCTAATATTAAAGATGCCAAATAAGTATTGCATTTTAACATTGTAAAAAAGAATGGGGCGCAATCAGACCCCTTCACAAACTGTCTACCCCATGCTGCCAACAAAAACAACAAATACCGATTACAACGATGAGTCAACTGCCACAATTTATAAGAGAATTTCTTTACGTTATTTATACTTATCCCCATATTGGCGTGTGTAAACTTATTTCTTCAATAGATTCATAAGAAAAAAGCTAATATACTACGGGTTGATCGGAAAGTCCGTGCTGATTTTGAAGGAAAATTGAAACGCATAAGATTAAAATTTTAAACCTTTCTGCATCTTTTAGGCAACATGAAAACTGCGTCCTTCCAGAATCTGTCTGGTTTGTTAGCGAAAAACTTTTCTACGTGATTTTTTTATCTCGACCAGAGAGTTGAAGTAGTTTCCATTGGAGGAATTTGAAATGATCGAAAAAGGTGGAAATCATGTGAATGCTCGAAGCGAGCACCGTATTTTGTCATTGTTTTCTTCTTCTTAGCGTTAGTGAAGGCAATATACATAGTACGCGATATATAGTAATAGGTATATGGTCTGAATCAAGCGAAAAAAAGCTGAAACGTCAACTGCCAGACCAATAGCAACCGGTCATTTTTGTGCCTCGAAAAGATGGGAAGTACCAGTTCACTCGTCGTCATGTCGCTAACGTGCTGCTTATTCAATAATAACAATTTTACACTACCAGCAAAAAAATTATATAATTCAAACTGACATGACATGACAATCTGACAATTCTAATGTTTCTCCAAGCAAGAGTTTGCAATAGATAATATGATTTTTTTATTGTCTACTTGCAAATGTGGGTTTTCCAGACTTATGTGCTTGCAATCTGCACATCTTGCAGCAAACAATAATTTTCCACACTTCGTCGACAAAACTATTTTGATTTCATGTTGCCAAGGTAACGCGAATTTTAAATTCAATCAAATAGTTAATCGCAATTAAATATTTGATTTGCTTTGATCTCTGATTTACATTTTAAATACGTACAGATTTATTTTCTCCACCAAACACGTATTTAACATATATACGAGTTTAGGGGAAAGCAAAGGCTGTGTTTAGTGATTATCCAGCCACACGGATCCGATACCCGTTTACCCGAATATCCGGTTAATACTTGTCTATCACCTAGGACTTCCCCTGATCTATTTCCACTTCACGCATGAAATTTCCATCGAAACCCCCTCCCCACATTTCCATCGGTGATGCTCCAATATGGCGCCGAGGGTCGCTTCCGGGAAAAACAGTCACGGCCCTTTAGCCCATTTTGTCGCCGCTCCTTGGGACAAACGACGTATACTTGTTCGGCGTTAAGCGATTTTAATAAGAAAATAAAATATTCATTCATTCGTACAGCCGCAAAGGGGCCCTGAATTGACGGACGGTGTTATATCCACTTCAGTCGAGTGGCCCTTTTCTCAAATTGTTTCTACGCCAGGGGTCCTGATATATGGCGGTGCGTTCCCCCGGAAAAAAATATATGTGTCAATATAATTTTCCTCTTACAGGAAAGAATGGCTGCGTGAGGTGAATTTAATCGCACACAATGGGAAGTGGAGTATGGAAGATCAGGGAAACTGGAAAAGCGACACAGGGGAATTACGAATCAAAATGAATCAAAATGTTTGTGAAGTAATACTTTTTATCCGAAATCGTATGTAATAAGCGAATTACTGTGGTCATTTAATGGAAGTAATTTATAGTGAGAGAGAATAACTTGGAATCACGGAATACATAGTACGTCAAAATTTCAATTATTTAATGCAATTACGGACGATTTTGGATAAAATGTTATATTTTACTCATGTGGAATTACTCATTAGTCCCTTAAAAACCCAAACTTTTTCTTGCGCGATTAATTACGTACACTCGTACAATAAATAACTATTACATACACACGGGTTTTTGTTTTAACAATTCTAAGGGACGACGTATTTGTGCCAAAATAGTAGTTTTAATTTCCTTTTAAGAAACATATTTATCCAAAATCCGGTGTAATAAGCGAATTACTGCGATCATTTGAGGAAAGTAATGTTGTTCATTACCCACGAAATGATAAGATCCTTCGTAAGATTTTTAAAATAATTCAAACTGACACCACGTACATACGTCAAAATTTCTTGTCAAAATTTTGTAAAAATTATTTCAATATTTAATGCAATTGCAGACGATTTTGGATAAAATGTTATATTATACTCATGTGGAACTACTCATTAGTCCCTTAAGAAAACTACATTAAAAAACTTTTTCTTGCGGGACTATTTACGTACATTCCACACTCGTATAATAAGTAACTATTACACTTCTTCTCTAAAATAATTTGGGAAGCCAAATATTTGAACATTAAGAATTTAACATGGAACTCCCTATGCTGCTTGAATCAATTCCATACCCTGTATACATTTAACTAGATTTCCGGTAATTAACCGCGTGGTGTGTGTGTGGCTTGCACGAAGTTTCTCTGCCATTTTCATCAGGTATCTTCGCTTGAGTAATACAAGAAATTACTGATACCTCTTGATTCATTAAATATAGCGATATCGCTTATCATCCTCTTCAACACGGATAAAGAATCAAAGCTTAACAAGCGGTAATCCATTTCCTGATCATTAACTATTATGTTATAACCCCGATATTAACGTCGTATTTCCGGCCGTATAAATATTAAATATTATCACAATAGACACCATTCGGTAATAATTCACCGTTCGTTGATATGAACCAATTACGAGCTAACAGATCCCATGAAATAATACGCAGTATTTGCTCATGTAAATAGCTAATGGTTAAATTTCCATTTGGAAATTGTGTCATTAACGGATTTCATGTGATTCATCCCGACTAACTAAAACGCGGACTTAAAGGAGTGTTGAGGTAGAACAAGATAGAGGGATGAGCGATATATCCGAGGAACGGGATGGGAACACAATCGATGTGTCCGAACCATAGAGTCCGCATCTGCATAAAACGATTACTGTCGGTGCACCTCCGCCAGTAAAGTGGTTAAAGCGAATTAAGTTTAATGATCTGAGCCGGCCCGGATGACACTCGGGCCGGCATTACAAATCTGAAGCAGAAGACACCCTTTAATGCGAAAGTGTTCGCTTGTGAAGTTAGTTCTGGACAGGTTTTGTTAACTTTAGTTTAAAACCTCCGGGTAAAATATATTGTGGAATTCCTTGCCTCGGCGAAAATCTTCCTAAACTCTATTATTTTTAGTAGAAGTTTTTAGGATGTATCTCATTTTATTTGGCTTAATATGTTCAATCATATTAAACAAGCTTTGGAGAATTTATGTTTCAATTTAACTTAGGTTCTTTATTTAATTTTGTTAAATTAATTTCGGATTATGTTGTAATAATTAAAAAAAATATATATAAAAAGTTTAGTACTTATTTCTTATTTTCTATATAAACAATTGCCATATTCAGGAGAGAACAAAACAGCAACGCTCCAAATTTGAACTGGGAAATCAAAAATAAAATTTAACACTTTGAAAAATGTGAATAAATGATCAATTAAGATATTTATTTCGAAACCTTAAAATCTGTAATAATTTCAGATAAAATAATTTCCTTATTATAGGTGAAAATAATGTGTGCAAACAGAAGAATATGAACAGGGGTTTCAGAGGTGAAAAATAATAGATAAAACTTAGTAATAAAATATAATAAAGAGATATCGTGGGCATACTGCCAAAATTGACCAAGTCAATAATCATAGTTTCTAGATAATTGAAGTTGAAAATTCTCGTTTTTTAATTCTGTTTTTGCGTAATCTAGCAAAAACACTGGTTTATGTTTATATCAAGATATTAAATATGTTGTTACTGATTTATAATAACTGTACAAAGCGTGTTTAAGTGTTCTGGTTTAAAAAAAAATTGACTTGGTCATTTTTACATGTAATAATGTACACATTTTTCTGTCTTGGTCAAAATTTTTATTCAATAAAAAATACAAAGAAATTAATATTACATTTTTCTTCTTTACAATGTAATGCTAAATATAAATTAAATTAAGGAATTATTGTTTTGGTAAAAAAATAGTGGAAATGCGGTACCATATACGAGTATTAATTGGAATCCGAATCAGACCATACTGATGCCTCTAGAGCTACATCTTTCTTTATACCACATGCTGGTATAGACTGATACCAGCCATGAAATTCAGAAGGAATCGCACCCGTTTTACACAGCTTCAAAAGATCTTGCTTTTTCTGGATAGAAATAGGGATTTCTTTCAGGTACAAATGCGGTATTTTTTTTCCATGATAGTGCTGGTAGTTCGACTATTACGCCCACCTGCATTGAGCACAAGGAAGTCTGGATCACTATAATTATACTTAAACAGTACGTGCTGGGGTTTATCTTTTTCATACCGCATAGTTTTAATTTTTAACCAATTAACGCGATTTCCGTTTTCGTCTATAGTCCGGTTTTTAAAAGTCTTAGCAGCTAGTGCCTTTAAGTCAAGGAAGTCGTTGTATCTTAACTCAAGTATATTGTATGGCTTACTTCTTTTATTTCGACCTCGATTGGAGCGTGATAAACGAAAAATGTTTAACCAGTCATGCATAGTATAGACTGGAATATTACTTTTCACATTTTCAATTGCACTATGCATGGAATCTACTTCCATGTAAGAATGGCCACTCTCTAAAAAATTGTGCTGTATAATATTTAAGTTGCTGTTTTGTACTATGAACATAAATAGTGCTGCAATAAACTGGTTTCTATTTTGCCCACTATAAGTAACCGAGAACAAACTTATTTCACAGATATTTTGTGGCAAATTTTGTATCTATTGAACCTGGCATGTGCCTATTTCTGAACTGCCTCTCTAACCATTTATTTCGGTCCACGTGTAGCAATGAGCATTTTGCGAAGCTTCATAAATTGTGAGATTGTATGCACATAGCTTTCTGCTATAATACATTAGTGAGACATCCGAAAACGGCATTTGCAGAACACTTTATAAATCAAATGTGACTTACGAAACTATCATCAATCAGTGCACGCTCCTTATCTGCCTTTTTGCTGCATTTTCTTCGTCTCTTTTTTGAATATGAGACTGATGGTTTTCTTTTAAATCAGCTGATTTTGTCTTCGTATAGTTCGCACATATCAAACACTGATCCTTTTTAGGCTTAAAGAAAGACAAGTTAAAAGTATTACCAAATACACGACGGTAAGTTATTTGGGATGTATATTCCTTATCAGCGTTCTTACAATCTTCAACATACAAGGCGTACATTTTTGCAATAGATAAATTAGGATCTAAATACTCTCGCTTTGTTGATGCTCTACAATAATGAGAGGCCATTGTAGGAAAACTTTTTATGTGAACATTGATTGAATCTATGATTTCTGGTTTGGCTTTATTCACAGGCACTTTTTTACCACGCTTGTCACTACTATCAAATATTCCGGTCGCATTTGCCCCAGAAAAGGCCTTATCTACTGGTCCATGGCTTATATACAAAGTACGTAAAAATATCTTGCAAACTCGAACTTTTGTGTCCTCCTTCACAAAATAATAGTACCTGCTGCTAGTTTTTGTACACCTGCTCCAGATCGAATTCTTCTACAGGCAGGTTCTTTGCTTGCAACAAAAGAGAGAATAGAATCCTTTTGACGAATGTAATCTAGTTTCCAGAATTCGGAGCATAGTTGGTTTCTCAGTTGATCAAATTAAGTGTACATTTGAGTTGCAATTAATAAATTTAGGTTTTTTTGCAGGTCTAACTATTCCTCTGGATTTGTATGGCAAACACAACATACTGTTTTTCTTATTAATATTCTTTTTCCATTGTGTAGGATTTGATTTTTTTCAACGGCATCTTCGTTTAGATAAAGGTGTGTCGCTATCACTAGATGATTCTGCATTTGCTAAGACTTTTTCCTCCGACGAATATGTTTACTTGAACAAGATTGTTGCTCTCTTTATGACTTCTTATTTCGTCAGTCGAATTATCACCGTCATTAGCAATTGCAATTAAACAGTCTTGCGCTGGAGCAGTGCAGAATGTGTAGAAAAAGTAAATATTAAGTAAGCATACAAAAATCTTGCTACTTAGCAAGATTACTATTAATTTTGTAATTATATACAGCAGTAATCATAAAAGTAATAGAACAATGCTTGCATCAATGCAGGCATACGGTTTATTTACAAAAAAATATGTGGGCATAACCTCAAAATGGGTTTAAGTTAAAATAATACGAATTTAAACACTTACCAGTATTATTTTTCTTTGATGTACTCGCTTCTACATTATTCAAACAAATTTGTACCATTCACTTCCCCTGGAAGCCATAATAACTAACAATATTCACTAAACAAATTCTGTTACTACCACCCAACTGAACGTGTAACACATAGATATACAATTCATGAAAGAGCGAAATGTGATCAAGTCGTGATAGTTAATTATCGCTGTTAGCTGTTATGCTATAGTTAAAGTACATTAAAAATTGACCAAGTCAATATGATCATTTTTGCTAGTATAGAACCTGAACACTGTGACTTGGTCAAAACACTTTTATGTGTGTGACGCATCTATTGTCATGATATTGACGTGCACAGTTTTTCCTGACTTGGACATATTTTCTTAAAATCATGTAAATTTGACTTAGTCACTTTTGGCAGTATGCCCACGATGTACTCTATAAAGGCGACATCTATTGTCTAAATGTTACACAAATTCTTTAATTGAGTAGAGCAATTCACGCACGGGGAAATAATATTTAAAAGTTTATCATTGATATTATTACAATTGTCGCTTATTGATGGTTCCTTATTGTCGGTGAATTGTTGCACTAAATTACGAAATTAATTAAGGTTACCTTACTGATGAGTTATAATCAGTTGTACAGGGAAACAATATTTAAATAATTTAGAAATATTACCTTTCTGTTGTTGCTCTTTGTGTTTAGATAATCCGAAAAACCCTGGCTTAATTTAACGGGTTGGATTGTGGGATAGGTCTCACCCACCACCCTGTATATCCATTTGAACTTAACCTATAAAACCTTTGCTATGGTTAAAACATAGAAATATTGCTTTGTTGTATTTTTTCTTCGTATTTAGACAGTCGTAAAAACCTTGGTTTAATTTAACTGGTTGGATTGCGGGATATAGCCCACCCACCAAACACTAAAATATGAACAAGAGTTCATAGGTGGAAGACAATGGTTAAAATATAGAAACTTTGCTTTTCAGCCTTTGTTCTTTGTATTTTGATCAGTCGTAAAAACCCTAGCTTAATTTAACTGGTTGTATTGTGGGATAGAGCCCACCCAGCACCTACACATCCCCTTTAACTTAACCTATAAAACTCGCTGATACTAAGTTTAACAATTTCGAAAAACAGAGTTGTAGTTAAGTTATAAATAATGCAGAGGCGGATGGATGTTTATCCTCAGAACAATTAATTACAGACGAGAGTCTCTCAAATAGAAAACCATGGATAAAACATCCTGTGTCTGCTTTTTGATAAATTGGATAGTTTCTAGAGACCTTGACTTATAGAGAGCCAGTATAGTCGACATTGGAAACATTCAATGTCCGGAGCTTATCACTGCGACCGGCAGCATGAAGTCCAAAAATTAAGGCGACTTTCATTAAAAAAAAGGTGTTTCAGTCAAAATGTCAATGCAACATGTCAAAATGGTTGATTTTTTTTGCGAAATATATCCTTCGTGTTGGCGTTTTATATAGATAGGCAAACAACTTCTTATATTCTGAAATGTTATTTCTTTTTCAAAAAACAATAATTTCACACAAAAGATGTTTATTTCTCTGTAGTCTTTATTTAATATTTGTTCAAATGTTTTTGTAATATTCTTCATATTTACCATACCCACTTCCGATGTATGAAATTTCACCAAAAGCTTTTCAGTTTTGGGATTATTAAATAAGGCTTATGTTTATAGTTTCATTTTAATTCCCGTATTAGTTTTTGAGATACAGCGTTTACTTTGACTTTCACCTGACCTTACGTAGATCTGACAAGGTCAAACTAAGGTAACTAGGTCATTACTGCATATCCCTCTCCTAACCGTTCAACTTTGATCTGAAACACATTTTTGAAACATTTATCCTTTCAGAGAAAATCGATATATTCAACTCTGATTTTTTTACATTTTTTTACATACCTTGAGTCCATTACATTGTTTTCGTTCAGCATGTTATAAGCTACAACGTATGCAAACAAAACCTATATAATTAGTGCGAGGCACTTTATGTATGTATTATATTTTTGCCATTGCTACACAAAAAATTAACGTGTTCAAAAGGTTGGAAAAGTGAATCTTTCGGGTTCGTGCAAATTTAATAAAAAAAATTATACTCGCTGGAAAACTACAACTTTTCTTAACAATTGTCATTTTCATCTTTTATAATTTTAAAGTTTCAAACGTCAGTATCATCCGATCCTGCAAGATCCTGCTCGATGTACATTTAGAATATCATTTAAATTGAAAATAAATCATAGAAGTTAACTATAATACCATCAAATCGGAGAAAGTAACACGATGGCCATCACCATGTTTTTAAATTTCACGATCACTGTTTTTTATTTTTCACTTTCGCGTAATTTGTTCGGAGAATGTAGAAAAAGTACACTAATATTACCAAATAAAAAGACAGTTTAGGGTCTGAATGTTTAATATTACTAGTTTTGCCTTATCGGAACATTTTCAAGAGAATTCTAAAAATAAATTTATTGACAGTGAAATAATGTTTTCTAAATTATCTTGAAGGCAAATCTAGCCAAGTGTGTTAAGCGTTCAGACTAACCTGGTAGTACTATTATTGTGTTCTATAAAAAAAAAGTATAATATATATTATAAATAAAAAGTGTGGAATGTACGTAATTAGTCCCGCAAGAAAAAGTAACTTTCTTACGGGACTAATGAGTATAATATTTTATCCAAAATCGTCTGTAATTACATTAAATATTGAAATAATCTTTTTAAAATTTTGACTTTGATGCGATGTCAATTTGGATTAATTCAAAAATCTTACGAAGGACCTAATTATTCCGTCAGTTCGAATTAACACACTAATAATTTTGTTACATTACTTCCCTCAAATGACCGCAGTAATTCGCTTATTACAGACGATATTGGATAAAAATATTTATATTTAGAGGCTGAAACTGTTGAATATTTAATTTGCTTGTGCTTTATGCTATATATTTATGCATTTTTACAGCTACTGATGAAGACACAATAAACACGCAAATTCAAGAAATTTAGTTAATCTAAAACTGAAACTATCTCGGCGCGCCGGAGTTGAATACACGCGAGCGAAGGGAACAGAGGACGTAACAAGTTCTGGTGGTTTAATTCATTTCGTAAAATATACATTTTAATAGGGTTTAAAATGCAGCCTTCAAATTCTCATTAAAGTTTTCCCATTTCGTGTGAAATATACATATGGGGTGAATTTCCATATTTGTTGAATTGAGTACTAATTTCAGTTATTACATCAAGGCGGATGCCGAGAAAACAATTTAATTTAAATCTGTATTGATAAATGGATTAAATGTATTTTGATGCGAGAAAAACATATGCTTACTCTAAATACATTTAATCCATTTATCAACACCATTGAAATCATCTTAAATACTTTGATATAGAAATATAATATATTTTGCATTTCCATCATTGAAATATATCTATGGTGCCCATTTTTGCAGATCAAGCATGGGGATCTCGGTTATTTGAAGAGATACAAGGTCGGTTAAAGTAGGGCAAAGTTGCCCAATCTGGAGTGTAATATAATTCCGTTTTGAAACATAAAATATGCCGACTACTTTCGAAGATATCCGAAAAAAATCGAAATTTTCAAAAAATGTTTTTATTTTTTTGCGAGACTATTTATAGAGATACTTCAAAACAATTGACACTTTATCATTGCCACTTTGTGCGCTCTACAACGTGGTGATATAATAATAAAAATTCGACGTTTCTATTTTCGGGAAATATCATCAACTTTGTTTTTTCTTATGGGCGCCATCTTGTATTTATACATTTTCAAATACAGATTTTTTTTCTGATTACGGTGATGTGTCCTGTGTTGGGGTTTGGTCTAACAGTTTAATGGATATGCAAAAAATCCTGTTTTTGCAAAGAGTGCCTTGGAAATGACAGCTACACTTTTGTTTAATAAAGCAATTTATGACACTTTGGCGGAATTTCGTTTATCCTGACCTACAGTTCCAAAACTGGTATACTTTTATAACAAAATGCCGTTTTCAAGTGAAGAAAGACGCGATATGCTAGAACTTTATTACGCATCGCATCGAAATGTGAAAGTTACTTCAGCGGTATCCCGAAAGACAACCTACTGAAAATTATTTTCTGATTCTTCATAGAAATTTAGCTGAGTTGTGTGCATTTTCTAAGCCTAGAATAAGTGTTCATAAATGAAATTTTACAAGCAGTGCGTAAAATGTTAAAACCTTCTGAAAAATAATAAACGGTTATAAATTTAATTCTTTATTAGATTCAAAATAATCCTTCTATTTCGACAAGGGCTATAGCAGAAGAAATGAATGCACCTCATCAGGTAGTGTGGAGAGTCTTGAAAAGTATCGCTCCTTTAAAATTCATATCACGCAAGTTTTACATCCAGGAGACACTGAGCGAACAGTAACTTTTTTTAGGAACATCATGACGCTGTAGTTGCAAAATCCATATTTTCTTTTCAACGTGATATTCACGGATGAGTGCAAGTTTATCAACACAGGCATATTCAATCGTCACAATGAACATGTATTGTCCGTTGAAAATCCACACGAACACGGACGGCGACCAAAAGCACGTTTTGGTCTAAATGTAATGGTTGGTTTATTTGGCGATAAGATCATTGGCCCGTACATTTACAAAGACAATTTGACTATAGATGGGTATTTGCACTTTTTAATGACTTACCTGACCGATTACATCGATGACAACATTTGCCTCAACGACCTAAACAGCCTTTGGTTCCAGCAAGATGGAGCTCTACCACATAACGCTAGAAGAGTGTCTGATTACTTGTATCAAATATTTCCCGACAGAGTTATTTCAAATAGTTCGCCAGATCTTTCTCTATTAGATTTCTATTTGTAGGGAGCTATGAAAAACATAATTTATAAATCTGTACCCACCGATATCAATGACTTGCGAAGAAAGATCACTACAACTTTAAGGACCAAAATAAGAAGAAAGGATGTTTTAAGATCAATACAAAATTTAAGAAGACGCATACAGCTCTGCTTCATGTGGATTCGAACAGTTTTCCTAGGACAGGAAGAAGTGTGATAGGTCAATAGCTTGAAAAGGAAGTAAGGTAATTTTCGGATTTGGGGGTACATACGATTAATCCAGTTTTCCATGCAGGGGGAAAATATTGGTGGGAGTATGTTTAAATATTAAATATCTCTATGATATAGGAATTGATCGGGGGGGATTTGGTCGTTACTAGGAGCAGAGTTTTTACCTTTGTGAAGCAGTGTGTAATAGTCTGTTGGGTCGATTAGGTCATCTGTCGGTAAAATATTGTTTGAGTTATACCAGTTGTTTGCGTGTTTGAAAATGTCTTCGTCAAAGTCAAAATGGTCAGTGGACTTGTATATGTTTTTAAAATGTTTGGCAAATGCATGGGAAATGTCCGTATAGGCAGTTAACTGTTCATATGTTATTGGGTCGTTGATTTCCTTCGTCTTTTTATACCTCAACAGTTCTTTTTTTAATTTCGGTCCAATACGTCTTGCCTTGCTTCTGTTCAATTGCTTGACAAGTCTGAAGCCACTTGTGTTTTTTTTATACTCCAGTATAAGGTAGTGAATGTCTTTGTTTACTTAGTTAAACTTCGTCTTTAAAGCTGCGTCGTTTGTCATTTTAATGTCTCTACACCGGGTGTTTCAGACCACCCGTCCCAGGCCTTTTTCTCGAGAACGTGACGTCATGAGGCTTCGAGAAAAAAAATAGCATTACTAATGCCTACCCGAAAAATTTAATGGAGGTAGTTTCGACTTCCGGAAGTTACCGGAAGTAACTCAACTTTAGAATTTCAAATGGGAACCTAGGTCAAGTGGGGTATCATTGGATAGGTATTTTAAAAAGAAATAACTTTTGTTTGAAAAATTTATTTCTAAAACATATGCATAACGAAAAAAAAATTATTGCTTTAAATAACCAGTCCCTGGCCATTTTCTCAATGTATTAAGTCATAGAGGTTTATAAAACAAAATTACATGTCATAAGCCTACTTAAATCATTTAATGGAGGTAGTTTCGACATCCGGATGTTACCGAAAGTAGGCGCAACTTCAATATTTTAAATGCGAACCTAGGTCATGTATGGTATCTTTGGCTTTGACGTATTTTAAAAAGAACAGATAACATTTTTTGCAAATAAACGAATTAAACATTAAAAGCTTAAAGTTGCCCAAAAGCGCAATATGAAAACAAAATAAACACAAAACATTTAAATACCAAAAAGTGTTTTTTTTTTTTATAATAAATGCTCAAAGTGTCTTCCTGCTTGATCGGTGCATTTTTGTAACCGTACTCGGACATGGTTGACAGCCCGTAACACCTCATTTCCACTTATTGTACGGCAGGCATTCCGGATCCTATCCTTCATGTTGTCCCTCGTGGTTGGATGTTCTTTATATACCAGGTCTTTAATA
Organism: Ocypus olens; assembly: GCA_910593695.2. Lineage (NCBI taxonomy): Eukaryota > Metazoa > Arthropoda > Insecta > Coleoptera > Staphylinidae > Ocypus > Ocypus olens. Next base: position 17,797,498 of record OU343056.1, read on the forward strand.
CGTGCCCACAAGAAGAAATCAAGAGGTGTTAGGTCAGGCGAACGAGCTGGCCATAAAACCGAACCTCCTCTTCCAATCCAACGGCCAGGAAAGATACTATTAATAGTTTCGCGAGCCACACTCGAATAATGAGCTGGGCAACCGTCTTGTTGCAGCCACATTCTTAAACGTGTTGATAATGGAACATCGCTTAAGAGTTCTTAAAGTATGTTCTCTATGAAATCTTTATACATTATACCGTTTAAAGACTCTTCGAAAAAATGTGGTCCAAGTATTTGATCTCCTAAGATGCCACACCAGACATTAAGGCTCCAAATATGTTGGTTGTTTTCTTCGCGTAGCCAGTGAGGGTTTTCGCGAGACCAGTAATGCGCGTTGTGAATATTAACATTTCCATTATTCTTGAATGTTGCCTCATCTGACCAAAGAATTCGACGGTGGAAGCTCTGATTTTTGTTCAACAACCATCCACAAAAATCCAATCGGTCCTGAAAATTGCGTGCCCCAAGTTCTTGGTGTAAATGAATATGAAAAGGATGGAATTTGTTTTTGTTTATGATTCTCCACGTTGTTGTGTGACTAATGCCAGCATCGATTGAGAGTCTTCTAGTGGATATATGTGGATCAATATTAATAGCAGCAGGTGGTCTTTCGTTCTGCACACGTTGCTTAACACGCTAGTTTTTATTATGGCTTGGTTGTATTTCACCAGACGTCTTAAGTCGATGGGCTAGGCGACGAAATACCTTTCTTGACTGACGAGTTCGTTGAGGGTATCGTTCAGCATATAGCCGCTCAGCCGTACGATAATTTTGATGACACTCACCCAAAACCATCAGCAAATCAAACCCTTCTAAATTTGAAAACGCCATATTTACAAACAAATATTACTGTCAAATAATAAATTTGATTGCGGGTAGCGTCGTTAGCAACCCACAAATAATTATAATATTATGGATTAATAATGCCTATGGTAATTAATCAATGATTTTGTGTGCATCAACTAATTAACTAATCTTATAAATACATGGTCGATGAAATGAAACTTATGAACTGGCTACAAGTAAGTATCGTTACGTTTATAAGAAAATAAAGCTAAATCAGCTGTTTTCGTGATATGTGCACGTCGTTTTAAAATTTTGCAACAAGCCAACTTGATAAAAATTTAATTGTAAAATCTGGCCAATCTGCCCGGGACTGGTTATTTGAAACAATAATTTTTATTTCATTACGCCTAACATTTAGAAATAATTTTTTCGAACAAAAGTTGTTTCTTTTTAAAATACCTATCCAATGATACCCCACTTGTCCTAGGTTCCCGTTTGAAATTCGACTTCCGGTAACTTCCGGAAGTCGAAACTACCTCCATTAAATTCTTCAGGTAGGCATTGGTGGTGCTATGTTTTTCTCGAAGCTCTATGACGTCACGTTCTCGAGAAAAAGGCCTGGGACGGGTGGTCTGAAACACCCTGTATAACTGTCTCTTGAATTTAATTAGTCGAACGATATATGAAGGAAGGGGGTATTTATAGGGTTGTTTCTTTATTTTGGGAGTATATTTTGGGATAGAGTTTGACAGTAATAAATTAATTTATGTTATTATTTCTGGATAGATTATAGGATGTGATTGGATAAATTCTGTCATGTCTTTCGTTACGGCATTAATGGCACAGTCTTTGTAGTTGGATATAAACTCTGGCGGTAAAACTGGAAGATATGAATAGGATAGTAGGTCAAGTTGGATAGCAAGGTGGTCAGAACATAAATCGGTTTCACTGAATCGATAAGATGTTGGATATTTTGGGTACATAGGATAATATCGGGAGTGGTGCTTTGATTTTCATTCATAACGAATGTGGGCGGAATCTGGATTTGGATAAAGTTTGATTGAGAGAGGAATGTGGACATTTGGCGGAATTTAAATTTATTTATATTGAAATCTCTAATTATTAAGCAGTGATCATAGAGGGATGCTTTTGTAAAAATGGTGTCTTTTATTTTTGAATGGGGATGAATGTATACAAGGAATATATGAAGCTTGAAGGATTTCATGGGAATGGTAACGTGGAGACATTCGTTGAGAGGGTTGGTAATTTTGGGGGATTGGATTTACCCAGGGAAATAGAATGATGGGCAGTAGCGATGCTGCCACCAAGATTATGGTGTCGGTAGACAGAGGATGGGGTTTAGATACTGGACCAGTTTTGGAATTGGAAGGGATTAGTAGTTCTTGTTTCCACTAAAACAATAAGATGGATGGAGTTTTGTGCTAAGTAGTGAAAAAGAAGCTGAGATTTTTTAGGAAAACTATTGATGTTGGAATATACAGGTCGGCAAACATAACTTGCCATTACGCAGTGGTAAAATTGTGGGCGGTACCTTCGAAGGGTGCTCTCGATAGATTTCGTAAACAGTTCGTGCGCCTGGTACATTCATTTTCAATGTGGAGGAGGGCGCCCGATTCAGTTTTAAATGAATAGCGCACGCAAAGAATATTTGCTTGCTTATTATAGAGACTGTACTCGGCTGGCTGTAGAGCGAGAGCTTTTGCTTGCTCTCTGTGTGTATGGCCAACTTACATTTTCCATCCTGTAGTATACGCACACTATCCATTGCTAACAAGTACAGGATAACTTTGATATCTGGACACCAGTTATTGAGGCAATGGGGGGATTATGTGTGGGAACCTGAGCTCGAACATGACGATGAATATTTGTTTTTCCCGAGAATGTGTCGATTTTGCATGATTCAATGAAACGTAATTTAAGTTTTTTTTTTAAAGAGCTTGCCTGTCAGTCACATTAGGTGCGTTTATTTCTGTCGAGTAGATGTCGATGATGTGATCATGAATGGTGACAGGTGAATGTATTCGTGATTTTTTAGTCAACAGTGGGTCAATTTCGGCAGATTTTTTGTTGGTGTTGTGTATTTTGATGTTCCTCGATGGGCTCCATTGGGCGACTAGGGCATCTGGTAGACCAGGCTCGTGTCCCTTAACCTTGCAGGATTTGGATGTCTCTGGTAGTGTCGTTGTGCACTTCGAAGTATTGTGGGGGCCGTTGCATTTTCCACATCGCGTTTCTTCTTTACAGGCGTCGGTGGTGTGGTTGTATTTGTTACATTTACTCCAAGGTATTGGGTGTGGTGCGGATGCTAAACTTTCGCTTACAGGATAGTGTTTATATAAATATTTAAATTTATTATGTATCAGTGTTTGGTAGGATTTATAGCAGGCTGTTATGATGCTGATTAGTAGTGTGGGTTTTCCGGAGGCTTTCCCAATCTGCGGCAGTACCGGTGTTCAATAGATATAGTGACGTATATAACTCGCAATAATAGCTATTATTCCCTCGGATGTTTACTCCCTCGCGGCTCAGGTCGTAAATTTATCCTTGGGAATAATAGCTATCATTTTTGACTTGTTGTATAATCTACTATTATTGCTCATTAGTAAGTAATCTAGTGCGTGCATTTTTTCTAAAACCTATTCATGTAAATTGGGCTTCAATGCCCAATCATTATTATAAAATTTCTATGTCAATAATGGTAATAAACATAATCTACACGTGTTTTTCAAAAGTACCCATGCTTGTATATCGTACTCCCAGAAGAATAGTGTCGTAACTTCCAAAAATAAATCATTGTTTTTTTGTTCTATTTTCGACTAGAATATTGTCATTACTGCAGCTACAAAACATTTCGTTAAAATAGACATTACAACGTCTATAAATTCACTAAACAGTATTTGAAAATATCAATGTATATGTACAGGGTGTTTCAGAGCTCTGGGAACGGTCAATCACGTGCTTATTTGTCAAAATTTTGAAAAATGTTTTATATAAAAGTTGTGCAGAATAGTGATCTGCACCCCTAAAATTATTTAAATTTATACAGGGTGTCTCATAACAAAGTTACAGACCAAACTTATGTTTTTTTTAAATGAAACACCCTGTATATTTTAGCATTTTTGGATTCCTCGTTACTTGGAGATTAAAATGACTTAGGTTTCGGCGATTGAAACCGAGCCGTTTTTGTGTTATTCAGTTGTTTATACAAAAATTTTAACAAAATTATTAAAGTACTGCCCTGAAACTAATAAAGATAATTTATTCTAATTTAGTGGTAAAGTTTAGTTGAACTTTAGTCTTCAAAATTACTATATCATCCAAAACATAACTCAGCGTATTATACAGGGTGATAGTTATTCGCAAACTGCACAATTTCTTAATTTTTTCAAATGGAACACCCTATATATTTTTTCATAATTTAAAAGTCCATTGAGTAAGCTTTCGTTTCATATAAGGTTTCGTATATCTGAAGTTGATGGTTACTCTAATATTTCAAAATTCATTGGTAATTTGCATGTTTTTTTATTATTAGTTTTAAAATCTAGTTACCAATCATTTCAAATAAACAAACAAAAACATACAGGTGACAGTAATTATTATATTAGTCTCAAAAATAGATCGAACCATTTAAGTTGTGATCTTAGTTTATAATTATGAATTTCTCAAAAGAAGAATTGGTTGACATGATTTTCATTCTTGGCGAATGTCACAAAAATTGTCTTTTGGCTTCACGAGTGTATGGACAGCGGTATCCCGAGAGGCGGTGCAAAGCAAACCTGTAATTAACGAAGATAGCGAATTCCTGGTATTGGCTTCGATAGTTGAAAACCCTAAATTAAGTTTATCCGAATTAAATAATCAGTTAATTAGTCGGCCCTCAGAGCATAGAATTTTGAAGAAATACAAATTTCACCCTTACCACATCCACTTAGAACAACAGCTTGGAGAAGCAGATTTTCCCGCTAGAACTGCATTCTGTAACTGGGTCCTTAATATTCTGGGAAACAGTGAACATTTTTTTGATTTTGTGTTGTTTATTGATGAGGCTTCATTTCACAATAATGGCAAGGTAAACAGACACAACCTTCATTATTATTCGGTCCACAATCCTCATTTCACAAGAACAGTAAATAATCAAAATCGATGGAGCCTGAATGTATGGGGTGGTATTCTAGGAACTCGCGTCATAGGACCACACTTCTTTGAAGGCAGCCTGAATGGAGAAATGTTTGAAGAATTTCTTAGGAATCATTTAGATGAGTACCTACTTGACGTACCACGCAACGTAGTAAGAGATATGTGGATCCAGTTGGATGGTGCGGTGCACCACCACATTTTGCTCGCAGTGTACGACAATTTTTGAATGACCGTTACCCTAATAAGTGGATAGGTCGCGGCAGACCTGTACTATGGCCACCTAGGTCGCCGGACCTCACGAAATTAGATTTTTTTCGATGGGGCTATATCAAGGACATGGTGTTCCATATACCACCGACTACAGCAGAAGATATGCGAATACGAATTAGGAATGCTTTTTCTGCAGTAACGCCAGTTTCAGTTGCAGTTCACAAATCGTTCGTTGAACGTCTCAGAATTTGTTTAAATCAGAATGGTCGAAATTTTGAAAACATGTTGTAAACTTCTTTAAATTGTTATTTTTCATTTTATATACTTATGTTATTAAATTGTTTTGTTATTTTTCATTTTATATACTTATGTTATTAAATTGTTTTGTTATTTGAGTTGATTTATAAGTTTTTACTATAGTTCTCTATCTGTATTGAAACATAATTGTTTGTATAACTTATTGGGAATAATGCATCCAGATTTTGTTGAAATATGGTAGGATACAAGATTTGAATACATGTCTCAAAAACATAAAATACGATTTTGTAGGCAAACACAACGCTTATAAACGGATCCGTCTCAACCGAAACATGCAACTTACGAACGAATTCTGAAATACTCGAGTCACTATCAACTTCAGACATACGAAACCTAATATGAAACGAAAGCTTACTCAATAGACTTTCAAATTATGAAAAAATATATAGGGTGTTCTAATTAAAGAAATGAAGAAATTCTGCAGTTTGCGAATGGCTATCACCCTGTATAATACGCTGAGTTACGTTTTGGATGATATAGTAATTTTGAAGACTAAAGTTCAACTAAACTTTACCGCTAAATTAGAATGAATTATCTTTATTAGTTTTAGCGAAGCACTTTAACAATTTTGTTCAAATTTTTGTATAAACAACTGAATAACACAAAAACGGCGCAGTTTCAATCCCCACAACTTAGGTCATGTTAATCTCCAAGTAACGAGGAATCCAAAAATGTTAAAATATACAGGGTGTTCCATTTAAAAAAACATAAGTTTGGTCTGTAACTTTGTTATGAGATACCCTGTATAAATTTAAATATTTTTAGGGCGTGCAGCTCACTATTCTGCACAATTTTTATATAAAACATTTTACAAAATTTTGACAAATAAGCACTTGATTGACCGATCCCAGAGCTCTGAAACACCATGTATTTAGAAGTTATGACCTTATTATTCTGGGGGTGCGATATTATAAATAAAATTGATACACATTATGGATACATCTGTCTAATATTAAAATTAAAATAGAAATTGATTCATACTAGACAAACAAATCTGCCCTATTTATTTGGCCGTAATTGTACATTAATAAAATATATGCAATTAGTGTAGAAATTCCCTACATTTTGCTATTTTAGCAGCATCATATTCTTGATTTATCATGAAATATGCGTAATTGTCTTTTCATTTCGAATCCAATGCCCTTAGTTCACCTTGCTCGCAGGCCCAGCAGCGCAACATCAAAAGTCCCCTTTATGTTTCCATAACGTTCAATATCTTTTATATTCATAAATTGCCCTCGAGAAATGTTCCGCTCACGTCTTAATTGCACCTGAAAGGGCACAGGACGGCGGCGATGTTTGCTCGGCGTAACACAATTTCAGCTGGCAATACCGGGAACTCACCCCCTTACGACCCTTCGCCTCTGATTAATTTCTAATTACCTTTTAACGGAAAACGCGAACATTTGAATATTTATCGAAGGCAGCTTTTGTCCCGGATTGGATAACTTGATGCAGAAAGTAATTTACTCTCCCTCCTCGGTAATCGAGGATTTTAGAAAATCCGTGTAATTGCATCTTGTTAAACTGTATTCTCTGATTCGCAATTTGTTATTTCGAATGTTAACAAACGAGAAATTGGAAAGTATTAGGTTTTTTGCTATCTTTATAATATTCATATACAATGAATTGTTATAATTGCACGAAGGAAATCGGAGAAAGTTACTTGAACGCCACATAAACATTATTTTTAGAAAGTTTGAGTTCTTACCGCACCCTCATTGTTCTCCCGAGCTGGCAATGAACATGTTTTTTTGGTGTGAAATAAATGACTACGTCAAAAAGTCGTTAAAAGTTTTTATTTGACTCTGTTTCGAATATTCTTACTTATCTATTTTATTTATTGTTTCAGGTATGTAGAATCGATTGCAGTTATTGAAATGAATCACGTGTTATGCTGATGAATATCGGATCGAATTGCAAACAAGTAAGTTACTGTCGAAATTCATTACTTTTGTCAGATGTTGATCAATATGTATTAGGTAGATTTAATGTTGGTTTGGAGTGCTTATACCTCCTCGTATTAAAACAAAAATCTGGACTATACTTCTATTTTTTCTACAGATAGAGTTGTAAAAACGCCCATAATCGCCTTATGTTCTGGGCAAAAGTCTGATTTACACCGTATAAATTTATTTAAATAGTAGCGCCATCTTTTAATGCCAAACTGCCAAAGTTTTTTTTTTTAATCGGCCAGTAAGAATGACGCATTGGTTTTTACAACTCTATCTGTAGAATAAATAGAGTATTGTTTTAAATTCAGCAGAAAACTACAACAATGTAATAGTGTAAAAAAGTTAAGATTGTGTATGTTATTTGTATGTTACATTTATTTAAATGGATTAACAAAGGTGTATTATGTTAGGAATTCATGTAAACATTTACTTACATCTATCTAATTAAAAGCTTAAATGCAGAGTGCTGTCGGTGCGTTTAAATGTGTTGAATGTATCAATTGACTAAAAAACATAGAAATAATATTCACCTAATCTTAACTTTGTAATCTTATAATTATTAAAGTGGATGAACCAAGGGGTATTATACTATGAATTACAATAAAAAAAATGACTTCCACGTCTAGCTAATTACAAGTTTGAACACAGTGAATCATCGATGGATGAAAATTTGTTAAATGTATAAATTGATTAAATCTTAACTTTGTAATTATACAGAGTGGTGATAAAGTTTTACACATATATAATTGCTCTATTAAATGTTTTTTTGTTCATTATTGTGCGCTCAAATTGCAGACGACGGCACCGGTGTTTGTCATGTGACGTCATCGGGATTTTTTTAAATAGAATTCGATTTTCTCTATTTGGTAACTTTGGTAAAGTTCTTAATTCTCTATACAATTTCATAACTTCCACTTATTCCTCTCCTTTAAAACGTGGTTTTTGATAGAATTTTTTCATAATTTTACTATCTAGAAAAAAAGTCTAGTTATCCTTATTTAACCAGTTAGCTGTGTGATAAATATACTCGTCATGAAGAATTGGCAATATTTTGTGTTATGTCGAGAAGATACTTATCATATTGCTATTTCTTACAGTGACGAGTATATTCGTCAAAAACAGCATTAAGGAAGAAATGGTAATATCTTGTGTTTATTAACACAAAATATTGCCATTCTTCATGACGAATATACTCGTCAAACGCAGCTAACTGGCCAAATAAACATTTCAAATCAGTTTATTTCGGGTACCTGTGATCATTTCTTAAAACTGATCGAAAGTTTCAAATAATGGATAGATTGACTAAAGAGAAAGAATTTCAAAGAACTCTACTTTTTGAAAACAAGCATTTTGCAAAAAGATGCTTATGAGTAAATAAAAAATCAAATTCCATTAAAAATAATTGCCGATGTCATCCCACGTCAAACACTAGCGACGTCACAATATTTCTGAGCACGCCAAAATGTGCACAATAAACATAAATTGAACTGTCCGAGCGATTTCTTTAACATTTAATTGAGCAATTACGAATTTTGTGTGATAATTTATCACCACTCTGTATAACCATGTTTTATATTCGGCTTATACTATTTTTCTAATTTCCTGCTCAATTTTCCGAAAATTTCACTGACTCTTTTGACCTTTTGGTTTTTGAGGTTAGTAATTTTTTTTATCAGTGGTTGTCGCTCTTATCTTGTTGTAATATGCAACATTATTATTTTGTTTCGCAATTTCTCAATTGTTTCAATATTTCTGTAATGGTAGTTCATATTATTGAGAATAGTAATATGAAATAGGTATTAATTTTACGAAATAAAAACTGAGTTTAGATTTTCAATAAAATTCTTGTCTAGTTTCACCTTATCTGGGGATTTACACAAAAATTATTTGTTCTCTTAAAAATGGGATAATAAGTATTTTAAACATTCAGAAACTAAATTGAGATTTTATTTGATAGAATTAATATTGATTTCATATTACTATCTTTAATACCTGTTACTCGTGAAAACAATATATGATTAATGAATCTTTTCAAGCTAAGCGTGTCGTTTCTATTTCTCCAATTCATTTATGTAAGGAACAATTTTCATATGAATAGGGGAACTGAATATCATAAACTATCCCTCTAGAAAATCCACACAAATTTGAAAATTAACTGTTCATATATAATAATAACAATTTTCATTTAGCAAGATTTGCTTTCCAATACAATAAGTATGCTAAAAATTAAAATAGAAAAATATTACCTATTATTATAAGTAACATTTTTTTTTTAAATTATTCAATCTTAACATAAAATTGCTCGTGAATAACAATAAATTGAAACATTTTTCATAATGGCAGATAAATATAAATTAGAAATGATTATTATTTCAGGATACATATTTATATTTACATCTTTATTCAGTTAATACATTTACGAAAATACAAAATAAACATAATTTTTAACAATCAACCATCTGTATTGAATCTACTGTATGTTCTAAAAGAAAATATAAATTGATTCGTATTGATTACTTGATGTATTGTGATTGGAGTATGTTTGTATATTGGGGTTTCGGGGTATAAAAAATTCTATGTAGGTAGGTAGTTTTCTCGGAATATTTTTTATCAAAAATCGTGTGTAATAAGCGAATTACTTTGGTCATTTGAGGGAAGTAACATAAGTTTACAACTCTCATTTTTTTATAATGAAAAAAGCGAAGAAATAAAAAAAAAATACCGAAATTAATTATTAACTTGAGACAACCCCACTTATTGCAGATTTATTGAATAAATGTAATAAAGACAAAAATAGCCTGAATATATGAATATTCAGCCTGTCCGTGACTTTGCAACATTAAGTCTTACTAAGCCTACAAACAAATAACTTATTGAAATAACTACTTCCCTGGCCAATGCCGCGCCGGATATTGAATGATACAAAAGAAATTTGCGTGTTATGACTAGTACTATACTACATCCACTGATAGATTATACTTTTTTGACACCTTTAGCGGGTTATTAAAAAGAAGTAATTTTGTAGCAATTTAGGTTGGTACCGGTATACTTCCAATATATTCATACGCGAAGTCGCCAACAAACACATTGTTGTCAGTTTATTGTTATTGTTCTTGAGTTTTAACTATTTTTCGAATTTTCGCCATGGAAAACTTTTTAAATGATACCAGTGCGATTTTCGTAATAAATTACAATTACAATTTTTACATATCTCGTAAAGTAATACTTTTTGTGGTGAGAGTTGTTTGGCAACCCAGTTTCTGTCACTCAAGTTGTCAAAAAAGTCTATTCTATGTATAGATGTAGTATACTAGATAATAACATTGGTTTGAGATCGTTTATTTCTACCTACAGGACTAACTTGAAAATTATTCTAAAATTAAATTTGAAACTTGAAACTGTAAATGTAAGGCTGAATATTCATATATTCAGGCTATTTTTCGAAATTAATTATATCTATGTAAGGTTGTCTAAAATTCCCGGGTCTGCTTTCAACGTTTCAGGTCATTGTGTGTGGGCTTGATGCAAAATGTAAGGATTTCCTCCCTTCTCCGACTTTTGAATTTTGTATATTTACAGTGTATAATTCGTCAGTAAAAATTAATGATTAAGTTTGCATTTTCGTTGAATCTTCCCATCAAGTCACAATATTCTAATACGGCAAATAATCTTTAGTAAAACTTAAACTTTTCTTCTATTTATAACAACTTACTCGTACACGACGGCCTGAAAAGTTTAACATTTAGGTGACCATTTAGAGCAACCGTATATACAAAGATAATTAATTTCGTAAATTTCTTTAATTTTGTTGACTATTTTCATTATAAAAACTACTCAAAGTTGTTCAAGAAGGTGTAAACTTAAAAACTGCCAAAACAATGCAGAAATTTCCAATCAAAAATCTATTAACACGTTAAGACCCGCGAGGCATCAACCTGATGTCTCAATAACATATCATGTTGGGACCGTGAGGTATCAGCGTAATGCCACCCTGCATATATTTTTTCAGGCCGCGTATACACAACGTGATCTCACGATTCAATACTTTGAATTTCCTTGGCCATCCACTGAGTAATTTCAGAGTTAATTGTTTTTCGAAGTCCGTAATTGATGTTTTATTATTAGTTACCTGATTATAAACCATATGGGCATTTACAATCGCGCTCCCAAATAATAAGAGTTCCATGGCGAGTTTTCTTTACCATTTAGTTCCTCTTCTCAAACAATGAGAGTATGCCTTGATTTTATCTGATAAGTCCATGAAGGCTTTTGATTTATTATAATCTGAAATGGCTATTGGTTTCTCAACATCTTTGCCTCTTTGTTGAACAATCTTCTTTTCTCTGTATATTATTTCGTTTTATTGAATTTATTATCCTTTCATTTTTATGTTTTGTTGTCAACATGAGAACATCTCTTTTGTCAAACCATTTTAACATGACACTTCTAGTATTGCTCCCCCGTGCAAATATTTAATTTTTTTATTTTTATTTTTCTCAGACTTCTTTGTAATTAAATTTTCAGCTTGATCGAACTGTGTCAACAAGGTGAGTTTTGCGGTTCAGTAGTTCGGGTGCAAGTGTGACACAGGTATAATAATTATCGGTAAATAGCGTTCGGCCACAGTCCAATAAATGATGCATTAGTGACCTGACAATGTTAAAGGGGCTTAGCGGGTTAAGGAGTGACACCACTATAGGATTTTGGAAAACTCGTACTTTTTTTGCTTAAACAATATTTTAGGGTCTTATAAACAATATCCAGTTGGTCCTATAGTGAGAAAATTCCTTGGGGTATCTTAGGAATCTACCAAAGTGGTCGAACGCTGTAAAGATCTACTCGTATATGCCCGTAAAACTTTAAACGCGTTTTTCTCGAAACCACTTTTTCCAAACTGGGAGAACAGATTACTTGAACACGGATGCATGGATCGATTTCAAATTTGGACAGTATCTTAACAATAACATTCTCTATGGAATTACGTAGCCGTTTTGTTTATTTAATGTGTACTTTTTTTGATAAATAATTTACTGCTTATATTTTTGGCCAAAAATCGATACATTTTTTAAATGTGCACCATTTCTACAAAATTTGATTCAGAAAAAAACCCTACGTACTTCCGTAGCCAATGGTAGCTTTATTATAAAAACAATAGTTGATTGGTCGCAGGTCTTATACTTTGCGAGAAATCCGTCCTCCCGTTTAGAAGCTTAGAAAAACGACGATTTTATAGATTGGCACTGTCGCCGCCATTTTACATTAAAATAATAATACAAAAATTGTGTTTCATACCGCAATAAATGTTAAAGAAACCCTCTATAAAGAAATCCCATTCATTTGTCCATACTCCCAAAATAAATCGTCAAAGTTAGGCCATAACAAGTAATGGAATGATCTATAGTTTATTTATGTTAATAACGAACGTTGTGCATAAGTCAGTTTTAAAATATAAATTAAAAGAATATGATTTAGCGAAGTAAAAAATAAAAACAAATAATCATCAATATAGTCAAAATATAAAATTAGTCAACTAATAGAATATGAAAATAAATTTCCATAATTAAGATTCTTTAAAATTAAATAAACATATAACAGAAAATTGCTCTACCAAGTATGTGTAAAATAAATAAAGAATTAAATAAAATAGTCCACATATGTGCTCATAAATACATATTCCCCCGATCATGCCTGCAGGAGTATCACCACTTAATGTCGAAGAACTATATAAGTATATAAAACCTTTTTAGTTAGCCTTGTTTTTAGTACGTGTTTAAATTTATTAATAGGCAGCTGTTGCAAACTATGGGGTAAGCGATTATACATACATATAGATATCGTATGTTCATTAAAAAAACCTCAAGTGTGCCATGACTTTTTCGTTTTAAAAACTTAAGTTGGCACACTTGTTAGGAATTGACATACAAAACGTTAGATCGTTCTAAAAGTCACAATTATTCCGTGGTCACAATGGTTTACATCAACCAGCAAAATCGTTTCTAGTTGAAAGTTATTTCCGAAATGGGACTAAAGTGAACGGAAATTGGGTGTATTCATTCGACGCATCTTTAGCAGAGTTTCAGGAAAAATTTCCTAACGTTCCCATTATTTATGATGAATTTAAAAATATCTTATCATGATCTGTTATGTCTCCGTAAATCAGGAATTGGTAGACCAGTCAAACGTACTCAAGATGCTATTAACATAGCCCAAGAAATTTTGGAAGATGAACATTACGATGTGGTGAGGGACTCTCCGCGTCGTTTGTCACAGCAAATGAATTTATCGGTAGGAACATAACATAAGTAACATAACCTTAATATATGTTACCAACTTAAATTTTTTAAATTAAAAAAATCATGGCATACTTGAGTTTTTTTTTTATATTGAACATTAGGTATTCATAAGTTTGCTTGTGTTTGTAGCGAGTATCGTGTTTGTGATTGTCATTATGTTTATGGCACTGGTTGGCATCTTGTTTGACGTATAATAAACACTGCAGAATATATAATGCTTGAGCAGTTATAATCTTGTGTTCTTTTAAATATACTTTACATAAAGCAAAGTGCGGAGCTCCAACTATGATTTGAACTACCTTTTTTTGCAGTACAAATATACGCTGAGTTCCTGACGAGCTCCGCATAGTAGGATACCTTGGCCAATTAGGGAGTGTATTTAGGCAAAATAAACCATTTTTGTTATTTATATAAAATTAGTATTCAGGGTAACTTTTCGTAACAGATATGCTATTTTTGTCACTCAAATGATCTATTTGTATTTTCCATGTAATTCTGGGTTGAAAATAAACACCTAAGAATTTTATATTTTGCTGACGATTTGAGGTGTTTATATCAAATTTAAGATATTCAGTTTTCCTATTGTTCATGGTAAAGCCATTCGCATCAAACCAACCCTTGGCCTGTGAGATGATACAGGACGGCAAATGTAAGTTGGCCAGACGCGCAAAAAGCAAGCGAAAGCTCTCTGTCTACAGCCGGCTGAGTACAGTCTCGTGATAAGCAAGCACATATTCTTCGCGTGCGCTATTCATTTACAACTCTATCGGGCGCTCTCCTCCACATAATTGAATGTACCAGGCGCGCGAACTCTTCACGAAAACTATCAAGAGAGCCCTTTGAAGGTTCCGCCCACAATTTAGCCACTACGCAACGGCAAGTTACGTTTGCCGTCCTGTATATATGAACTACTTTCCAAAAGCTTCTGAATTACTCTTGTATCGTCTGCATACATACAGAGTGACCCATTTGAAAGCGGGCCACCCTCATAATTTTTTTATTTATGGAGCGATTTTGACGAATTTTTTTTTTTTATGTGGAGGGGGGAAATGTGTATTTTGGAGCCAAGCGGCGTCCAGTTTTTTTTTAAACCAAAGCCTACAAGATAACATTTAGAGTTGTAAAATCCATAATCCATATTAGCGATTTTTTTATTAAAAATCCACGTACACCACTGGAATTGGCGTCCTCTGAAATAGATCTGTACCAAGTTTCATGAAAAAATATTCAACATTAACGATTCTATGACTAAATTACTGACGAGTTGTTTATTATGCATTAAGAAGCTTTTTATCCAGTAACCCATGCGATAACAAATGAATTTCAACGATTATTTTATTTAATAACAACATTTAATAAACAGTATTTTACAGACATTCTTCTAAAATAATATTAAATTAACACATAAATGAATTTTAAATTCTGGATTTTTCAACTAAATCTCCATTTATTTGAATGCATTTATCATATCGTCTTTTAATATTTGCCATAACATTAGATAATTGATGTGGTGTAATTTCAGCGCATGCCTGCCTTATTCTTTCGCGCAGTTCTTCTGCGTTGGTTGGACGAGTATTGTAGACTTTTTCTTTAATAAACCCCCATAGAAAAAAATCTAGGGGAGTTAAGTCAGGAGACCTGGGAGGAAACTGCATTAACCTACTATTTCGCCCTATCCACCGATTAGGAAAATTTTCCTCCAGCCACGCTCTCACAGTCCTGGCATTGTGGATAGGACAGCCATCTAACTGGAACAGTAGACCAGCCACTTCTGCAAGTGGAAGTTCATCAACAGCATCCGAAAATCCATTGTTTAAAAAATTTAAAAAACTTTGGCTATTCAAATTGCCTTCAAAAAAGAAGGGGCCAATTATTCTGGTATTTAATATACCGCACCATACGTTTACCTTCTGTGAATATTGTCGCCTACAGTTTATTACCCATTCTGGATTTTTTTGTGCCCACTGTCTCGTGTTCTGTGAATTTACCGTCCCATTGGTTGTAAATGTTGCCTCGTCACTAAACAAAATTCTTTTTTGAAAATTTATGTCATTAAGGTATTCTCCTTGGCACCATAAGCAATATTCCATTCGCTTATCATTATCACCTTCTTCTAAGGTGTGGAGAAATTTCGGTTTATAAGGCTTCATATTACTGTATTTTTTAAGGTTTCTTCTTATTGTTTCCCGTGGTAACTGGAGGTCCAAACTTGCAATTCTCAAACTTTTTTTCGGATTTTCGATGAAATAATTTCGAATTCGTTCATTGCTTTTTCGTGGCCGTTGTACTACATTAATATTTTTTAAAATGTGCTGAGATACAGCTCCGTATTCGTTAAAAATATTGCACACTCGCACAACGGTAGACTTGCTAATATTTTGAAGTTCTGGATGTCTGTCATTAAAAATTCGAGATACTTCCCTTCCAGACCTGTCTCTGTCACCACGAAGTTTTACTATTTCAATCTTATGTTGTACCGTTAAATTATGAGCCATACTTATTGACAGTGTACTTACGGAACAGTACGTAAATTTCACTACTTAACTGACATTTGACATTTTCGTCTTTTATTTCATCTGTGACTTTAGTAATTGCAAAGCCTACTATTATGAATTGTTCATCTTTGTGTAGCTGTATTCTTAATGCATAATAACACCTGTCAGTAATTTAGTCATAGAATCGTTAATGTTGAATATTTTTTCATGAAACTTGGTACAGATCTATTTCAGAGGACGCCAATTCCAGTGGCGTACGCGGATTTTTAATAAAACAATCTCTAATATGGATTATGGATTTTACGGCTCTGAATATTATCGTGTAGGCTTTGCTTTTTAAAAAAACTGGACGCCGCTTGGCTCCAAAATACACCTTTCCCCCCTCGACATTAAAAAAAAAATTCGTCAAAATCGCTCCAAAAATAAAAAAAATATGAGGGTGGCCCGCTTTCAAATGGGTCACTCTGTATATATTTTTGCATTTATATTACTCTCTAGATCATTAACGTAGATTAAAAATAACAAGGGTCCTAAAATGGATCCTTGTGGTACCCCATTGGTTAAATTAGCTACCCCAGATTGTTCCCCGTTATACGACACGACTTGCTGGCGACCCAAAATTTAAGATTTAAAACAAATGAGAGCAACACCTCGCACGCCATAATGTTCCAGTTTGGACAGTAGACGACTTGGACAAACGCAGTCAAAGTCCTTACTTAGATCTATGTACGCAGTATCAAGGGTGACACCTATTTCAAATGCTTCCGTTACATTTTTTACTAATTCGCACATTGCAGAAGTAGTAGACCTCCCTTTACGATATCCGTATTGACCCTTACAAAATGCGTTTTCTATATATGAGTACAGCCTGCTGTATGCAACTTTTTCGAAAACCTTAGTTATTATAGGTATAATTGAAATAGCTCTATGGCTGATTGCCAAATCAACATCGCCTTTGGGGTCACCTTTGATATTTTGAGTTGTTCTTGATAATGGCCTTTCTCAATACATAATTTGAGTATATGTGCTATTAATTCACCAATATATTTAAGTACGGATGTGCTAATTCCATAAAAATCTCTTGCAGTTGAGTTTTTTAGAGTTGCTATGATACGTCTTACTTCTTCGGTATCTGTGGGTGTCATGTAGAATGATATGTTGGAGCTTAGAGTACTATTTGATAAAAAGTCTACGTGACTGTTATCTCCTGATTTACTGACAATTCCACACACAGCATCTACAAAATAATTTTGAAAATCCTGTGCGTTTACATTATCTGTATACTTATTTACTTGTGGTCATCTTTTAGTTAAGTTACCTATGTGTTCCCACATTAACTTTGGGTTATTTAAAGCGTTGGTTATAATTTGATCATTGTATGACTTTCCCTCTGCATCGATATTACATTTATATTCTTTTTTTAATTATTTTATTAATATAGTAGTTTCGTTTGAATAAGTAGCCGAATTAATAACAGTTACAGTGCCGATAGTGTATTTCTGATTTACTAGTTCTTGAGTGTACCAAGAATGTTTTGACGTTTGTATGTCAATCTTGAGATTTCTTAGTGGACATGCATTAATAAATGTTTGGATGAAAATATCACGAATATTCTCATACCGCGGTGTGATCACACCTATTCATAACCTTATAATTGCAGAAAATATTATTTTGCACATCAGATCCTCCATTTTGAATTCTATATTTTTGAATTAAAAATTGTAATTAGCGATCTCAAAGACCCACAACTACCGAGTTTCATCCAAATAAAATGAATTATTTGCAATTCAATCCGCCATATTGGATCCGTCATTTTGAATTCAATATTTTTTACTTCAAACTCTAATCAACTATCTCTTATTTACAAAGTTACATTCAAATTCAATACTGTTTTGGACTTTTGGCAAGCATTTTCAGCGTTTTTACCACTGTGCACCGTTCCGAATAAAACAATTAGCCTTGGATATCACAATTGTCAAAATACTATAAACATAACTACAAACATAATAATAAAACGTAAGTTCTTTGTGTTCATTATTTTATTAGTCTATTTTATCCGGGCTAGGAGAAAGTATAGTCTGCTACTTGGTAAGAATAGAAATTCTGATGCTCGTGGTTCGTATTCCATTTGCATCGAATTTCCATTCTAATCTCGTTACAGAATATACTGTTCTTGAGTAGCCTCCCCGCCGAACATCCACGATCAGCCAGTGCTATGTACAGTAACCTTGTACTGAAATTTTAACTTATGGCAAATGATTAAATTTAAAATGATGGTATCTAGGAATATCATTTTTTATTTTTTGAGGGATTTTTTTCGATTATGAAATTTAACTGTCCAGCCTATAAAGTATTTACTTGTACCTTCATGCAAACCAAGTTTAAAGTTATTACCTACTATCGACTAAAAAAAAGAGGCTGGTATATTATTTCAAGAATTTCCGTTAATATTTTTGATATATTCCTTAGCGTATATTATTAATTAAACATTAACATCCAATTCGAAACGAAGCTACATTGACGAGAGATATTTTTCAAAAAGCGTCTGCAGATGGCTTGTTACTTAATTTATATATTTTACGGTTAATTTTTACATTTAGTTATTATTAAATGTGTTTTAGACCTTGTTAATTTCTTTCTGGTCTCTTCATTTTAATAATAAGTTTTCAAATTTAATTTTAAATAATTTTCATGTTATTCCTTGCACATTAACGATCTTAAACCAATGTTATTTTGATAGTAATACTCTTAATAACACACAGATTATTTCTTTTGTATACTTCAATTTTCGGTGTCACATTAGTCATGGAAGTAGTTGTTTCTGGATAAGTTATTTGTTTTTATACTTAATTTTCGGAATTACGCGCATGTTGATTATTTATACTTTGAGGCTACTTTTCATCTTAATTTTATGAAGCGTAAATTATTGTTTAGACCCAACGATTCATATAAAGTTTGAAGTCTTCTTTTCTCGTTTTTAAATAATTAGCCAAGATGAAACGTTAATTTTTTTTAAATATTTTTATTCTTATATTTAAAGTTCGTACTACTTTGATGCTATTACATGCTGTAATACGACCCACAGCTTCGTTTAACAATGTTTCCAACCCGTAGCGTTACACGAGACGTTATAGTGCATATCACAAGCAACTGTTCGAGACAATACGTGTCGCCGGCAAGAAACCAATTTTTACTTCGAGTAATTTCAAATAAGTTTCACTTCAAAGTAAAAATCTCTCCTTGTCTCGGCACACTATTCCATTCCTATTTATTTAATACAATAAAGAGCAGCCACTAAGTGGATTAAACAGAGCGTCGAGGACAGCTGATGTAAATCTACACCACGAGAGGGAATATAGCAAATAAAGGAAATCTGCACAGTTAAGGATGACTGTATCAATCTCCAGAGAAACAAAGAGACGCCCTGAAAAACAGAGGGATTACTAGGACTGATTCAATTTTAAAACTCTGCTCACCAGGAATATATACAGACAGCGGGAGACGTAATTGAAATTAAACTTAATCCGCCGCCACCTATTTTACACACTGATTTATTTCACTTCAATTAGATTAAGGTTGAATTGTAATCGGGAGGAATTCGAATGAAAGATTTTAGAAAATGATGTGAAATACCCTACAAAAAGATAGAGAAATACGATTGCGGTGTGTCTAAATCTAGTTGAGTAAAACGATTTAGACAGTAGATGTCACCTCAATGGTGTTTCTATCCCAACGATTACTTGATTGGTTTATAATACATACCTTGCTGATAAGGTAAAAGTAGCTGGAAACCGGTTCACAAAAACAATCATTATAGCTTACTCTTAGCTTACAGCTTTATCTATAACTTTAATATTCCATATCAGTAAAATAGTCACTCTGAAATCGATAAAATGTATATTTTAGAAAATTGTTTAACAATTTCAGTACGGCGAGCTCATGAGGTAATTTTAATGTTCTCGGCGCATGAACCATAAGATCAATTTATAAATGAACTCATTTCAGTTGTCTGTAATATTAACATTTATAACTCTTAGTTAACGACCTGGTCGCAAACACCGCTCTACAGACAACTAAAATGAGCTCGTTTATGAATAGATCTTATGGAGGATGCGCCGGTAAAAATGTACGACATGCGCTCACCGCAGGTCCATTCTATCTCAGGATAACTTAGTTAATATCAAAAACTCTATTTATAATTCTATGATGGGTGGGAGAAACAGTATAAGTCGAAAATTTGGGAAAATGAGTTTAAGTCAAATTATATTTCAGAAAGTGATGCTCTACATTGTGTTTCAAAGAGTGTAAGTCTCATTATTTTGTTAAGGCTTTTAAATAGGTTGGCAGTTTTAGTACAACTGTAAATGCTACGATTATTGGAGGGAAAAACGGTATAAATCGACTTATACTAGTTTAACGTAACAAAATGTTACATAATAAGAGACTTATACTATTTGACGCCAGGTGGGGCACGAAATATATAAATGCTGTTGAAGTTGTTAGTGTCAAGTCAACTGACGTCTGACGTGTACCAAGTAGTGTTTTTTGTTTAAGTTTTTTTGCGAATTGCTGGTGGTTTTGAAACTCAAAGAGTGGAATAATGTATTGTGATAGAACGTGTAGAATTCCACATCTCGCCCAGATGGACCTTGGTATGTGAAAATACGTAAATAAGAAGACTACAACGTATCTGGTGTTTCTGTGTTTTGTAGGATTGGAGGTTATGCATGGAAATGATGCAGAGGAACCTAATAATTTAATATTTGGAGACAAAGTTGAGGGTGATCCAGTCCAATGCATTCCAAGACAAAGTGGACACAAATGTTATAAATATCACTGGTTTTCAGCAATGTTCTGATGTTATAGCTGATTATCTTCAAAATCTTAGTTCTGATGACGATGATAGCGTGAAAGATAGGAATTATGAACCAAGCTATAGTGAAGATGACGTGCAAATGCTTATAGGAAAAAAAAATTAATGGTGAGAAGGAAATGGTATCCAAACTTACTTATATAAACCAGAGAGAGAGAGTAGAGAAGCAGAAAGCAGTGTTACGAGTAACAAGAAAAAACGGAATAAAGATGGTAGTAATACACGAGAAAAGAGAACTGAGAGGAAAACGAAAAGAAATACGGGCCAGCAATATGTAACCTCAAGAAACAAAATAAGAAAAGCACGGAAAATGCAAGAATTGAATAACTGTAGACTGTGTGCCGAAAGAATTCAGGGAGATACAAGACAAAATATATTTAATGAATTGGCTTCTAGGGGACCGCGATAAGCGGGTTGCTTTTATTGCAAGTAGTGCAGATTCGAAATCAACTGCCACCAAGAGAAAAAGGACAAACGATCCTGAAAAAGAACGACATGTAACTCATTGTTATCATTGTAAAATTAATGGAGAAAGACTGAAGGTTTGTAGAGGTTGCTTAATGAAAATATCAGATGAAACTCAAATGTTTGTCACATTAGCAATATTAAATTGAAGCAGTTATACATCTGGAGTTACTCGTGATGATCAAAGATGTGCACCTTCCAACAAACACGGCTGGGCTGTAATGCAAGAGCTAGTACTTCATATTAAGAGTTTCCCGTGCTACGAATCTCATTATACAAGAAGAACCAACGATAAAAAATACTTGGCCCCCCATTTGACTCTGCAAATTATGTGTGATTTGTATTGGCAAGGCCAGGAAAAGAAGGTTTCTAGACGGATTTATGAAAAAGAATTTCACAACCTGAAACTGGCGTTTAAGAAGCCTAAAGTAGATATCTGCCATTAGTGATACCCTGCAGATGCAGCTTAAAGTTGCGGAAGACAATGAAGAGAATGAAAGTAAACAAAAGGCAATAGATGAGCACCACCTTGAAGCAGATAATGCTTATTTGAAGAAAGATGCGGATAAAAATATGGCAAAAGAAAAAAAATAGCTTAAAAGTTTACACGTTTGATCTCCAACAATGCCTCCCAACTCCGTACGTGAATTCCTTTGTTACGTTTTACAAGAGGCAGTTATGGACCTTTAACCTAATTTTGCACGAATTGGGGAGTGGAAGTGTGACATGTTTTATGTGGTTTGAAGCCGAAGGTGGACGAGGAGGTAATCAGATTGCCACATGTCTCCTCCAGGAGTTGACTGATTTACCTCCGGAAGTTAAAAACGTTGTTTTGTATTCAGATACGTGAAGATATCAGAACAAAAATTCTCAAGTAGCTGCTATGTTTTGAACTGCCATGCAACGGAATACACATCTGGATACTCTGGACCACAAGTTTATGGTGAGTGGCCACAGCCACATGGAATGCGATGTGGACCATGCTTTAATCGAGAAGCAAAAGATGAAACTTGCTATTGAAATATCTCGTCCTCGTGACTGGTACCAGCTCGTCAGAGGTGTTGAAAAAAAAAGGAATTTTTAGTTAAAGAACTGACACACAATATGTTCCTAAAATTTTCTTATCTTGGTATTGAGGAAAAAGAACTCCGAGGGTAATCCATTTAAATGGCATGACGCTAAGTGGTTTCGCTACACGAAGAAGTCTGGAACGGTATATTTTAGGAACTCTCTTAATGAAAATGAACCGTTCAACAAATTGGATTTAGCACGACGTGGAAAAGGTTTGGCACTTACACCTAACAGGTGTTATTTTGATACGGTCCCAATATCTGTGGAGAAAAAGAATAATTTATTAGAACTTCTTCCACTAATATCAGTCCCTTTTCGAGCTTTTTATCGCAATTTAAAAACATCTGCTGATGCTGAAGATACATTACCGGACATTGAAGAATTTGATGAACACCAAGCATAGGGTATATCAATCATTATCAATTTTTCTTATTAATCTATATTTTAAAAGAAAGAGCCCTAGATTGCAATATCTCGAGAACGGGTATAGGTAGCAAGTTGAAATTTTCATGAAAAATCACAAAAAATTAAAAAAAAAGCTATTAAAATTCCAAACCTCTCGAAAAAATCGATAAATTTTCATATCAAGTGCTCTTCTCCGTTCGCGAGCTACAACTCTCTGCGGGGGTCGCTTTTTTCGTGCTTCGGCGAGCGGGGACGCGTCCCCCTTACAGTCGCTACTTTAATTTTTATAGAGTTTTGTAGAACGAGTTGCTCTCTACCTTTTATCTCTCTTACCCCTTTTTGATATCTCCAATTCTTGAGGAGAGTTATTCAAAGAAAAACACGCCCTATTTCAATAAAAACATTCTACAGAGGCCATTTTTAACCCCACGCGAGAAATTTAAACGGCCTGCCATTCAAAATTGCATTATGTGTCCAAAAGGCAAGAGCTATATTTTTCATGGGGCGCTCCGTTTACGACCTATGACCCATTTTTGATTGATTTCCGGGAATTTTTCGAATAATTTTTCGATTAATGAAAAATGTAAAATGAAAACTGTTATATACAGGACCGTCTTCTTTACAAATTACGGTGATTCGTTATTTCTTAGATCGACATTCTCGAAACTTCCCATCGGGGGTGAAAAGGGAAAAAATTAAATTTAACCCAAATGTTAGATTTTGTAATACCTATTGAAACCAAATCGAAAACATATACAAAATTCTCGCATAAAGTACATACTTTTTAAAATACTGATTTTTACAAATTTCAAACTGCCTAAAATGATTTAAAAACATGTTTATTTTTTGCACCCACTTCTGCATTGCCGATGGAGATGTCCTGTTTAGGCAATGTGGCAGCTATGACATAGCACCGATTCAACAAATTTGATCGTCCCAATGATCCTGCCTGTGGTCTCTAGGGCCTTCTTTAGAAATTAGAGGAAAAAAATTCGCACAGCCTTCCCTGTACATCCTGGATGATTTAAACCTTTTCCATCCTCTTCATAAGAGACAGCTCTATAAAATTAATTTTTTTAATTTTTTCAATTTTTTTAATCGTTCGCGAGTTATGAATTTTTTTATGTGTCAATTCACTAAATTTTTCATTTTTTTATGAGTAAACGTAATCGGAAATTTAAGTGAAAATCGCATGACATGGATTCGGCTGAAATTTTCACCAAAGATACCTCTTACCGGAAGGGTTGAAATGTGGCAAGCGTTTGGCCCCTGTTACTGTGCCCTGGCTCGAAAAATGAGCGACACATGCGTTTCTCTCGAGAGTCTTGCTGCCTTTAGTTTTGACATTGAAGAGTCTGTCAAAGCTCTAGTATATTTACAAAGCACTACCTTATAATATTTGTATTGGAACATTTTTTATCTCTCCGCTGCGCTGCGCCGTCGTTCGCCGTCGTTTAGCTGCTTAATTTTAACCACGGACGACGGCGCAGCGCAGCGGAGCCGCCGTTCGTCACCAGTTACTTTTCTTAATTAATTATTTCACCATTTCACATAACACTATTTCACATGCATAAACTTAAACTTCGCATACTAGTTATTACCTAATTTAGAATTATTTTCAAAGCAGGCATTAAAATGTACACTTCAGTTGAATAAAAGTAAACCTAAACAACGGTTTTTAATAACCTATCTACTTGGTTCTTTTAGTATAAGTCAGGGCACTAAGAGGGTCAAATAGTATAAGTCAATCCTTTTTGTTGTGAAAATTGTTTTTTCATAATTTTTTTACAATCACATTTTGAAAGTTATATAAACAGAAAAAAATTACCAATTAAGAAAATTGTAGAACTATTTTCACAGCCTGGGTGTGTATTTAAAACTATTCAAAATCTTCAAGCGGCGTTTTCTTAAAATGCTAATTCGTGACTTGTCCTGTTTTTCCCACCTATCACAGAATTAGTCACTATAGTTTCGATAAATTAAGCTAAACTAAAAGTTTCTTTGTATGATTAGTGGTAAGATTAATTTAACGAAACTAAAGCCATTTTTTATTTAATATTTTTTTAAGTTTCAGCTAAGAAAAAAATTGTTTGAGTTTAGAAAGTATATATTGTATTTGATTTGTTAAAAGGCAGTAAATAGGCTTTTAGTACTTAAAACTATCCATTACAAATACAATATATGTATGTATTATATATATTTTTCTACGTCCGTTATAAAATGTACATTTTTTTTTCATTAATTTGCGTTCATAAAATATGTGGTTCCTTAAGCCTTCAAAAAGCGTGAAAAAAGTGCCTTAACAGTTCATTTTTTCAAAAAAGTGTAGATGCGGTTCATTTGTTAACGCAACTATAAAATTCTTAGCGCAAATGTGTACGCTTCGCTCATGTTAGAGTATTATAGAGCACTCGAGACTTGTGTGGGTAAAGTTAATGCAGAGTGAGATAGAATTGGGAGAACGCAAGAGAATGCAAATACAAATCTCCGGAGCTAATTGAATTTAAGATGGTCACTGTGCAAGACACTGCGAATGTTTGGTATAATTCTAATCAGTTCCGACGATAAATGCCAAAAATTCGTTTCCGATCAAGAAAGCTTTGTATTTCCTTCATTAAAAGAAGTATTATTACTTATAAAAATTTATTTAAAGTTACGGACGTAGATTTTTTTTCTACGAAACTCAGTAACTTTTCTTCACGGGTAGGAAAGATTGCCACAAGAGCGAGTCACATGTTTCATAAATAACTATTATTTCTCCTTAGCTGTTACTTAACAAACCATTAAACAAAAAATGGCTTCAGTTTCGATAAATTAAGCTTGCGATTCTGAAATTAAGAAAATTTTAGTTTAGCTAAATTTGTCAAAACTATAGAATTATATAGTATATTAAGTATCAAGGGCGGTACGTGCGTTATATTGGTGGAGGGTAATAGTGTGGGGACCGACGCGTTAGCGGAGGTCCCCATATTTACCCGAGACCGGTAGCACTAACGCCCGAGATGCTTATACAGTTTTTTGCCCGATCGATTGGTTAATTAATTAATTAAAATATTATTTTAAATGAAAATGTGAATTCTGTCAAGTCGGCTAATGCGCTCTGGTGTGCCATGATTTTTTATTTTTAAAAATTTAAGTTGGCACACATGTTAGGAATTGACATACAAAACGTCAGATCTTCCTAAAAGTCGTAATTATTCCGTGGTCACAATGGTTTACAGCAACCAGCAGAGAATGTTACTAGTTGGGAGTTATTTCCGAAATGGGACTAAAGTGGACGGAAATTGGGTGTATTCATTCCACGAACCTTTAGTTCAGTTTCAGGAAGAATTTCCTAACGTTCCCATTATTTATAATGAATTTTAAATTACCTTATCATGATCTGTTATGTCTCCGTAAACCAAGAAGTGGTAGACCAGTCAAACGTATTCAGGAAGCCTAAGAAATTTTGGAAGATGAACCTACGATTTCTCCGCGTCGTTCGTCACAGCAAATGAATTTATCGGTAGGAACATAACATAAGTAACATAACCTCAATATGTGTTACCAACTTACCAACAAAAAATAAAAATCATCGCACACTTGAGGTTTTTTTTAATGAACATACTTTATAACGGAACCATGGGCCGTAAGTTGATCGAACCGCCCGGAGAGCAAAGCTTGAAAATTAAAGAAAATTACCGATCGGGCAAAAAACTAATTATATTATACAAAGGCTCTTATTACTAATTACTAATTACGAATAAAAATTGTTTTACATGCATCTCCTTCAAGTAGTTTCAAGAATCCCGAACTCGACGCTAGCTAAACATTATTCTTGCAGATATATTCATCCGCTTACAACTCGGCTGTAATTTCAAAAATTACCAGTTATTTCCTATTTCTGTAAATATTTTCAAATAAACCGACTGCAGAAGGTTTTGCGTATTGCTTGGGTATAAAAAAAGTGTTGATTTAAAACAGTGCAGCTGCAACAGCATCCCCTCGAGTGCATTCGTGCAATCAATAAAGAAAACATTTTCCTTGGAAATTACTCCGGTTTTGTACTTGTCGGCGTTTAGTGCGACGACTTAGTCACTAAATATGTTATTGCCGCTTCAGCTGTAAAAATCTCTACCCAACTAGGAAACTGTTATGGCAGGAATAAAATGCTATAAATGTGTCGGCTAGTAAAATCTAAAGTTTTTAACGAGCTTAAGTGATGGGATTGAAAAGTTTTACTTTTGCACATTTCATACTGAAAGTATTGTTCCTTTCTAGCTTCCACTAGAATCGAGAGAAAAAAAAAATCAACTGGATTTCAGTTCTTTATAAAATGTGCTGATGTCGTGCAGGTTCGGTAATGTGCCCTCATAAGCTTAAAAGGTAAGATATTGGATTGATGAGGCTGATAATATTGAAAATTTTAGAAGCAATGAATGTACTGATTGCATTTATTTGTTTCTAATCAGCTTGGCTCTCCACGGCAGTCAAAGTGTTAGAAACGATTTGTTTACAGACGAAACTAAATTAAATTTTTATTTTTGAACGAATTTATTTTTGACAGAAAATTGCAATTTAAACTATACCAAATTACAAGGTGCAGCAAAACAGTCAGTGCAGTTTTGAAGGGCTATTAAAAAAAAACGGCACAATTTAAAGAAATAGGGTTTATTTTATCTTAATCGGTACATCATGCCGTTTTATGCATTAAGTCCTAAAGATGACATCAGAAAGATGATGACCCCCAGCAGCGATACATTGATGAAGGCGATTTCTGAAATTTTCGGCCGCATTTTGGCACATCTCGATGGGTATAGCGGCGATTTCCTCCCGAATTTTATCCCTGAGTTCTTTCAAGGTTCGAGGTCGATGCCTAAAAACCTCTTCCTTTAGGTAGCCCCACAGGAAGAAGTCTCAAATGCTCAGATCAGAGGAGCGTGCGGGCCACTCCACATCAGCTCTCGAGAAAACGAAGCGCCCAGGGAACACCTGTCGCAGTTTCGTCATTTAAACTCGAGCAGTATGGGCCGTAGCCCAGTCCTGCTGAAACCAGATCTGCTTCCTTCCTCAGTTCTTCCAATCGAGGTTGAAAAATGAAAGCGTAACGTTGGGCATTGACAGTTACGGTTCATCCGTCCTCTTTAAAAAAATAAAGCCAAATCACACCAAATTTGGAAATCGCACACCACACGGTGACTTTTGGGGAGTGAAGTGGTCTCTCGTGAAGTTGCCTTGGGTTATTTACAGCCTAGTATCGAAAATTTTGTTTATTCAACCCTCCACAGAGATGGAAGTGGGTCACTACTGAAAAAAGTAGACCTAGCGTGGATCCGGTTCAAGATTTCTTGGGAGCGATTCGTGCGGTTTTCATAATCAGGGGGCATTAACTTTTGAACAATCATCATCTTGTAGGGGTGGAATGAATCTTCATGCAATATCCGTCTTAGAGAGCGGTCAGCAATGGCCAATGCAGTTGCATGCTTCCGGGCAGAGCGCGTAGGTAACCGTTCGATAGCTTCTCTTACTTTCGCTACATTTTCAGGTGTTCTTACCGTTCTGGGATTTCCTAAACCCCTACGTCTTTGTATTGAACCAGTTTCTTCTAATGTAGGCACTCGCGATTAAATTACGGAGAGGGACGGCATCACGACGCGCAAGATTGAAATGCAGCTGGAAGGCCCGCTGGGTGGCGATGGCAGAACGACCATTTTCAAGAAACGTGCGGACGGCGAAGCCCCGATGTTCTCCAGACCAAACCATGGTAACGACTAAAAACAGCATGACCCCCCCGACACAATGAGATCCCTCCCAGGCAGGTACCTCCACCACACGGGATGTACTGGGCGTTCTAATCTGCACTGTTTGTTTTGCCGCACCCGGTATTACTCTTATAGTATTAGATGATACCATAATGCACCCTTACAGTTTCCCAGAAAATTAATGCAACGTCACCCTGGGTTATTTTGTCTAAATCTTAATGAACATGGGTCTTCAAAGTAACGATTTCGGAGATATGAAAGATTATTCTTGTTTGAAACATTTATTTGCAATTAATTATTACTTATTGATTATGTGCAAACAAGCAAGGGGAGCTTCTAGCGAAAACAAAAAACAGAGTTACAGAGGATGTTCGCAGTGCCCTCCTTCCATTTCCAAGCAGGTACAACATCTTCGTCTGAAGGATATTGAAACTCCTTCTAAAACACCCTCATTGGATCAGATTTGTTGGCAGTTTGGATTAATTCTTAACTTCAGCTCCTCGAGCCTATTTATAAAAGTAACTTAGACTAATGTATGACCTGTGTAAAACCTTCGTTAGTGACACAAAGAAAATTATTATTATTATTAATGTTTTCAAATATCCCCAAATAAATAAATATAGATGGTTTAAATCAGGCAATCTTGCAGGTCTACGAATCTACTTGGAAGAGTTCGGTCTAAATATTTTCAAGCGGCAATAGAAAAATGAGCAGGAGTACCATCACGTTGGAACCACATGTGTTGCCTGCGGTCCAGAGGAATGTCGTACAAAAGATCATACATTGTGTTCTGCAAAAAGTTTAGGTAGGCAGTGCCTGCTAATCGGTTTGGCAAAACAACAGTACCTAAAAACCTGTCGTCTACCCATATATGTTTATTACACAAAACATCAGCCAATGTTAAGGTAAAAAAGAATAACGTCCCATATATCCGAAACCGTTACTTTGAGAACCCATGTTTATTAAGATTTTTTGTTTATTTTGGTTCATACTACTACACTCTTAAATATTTTACATTTTTTTAACACCCTGTATATTTCATTCACTATTCAATATGTAAAAACTGTACGTTAGGTGGAAATTGTGCGATTATTCTGCAAAGTACGATTTCCATGGACACGTTGTTAACTCCGTTCAACGTAGCCAATCATTCACGAATTTATCAGTAATCAAGTAGCCTGAAAAATTTAAATGTCATCATGACAAGATTCAATTTTAATTTGTCTTTACTTCCAGCAAATAAATATGTGGTCATAGCACGTAACGCGAGTAGTAAATCAATTTCGCGAGTAATTTGCTATTTTACAACTCTTGTTATATAATATACTATAAAATTGATTGAACGTGATTTATTTACAACGGAACATCCACAGACGCTATCTGGTGCGTAATACTAACACTGACAACAATATTAGCTGTAAAATGCATTTTGGCACTAAAACGGCATTAGAACATATATACGTGTGCCTAAAATAAATATTGATCCACTAAATTACGTAAAGCCTCAAAATAAGTGCAAATTTTCTTTTAAACCAGTAAGTTTTAACCAGGTCAGAGACATAATTAACAATTTAAAAAATAAAAAGTGCACCGACGTCTATGGAATGAACGCAAACATAATAAAAACAGCGAAAGATATTTTAATAATTCCCTTAACTAAAATAATTAACGAATGCATAAAAAAGTCCCAATTTCCAACGCCTTTAAAACTCTCTAAAATTATACCTGTTCATAAAAAAGGTAATATAAACGATCCCGGAAATTTTAGACCCATAGCAATAATAACAATCCTAAGTAAAATATTTGAATATGTTCTGAAATTTCAATTATATACATTCTTTGAAGAAAACAATTTGTTTAATGCAAATCAATTTGGTTTTAGACAAAATAAATCTATTTGTGATGCAATCTTGGATATAACAAACTATATCCTTAGTGGATTTGAACGAAATGAATATGTGGGGTGCGTATTCTATGACTTATCCAAAGCCTTCGATTGCGTGTCCCACGAATTGTTTCTAAGCAAGCTTCCGTATTACGGAATTAATATAGAATCGATTAATTTATTAAGATCTTATTTATCAGGTAGAGAACAAAAGACATTATATGAGGGGTCAGAATCGGGATCTGATTACACAACCAGTGGAATTCCACAGGGGTCTGTTTTAGGCCCGTTGTTGTTTTTAATTTTTATAAACGACGTAACAAACTGCGATTCTAATTCCAAATATACCCTGTATGCAGATGATACGACATGCTGTCAAACCAAAAATCATATCTCCACGCTGATGGATAGTTTAGGGGATACACAATCAAAGACCAAAGAATGGCTAAACAGTAACAAGCTGTTGCTTAATGAAGAGAAAACCTCAAGAGTTGTCTTTACGCTCAAAGATCGTACAAATGAGACGAGTGATCTGGAAACCGGGTTCCTAGGTGTTGTCTTGGACTCACGCTTATCATGGGTAAATCAATTAGAACGAGTAAGTAAAAATATTTCGAAATATGTGTACTTAATTCGAAGCTTAGTTAAAGTAAACACTTTATCAACTATGGTAAATTGTTATTATTCACTAGTAGATTCTCAAGTCAGCTACTCAATTTTACACTGGGGTCACACTCCACACATTAAACGTGTATTTGGTCTGCAGAGGAAATGCATTAGGGCGTTATTACAACTAGGGTTTCGACAGGATGTTCAAAATCATTTTAGGAATATTAAAATTTTAACTGTGCCGTCACTATATATTTTAAAAAGTGTTTTATATGTGAAAAGTCACTTACATTTATACACGATAAGAAATCAGGAGCATAACCATAATACTAGAGTATCTGAAACGATAAAGGTTCAATACACTCGTATTTATAGGACAAGAAATAGTGTAAACTACTATGGTCCACTATTTTTTAATAAGTTGCCCACTAAAATAAAATCACTAAATTATAAAAAGTTCAAAACCCAGGTGAAACAATTACTGGGTATAAAAGCTTATTATTCCACCGAATATTTCTTGAGTGATGACTTATTAATATAAAGGTTATTCTGCATTTTATTATCATTGTTTATATTGTGATTTTCTTAAATGTCAAATCTATCATTTTATTATGTTATTTCATGTGTGACTTGTGTACAGCTTTGCTTTTAACACGAATAAATATCTATCTATCTATCAGAGCTCTGGGAACGGTGAATCACGTGCTTATTTGTCAAAATTTTGAACAACGTTTTATACAAAAGTTGTGCAGAATAGTGAGCCGCAGGCCCTGAAAATATTTAAATTTATAACAAAGTTACAGACCAAACTTATGTTTTTTTTTTCAATGGAACCTGTATATTTTGGCATTTTTGGATTCCATGTTACTTCAAGATTAAAATAACTTAGTTTTCGGCGATTGAAACCGGGCCGTTTTGTGTTACTCAGTTGTTTATATAAAAATTTGAACAAAATTGTTAAAGTGCTCCCCTGAAACCAATAAAGATAATTCATTCGAATTTAGTGGTAAGGTTTAGGTAAACTTTAGTCTTCAAAATTACTCTATCAACCAAAACATAACTCATCGTATTATACAGGGTGATATACTAGGCTACGCCTGCTTGTTTCGAAGATAGCAGAGCTACTGGTACCAAGAGATGCTGGCGGTACAAAGTTGGCTTGCTCTCGAATCATCTGTACTATTTCTGTTATCTCAGGTTCGGTTATAACTGTTTCATTGTAATTTTGCTTCAGTCCAGTTTCTTCATCATTACCCTATGAAAACATTTCAAATAACTTAACTAAAATCATTTAAAAATAGTTCAGGGATGGGAAAATAAGATTTTTCCTTCGGTGGTCCTAAAATCTAAAGTATTTTTTTAAATATTTATTTTTAAACGATAATTTGAGTACAATATTCAGGGTGTTTCAAATTCGAGGCTCACCATGGGTATCTCGCTTGTTAGAAGAGATAGAGGGTATGTTTAAATTTGGCACTTTTGTTTTCAAGCATCTCAATGCTTTTTTTTGTAAAATGAGCATTGAGATGCGATAAAAAAATAAATATGGCGTCCATAAGAAATAAGAAAGTTGATGATGGTTCAAAAGAAACGAAACATGGCATCTTATGCTATCTATTAGATAACAAAAAAGTGCTATAAGAACGTCTTTATCATTTT
Source organism: Ocypus olens (assembly GCA_910593695.2). NCBI lineage: Eukaryota > Metazoa > Arthropoda > Insecta > Coleoptera > Staphylinidae > Ocypus > Ocypus olens. The sequence goes on from OU343056.1 coordinate 17,830,462, forward strand.
TAAATATCTCCTCAAATAATGAAGATATAAAAAAATGAAAATATTTATTTTCAGTTTTTTTTTACTTAACACGAAAACAAAAGAATTTAAGTAATTTTTTACTTTCTCCGTTACGAAGTACGAGAAAGTATTGTGATCGTGATTTTTTTTTCAAAAAAGTTTTTTTCGGAAATATTAGTTTTGGGGTCCCTAGATATCATTTCAACAATTTCTGGAAAAAAAATTGTGTCTGTGTATGTGTGTCTGGCTGTGTGCGCTGTATCTCAAAAACTAATAAAGCAATTGTTATGAAACTTTGAACATATGTCTTATTTGATAATCCGAAGAACCGAAAAGCTTTTCGTAAAATTTTGTACACCGGAAGTGGGTGTTTACCTTAACTGTTTTTTGTTTTTTGCCAATATTTTCTTAAATATGAAAAATATCACAAAAATATTTAAACAAACATTGAAGACAACAAAGAAATGAACATGTTTTGCTTAAAAATATTTTTCATAAAATTATTGCTATTCGAGAAAAAAAACTATTAATTTTTTTTTCAATTTTTGGTATATAATTATGAAACGATAATAGTTACAGCAAATGTTTATGAATAATAATTGTAGAGAATGCCAAAACGAACAGCTTTTAAAGAATAACTTCTTTTCGAAAGTTAGTTTTTGAGTAAACCGAGTTTTTGAATTTGAAGTATAATTTTTCCAGGTTTCATAATTTTGACGTTTTAAACGTCAGTTTCATCCGAGTTTATGCAACGCTCGATGTACATTTAAAATATGATTTTAATAAACCATGAAAACGTAAATATAAATAGCTATGATACCATCAAGTCGGGGAAAGTAACACGATGGCCACATCACCATTTTTTCAGTGGATTATTAAACAACATAAAATTCTGCAAAAGTACCAAATATAAACATACCCCTATCTCTTCTAACAAGCGAGATCCCCATGGTGATCCTCGAATTTAAAACACCCTGTATGGGCAATGTAGTAAAAATAACAATGGCAGAAGAATTTGGTTAAATTACGTGAACTTACAAAACTATCATTCTTTTGCTCTGGAAAATGAATTGACAACATCGTTGCGATTAATTTGTACGCCATAGTGAATATTCATGAGGGCTAACCCGTTTAATCTACTTCCACCTGTAATTTTAAATTATCCTCAAGCTTGAAAAAGTTCTTTCTGGAGTAGCGGTGGAAACAGGAGTTGTTAAAATTAGTAATAAATGTAGATCATTGGGTACATTTTTGGATTACACTCATCCAAACATTTTAATGCTGATTTTGGAGTGCAGTTCATTGCCATTTTTCAAACCTCAAATTCTGCTCCAACTACACATTTATTTCTTTCAGGAAGCAGTATTGAATATTGCGTTTTTTTTATTTCCAAATCTGTGTTAAAATTTGAAGGTAACAGACCAGATAAAGCTGATATTAATTTTCGAAGCTCAAAAAATCTATAAGCTAATTGCTGAACTGTGTGATCCAGAAATGGAACGAAGAAATTATTTTACAGTATGTGGATGTATCTGAGGTACGAGTATCCTCTGTATGCTGAAAATGCTTGGTATCTGTAATGCAGCTCCGTTTCCTTCAAGCACAACATTTGTTTCCATATAGAGCAGCTGAAACTCATCATCAGCTTTGTTTCTCAGAATTTGCAATGCACAAAAAATATAATCTATGTAGCTGAATGCTGCGATAAGATCGGTAGCAGTTGCCTGCAGCTTTTCTGAGAGCGACAATATTACTCACTACTTTTATAAGAATTGCTAAGCACATTCGAAGACTGAATTGTGTTAAGCAATTGGACAACTTGTTTAGACGTTTGCTTATTATGATTAGATTGATGTTACTATGGTTGAATAAATTTCCTTGAAACGATAGTGTTTTGCACATTGCAAGTAGACTTTTTGTCTATCATAGGGTAATAGTTCTCCTACGATATTTTTACTTACTCTGTTACGAAGTACAAGAAAGTATTGTGATCGTGAACATTTTTTCAAATATTTTTTTTTACGGAAATATCCGTTTTGGGATTCCTAGATGCCATTACAACAATTTCAGGATTTTTTTGAGAATGTGTGTATTTGTCTGCCTGTCTGCCTGTGCACACTGAATCCCAAAAACTAGCACAACAATTAACATGAAACTTTGAACATGTTTTATTTGACAATCCGAAGAACTGAAAAGCTTTTGGTAAAATTCCGTACGCTGGAAGTGGGTTTTTTTATTTATTTTTCCAATATTTTTTTAAATATGGAAAATACAGCGTCCGTCAGAAAAATGAATACACTCTTTGTCGGACGGTATCGGGACATTGATATTGTCAATTGATTTGAATTTCGAGTATGTTGTAGTACGATTTTTTGCCTAACAGATACCAGTACTTTCATCATCACGAGAGAGAAAACAAAATGGCTGGAACACGCTTAATGTTCAGGCAGCAAAAAGGCATTTTGAAGTGGTCTGCCAGGTTTGGTAATGCTATTGAAGGTGGAAGCGGAAGTTTGAAACAGAAACCCCAACCTGCCTCATAATTAAAAGTATTATTGATAAGTTTGAGGCACATGTAACGATTTGTGATACTCATACAGGAATATCGGGAAGAGAGCGTACAGCTTCATCGACTCTCTGATAGAAAAAGTTTGTTACTTCTCCACAGAAATCTGCTACGCAATATGCACGTGCAGTAGAGATTAGCAGTACATATATACGCCAAAATCTGAAAGTTGTAAAGTGGAAAGTTTGCAGCGATCTCCATTGAAAAATTGTCCGCTCATCGTTCTTTTAAATGTCTGGCCACCAACAGCGGACATTTTGAACATCTACAGTCACCATTTGCTTAACTGAAGACAGTACTACATGTGTGATCAGTATGTAATATGAAACAAACACATATTAAATAATTTTCATACCTTAAAGTGTGTATACATTTTTCTGGCGGACTCTGTATACAAAAACATTTAAATAAAGATTGAAGACAACTAAAAAATGAACATCTTTTGTTTGAAAATATTTTTCATGACATCATTTTTATTGGAGAAAAAATAGCTATTTGTTTAACAAGGCAATAAAGTGACAGATTTACGTACGCGGCTGGAGTTTCACCGCCGAGCGAGCTTGCGAGGCACTAGCCAGGGAAGTAGTTGTTTCAATAAGTTATTTGTTTATAGTTTTAGTAAGATTTAATTTTGCAGTCACGAACAAGTTGAATTTTCACACATTCAGGCTATATTTCGTCTTTATTAAATTTATTTAATGCTTCTGCAATAAGTGAGGTTGTCTCAAATTAATTTTGTTAAAAAAATTAGATTGAACAAAACTCAGACAGACACAGTATTATGCAATTAAATTGTTTAATAGAATACCTGAGAACATCAAAGACTTTTAAATAAAAAAATATCTAATTGAGAAAGCTTTTTGTTCGGTACATATCAAGGAATAATGTCTTAATATTTTGAAGTGTTGTTTCTGTCCCAGTATAATATTTTTGAAATTGTCTACTACAGTTATATTTCAACTTGTAATTTTAAATTTCTATTAGCATAAGAGTTATTATTTATCATATACTATAATATATTTTATATTTACAATTTTATCCTTGCACTATTTGTTTATATTTTTGTTTAATCTACCAATTTTATACCTTGTAATAACAATATTTAGAATATTTATAAATCTTTTTCAAAACTTTTTAATGCTATGTACATATTTATTATCTAATGATAGTGTATACTTACTTGTTAAAAAAAATATTTGATAGAACACACAATAATTTATTATTATCATTTATTATGATGGCCACATCCCATTTTTCATCCAGAAATTATCGGAATCCTCTCAATGGACCTAATATGGGGTTATCATAAAGTAAGGGGTATATGTTAAATTTAAAAAAATTAAGCTAGCAGGAAAAAGTAAATGGAATATAGTTAATTAACTTGCAAATGTATAAACGCGTAAATAAAATATCTGCTACGAGGAAAATAACGTAAGTACAGGTTAAAATAACCTCAAAATCAATCAATTTGTCCTGAGAACATTAATTTATAGATGAATTTTGAAGAACTGGATGACTTATTGGAAAGTCCTCATGTAGTAGGAAATAGAAATGATAATTTTAATAGGTGGAATGATTTCGATTTTTATAATAGATTCCGTTTTTCAAAAGAAACTGTATCATATATTTTGGAATTAATAACAAATAATATAAAACACCGTACTGACAGAAATAATGCTGTATCTCCACTTCAACAACTTCTGGTAGCATTAAGATTTTATGCTTGTGGAAGTTTTTAAATTGTTTTGGGGGATTTTGGTGGATTGCACAGAACAACCGCAGGTCAGATTTTCAAGCGTGTAACATCAGCGATAGTACAACTAAGAGCACAGTTTATAAATATGCCGAATACAAATGAAGAGAAAGGTTTAATCAAGGAGCAATTCTATAGAATTGCTAGGTTTCCTAAAGTTATAGGAGCTATTGATTGTACACATATTGGTATACAAAACCCTGGCGGTGACAATGCAGAGCTATTTCGCAATAGAAAGGGTTATTTCTCCCTAAATGTGCAGGTCGTCGGCGATGCAAACTATAAAATTAGGGACATAGTTTGTCGATGGCCAGGATCAAGTCATGACAGTCATATTTTTCAAAATTCTACAGTTCAAATAAAATTTGGGAGATATCCTCTTAGGAGATAGTGGATATCCACTTCGGTCATTTTTAATAACCCCAATTAATAATCCACAAGATCAAGTCGAGCAATATTTTAATAATTGCCAAATTAAATCTAGAACCATAATTGAACGTATATTTGGAATTTGGAAACGAAAATTCCCAATTTTATCAATTGGGATGCGCAATAAAGTTCCAATGATTCAAGACATTATAATTGCAACTGCAATTTTGCATAACATTGCGCGCGAGCGTAACGAAAGACTTTCCCCCGATTTGCAGGTTGATAATGAAGAAATGAATGAGTAAATTTTTCCAAATGATCCTAATCCAAATAATCCTCGTCAAGCATTTATTGATTATTTTCAAACATTACTGTAAAAATATTTTTGTTACATAAATAATAAACAAATCAAGAAAACATTATTGCACATTTATTTATAATGATTCAACCTACATTAGCAAAAGGTAACTTATTTATACAATATATTTAACATATAAAACTATATTTATGGTCATAAAAATAAAATTGTTGGTAAAAATAAATCAGGAAAGATTTGGATATTTGTGTAACAAATTCAATTCTACTTCTCGAATGTCTAATTGAATTTTTTTCATTTTTAATTTATGTTCCTCGTCTAAATATTCGTTTTTTTTTTGTTAATTAATTTTCTCTCTTCCATTGCGTTTTCTAGTTGAATACTTATTAATTTTTTTGCGGTCCGCTGCAATAGAATTGTATTTTTCATCTAATCGATCATCCCGCCTTCGTTTTCTTGTTCGTCTTCCAGTCCAAGTCGAGCATTGAGGTTTATTTTCGGTATTGCTCGTTACACTGTGATTTTCTTTATCTCTAACATGTTTGGATGGAGTCAAATCGTATATCGAAGTCACTTCAAAATTGTCACTTAGACCTATTTCTTCCACATCTTCTTCAATAAGATTCCCTGCAGTTTCTGTAAGTCCTATTGAATATAATTAATTATAAACAAACAATATATAACTAATGTATTGTACTACATCTGTATTAACACGTCCAATGCGTGCCGGGGCATATGTGAATGAGTTAATACAAACTGCAGTGAAGAAAATTATTTTTGCTATTACCTGGTAAGCTACTAATATTTCCATCGCAGTCTTTGCTGTGCGGTAATCCTTCAACACTCATTGATATGATTGGTAGCAAATGTTCTTCAAAATTTTGAAGAGGCTTGATATCGGCAGGCCCACCACCAGTTTTGTACATTTCCAATTTATTTTTGGATACCTTCCCTTTCAATTCCCTTTTAATACAATTATATTTTAACCGTAAAGTTTTGCAGTCCCTATGAGTGCTTCCACTCATGCTATTAAATTGTACAGTTATTTTTTCCCATGCCTCATTTTTTTGTTTCCAACTTACAGCGTAGGTTCTTTTATTTTCGATAATATCACTGAACTTTATCACAATATTGGTCAGCATTCTGACCTCTGCTGCACTAAAATTAGCAGCTCGAACTCTTTTAGTGGACATTATTACAAAGATTTATCAAGCAGAGTAAATTGCTGTCAAAAGCTTTCTGACAACTTCAACCAATCTCTTTCATCTCATTCTAACACATAAAAACCCTCTCTTATTATCGCTCAAAAGGATAGCCAACCTTGGAATGTTACTAACATTTATTTAGTAGGTACCTAATAGCTATTGTGGTATTAAAATGGCATTGATCTACATAATATATTTATTCTCCTAATAAATAATATATTAGGCCAATAACTATTACACAGTTTATTAGGAGACGGATATCACGGCCCTTAAGGTGCGTTTAAACGTGAGAGTTTTTACTCTCGACAGTGGCAGATTTACTCTCGAGAGTAAAACTCGCAAAGTTACTCTCAAATGTAAACGCATCTTTAGTCTTGCAGAGTTACGAACAGGTTGAATATTCATATATTCAGGCTATTTTTCGTCTTTATTATTTGGAATCTAGTTGCATCAATAACTGGATTTTACTGTGTGTGTGGAAAATAAAAGAGTTGTTATGACAACCATTATTACAAGCGTTAAACGAAATCATCGTAATTTTCAGAATTGATCTCAAAATAAATCTCACGTAAACGTAAATTTGAACAATTACAAAAAGAATAACATAGATTTTCGGACAAAAATTGGTTTAGTACAATCTGATTATCAATGCTGTAGATATTACACTGATGGGTTAGGAAGATTTGAGAGCAAGGCCATGTCCATTAAAAGCATACCGTAATTTTATTAGCAAATTTAAAAGCACCCGGTTTGTGGGGTTGTTTAAAAAGGAGTTTACAACACTACCAATAATGCCACTTCACTTTTTATCATTAACTTGGTTTGTTAAAAATATATAGTAAGTTGAAATAGGTCCCTTACTTTATGATAACCTTGTATATTCAAAGTACGCGTAGTATTGTTATTTCTTTTAGCAAATATAATGTGGAAAGGGATGTAATTAAAAGTTATAGCCAGCTCTCATTGGCATTACTACATGATTTCTTCCAGTATATTAAGGGCATATTGTTTAAACTATCGAAATCGTATTTCGAAACTGTCTTCATTATAAATTCCAAATGGATTGGTTCTATCACGAAATATTGTTATATCCGGTTTTATAATGACTGGTTAGGGGACGAACTGCCGGCGGACCCGATCGCACCAGTGAAAACGTTCGCGTTTTGGTCGGGTCCACCGGCAGTTCACACTGTAACTAGATATTATTATTCGAGGCTAATAAGATTACTATATCTTTGCAACCGGTTTTCAAATTCGTCGTCTATTGAATCAACCGATTTATCGCTCACAGATGATATTTGTAGATTTGCCAATGTTTATTATGCGCGTTTAGTGAAAACTGTAAACAGAACACCTAATCTAAGTATGTAGTTTAAAAACGTCACTTAAAATTTAACAGCACGACTTCGGCCATTAATTTAATGACGGATTTAATGGCTCATTAAATTTAATGAGCCTTCATAAAACCGAAATCACAAGTAAAATTTCAAATCAGTTTAGTAGTTCAGTAAATTTAAATCATAGATTATTTTGTTTTATAATACTGGGCCCTAATCTTTTATTTGTTTTTTGATTTGATTTTTGTCGTTCTTTGAATAAATTTATTGTTTAAATAGTTACTATCGACACGTCATCTATTGTTTCTTTTCATTTACACTGAGAACATTTTTTTCCGCAATCTGTTAAATTTGAATGGATTCAATTTTTTGTTTCTTTTCTTAAAAATGATACATCTGTTTTGCAAGAATATTTTTTTTGTCATTTCATGCATTCACCGACATAATTCAAGTAAAACAATGCTATCTGGCTTAAATGTAAACGAAGCATGGTGGGTGGGCCCTATTTAATAAACCAAACCAACACAAGCAGAGAATTGTATAAATAATCTAAATTTAAAAAAATATTTACAATATTTTATCTTCTTTTTACCCAATTACGTAAAACGCTTGCTTCTGGTTCTACTGGTTGAATTGTGAGATAGGGTCCACCCATCACCATTTGATTTGTGAGAAAGGGCACAATCCAATCTGTTAAAGACAATCAATTTATTTTACAATTGATACAAAAAAAGAAAACCTTTATAGTTTTCTTTGTGTTTCTTATTTACTTATTGACATACGCAAAATCCTTGTTTCTTAGTCTCATGCTTGAATTGTCAAAAAGGGCCCACTCCCTGCCCTTCGTTTCAATTTTAACTTAAACTGTAAATTTTGTATTTTGTGATTTGCATTTAATTGCACATGCAGGGTGTCTATTTAAAAACAAAAATTTCTTAAAGCCGTTTCTAGTGTCCGTGGGGGAATCAGTGTATGACCACAAATATGACCTTCACTAAGCAACCCCTGAGGCTGTAGCCACCCCAACTCATTTTTTTTTAAATAGCAACAACCCCTTTGGAAATTGCTATTTAACAGTACTAAACAAAATACTTCTTATTAGTCTAATTTTTGAGAAATCGAAAATATTTTTTATTATTTATTCCAATTTCTCGCTCTAAATATCAAATTAAACCATTTTGTTGCGAATAAGGTTGTAAAAATAGTAAGAAAACTGGAGAACACAAAATAATTCTAACAAAAAAAGCATGAAGAAACAAATTGTTGTTATTTTGAGAAAAAGACTCATGGCAGTTATATTCTGCATTTAATTTGAAACCCCAAAAATTAAAGTGTTGCCATTTAAAAAAAATGAGTTGGCTACAGCCCCTCAGTGGTCATACTGATTTCTCCCACATACCCTAGAAACGGTTTTGAGAAATATTTTACATCTTTTATAGGTCTATACTTATAGAGTATTGCTCGTTTTTAAATAGACACCCTGTATAATAGGGGATTAAACAAAAAATGATTCAACTAAAATAGCTTAATTTAAATGTAAACAAAAGGGTGGTGGGTGGATCCTATTCTACAAACCAGCTAGTTAAACATAATCAACTAATTTTACAAATCATCTGAAAGAAGTAATACATTGTAATTTTGCATCCTTTTAATTGACTTATTTACACATGTAAAACCCTTACTTCTTGATCTCTTAGATTCAAGGGCGTTTCCAACCAACTAGTCTAGGGGGGGGGGGGGGGAATAAAAAAAAGATAAATAAACTGGTGCTTCCGCTCTCATACACCCAGTGGCTAAAAAATATTTTTTACTCGTTTTTTAGGCGTTTTCAGTCGATCTAAGCACTATTCACGACTAAAGTCATTTAGCGTATCTTCGTTCCTGGAAGTCCCACAAAAAAATGTTGTATGCAAAAAAAAAATTCTTGAACGCATCACCAGATTTTGAAAATTCTTGGTGCAATGTGTTGTTCACTCATCGAATAGATGCAGATAAAAGAAAAAATAAGTTCGTCGTTCAATTGTTTGAAAGGATGGCCACATTTAAAAAATTCATCCAGCAAAGTGTTACCCGTCGTTCTTTTTTTGAGGATAACTCATGTAACGGATAATCTGATTTTGAAAATTCTTCCGACACAGTATTGTGCTCACTGAATTGATGCAGATAAGATAAAACATTAAAATCGTCGTTCATTTTTTTGCAGTTTTCAAAGCATAGCTCTTGAACAAAATGGCAGATATTAAAAATTCTTTCAGAAAAGTCATTTTTGACAGTTGGAAATTGTGGTTTTTGGCAGTAGAAAATTGCCATTTTTAGCAGTTGAAAATATGTTTTTGGTTGTTGAAAATGATCGATTTTGGCATTTCACGATTGTTGTTTTTGGGGGTTGAAAATTGTCATTTTTGGTAGCTTAAATTATTTTTAGCAGTTGAAAATAGTCAAAAAAATTGTAATTTCTGCCAGTAAGCAGATGGTCGTTGTAAACAGATAAAAATTACAGTTTTTGACTGTTAAAACGATAATCGATTGCAGTTGAAAATTTGTCATTTTTGACAGTTGGGAATTGTGGTTTTTGGCAGTTGAAAATTGCCATTTTTAGTAGTTGAAAATATAAGTTTTTGGTAGTTACAAATAAACAATTTTGGCATCTCAAGATTGTAGTTTTTGGAGGTTGAAAATTGTCATTTTTTGTACCTCAAAATTATTATTTTTGACGGTTAAAAGTAGCCATCGTTAAATTTGTAATTTTTGTCGCGATTTTGATATTTGAAATTGCACACCTGCCGAATGCGTCGTCCGATTTTGATGATTTAAACACGTCAAAATGTGGCAAATTTAGTGTAATGTTAAAACGGACTACAAAATATTTTCGTGAAATTAACACAAAATGCAAAAATCGTACTTTTTAAAATCGAAATTTCGATTTCATAAATTGCACACTGCCGAACGCGTTGTCCGATTATAATTATTTAAACTTCTAAATATGTCGAATTTAGTTTTATTTTAAAATGGATTTATATATTTTCTCGCGAAATTAACGCAAAATGTAAAAAATTACAATTTTTTAAATTTCCAGTATTTAAAAAACGCGATTTTATTTTTTGGAATTGTACACCTGCCGAATGCGTAGTCTGATTTTAATTATTTAAACGTCAAAAAATGGCGAATTTACTGTTATTTTTAAACGGATTACAATATTTTCTCGTGAAATTAACAAGAAATGCAAAATTGCAGTTTTTAAATTTCCAAGATTTTGATTTTTTTAAATTGCACTACTGCTGCACGCATTGTTCAATTGTGATGATTTAAACTTCAAAATATGGCAAATTTTATATAATTTTATTTTTATTTTTTTCTCTTGACATTAACACAAAATGCAAAAATTGCATTTTTTTAATTTTCAACATTTTAACTTTTGAACCGAGGACGAGATTTGTAAAATTCTTTCGGCAAAGTCTTATATTCGTCCGGAAGATGTAGAAAAAATGTCTCGAGTTAATCTATGAACAAAAAAATTTTCTGATGAAAAAAGAATATTACTCAGTAGAGAATTATATCAATTGCAAATAATTTTGTTCTTGTTTTCTGTGACGTATGTAGAATTTGATTTTATTGTGATGTACTTTGTTATAATTTGTCATGTACTATATCTAAATTTGAATAAAATTAAAAAAAAAGAACCAAAAAATTAAATTTGTTGGATTGTTTTTCGGGTTTCACAGGATAACTCTTCAATGTATGACCAAATTTGGCAAATTCTTCCATCAAAGTGTTGTACTCGTCGAATGGATGCAGATAAGACCAAAAAATTAAATTTCTGGTTTTTGGGGATCGAATTTGGGAAATTCTTCCAGCAAAGTCGAATAGATGCAGTTAAGGCCAAAAAATTAAATTTGTCATATAATTGTTTTCTTGACTTTAAGGACGGATAAACATATATTGAAAAATCTTTCAGCAAAGTTCTGTGGTTTTGAGAAGATAGCTCTTGAACAAAATTTTAAAAATTCCTCCTGAAAAGTATTTGTACTCATCGAATAAATGTACAGGACCAAAAAAATCATTTACTTAAGATAACTTGTGAACGGATGACCAAATTTGGCAAATTCTTTCAGCAAAGTGCTGTACTCGCCGAATAGATGCAGATACGACAGAAAAAAAAATGTAGTTTTTTGAGGACAATTCTTGAACGAAAGGGAAGAAATTCTTTAAGATAAGATAAGAGTTGGTCCTTTGCATTGTATTTACATCGATTTTTCATTCCTCAAAAATGAGACGGTGAGATATATTGTGTATGGTAAGTGGCTCTACCGTTAAAATTCTCCTAGATCCGCCACTGCTCCGGGCACAAGTTTAAGTATTATTTTTTTAGAGCAAAAGTACTTCATCTTATCTGTAAAAATTGGGCTTTTCACTGTTATATTAATTATTTTAAAATACTAATAGCTCACGAAGATATAACAGTAGAAAATTATTTGTACCGTTTTTTTTTGGCCCACTGTGCATTATTATATTATATGTTAAGTGGCTCTACCATCCAAATGTTCCACGAGCCGCCACTGTATACACCTGTTCCATGAAATCTCCCTATCATTTTTCAACGTTTTAAAGCGTTGGAAAAATTTACCCGTTATATATGTTATTTGTTTGGAATATGGAATATCGGTAATTTTTAACAATAAAATTGTTAATTCTTAAGGGGGGGTAATTACCCGATTACCGCCACTGCTTAGATTGATTGTGGAAAACGTCGCACCCACCACTTATCGTTTCAATTTTATTCAAACAACAAACTAGCGGCGGCTCGTGAATATTCGACGAGGAGGCTACGGAAAAAAATGATCAAAACAGCAACAGAATATTTGCTTCCTCTATAAGAGTGAGTGGTGCGGCATGAGCGGCATCTCTATCTTAGCCTCCTCTATGAAAATATACGAGCTGCCGCCGCAACAAACACCATCTTCTAGTGATTTAAATGTATTTCTATAATAAATAACTATTAATACATCTTTCAAAAACAACAGTTTAAGTTGAATATGAACGAAGGGTGGTGTTTGAGTTCTAGGTGGTAGGTGGGCTCTATCTCACAAACCAACCATCTAAACAAAATCAACTGATATTACAAACAATCTAATTAAAAGAAAACAATTATTTTTCAGAATTTAAAGAAAACGAAATTTATATTCGCAAATCTGTAATTTATGTAAAAGTCTTGGTTAGAGACTGGGCCGAATTAACATAATTTGGAGTCCTAGACTTTTTTTTCTCGCCGAACCCCCACAAAAAATTCTCCAAAAATAAATTTGGAAACAATAAATAAAATAAAAAAATCGGTTTGAACTTGACTCTGTTAATATTCTGAATATTAAAAATTCTCGAGTAGTTTCGACTTATCAGGGCTTTTTAAAGAGAATTTTGAAATGAATTTACTGTTTTATTTGTTAGAATTGATTTCTATTTGTTATTACTAGTCTTAATCATGTTTATATTTTTTCTTTAATTATTTATACACGTGAAACCCTTGCTTTGTTGTACTGGTTGAATTGTGGGATAGGACCCACTCACCACACACCCATCACTTTGGATTGTAGGATAGGCCGCATCCACCACTTTTCGTTACAATGTTATGATTAATAATAAATGTAATCCTTTTTTTCTTTGGATTAATTTTGTAATTTCTAGATGAATTACACAATCCATTTTCTGGTAATAAGATACGCATCAAGGGCAGAGATTTCATCATGCGGCATTTGTTGATAGCGAGCCAAGTCGCAAATATTACCGTCTTCTCCCAGTTTCTATCTCCAGAATCTTTCAAATCTCATTTTCCATTCGCAATTGCTCCCTCTCTCGTCTGAGAAGTTTGCAACGTTCATGCGACTTACATAACTTATACTTTCCATTTTACTCCCCCATTAATCTATTCCCTTTGCACCAAGTATTACATAAAAGAATTTATACAGCGGTTTTTTCTGATTCGATTTATAAAGTAAACACATTAGCTTCCACCTTTTCTTCTTCGTTTTCCTCACTACGCAAACGTTAATTTGGACACGAATAATTATATAGATGTCGGAAATAATGTAATAAAGTTAATGTACCCTTAATTTATTTATTGTTTTCATTTCGTGTGCGTGCATGTTTTTTTTGCTTCTACGTATTAAGGTAAAATACTTTTATAATAATTTCACACGAAGGAACAATCTTTTATTGCGGCTTCCTCCTGCATGATTAATAATGTAATTTTTTCTCCTGTCTCCCGCATTCATCTTTATTTATCTCGGCCGCCGAAAAAATCCATTTTGTATTAGATTATATTGGTGTAATTTTCTTCGGTTCCGTATCTTTCAATCCCGATAGATTACCCTTAAAACTCCCATTTTGTATGAGGATGAATTATTCATTCGTCGAGAAATCCCATCCAATCAATTACGTTACAAATGCTATTGCATCTTAAGATTCAGATTTGGGTGATCTGTATATGGGTTTCGGCATTTTCGAAACGTTAAACAACACTGTAAATTATAGGAGAATCCTAAAAGGTGAAATCATTGAACAAATTTATTCATGTTCAATGCACAGATACATTTCATACATCAATTATTAACAATGGTGATGTGGCCATCATATTACTTTCTCCGATAGTATAATCAATATTTATATTTTTCTTTTCTTAGGTATTTGAAATTTTTAGTTTTTCGATGTTTCAAAAAAATAACTCGCGTGAAAATTACTTTTCGTACCCATTTTGGGTACGTAATATCGGTATCATGCATCCATATCCATAATGTAATGACGTCCTTTACCAAAAACCGGGATGTTAAGTGTAAAACAGGATGCACTAGTGCATTTTACTTTACCTAGTTTATGGGAAAGACGGCCAGATGTCTCTGATGCGAAAGGAGGACAAAATTAAAAAAAATAAAAACTTATTCAATATTTGAAAACTAAGGCTTACTTGTTTAAACAGGCCCGCGATATACAGGGTGTCTCAGACATGACTCCCCAGGCCTATAACTTTCTTATTTTTAAAAATAAATATAGAAAACCATATATATTTTTAAATGGGAAATTTACGGAAATATCCGTTTTGGGGTCCCTAGATGCCATTTCAACAATTTCTGGGAAAAAAATTGTGTGTGTGTGTGTGTGTGTGTGTGTGTGTGTGTATGTTCCTCTATACTTGTGGCAACTTGTGTGTGCCTCATCCTGAACTGTGGCGGACGCACGGAATTGTGGCAACTTACACACTGTGCCACAATTTTCTCTGGTGATTTCTCTGTTTCCTATTAAGTTAGACTAACGATATTTACACTGAATATTATGATCAACAAAATACATTTATTCATTATCATAGTTTTTACGAAAAGTACCTTTTACACAAGTTATGCAACTTTTTTTAAAAATGTGTAAAAGACGCCACTATTCAGGATCTTGCATGTGGTACACACACTCATATTTGTGGCAACTTCAGTAGTGTTTAGTTGGTGGCGCCCTCTACAAAAAAATGCTACGTTGCCAGTAATTTGATACTGAGAGTTTCTTCGACGCATATATATTTGGGTTGGAGCCGGATAATATCCTAGAAATCATTTCTGCTTTTATGAACTGTTTTTCTGGTTGCATACATATCATATTTTAATCTGTTATAATAATAATAAGTAATTATATTGGTTAAATAAATAATTCATTTAATAATTAACAATAATTATTTTTTCTTAATTACTGAATAAAGTAAAGATAATATAAAATAATTTTAAAAATTATTTAATCGTTAGACATTCAGCAATTGATCATAAATATAATATATTTTTATAATTTTTGAAAGCTTAGTTTATTTTTTGTTTACTCTCCTATAAGTTTATTAAATTGAATTTGAGGCTCTTATTTATAGTTATTCGGTCGTATTATAAATCTATTTTTTTTACACGTCATTCTTTAACATTTTATTATCATAAATCCAATACCACACATTTTTCTAATTCTCCCTTACACCAGATGTTAAGTAGTTACCATGGCATTCAATGTTTTGTTGATATATTTTGTCCAAGTTTATCTATGTTTTCGTCAAATATTAAGCGTATTGTTATGTTGTAGTTTTTAATTAGAATAGTATTATTTCCATATGTATCTAAATTTTATTTTTTCCCAGTAAGATATTTTTCTGTTGGGAAATGTACAAATAAAAAATAAATAAATAAATTGTGGACGTTTCAGAAAATGCTTCATAAATTTGAAACGATTAGGATTTAGTATTTCCTTGTTCTTTTACTTCTTTGATTTAATGGATGTATAATTTAATTGAGCTCATACTTTTTTAGGCAACGAGAAAACAATTGTGTGATGCACAAATTTCACCAGTAGATGTTTAAAATTTTCCATTGATTGATTAGAAACAATGCGAATAATATAAATGCAGATTATACCTAAAACAAATGGACATACAAATTCCGAATATCCGAATAAAAACATTAATTCGTTTTATTAAAATTTCGGCAGATTTTGTTAATCTAAGAATAATCAAAAACACACACATTTAGTGTTTATTAAAATTGTAATACTTAATTCAAATGTATTTTAGTTAAATTCACAGAAACTATAAGATAACAATTATTTCGAGAATTGTTTCTAATTTTGTATCAGTAGAATTCCTCTAAAATTAAAATTAAAAATCCTCACTTTGTGCATCAGACAAATTAAATTCAACCTATTTGTTACTCCGAAAAATTAAGTCTTACTAAGACTATAAAAAAATACATCATCGTTGAAACTACTTCCCTGACGAATGCCATGCCAGAAAGATATTTGTCTGTTATTAATAATACTACTGTTGAAATAGCATAGGTTTAAGAAAGTTTATTTTTACGTACTCACTAGGCACAGTGTTTTGTATCAGTTAATAGCTTGCATGGCATTACAAGAGAAGTGGGAGTTCTAATAAGTTATTTATTAATAATATTATCTTAGTAAGACTTAATTTTGCAGAATTACGAACCACTTGAATATTCAAATATCCAGTCTACTTTTCAACTTCAGTAAATTCATTTTCTAAAGTTCGTGTTCATATAGGAAATACTGTTAAACTCACAATCTTATATTTTTACACAATTTATTAAATGAGCTAAAAGCAATAAGAAATAGTTTACATTTATATTAGGTACATGCCAATTCATTAAGGGAGAATATTTGACAAAGATGTGTTGAGCGTCCTACAACTTCCGCTCCAGATGGGCTTTTTCGCGGGAACTTACACCCTTTGTATAAAACAGGTCACTGATTCGAAAAGAAATAACACACATATAGAAATTATTCTCAAATAATAGCATATGAGATGTCTTACTATGTTTATAATATTGGGGAAATTATTCTAAAAATAATGAATCAATGATGTTCATCAAATAAAATTTTAAAATTAAAAAAAAAACAGATTTATGATTAATTTCCTTTGAATCTTTTTCTGTCTAACTTTTCTCTATTACGGCACAAGAGGATGCAATTAATATTATCAAGTACAGGTTTAATACCGTAATTTGTGCATTATCAATTATTCCAAGAAAAATCACTTTACTTTTTAAAATCAAAACCAATACATATTTTATTAAATATTATATTGGTATTCATTGTTTATTTCCGGCAATTTAGCTCAACAAATTATCTCAAAGATTTATAGCTCAGGTAAAAATAAGTTTACAAAATCAAACGTTACTTGAAATAGTATAATTTAGGCTATTGTTTGACCACCAATTTATAATTTAGTAAATGTTATATTCAGTTTAAAATTGTTCGAAAAACTTATTTATTGTTGTAAGTTATTATTATTGATTGGTATTTATTTCTATATTAGTATTTATAAGAAATGTACGAATAAAGTATTATTGAGAAAATGGAGGTAATAAAAAAATCGAAGATTTATTTCTCTACCATGCGTTACAATGGCTAATGAAATTCAGTTTGAAACCGCAAAAAACTTAAAGAAAGTTATTAATGTAAATAGCAATAATATAAATCTATTTTTAAATACGTATAGAAGTGGGTGCCTCAGATGTTTTTATCTTTCGCAGATGTTAGCATTCGTCACCCCCCAAGTTTTCTACCTGTTTTCGACCGGCCCTTTAAATTTTAAAACGAATTCGTGGAATGAATGCGCCACATCCCAATATCCGGTCCAAACTAACACACAATAACACAAAAAAAACATTTACACATTAACAGTAAAATATCCATTTATGTAACGTAATTTAATTACAAAATCACTGAACTAATAGTAAGGAAGGGATGTAAATCTGGTATGAGAAAATATTATTTTCATCGATTAAATGTCGTTCCAAATAAAATAGTAGTAGTAAACAATGTTTTATTAGGGCTATCGACCTATCGGTCTTTCTGCCCCCAAATAAAATATTTTATGAATTATATATTAAAATCTTTGTTTTGAATAACTCCATGAACTTTTTCTAAGTATATAGGCGACAATGACAGTCCTATTTATATATAGCGTTACATTAGAACATTTGCATAATGACTACTTTTATTTTATTTACCGAATCCGAAAACGATTTGTATACAAGTTTTTGGAATTTAATAATGCATTTAGTGATGATGTTGGATATTTGTTGCCACTTAATATTTTGTTGCTATGACAACGCATTGTTTCTTTTATTTTCAAAACGAAATGACTCAAAAAATTCCTAATAATGCAATTTAAAAAAATAGGACCAGAGAAAAATCTTTAAAGAGTAAAAAAGTGTATTGTTATAGCAACAAAGTAATCAACTTAGTTCAATGCATTTTTGAATCTGGTAAATAATTTAAAAAAATTGTTATTATGCGATATATATTAGACACGCTACCGCTTATTTTTCGTCAAATTTACTTGAAAAATGCCTTAGGTGACCCTAGGAAAAATAGTATTGCTTTGTAGTTAAAAATGCTCTATCTAAAAAGTAAACAACAAGGTCGGTTGTTTTTTGAAACTAATAATATTTTGCCATTCAAAGACAAAAATGAAATGAAAAATGTCTTGAAAATGTCTCTCGTATAAACTTTATAAATTTACTAAAAATTAATTGATGTAACTTCCGGTAAAACCAAAACTGCAACTGGTTTTTGGATGACCACTAAACTCAAATTTGCCATTAGTATAACCCTACCGAATTTCAAATTGATATTTCGAATAATAACAAAACTACATGGGTTAACCTGGTGTCCCAACCGCATGTCCACGGAAAATTGTGTGCACACTAAAAGCTTTAGGATTAAACATAGATGTATCTGAATGCATGTTCTACAAACATTTTATTATTTGAGTTATACGCCAAAGTTATATTTTATTAAATAAAACACCCTGTATTTTGTTCAAAATTTAGATAGACGACCTTAAAGGCAACACATTGATATGAGGTACTAAGTTGTTTTGATTGTCAAAGAGTCACAACTCCGCCATTTTGAGCGAATCAGTTTTAATTAAACTTGAGAAACTCTCACTTGTTGCAGATACATTAAATAAATTCAATAAAGACGAAAAGTAGCTTGAATATATGAATATTCAACATGTTCATAACTATGCAAAATTAAGTCTTACTAACTATAAGACCATAAACGAATAACTTATTGAAACAACTACTTCCCTGGCTAATGCTACGCAGAATATTTAATTGAATTATTAATAGTACTACTATTGAAATAACATTGGTTTAAGGTCGTTTATTTCTACGTACAAGTGCTAACTACAATTAAAAAGCTAGAAAACATTTTGACAAGCAAATTTCTTTTGTGTCGTTCAATATCTGGCGTGGAATTAGCCACGGAAGTAGTTGTTTATAGTCTTAGTAAGACATAATTTTGCAGAGTGTAACATTTCTATTGATAAAAAACATTTAGATAATTAATTAGATAATTTTAAAATAACTTGTTATTTTTTGTGTTTTTGTGTTTTTGCCCTAAAAGCAGAATAACTCAGAAACGGTTAAATTTAGACCAATAAAAGTTATTATCAATTGAATTAGTATTAAAAACTACGCATAAAAATGCAAAAACATACCTAGTGTTCCATTAAAAAAAACATAAGTTTGTGTTGCGGGACCTCTGTATACATAAAAATATTTTCCGATTATAGAGTTGATAATTATCTTATTTTATATAAAACATATTTTTCTATCTTAAATATTTAAGGCCAAAAAGTTACTTTGACCCTCCAGTGAGACACCCCGTATATTTATTTTTGTTTGAAAATTTATTCATTTTTCAGATAACTTTTAAAATACTAACCTCTGAAAGTCTATGAGTCCTTTAAAATTAAACTTCAATACTACCTAATTATAATTATTGTTGCCACTTATATCTGCTCGAAATTTAACAGCAATTTTAGCGAATTTTAATAATCCAAAATCTATATTGTTGCATGGGACACCCTGTATATTTTACAAAATCAGAGGCAGAATTAAATTGTACGGGGATCTAAAATATTTAATACATTCCTTCTTTTGTTTCCTTGGTATTAATGATCGAAAGTATATTAGAAATAGTATTCATATTCAAATATTTTAGATAAAGTTTTTTTTGAGAAAATAGACTCATATAGATGGATAATAAAAAAAAATCGAAAATATGACACTTATTTCTGGAGTATTTCTGAACACATTTATATGTCTCATTGGTTTTAATGCAAAATCAGAGTTAAATACTAAAAATTTCGAATTTTATCTATTAGTGTCTTATTTTAATTAAAACTATTCATTAGAATTGATTCAGAAGATTTACAACATTTTATATCCGAAGTTTTGAACCAATGAAACTATGTCAGCATATTATAAAGTAAAATTTTATAATTTAAATTGAAAATAAATCACAAAAGTACAAATATTATTTTCTACAATCGTCAGAAAAAAAGTATATTGACGCATCGCTAAATTCTCAATATTTATGTATAGTATTCTAATTTTAACAAAAATATTGTTTGTATTTCGTGTTCGATGATTATATTCGAATGACATTCTCATGCGAAACAAAAAAAAACACAAATTTTGCGCACTTACATACAAAAATAACTATTATTACTATAGAAAAAAATGGGAATGATACACGCATTAAAAGTGCCTTTATTTTTATTTCGTAGCATTGCGGAGCTGCTGGTTCGCCGTCGTTGTGCAAATTCCCTACTCACAAAATGAAGCAATTCTTTGGATGCTTGTCATAAATTATTTTCTGAATATGTACATCGATAATATAAACAAATTTTAATTAAATAGCCATGCATTTAAGGGTTAAAGGTGTTCAAAAGGTAGAATGCAATGAATTATTGTAGGTTGCTGGCAGCGGCAACGTTGCTTTTCACACACTGGTAGGTTATGCAATACTTATGGCAACCCATTCTTACACACGGTATGTTTCCCTACACTTGTGGCACCCTGGATACACACTTCACGTTTCCCAATACTTGTGGCACGGTTGCCACAATTGTTTTTTTGCAATAACTTTGTTTATATGGAGGGTAAAGCAAAATGAACCACATATTCAGAAATAGCGTGGAAAAGCGCAGCGAAAGGGCAGCATCTAAACGAAAGCGCCACAATTGAGGATATTTCATGGGTTGCCACAAGCATTGCGGGACGTGTAGGTGTGTGTGTGTGTGTGTGTGTGTGTGTGTGTGTGTGTGTGTGTGTGTGTGTGTGTGTGTGTGTGTGTGTGTGTGTGTGTGTGTGTGTGTGTGTGTGTGTGTGTGTGTGTGTGTGTGTGTGTGTGTGTGTGTGTGTGTGTGTGTGTGTGTGTGTGTGTGTGTGTGTGTGTGTGTGTGTGTGTGTGTGTGTGTGTGTGTGTGTGTGTGTGTGTGTGTGTGTGTGTGTGTGTGTGTGTGTGTGTGTGTGTGTGTGTGTGTGTGTGTGTGTGTGTGTGTGTGTGTGTGTGTGTGTGTGTGTGTGTGTGTGTGTGTGTGTGTGTGTGTGTGTGTGTGTGTGTGTGTGTGTGTGTGTGTGTGTGTGTGTGTGTGTGTGTGTGTGTGTGTGTGTGTGTGTGTGTGTGTGTGTGTGTGTGTGTGTGTGTGTGTGTGTGTGTGTGTGTGTGTGTGTGTGTGTGTGTGTGTGTGTGTGTGTGTGTGTGTGTGTGTGTGTGTGTGTGTGTGTGTGTGTGTGTGTGTGTGTGTGTGTGTGTGTGTGTGTGTGTGTGTGTGTGTGTGTGTGTGTGTGTGTGTGTGTGTGTGTGTGTGTGTGTGTGTGTGTGTGTGTGTGTGTGTGTGTGTGTGTGTGTGTGTGTGTGTGTGTGTGTGTGTGTGTGTGTGTGTGTGTGTGTGTGTGTGTGTGTGTGTGTGTGTGTGTGTGTGTGTGTGTGTGTGTGTGTGTGTGTGTGTGTGTGTGTGTGTGTGTGTGTGTGTGTGTGTGTGTGTGTGTGTGTGTGTGTGTGTGTGTGTGTGTGTGTGTGTGTGTGTGTGTGTGTGTGTGTGTGTGTGTGTGTGTGTGTGTGTGTGTGTGTGTGTGTGTGTGTGTGTGTGTGTGTGTGTGTGTGTGTGTGTGTGTGTGTGTGTGTGTGTGTGTGTGTGTGTGTGTGTGTGTGTGTGTGTGTGTGTGTGTGTGTGTGTGTGTGTGTGTGTGTGTGTGTGTGTGTGTGTGTGTGTGTGTGTGTGTGTGTGTGTGTGTGTGTGTGTGTGTGTGTGTGTGTGTGTGTGTGTGTGTGTGTGTGTGTGTGTGTGTGTGTGTGTGTGTGTGTGTGTGTGTGTGTGTGTGTGTGTGTGTGTGTGTGTGTGTGTGTGTGTGTGTGTGTGTGTGTGTGTGTGTGTGTGTGTGTGTGTGTGTGTGTGTGTGTGTGTGTGTGTGTGTGTGTGTGTGTGTGTGTGTGTGTGTGTGTGTGTGTGTGTGTGTGTGTGTGTGTGTGTGTGTGTGTGTGTGTGTGTGTGTGTGTGTGTGTGTGTGTGTGTGTGTGTGTGTGTGTGTGTGTGTGTGTGTGTGTGTGTGTGTGTGTGTGTGTGTGTGTGTGTGTGTGTGTGTGTGTGTGTGTGTGTGTGTGTGTGTGTGTGTGTGTGTGTGTGTGTGTGTGTGTGTGTGTGTGTGTGTGTGTGTGTGTGTGTGTGTGTGTGTGTGTGTGTGTGTGTGTGTGTGTGTGTGTGTGTGTGTGTGTGTGTGTGTGTGTGTGTGTGTGTGTGTGTGTGTGTGTGTGTGTGTGTGTGTGTGTGTGTGTGTGTGTGTGTGTGTGTGTGTGCGTGTGTGTGTGTGTGTGTGTGTGTGTGTGTGTGTGTTTGATAATCTGAATAACTGAAAAGCTTTTGGTAAAATTTCGTACACCGGAAGTGGGTGTTTACCTTAACTGTTTTTTGTTTTTTGCCAATATTTTCTTAAATATGAAAAATATCACAAAAACATTTAAACAAACATTAAAGATAACAAAAAAATTAACATCTTTTGCTTAAAAACATTTTTCATAAAATCATTTTTATTCGAGAAAAAAATGTATTATTATTTTTTAATTTTTGGTTCATAATTATAAAACGATAATAGTTACAGCAAATTTATGTTAATAATAACTGTAGAGAATGCTAAAATGAACAACTTATAAAGAATAAGTTTATTTCAAAATCCCTTCAGTTTTTGAGTAAACTGAGTTTTTGAATTTGAAGTATAATTTTTCCATCTTTCATAATTTTGACGTTTTAGACGTCAGTTTCATCCGAGTTTACAAAACGCTCGATGTACATTTAAAATATTATTTCAATTGAAAATAAACCATGAAAACGTAAATATAAATGGCTATGATAACATCACGTCGGAGTAACATGATGGCCACATCACCATTTTTACTTTCTCCGTTACGAAGTACGAGAAAGTATTGTGATCGTGATTTTTTTTTCAAAATTTTTTTTTACGGAAATATCCGTTTTGGGGTCCCTAGATGCCATTTCAACAATTTCTGGAATTTTTTTTTTGTGGCTGTGTGTGTGTGTGTGTCTGTGTGTGTGTGTGTGTGTGTGTGTGTCTGTGCGCGCTGTATCTCAAAAACTAATAAACCAATTGATATAAAACTTTGAGCATAAGTTTCATTTGATAATCCGAAGAACTGAAAAGCTTTTGGTAAAATTTCGTACACCGGAAGTGGGTGTTTACCTTAACTGTTTTTTGTTTTTTGCCAATATTTTCTTAAATATGAAAAATATCACAAAAACATTTAAACAAGTATTGAAGACAATAAAGAAATGCGATTATTTTGTTTGAAAACATTTTTCATAAAATCATTGTTATTCGAGAAAAAAAATTATTATTTTTTTTTCATTTTTGGTATACAATCATGAAACGCTAATAGTTACAGCAAATTTATGTTAATAATAATTGTAAATAATACCAAAATGAACAATTTATGAAGAATAAGTTTTTTTCGAAATCTCTTTAGTTTTTGAGTAAACTGAGTTTTTGAATTTGAAGTACATTTTTCGATCTTTCATAATTTTGACGTTTTAAACGTCAGTTTTATCCGAGTCCACGAAACGTCCGATGCACACTTAAAACATGATTTAAATTGAAAATAAACCATGGAAGCGTAAATATAAATGATACCATCAAGTCGGAGAAAGTAACATGATGGCCACATCACCATTTTTTAGTTGGCCATGGAAATATTTGACTCACAGATTGTCATTACAGTTGTTCAATATCATTATTTTATTGCACCTTGTTTAAAATAACAATAAGAAATCAATTGAATAGTAAATAATCAGTGTTTATTAAATTATATTTTTGATTTAACTTTAACATATTAATAACTTTAAAAGATTACAAAAATTGTTCGAAATTCCCACCATTTTAAGTTGCGCAACATTCAAGTCTTTGCATTAACGCTCGCTGGTAGCATTAAATAATACTTCTTGCGGAATATTTCGACAGACCCTTGTAATATTTGCGTTCAATTCATCCACACTATCAAATTCTAATGAAAAGACACGAGCTTTTAAATACCTCCACAGGAAATAGTCTAACGGTGTAATATCAGGTGAGCGGGCTGGCCAGCGCACTGATCCATATGTTCCGAACCAGCGATCTCCAAAAACATTATTTAAGTGAACTCGAACTATTAGGCTATTGTGAGCTGGAGCACCATCTTGTTGTAATATCATATTTATTATTGTATTAAGCGGTACGTTTTCTAAGATTCGTGGAAAAGTATTTTGAAGAAATGATAAGTAACGATTACCTGTCAGTAGAAATATGGCACTATTAAGTTTCCTCCTATTATGCCACACCAAAGGTTAATCCCCCATACGTTTTGAAAAGTTCGATGCTTCATCCAGTACGGCTGCTCAGTTGACCAATATCTAGAATTCTGAGTAGTCACCACAGCATTATTATGAAATTTACTTTCGTCCGTCCATAATATCCTACTTAGAATGTTAGGTTCTTCTTGATAAGTTGCCATTATCCGCGTAGTCGGTTTTAGTCGATTACGCACTTATATTGTAAATATCGGGTGTGTATAAATTGGCGGATAATCTACACATGGCGATGTTCTTCCTAAAATTCTAGAGAAAAAGGTCGATGAAAAAATGTTCTACCATGCCTCATAGGCCATCAGGAGCCATTTAAAAGAAATGTACATTTGGCAACATAGCATTCACGAGCTGCCCTGTTTATCAATAACCTTATGGTTCAGAGTAGAACTTAATATATACATAGAGCGGGGTTTATTTGCAGATGCAAGGTAAAACAGATTATGAGTAAATAGTAAAATCCATTGTAATTGAACAAAACAAAATGAAAATAACACAAAAACACAAATACACTAAAACGCGGATGCTAATACAAACTGATAATAATGAGAAAAGCAGAATTGGCACGAACATGGAACTAGTAGGTTTGAATGAATTATTTGTGTCAAAGTGACATAAGCGGGTGTCACGTTGCCGAACGTATTTTTTATTTATTTATTTATTACCCAACAGCCACGAATGCCAGTTACAGGACAAATTAAAGAAAAAAAGAAAGAAACTATAATACATACATAAGTAATGATACACATAATATATAGATTTGTTTAACCGCATATACCCAATAGACCCAAGTTGCCATATTCTACCTACAAAGTCAGACCAAAAAAGACGTTATCAGACCCGGCTGCGGATCTGAAAACGTTTTCTTGTTGTTATCGATTACTACAAGTGTACTTTGATTATAGACGAATTTTAAGAGGGTTCCAAAATGCGGTCGAATATCACCATTATATACAGTTTTAGTTGATGCGATTGCTCACCAGAGGTAGTCCGCTCGATCTGTATATATTATAAACAATACCACCATGTCGAACCGACTATCTCATGCAGCCAGTCTGGCAACAATGTTCTCCACTTTTTTTAATCATAAAACGCGATGTGAATCATGCATTTAACCCTACGTTAGGCGCGCGAACTGCAGTCGTAGACCACTCTTTTAAAAACGATTATAACTCGATAATTCGCGTTATTTGCGCATGCACCCCTATAAGTAGTTATTAAAAATATCTCAATTTAGATTCTTAGTCACTTGAGTTTAGTGGTTTGATGCGATAGTATGATTTATTGTACTCGAAAAAGCGATGGATTCTTCCCGATCTACGACTATAGCCCGCGCACCTAACATAGGGTTAAAATAAAAATCTGCTTACGAAACTGGCCTTTCAAATTTTATATTTGCTTATGACCAGTGACGGCTCGTGGGGTGATGTTACGGGCGAGGTAGCAGAGATGGTAATACAGATTGCGGTCACGCTGCCAGCCGTCTCTGCAACTTACCCTAATATTGGAAATAGGATATTAAAATTATTATTTACTTAATCGATTTTGATCAACTTTGAGATTGAAGGTGTTTAAATGGTCCTATTAAAACTAATTGCGAATTTATAAGGGACTTCTAAATAACTTGACATTACATATACAAGTATTTAAGAATGAACTGAAAGGACACGGACTTTCTATTTTTTTACTGTAAATATTTAATTATTTATTTAAAGTACTTTATAAAGTATGTACGCTTTATAATTTTTATTTAAAAATTACTATTTAATTTAAAAATTTGCATAGTTCATGAATAATTGAATTATATAAACATCTATAATAGTACCAATTCTACATTTTGCGATCTGTAATTGGTTTAAAATTAAATAGATATTTTGTATTGGTACAAACAAGCTACATCTACATGTAAAATTTGAAATGTGCTAATATTGGCTCCTTTGATTATTTGACAGAACCAGTCTTCACATAATTATTTAAAGCTTTTTAAGCTGCTGAAAATCAAAATACGTCACTGAATAGAATAAATAATCCCATAAACATTTCTTTTAAAAGTAATAAATACAAACGTTTAGCCAGAAATCAGGTGTTCCGACACATTTGCCCAACCCTATGGTATTGAAATTTTATAGATTATTTCTATTTTTGTGGCTTGAAATGTGTGGATTTATTTTTACAAAATATGGATTATAACAGGGACTTACAATAAATAAAATAAAATAACAAAGAATACATTCCACATATTCGTAAATAATCTAAAAGTACACGAACTTTATAACTTCTTCATTGAAAAAATATTCTTTTTTTTTTAATTTTACACATAGACTTATTTAACGTCTTCATAACAAACCATCTGAATAACCTTTTATGTACAGTTACGCAATATTTTTATATGAACGAATTTTAACGAACGTTTCTATGCAAATTTTTGAGAAATGTTTGCAATTATATGTATTTCGGCTGGCTGCACAGTACACTTTCCTATACGACAAGTTTCTGGCGACGACGTGCACCAAAAACTCCAATAAGAAGCACAACTTGAGAAGATTAGATACAAATCAGATTACACCCAGGAAAACAATATAGTTTACCTTTAGAAATAAAAACTTGAAATCATCGGCTTCCTTCAAAAATGAAATGCCATTTTCTTTAGACACCGGTTTCGACTTTTTAGGTCGGTAACCCCTAGAAATATATTTTTTTAAATTATTTGGCAGAATATTAGAATTTACTTGCTAATATCAACTTTTTCTTTTATTTGCAGTATTTTCTTCAGCATAAAATAAAAATTTTAAATATTACTTTTTAAGGCAATATTTGTATAAATATAAAAAAAATTGTATATTATGCGTACGCTAAATGGTCTTAAGGACTTAGCCGCGTCTTTACAGACCTATTCAGCGAACGTGTTACATAAATAACAATAAAGTCATTTAGAAATGTGTGTAAACTTTATAACTTTTATTTCTGGAATATCTTTAATTTTTTTGGTAGGTTTTAAGGAATAACATTTTCTTTTTACTTATTTAATAAACAAAAATAATCAACATCGAAAAAAACTCACCCTATATTTTTCGGTAGTGTAACGAAAGGCAATAAATTATTTTGAAGTAAATAGCCGATATCTTCGTCACGCCAGCCCACTCCAGTCACTAAATAACCAAGTACTTAAATATTTTAAGCCTAAATCAAACAAATTTATTCAAATTAAAACTTTAGCACAGGTATTTATGGAAGCTAGTGTAATATATAAATTAATTAATAACTATTATTTATTATTTAATTCAGTGACTTGAAAGTTATTTGAAATATTTTCAAAATTTAAATGAAGAGAACAATTGCAAACTGGACGTACTAGCAATGATTATTATTGACTATTTCACTCAAATCAAAATTTGAATGCAACTTTGACCTACTATCCTTTCCAAAAAGGGAGTCACCTGTGTTTTAGTAGGTATATTTCAAAAACTAGTATACTCCGCATATTTATGATTTAGAGGGCACGAATGTTCTAAAACGTATACCATACAAAGATACATAGTTTTCCTATATGTATATTAATTTGTAGGAAAACATTTTGATAAATACTCCTTTTTTCGACGTATTGGTTTCAAAAAGTACGGTTTTGAACGACAATTTTCGAAACTCTCACCTTTCTGTGCATGTAACATTGTTATTAATCACTTGAATATAATAAAAATAATAAATATCTAATGATATTCTATTTTTAAAGGGTAGAAAAATTGTTTTGTTGTTTTTATCATAAGAGTTCATGCCTAGAATCGAAATATCTGTTATCTTAATTAATAATTATACAAGGAATTGAAATGTGGCTTTCGCTTATAGATATGTTAATATTATTTAGGAAACAGTTTGACGGTAAGCAGAAATGAAAACAGATCATGGTAGAAATTCATTCACAGACATTAGAAGTGGTGTGAACACACCGTAAATATACTGTGAGCGTAAATATTGTCTATTTCATAAAAAGGTTTTTTATTTGCGTAATTAAGAAAATTATATTTATTTACAATTCAGTGATATATTTTGCATCAGATCTATAAGAAGTACGTAATCTGAAAAATATGTAGACTTTTATTCATTAATAACTGAAAAAACAATATTCCGCTTTTTACCAAATTACAATAAAACTTATTTAAAACAAAATACATATTACCCCCACATAATAGATAAAACTACAATTCATCTCATGTAATTTTTTCAGATTTTTGTAAGCATTAGTTTACTTTCTATAAGTTTAATTTCATCCATCTCAAAATTTGCATTATTTCGTGTACTTTTTGTACACTTTTTGAATATTATCTCGACAAAAAACAAACGTATCCACTTAATTCTGTAGCAGATTGTGGATAATACTACAAAGAATGATAACAAATTTCATACAATTTTAGAGCGCACTAGGTTTTGAAATATACCTGCTGAAATACAAGTGACTCCCTTTTTGGAAAGGATAGTAGGGTGGGCAATTTTTTTTTTAAATTTCACCTTTGGCTACCATAGAAAAGTTGTTACTTGAGTCCCTTAAATCGCAGACGAAAAATCAGGATTTTTTAAATATATCTAGCCATGCCCCTGAGGCCGAAAACTTTTTTATTTTAATTAAAAATTAAATTAACCCAGGCTGGTTATAAATCGAATATTTCTTGTCGTAAACCGGTGGCTTTGAATAATTATTAACATATTTTAAATTTTAGCCGAGCCCCGCTGCTGTTTACCAAATATTTTGGGTTAAAATTATACGTTGTTTTGTGCAACTCTACAGCAATACCTTGAAAAATGATTTCTTTACATAAACATGGTCAGGATGTGTTTAAATTTTTTTCTGTGATTCCCCCTTACATATTTATTTTAATTAAAATAAAACAGTTAAATAAAACGGCTAGATATTTTTTTTTAATTCTGATTTTTTTTTGAGGTGTTAGGGACTCAAGTCACAACTTTTCCGAGGTAGCCACATTTGCAATTAAAAAAAATATATTTTTCGGCCCACCCTCTGTACATCTCAAACCAATGGTTTACACATTTCACGAGGAATAGAATCAGCTTTTGTCAATACTTACTTACAACATAATTTGTTGCTAATTGCATTATCCGTTTTGATGTTTTACCACTATCATGCACGTATGAACTTATAAACGCAAGCACGTGTTTACCGGAACTTCGCACTAAAGAATAATATCTGCCAGCACACATAACATTTCGGCAACGCCGCAGGGCCTGGGTAGGTCGGTAGAACAACATTTTTTATACAATTGGTCGCCACTTTGTAATAGCCGTGTGTTGGGCTTATTGAGGTGGATTAAATATAGTGAATCTGTATAAAAGGTGGTCTCAAGTTTGTACAATCTTTATGGCGGGTCTGGTAAAGTCGGTTAGATACGTATATATACAAATGCAAATACACAAACACTGAACACACTTAAATTTCAGTTATTTTACTTATTAATTCACTCACTAATCTCCGCTCTCCGCATGCATTAAATATATCTATGTGTTTACAATACATGTTCACTGCATTGCACATTGACAAAATCGGCGCGTTCAAGTGATGATATGTACTTGTTGAACTTATATAAAAAGTTTGTTGTAGTCTACCGTTTTGGCGTGGTACATAGAAGTTCAACAAGGATAACAGTAATGAGTCATTGATTTTGTGGTGAATTCACTTATATATAAACATAATTTGAGCTAAAATGCGCCGGTGTTGCAGTGAAACGATTCCAAACTCACGTTCCAACAGTTCTGATGGATAACCCTGTGTAGGATATATCTGGTATTTCCTATAGTAGAGTGATTTTAGAAATTTTCTCTGAACTTTTTCAATTTCCGAGATATGAACAGTGTAGTGTGGGTTCCATACAACCGAGCAGTATTCCAAGCGACTGCGAATGTAAGCGTAATAGAAGTTTATTAACGGCTCTGTAGTTTTAAATAATTTGGTGTTTCTGATTAAAAATCCCAATAGTTTGTAACTAAAACTAGTTATTTGATTAATGTGATCATTAAATGTTAATTTGCAATCAAAATAAATACCAAGATCTTTGAAACAGGTAACTTGTTGAAGATTTGATTTGTATGATTTATGTTGTAATCGAAATTAATATTTGTATGTTTCCTACTATAGGTCATTTGTTTGCACTTATCTATATTTAACATGAGCCCATTTTTGATACACCAATCATTAAATTTAACAATGTCCGGTTGTATTGCCAATCAAGTCATTAGCGGTATTTATGACTCTAAATAATTTAAGATCATCGGCATACATTAAGTAATCTGAGTTAAAACAATTACCGACATCATTGAAAAATAATAAAAATAGTAAGGGGCCCAAGTTTGACCCTTGAGGTACACCACTGGAAGAGATAAATGTATGCGATCGAAAACCTTTATATTCCACGTAATTAATTCTGTTTGTTAAGTAACATTTTATGAGTTTCACTACACAGTCACTCAGGCCAAAAGTATGGAGTTTTTTTTATTAACAAATCATGTCGAACGGTGTCAAAGGATTTTGACAAGTCTGTATATAAAACATCTACCTGATGCCGACTGTCCAATGCTCCAGAGACGGCTGTTGTAAATCTACATAAATTAGTGACGGTTGATTTTCCTCTAACAAATACATGCTGCTTTGTTGATAGAGGCCGCTCAACGTGATTATAAATAAGTTCATACAGCATGATCTCGAAAATTTTGGCAAAATTACTTATTAAAGAAATTGGACGATAATTATGGATGTTGTCGTTGTCTTTGTTCTTGTGAATTGGTATAATTTTAGAGGACTTCCAGGTAGCGGGGAATCTGTTATATTTTAGCATCATGTTATAAATATGTAAAAGTGGAGGTGACAACGCATGCCTACAGTCTATAACAACTAGTGCTGGAATATTATCAGGACCCATTGTAAGGTTCTGTTTTAAAGATTTCGCAGCAGCCATAAATTCATCTAAATTAAATGCTCCAATTGATAATAATTCATTATTCAATGATACATTTACTTCATCATATGTAATGTCTTTTGCTTTATAAACAGATGAAAAATAGCCAGCAAATGCGTTCGTTATATCTTGAGGTTGATCAAGTACAGCATTACCCATTTT
This sequence comes from Ocypus olens, assembly GCA_910593695.2. Lineage (NCBI taxonomy): Eukaryota > Metazoa > Arthropoda > Insecta > Coleoptera > Staphylinidae > Ocypus > Ocypus olens. The sequence continues at coordinate 17,862,365 of OU343056.1, forward strand.
AATGAAATTTGGAATTCGTGTTTTACCTTTGCGTTCATTAAGATAATCCCACAGTTTTTGGGGTTACGTTTAATTTCAGCTTCAATAGAAGTTAAATAATGTGAAAAGTATGTTTTTATATTTGCTTTAACCAGTTTCCTATAGGCACAAAACTGTATTTTGTTAAAATTAGTTTTGAATTTTTTTTTTATTCTCAGATAATGCTGTTTACGTCTAATACTCTGAATGGTTAAACGTGAGAACCAAAATGGAAAATTATGAGCTTTACTATACCTCATTTAATAACCAGGCGGACTAAACGCGAAAGTCACATTTACACTATAAAAAGTCACCAGAAAAGTAACCAGACATGTTAAATATAAAAAATAAAATTATTTCAAATTCATTTATCCATAACATTCATTCAATAATTATATCAACACATAAATTAATTCTAGGCAAACTTTCTTGATTATGTAGTCAGTGTGAATTCTGTGAAACTCCGTACTTCTAGCCAATCCTAAATATAATGTATGTTTATGATTCGATTCCATATTGCAATAACTTGCGCCACACTTACCTAATGACAATTTTGTGTACGACGACGGCAGTAGGTTTTAAAGCCTCTTGTATTAAAACTTTATATAAGATAATTTTGGATTGATTTTCCTCGAGCGTTAATGCTCCAAAATGCAACCATTTCCGTTTCTTAGGGGGCAAAAAAGACACCAAACTTGTGCCGGGTATATATCCATAGTTAAAAATAAAATAACTATTTCCAAGAAAATCGCGGGATGAGAGGAATCCATTCTTACACGATCAACGGAAGAAATAACTGGCTAAAAACACAAAAACTGAGGCGAAACGCGTGTAACCGGTGGGACACAAGGAACGGCGGGAGATCAGCTGATCATAAGAACGGCCATTACTGTTTTAAGCAGTTTGGGCCTGGATAAAAACGGCGCCCGTTTGGCCAATCACAACAACGTATTTTCGCGGCAATAATTTGATTTAGTCCGCCTGGTTATTAAATGAGGTATAATTTTAAAGGGTACTCACAAGTCAATATAACTATTTAAGATTTTATAAAGTTTATTGCAAGCAAGGTCAGGATCGCTCAAGCTAACAACAGAATCCCAATTTGTTTCAAGTATGAGTTTATGAAGAAGCGAGAAATTTGCTTTCTTGAAATTGTAAGTCGGCTGAGCTGAGCAAAAGTTTTTTACAGGGTTTATGAAAATAAATATATTAAGAAGTGTTAAAAATACAAGTTTGAGATAGAAAGATAGCACACACTGACAAATAATTTTCAAACTAGTCATATTGTCGAAATTGCAGGGTTTTCTGTAAATTAATAATGAATAATAACGCATATTTAACGACTGGATATTCAAACTTAGAGGACCTCGTGAAGAATCAGGAAGCATGGTACAACATTTTAGAATTAAGGTAAGCTGCTTAGAATTTTTGAAAGAATATCGTCACGTGTAGATTATCCGCCAATTTATACACACCCGATATACAGGGTTGGGCATATGTGTCGGAACACCTGATTTCTGGCTAAACGTCTGTTGTTTTCTTATTGCTTTAAAAAGAAATATGTATAGTTTTATTTATTGTAATCAGTGACGTATTTTGATTTTCTACAGCTACACAATTTTTCGAGATATGACGTCATCAGCAGTTTTTTTAAATAGAACACCCTGTGTATTTTTACATTTTCGAATAGATACTTTTCCAACAATTGCAATGATGTATGGTTTGGTGGCTGTGCGACTTGTGGTTTTTTAAATATTAAATAAAATCATTCTACATCAAATTGGCTTTTTACATCTTTTTACTTACTTCGTGTTTTGATGTTTTCAGTAACTAACAGATAGTATCCATATGAAATATTACCATTGCTGTTCAATTTTGGGTAAAATAACTTAACGTGAAAAAATTACGTTGTTAATGATGGTTGGTTTTGGAGATTGGTAGAGATCTTCACAAGATGCATGCAATATTTTTAATGCAACATTCCCTGAGAGAAATTCTGATATTTATAAATCAAAATTTTCAATGGTTGAACAAAATTTTTACGAAATTCACTAAATTTTTACTTTCTCCGTTACGAAGTACGAGAAAGTATTGTGATCGTGATTTTTTTTTTCAATTTTTTTTTACGGAAATATCCGTTTTGGGGTCCCTAGATGCCATTTCAACAATTTCTGGAAAAAAAAAATTGTGTCTGTGTGTGTGTGTGTGTGTGTGTGTGTGTGTGTGTGTGTGTCTCTGTTTGTGTGCGCTGTATCTCAAAAACTAATTGATATGAAACTTTGAACATCCATCTTATTTGATAATCTGAAGAACTGAAAAGCTTTTGGTAAAATTTCGTACACCGGAAGTGGGCGTTTACCTCAACTGTTTTTTGTTTCTTGCCAATATTTTCTTAAATATGAAAAATTTCACAAAAATATTTAAACAAACTTTGAAGACAACAGAGAAATAAACATCTTTTGCTTGAAAACATTTTTCATAAAATCATTTTCATTCAAGAAAGAAATTTATTATTTTTTTTGAAATTTTATAAAACGGTAATAGTTACAGCAAATTTAAGTTAATAATAATTGTAGAGAATACTAAAATGAACAACTTATAAAGAATAAGTTTTTTTCGAAATCCCTTTAGTTTTTGAGTAAACTGAGTGTTTGAATTTGAAGTATAATTTTTCCATCTTTCGTAATTTTGACGTTTTAAACGTCAGTTTCATCCGAGTTTACACAACGCTCGATGTACATTTAAAACATGATTTAAATTGAAAATAAATCATGAAAGAGTAAATATAAATGATACCATCAAGTCGGAGAAAGTAACATGATGGCCACATCACCATTTTTTATTATGTTATTTATTATTAAAAAAACACAAGTCGCACATCCACCAAACCCTATATCATTGTAATTATTGAAAAGGTGTCTATTTGAAAATGTAAAAATATACAGGGTGATCCATTTAAAAAAAAACTGCCAATGACGTCACATCTCGAAAAATAAGGTAGCTCTAGAAAATCAAAATAAGTCACTTAAGAGAATAAATAAAACAATACACATTTCTTTTTAAAGAAATAAACAAACAACAGACGCTTAGCCTGAAATCAGGTGTTCCGACACATATGCCCAACCCTGTATATTTCTATATATCAAATGTTTTTGAAGTAAGATTGAATAATGAATAATTTTTTTTTTGTTTTGTAAAATTGTACTAAATTACAGCTAACTCTTTGGGATTTATGATAACATAAATATTTGGCTAATTTAATTCCAACTTTTAAATATCACGTCTTCTAAATGACCTCCACCAACTTCAACACATTTTTCAATATTAGATAAAAAGTGATTCATTACACGGCGTAGCAATCCTTTGTCTATTCCTTCAATTTCTTCACGAATTTTGACTTTAAGTTCCTCGATTGTACCTGGATGACTCGCAAACACTTTGGCTTTTAAATATCCTCACAGGAAAAAATCGGGTGCCGTTAAGTCGGGGGACCTCGAAGGCCAAGGCAAATTTCCGAATCGAGAAATGAGTCGGCCATTAAACGTTTCTCGCAGAACCCGCATTGAGTTTCTAGCGGTATGAGCTGTTGCCCCATCTTGTTGGAATAGTAAGGCATTGTTTAGTAATCCTCGTCTATTTAATTCTAGAATAAGGAATGTCTCTAGCATGTTTACGTAGCGCTCGGATGTTACTGTTACAGCGCGGTTATTTTCATCCTCAAAAAAATATGGACCAACAATACCAAAAGATCCTACTCCACACCACACAACAACTTTTGGATTATGGAGGTTCTGTGTAAAGATTTCACGAGGATTTTCATTTGACAAGTATCTAAAATTCTGTTTATTAACCATGCCGTTCCAATAAAAATTTGCTTCGTCGCTCATTAAGAGACTGTGAATTATTCCTCGATGTAAATTCAAAAATTCTTGACAAAATGCTAACCTTGCTTCTTTATCTTGATTTATAAGTTACTGTGCCATTTGGTATTTATAGGGATGAAATTTTAAATATCTTTGAAGAATTCGATCTTAGCTTCCCTTTGATATTCCTAGGATAAGGGTTTGTCGATTAGCAGACCTTTTAGGACTTCTCGTAAACGCAATTCTAACTCGTTCAATATTTTCTGGTGTACGAACTGTTCTTCGACGTCCAAGCTTCTTCAAATTTTGTACAGAACCATTTTCACGCCAATGACGAACCCATAACTTAACAGTTTTACGATTTGGCGCGTGACCTCTATTGTTGTTATTAAACTGACGCCGGAATGCACGCCTAACTTCTATCGAATTGCTTCTTATGTAAGTTTCTACAGAAAACACACGTTGTTGGACTGAGTAATCCATGGAAGTTAAATAATTATGATGAAAACTAACAAACTTCTCGTAGAAAAATAACGTTCCACAAAATTATTAATATAAAACTTATTTGTGACAGGTGCCTACTTGATCAATAATTAACTTAAATCCCAAAGACTACAGAACATAATCCCACAGAGATAAACTTGTTTAGTTATCCCGTAGGGAATTAATTAATAAAATAAAATTGGTAGTCTATTATGGGGAACCCTGTATTTATTACAAATACCCATCATTCGATTAATTGGATTGGAATTGCAAGCGAATGTTGTTCGGTATGTGGAGAGCCTAAAAATGGAAGTGAATCGTGTGCACCGATTTATTGGAGCCAAGTGAAAATTGATACACATTAATAGCTGCTCACTGTCAAAACTTCCATTAATTAAACGATGTAATAAGCAAACATCAATATGATCCATTCTAAGTTTCAAGTTTTGCATATTCAGTACACACTTAATAAATGAATAGTTACCCTGAACATGCGCTCTTCCCATCTTGAACTCCATACATCTGAAGAACTTGTTTTGAATCCATTCAAGCATATCAACATCCCCTATCTTATACGGCCGCCAAACAGGAGAAGCATATTCCAACTGACAACATACAAGTGCACAGAATAAAATTTTTAGGCAGTCAGGGTTCAAGTCCTTACCAACATGCCAAACCAAACCCCATTTCCTCAAGGCCGTATTACAAAAATTTAGCATATGAGGGTAAAAACTTAAACTCGAATCAAAAATTACTCATAAATCCCTAGCTTTCACTTTACGCTGTAGATCAATCAACTGAAGCATGTAAGTATGTTGAAGCAAATGCTTGTTTCTACAGAAAGACAAAGAAAAACACTTGCTAATATTGAGACTCATTTGGTTTAAATTACACCACAAAAGTATTACTTCCAAATCTTCCTGTAAAGACATGCAATCACTAACGGACTCTACAGTTCTAAATATTTTAATGTCATCGGCATACAATAACATATTTTAGAGTTTTTGATCAAATTACATATATCGTTGATGAATAAGGTAAATAATATTGTTCCACAGTGAGAACCTTGCGGGACCCTTGATGTAACTGAAATAGGTGTCGCCTTAAAATTATTAACCCTAATAATTTGAGATCGTTGTGCAAGGAATGATCTTAACCAGGTAACCGTTTCATCGCAAAAGCCCAGATATTGTAACTTTTTTAGAAGTATTGTGTGGTTCACTCTATCAAAAGCCTTGCAGAAATCAAGGTATATAGAATCCACCTGCTTATGATCTCACATTGCATCAGACAAATACTGTTTGTATAATAAAAGATTCGAAACTGTAGATCTATTTGGATAGAAACCGTGTTGACTAGGAGAAATTATACTGCGGGATATCCATGAAATTTGTTCAGCAACGATAAGATCCAATAGTTTGGGGATAGCAGACTGAATACAAATTCCCCTATAATTATTAATTAGTTGGCGATTACCTGCTTTATAAATAGGCGTTATGTAACTAACTTTCCATTTATAAGGGAAAATACCCAATTTTAGTGAAAATAGGGAAACATAGAGAAAAGACACAATTAATAAGAAAACTATTAGGAATTTCATCAGGACCTGAATTATTACGAGGTTTTAATTTAATGATCATATCAGATAATTCTGATTTTGACAATGATAATTTGCTGTCATTAACAACACCAGAGCTTGATGAAAACTCAAATGGTGAATTACTACTGTTGCTATTACTAACATAAACATAATTGCTATGCTTTTGCATTTACATGTGAAACAAATTATAGATCGTTTTCTCACTATTATCAGTTACATTTGCAGTTATTATAAGTAATTAGGCACTCATGAATTAGCTATTCAATGTTAAACTAGAAACCGTTCATTAATGAAAAATCGCTTATTAATAAAAATCGTTCATTAATTGGGGTCATTAATAACCGATTTTTGATACATTTGGGTACATTAAAGTTATCCATTAACCAACGAGTACCGGAAAATAACTATTATACCATCTAATCGGGGAAAGTTACATGATGGTCACATTTGTAAACTAGTAAAATTTCGATCAAAGCTTTTTCATCATAAGTTGTTAATTGTGGCATTTGTTTTATTAAAATAATTCGTGTAATCATATAATTGATATTAATTTTGTTAATTATATAAAATTTAATTAGTAATACAGCTTTAATTTATTCAATTATCCATGTTTTAATATCCAATGCTTAAAATGATTATTAATTAACGCTCCATACTCTCCAATGTGTAATGTAATTATTTATGAATGATATTTGTAATGTTTGATTAAATTTACAACAAAATGAAAATAACTAAATTTAAAAAAATTCGTAACAAAACCACCCTTGAATTGTTGCGATACGTTATTTATTTAACACAATTCAATTGGGTGCAAAATAAGCTAATCTGAGTCTGCACTGGCGTAACTTCAAATTGGGGGCCTGTATTTTCGGGCCCCTTTCATATACAGGGTGTTACAAATTCGATGCATTAGCATTGCTATCTCGGTAACTTTTAGAGATAGGGTTTATTAAAGCATTTTATTGCTGAATAATTTATTAAAAAGAAATTTAAAATAGTCTGATTCCTTTCGGAGATATCCCATAAAAACCGAAAGAATCAATTTTGGTTTTTATTATTTGACGACATTATTACTGGTTATTTTGAAAAACCAAGAGCATTTTCTTAAGAAGTTCTTCCAGAAAATAATTTTGGTTTTCAAATACGGCGTTTCGTTATTTAGATATCCACATCAGTTTATTTTTTTTAAATACGGACCTTTTTTGAGTAGCTTTTTATCTCCCATAACGAATGATGCATTAAGTGTTGTAATTCGACGTTTCTTTATACAGGGTGTCTCGTTTCGAGTGTGCCAAACGAAAACCAGAAGTAGGTAAGAAACACCCTGTATAACATCAACAAAAAAATTTAAATTCCACTCTGATATTTTTTATTACAAATTTTGAAAGTCAGGTCTCAGAAAGGTCCTTAGCACATGTTGGTTTTATTACTTTGTAATTGTTTGGACATAAAAATGCCGTTTTTTTTTAAATTCGGTGCGGTTCATAGTTCTGGTGAAAAAGCACATTTCTGTAACAACTTGAACTTTATTTATAAAATTGAGTTCAAAAAAAAAACTGACAAAAACTTTTTTGTTGAATTTCTAACAAATTAACATAACATGTCTAATTTTTCAGATGTTTAAAAAACATTGCCATTGACTTGAATATTGATGAAATAGTAGATTGTGTGTCTAGTGGGAAAAATGAAGCATTCCCGGACGACTGTGAAGTTTGTTGGGCGAGGCGCTAGCCGAGTCCAACAATCACAGTAGTCCGGGAATGCATTTTTCCTACGTGACGCACATACTATTTTTTCGTCAATCGCTACATCTATGAAATGTCATTACACTATTGTCAATTGTGTTGGGACTTTAATAGAAAACAGTTATTTGTTATTCAACTAAATGGACAGCAGTGACGGCTCTGTATGCGGCACACCGCCACAAATTCGAGATGCTGCGAAAGAAGCTACGCTGAACCTGCTCCCGTACTGTCCGACAAAAATTTTCCCGGACTGTTATTTCATCGTAGCCTAGCAACCTCTCGGTGTACTGGAATGATCAATTTTCGATTAATGGTGTCAAGTCGGAAAGCCGTCACTTGCATGGCGGTTGACGAAAAATACATTTCCGCTGCAATTTAAGTGAAATTAAACATATCGCGTTTTTCATGTCAAAGCTAAGGAACACCATTATTTGTTGTCAAAGTCAAGGCACACTTTGTTTTGTTTCAAGGTCAATGCCTACTCTTCAATTTAAAAAGAACTTTAGATAATTCCAACAGCAAACAATTTTGTGACAAGTGTGACACACCATTAGTTTTGGGGGGTGAAAAGCTATTAAAAAATGAAATAAAAAATCCAGGTCTGGATATAAAAAATTAAAGTTAATGGTGGTATCTAAATAACGAAGCGTCGTATTTGAGAAAAAAGAACTTAAAAATGTGCATTGAGAAAGTACTCTTGGTTTCTCAAAGTAAAATAAAGTCTTAAAAAAATATAAACCAAAATTGATTATTTCAGCTTTTTTTAAATATTTTCGGAAGTAGTCAGGCTATTTAAAATATGTTTTTAACAAATTATTCAGCATTAAAATGCGCAACTTTGCCTTGATTTGACCAACTCTCTATCTTTTATAGTTACCGAGATAGCAATGTTAATGCATCGAAGTTGTAACACCTTGTATATTGTTTACTTTCGCATGTGATATACGCATCTCAAAATGCACCACAGGTTTTTAAATAGAACTGTAAACTTTAGGTTCCTGTAACAATATGAAGAATAAAATTTTGTAAATTGGAAAGGGGTCTTTGCACTTGCCATTTTTGTTTTTATTATTAACATTTTTCACAAATGTTTATGATAATGAGAAGTGAATACTAGTTAACAAATGTATATCATAAACTCCGAGAATATCAAAATTATGTAATTTTTGGTACATAAATATAAAATTTACAATAATTGTAAAAAATTCTAAAATGAACAACTTGTACAAATGAGTTTATTATATCTACCAATTGCGACTAATTACAAATTTACCGATTTTTTCAAGAAGGTATGAAAAACTGAAAGCATCCCTTATCTTGATTTTCAGATAATGCTATATAAATGTAAAGTTCCGCAATTCTCCCACTTGGTTTTATTTTTTTTAATACTCAATACAAAGGACGGTACAACTTTTTAGGGGGTTTCACTACCGCCCGGGGATCTTTTTATTTCTACATTACCTTATCTATTGTCCTTTCTAGAAACCAAAACTTATCATTATAAGAACGGCATAAAATTAGTACATTGAAATAAAGCGAATAACATAATTATTAATCTTAATGAAATCGGTTACTATATGATAGAGAGAGTTGGTTGAATTAAGGCAAACTTGCGCATTTTAATGCTGAATAATTTATAGAAAAGAAATTAAAACATTTTCGACTACTTCCGGAGATATTCGATAATAACCGAAAAAGCCATTTTTTTTTTTAATTTTTTATTTTTTACAACTTTATTACTGATTATTAAAAAAAAACCAAGAGAACTTTCTTAAGACACTTTTGTAAGCTCCTCCAGCAAATACATTTGTTTTTCAAATGCGACGTTTCGTTATTTAGATTACCAAGATATCAACTTTATTTTTTTAAATACGGACCTCGATTTTTTATTTAATTTTTGGGTACCTTTCAACTCTCAAAACTAACGATGTGTCGCACTTGTCACATTTTTGTTCGAAAAGAAAGTTATTAAATAATTTAACATTTCTTGTAGAAATAAAACGATCCCCAGGCGGTAGTGAAACCCCCTAAAAAGTTGTACCCTCCTTTTAATCATTTAAAAATCACCCTAGATTCTGAGATAATCCCACATGTAATGGGAAATTTCGCGATTTAAAAGAAAAACAATTACTACTAGTTCAAAATTTTCCATGTTTATTCAAAATATAATCTTCCTTAAAATTCCACATAAATTGGGAACTTGGACTAAATATTTAGATTTTTAGAATGTGTTAAATAAAGTCAATTTGGAAAGCAGTGTGTTCCAAAGTTTATAAAAAAAATCTAAAATGAACTGCAAATGAACTTATATCCTATCTAAAAATTTTATATACTTCTGGCAACATATATTAGAGTTTTAGTGTATTGATAAAATTAATTTGTAAGACGGTGAATTTTTAAAATATATTAAAAAATGGCGATTGCCACGTGTTACTTTCTCCGACTTGATGGTATCATAGCCAATTAGTAGTAGTAGTAATACAATTTATTGAAACTCAGTTTACAATAGAGCTACAAATGGCCATTGACCGAAGTCTTTCAGCCTTTTTGATACAATTCTGGCGTGTAACATCTTAGTGAATCTTAAATTAAATTAATGAAATAGTCTTAAAATTGGTGTAAACATAGATTCTGATTAATTTAAATTTAACAATCTTTGATGAAATGTGAAAAAATATATATTCACTTAATAGTTATTTAACCAACAAGTGTGTTAATGATGGCGATTAATGATCGAGACATTTTCACGCACGAGCGCTTGCGCGAGTGCGTTAATTGTTGAGATCATTAATTGCCAATTAACACACGAATTGGTTACAAGATTTTTCCGTTGATCGTAACTTAGATCAACATTAGAGATTAGATTAGAGAAAATCCAAACAAAACGAACAAATAAACTTGCTATTAAGCCCGTTGCAGCAATATCGGCAAAACATGCGAATGGCACAGATTCCGAATGATATCTTACCTGTTACTCCTCGCACCAGGAAATAAATTCTACGTAAGTTTTTCGTAAAAATGTGTACTCTTTTCCGGAAGCAAATTTAATGTTGCATTATTTGCAATGGCTAGTACTTTTGGCGGTGTTAATTTAAACTCGACACTATCTATAGTAGCAGACATTCACTCCATACACGCGTTTTATAAATTTGACGTTGCACACTTTGACATTATTGTATAACAAAATCGAAGGCGGTTCGCCGCTAGATTGTTTCGCAAGAGAATTGAATACTTTTGCATTTTCATGTGACACAAATTATAGATCGTTTTCTCGCTATTATTAGTTACTTTTCCAGTAATTATGAGTAATTAGCCACTCATGAATTAGCTATTTAATGCTTAACTAGAAATCGTTCTTTTTTTTAGGAAATATGATTGATAGGAATTCGAGTTACGGAATCGAGGAGGATAGGGAACTGGCTTAGCCAGCTAGGGCATTCAGCCACAATCTATGTATAGTATTTAATAATTTATTTAAGTGAAATGAGGATAAAGACTAAATATATCCAGGGACCCGAACGGCCATTTTTCGTGTTAAAAAAAGTAAAAAAACTGACCCGCCCGGACGGGACTCGAACCCACACCAGCGGGGTCTAGAGGCGGGACCTCTACCCACTAGACCACCGCGGCCCTAGAAATCGTTCATTAATGAAAAATCGTTTATTAATGAAAAATCCTTCATTAATAGGGGTCATTAATAAACGATTTTTGATACATTTGGGTACATTAAAGTTAGACGTTAACCAACGAGCAACGGAAATAGTTATTTAACCAACAAGTGTGTTAATGATGATCTCAACAATTAACGCACTCGCGCAAGCGCTCGTGCGTGAAAATGTCTCGATCATTAATTGCCAATTAACACACGAATTGGTTACAAGATTTTTCCGTTGATCGTAACTTAGATCAACATTAGAGATTAGATTAGAGAAAATCCAAACAAAACGAACAAATAAACTTGCTATTAAGCCCGTTGCAGCAATATCGGCAAAACATGCGAATGGCTCAGATTCCGAATGATATCTTACCTGTTACTCCTCGCACCAGGAAATAAATCCTATGTAAGTTTTTTGTAAAAATGTGTACTCTTTTCCGGAAGCAAATTTAATGTTGCATTATTTGCAATGGCTAGTACTTTTGGCGGTGTTAATTTAAACTCGACACTATCCATAGTAGCAGACATTCACTCGATACACGCGTTTTATAAATTTGACGTTTCACACTTTGACATTATTGTATAACAAAATCGAATGCGGTTCGCCGCTGAATTGTTTCGCAAGAGAATTGAATACTTTTGCATTTTCATGTGAAACAAATTATAGATCGTTTTCTCGCTATTATTAGTTACTTTTCCAGTAATTATGAGTAATTAGCCACTCATGAATTAGCTATTTAATGCTTAAGTAGAAATCGTTCTTTTTTTTTTAGGAAATATGATTGATAGGAATTCGAGTTACGGAATCGAGGATGATAGGGAACTGGCTTAGCCAGCTAGGGCATTCAGCCACAACCTATGTATAGTATTTAATAATTTATTTAAGTGAAATGAGGACAAAGACTAAATATATCCAGGGACCCGCACGGCCATTTTTCGTGTTAAAAAAGTAAAAAAACTGACCCGCCCGGACGGGACTCGAACCCACACCAGCGGGGTCTAGAGGCGGGACCTCTACCCACTAGACCACCGCGGCCCTAGAAATCGTTCATTAATGAAAAATCGTTTATTAATGAAAAATCCTTCATTAATAGGGGTCATTAATAAACGATTTTTGATACATTTGGGTACATTAAAGTTAGACGTTAACCAACGAGCAACGGAAATAGTTATTTAAGCAACAAGGAACGTAAGGACGTATTAACATTTGAGGTAGGCGAATACGAACCGAGGCGGAGCCGAGGCTCGTCGCCTGCCGAAAATGTTAATTGTCATACGTTCCGTGTTGCTTATTAATTTTTTTCCGCTACCGGAAATATAATACTTAAAAATGATCAGAAAATATTCTAAAATACGGCTTGTAACTTTTGGGATTCAAATTTTTATAGTCACCTATGCGTTCTATGCGTCCTATGGCAACCCAGCAACGGAGAAAACAATGTCGAATTTTGTTTGTTTGTGTCAATCCAGTGACAGTTTTTGCGGGCACTGATGCAAACGAAGCTGCGAATATTGCGTGTTAGAATGTGTTACCGACAAAATCTAAAAAGGTATGTGTCCTGTTACGACTCTTTTTAAGCAGTGGTTATGTAAAAAGGATGCCGATTCTGTAGGTATAGACGAAAATGTGTTGCTCGCCTATATGTTGGAGCGTTACGTTTCTGTTTATTATTTTCCTAGGTCCGTAAGTAAAAATTAAGTTCCGTCGTCAAGGACAACAAACACCACGAATGTTATCAGCCACTTACGGTACCTGTAACCATGCATGCAATGCGTATTTACGTTGTCGGTAGCGGAAAAAAATATATAGCAGATTATACATTGTTTAATGATGCTACCTAGCGCTATCTTTTAAGTATTCATAAAGTGGTTTAACCGGGTACTTGTAAGTATTTTGCATAACCGTATCTCGTTTTATCACCATATTGTCTAACGATTCGTGATCCATACCTAGTGCAAATTTTGCGATCAGTTTATCTATTCGGGATTGATATTCTGGAACTTGTTAATTCGTAAAGAAGGATATTGGACGGGTTGTGAAGAGGGTTAGTAGGGCATAGCCAATTATATTTACGTTTTCATGGTTTATTGAAATATTTTAAATGTACATCGAGCATTGCGTAAACTCGGATAAAACTGACGTTTAAAACGTCAACATTATGAAACATGGAAAAATTATACTTCAAATTCAAAAACTCGGTTTACTCAAAAACTAACGAGATTTCGAAAAAAACGTATTCCTTAGAAGATGTTTATTTTGGTATTCTCTACAATTATTATTCACACAAATTTGCTGTTATTATCGTTTCATAATTATAAACCAAAAATTGAAAAAAATAAAATAAAATCGAATAGCAATGATTTTATGAAAAATATTTTCAAGCAAAAGATGTTTATTTCTTTGTTGTCTTCAATGTTTGTTTAAATGTTTTTGTGATATTTTTCATATTTAAGAAAATATTGCCAAAAAAACAAAAAACAGTTAAGGTGTATGAAATTTTACCAAAAGCTCAGTTCTTCAGATTATCAAATAAGACGTATGCTGAAAGTTTCATATTAATTTCTGTATTAGTTTCTGAGATACAGCGCACACAAGACAGACACACACACTGGCAGACACACACAGACACTTTTTTTTTTCCAGATATTGTTGAAATGGCATCTAGGGACCCCAAAACGGATATTTCCGTAAAAAAAAAAATTGAAAAAATAAATCACGATCACAATACTTTCTCGTACTTCGTAACGGAGAAAGTAATAGAACAATTGCTACTATATTTAATATATTTCAAATTTACTTAAAAATCTATATAATCTGGTTACAGATTTTGGTATTCATCGAATTAAGTTGATTTGTGAGGCTGTGCATCGTTGAAGTTCATAAAAAAAAGAAATCCAATTGCTACATTTGCTTCTAATTCAGAATTTTCCAAATTTAAATAAAAATTGCTGCTAATTTTAAACTATTCAAATTCACTCAAAATTGATTGATAATTTTGAAATCTGGGATAATATAATCTTTAGATTTCCGGATTATCTCATTTGAAATAGCAAGAGTCATTTGAGAAGCTGAGCGGCTTTCAAAATGATTAAAAAAATGGTAAAATATATGCAGCTTATTCTCACAAACAAATCTCCTCAAAATCGATTCTTCTTTCAGATGTAATAAACATCCGGAAGTACACCTCTTAGATTTTTAGTTAATTCCATATGAATCTAGGGGAGTTAATATTTTAATTTGTGCATTATCTTATTGTTGGTAGACTAAAAACAAATTTAAAATTAAATACTTAAGATTTGCTTATTTTTAAGATTACCAGTTGTTTAATAATAAAGTACAAATGATTGCATTCCAAAGTAATTTAAAAATGGCTACTTCTTCCATTTTATTACATAGAAAAAGGTTTTTGTGTTTTTAAAATGGTGACTGACAGACTCCAAGCCACCATTTTTTAAATGTAATTAAAATATATACACTGTTTTTTATATCATTTTTTTTCTAAATCTTATTAGATTTTCTTGAATTTGAAAAATGTTAACATTACTTTTTATTATTTTTGACAATAATGATTACGTCAAAATGAAAAAAGTCAATTTAAAGCAAGCTTATAACAGCATTAGGTTTGATATCTTTCTGTATCTTCGGGTTATTAGTGAACATTTATATGATTGTAAGTCTTATAAAACACTGGTTCCGGGTTTAAATTCCTTGTCTGCATTGGACATTTAGTATCTAAAGAGTACATAAAATTTCTAAAATAAATTTTACTTTCAATTTTTTTAAATACTGCATTAAGTTATAACGATATTGTTTCTACAGGTTTGAAGTATTTTTGAAAACTTATGCATTATTTCTTTTGACTTTCCACCTATCAACTCGATTTATGTAAAGGTTTGTCTACATTGCGAAACTTCTCTCTTTAACAAAGGTGAATATGGCGAAACTAGCTGGAAGTAATACAAATGTCCCTTCAGGGCTCAATTATATAATTATGTTCCATTTTAAGACCCAATTTTGTAATTAGAATAGTATTATGTTCTTATATATCTAAATTTTATTTTTTCCCTGTAATTTGATATTTTTCCGTTGGAAAATGTACAAATAAATAAATAAATATTTACTATTGTTAGTGTAGACGAGACTTCTCAGAGAGCCAAGGATAAAACCATCTAGAAGAAACCGCAGTATCGTATCGGAGGCACAAGTTAAATAATAATCCATTAAAAGATACAAAATGTGTGCAAACTAAAAAAAATAAAAATTCGAAATAAGCTGATTCATTTAGACCAACCGTGGAATCATAGCCCAAAAGATCTATCAAGTCGGGGCCCTTCTAGACCCGGGGCCCCGAGGCAGTTGCCTCCTCTGTTTCATCACAGTTTCGCCACTGTGAGTCTGATCATGCTTAGTTCTTGAAAATTTGTCGAAAATCGAAAGATTATTTCTACTATTTCTTCTCACGGACACTGAAATTATCTTTATGTGTGCGTTCTTGGAAATTTGTTAAAAAACGAAAGATTATTTCTTCTATTACTTCTCATTGCTACAGAAATTATCTCTGTGTGCGGATTTGAAGAAAAACAATATGTAAAAAAGAAAAACGCTTTGAATTACTTATAAACGAGTGCTGCAGGAAATGTAACATTTCATCACCGGAGATAGAATTCCCGCATTCAACGGATAATACGTAATGTGTGTTGTAGTGGTGAAATGTCGCTGTCCGTATAATATTTACGCCCTGCACAAACAACATGCACACGTGTATTGTACCATGCATAAACTCCACTCGCAACGAGCTCTTATTTACAATACATTCTTCCTTCAGCGCTGGCACGAAATACACCCTTGTTGTTTCCTCGGCGCTGCCACCCCCTCCCGGAACGACGGTAGACTCGCATCCCAACTGGAAACTTACTACTATGACAGCACATCTCGATTAGCGATTGCTAAACAACTTAATAACCCATCAATGGATGGAAGGGCCTTTAAGTGCCGTTACACAGTATCGATGGGAATCGATATGATCGTGCGCAGAATGTCCAAGAGTAGTGGTGCTGAGGGTTGGTCGGCAATTAATAAAATGCCGCCTGCGAAATTTCTGAGTCGGACGTCCGGTTTATTAGATGGTCTCCGGTGGCGCATTTTTCTCGCCCCGCGGGGTGCAAGAAGCGAGATTTACTATTCAAACCTGATATAAATATGAATCGCTCTGCACTGGGTTTAATCAATAATAAATTCTCTCCAGAGTTCTTTAAATATTTTACCCTTAACTTGCGGCTTTTCAAATAAAATTTGCTCCACAATTCTTATACGGGATGGCATGCCGAATACATAATCTCAAGTTTTCGGTAAGACCGGACAGATCAACTTTTTGTTAAATTACACTTAATTTGGCTATTAGCGTAAATCGATCATCAACCCTTACAGGCGACGAATATCTCATTAAAAAAATTAAATTGTAAATTGATGTCAATATTAAAGTCCAATTACTTTTTCAAGGATTAAAGGATGTTTTTACTTTTTCGCTTACGAGATACTGGAAAGTATTGTTAGGGTAGATAATTTACCACATGAAATAATAATTAAACTCACAAATTGTAGTGTTTTCATTAAGTTTATGTTTTCTTGCGGAACAAAAACACCATAAACTGCTACCACAGTCTCTTTATTGCTCGCAGTGTTTCTTGGCGTCGCACTTTTTACCGTTTCACAGATTTCATGATTTGCTACATCCATTTTGACGTTTGGAATTCTGACAGACTATAACCTATGACAGCTTATTTTGTTTTTTATCAAAATACATTGATGCTGCTGTTGAGTCCGCTTCAAATTCAGCAAGTCCAATAACCTCCACAGAGGAATATTCCAATGGCAAAGACGATAGCTCAAGGTGTGCATTTCAACAACATTAAAAATTGTATCACCACAATGAAAGTTTCGGAGAAAAGCAGAAATTAATATGTTAGTTCAAGAGTAGCTTTAAAGTTTTTATATCTCAGCGGAGATAAAGCCATAATTTATACACGGTGTGGCAATAAAGTTTTAAGACTGAGGTCAGAAAAAAAAGGAATTAGTTAGAATGTTTTTTTTTTAATTTTATTCATTGTGCACTCCTCCCACATCAATCCGCTAATCCTTTTAATCATTCAGCTCCCTCGTCACAGCT
This sequence comes from Ocypus olens, assembly GCA_910593695.2. NCBI lineage: Eukaryota > Metazoa > Arthropoda > Insecta > Coleoptera > Staphylinidae > Ocypus > Ocypus olens. The sequence continues at coordinate 17,879,896 of OU343056.1, forward strand.
TTTTGAATGGTCGAAAAATTGTAAAAAGACGGCCCTTTAAATGCAACTTAAATAAGAAATAGTCGGCCGGAGTCAAATCAGGCGAGTACGGCGGGTGGTATAACATGGAAACTTTTCTTCTGGCCAAAAATTATCTAACAATGATGGTGCTATGGGCTGGTGCATTATCATGTTTTTTTTTTCCTAGTACTTCCGTGATTATTTGACGAATGGTTTCTGTGTCCATATTTAAGTTGTCTGCTATCATTCTGATGGTTGATTGATGATCAGAATTCAGCGCAAAGCGCACAGCTTCGATGCTTTTGTTCTTTCGGCTTGTGCGAGGATACCTCGTCCTTTCATCATCTTTCACACTGTTTTGGCCATCAAAAGTTGGACGTGATAGGAACTCTTCATCGTAAGCCATTTGTAACAGTTGATACATTTCCTTGGCTGTTTTACCGATTTTAAAACAGAACTTAATTGCTGTACGCTGTTCAACGTGTGTTTTCATGACGAGGATCAAAAACGCGCTTCACGAAAAACGTAATAATTATGGAATGGAGACACGTGTAGTGATGACGTTTCTCGGAAGGCTACCCACTACGTAGTACCGTTGACCGCATATAGATAAAGTTACTCAATTCGCGACAATGAAATCAGTCTTAAAACTTTGTAGCTATATCGTGTACTAATTTTAGTAGATAAATAATACGAAATGAAATAAAAATATAAATAAACTGAAAGGTATGATAAATAACCGGTTGATCGATTTTTGATATTTGTACCTAAAGAAAAAATGGTGATGTGGCCATCATGTTACTTTTTCCGACTTGATGGTATCATACCCATTTATATTTACGTTTTCATGGGTTGTTTTCAATTGAAATCATATTTTAAATGTGCATCGAGCGTTGTGTAAACTCGGATGAAACTGACGTATAAAACGTCAATATTATGAAAGATGTAAAAATTATACTTCAAATTCAAAAACTCAGTTTACTCAAAAACTAAAGGAATATCGAAAAAAACTTATTCCTTATAAGTTGTTTATTTTAGTATTTTCTACAATTAACATAAAACAAAAATTTGCTGTAACTATTATCGTTTTATAATTATAAACCAAAAATTAAAAAAATAATAATAAATTTTTTTCTCGAATAAAAATGATTTTATGAAAAATGTTTTCAAGCAAACGATGTTAACTTTATTGTTGTCTTCAAAGTTTGTTTAAATGTTTTTGTGATATTTTTCATATTTAAGAAAATATTGGCAAAAAACAAAAAACAGTTAAGGTAAACGCCCACTTCCGTTGTACTAAATTTTACCAAAAGCTTTTTAGTTCTTCAGATTATCAAATAAGACGGATGTTCAAAGTTTCATGCCAATTAGTTTATTAGTTTTTGAGATACAGCGCGCACAGATAGGCACACACACACACACACACACACACACAGACAGACACAATTTTTTTTTCCAGAAATTGTTGAAATGGACCCCAAACGGATATTTCCGTAAAAAAATATCACAATACTTTTTCGTACTTCTTACGATCACAATTCGCAATGTCGAGTAAACAAGAGTGCTTATTTTGTTACGCGGAAATTAAGAAAGAAAGTAGTAAACTTAAGTGCTCCGACTGTGGAAATATAGTGCATAAAGGGTGTTTTCAAAACAAAAACAAAAAACACATCATAAAGACAGGAGAAGATCAATTTATTTGCTGTACCAATCCATCGGACAAAATTAACCTAGAAAATGGAGTGGTAAGCAAAATTGACCATCTCAATGAAATTATCAAAATGAAGGATAGTATAATATTTGAAATAAGATAAAAGAATGAAATTCTCACAAAACACATCAAAATCTTGGAATTGTATTTGAACAGGACATCTAACAATGAAAAGACAAATAAACCATCATTAGAAAATAGCAGCATAAAAATCGCAACCGCTGAAGTGCCATCTGTTGTCCGAAAGCAAACGGAGCAGAAGATTTCTGTAAACCGCAATAAAACCATCTGCACTCCAGAGAATAGAAAAATCATCAATAAAAATGAGACTGAGAGATCCGAAAATACAGTAAATACTCAGTCTGACCAAAACACACTCTACCAGAAAAAGTTATTCCGGTAAATAATTTACCACAGAACAATATTAATTATCACGACTGGCAAACAGTTGAATACAAGAAAAAACAACAAAAATATATATGTACTGGAGTGGCTGTAAACACATTTATTAAAGGAGCTCCATATCAAAGACAAGGACATCTACATATCTATAGAGTCCACAAGGACACTACCGAGGAAATGATTCATAATTACCTTACAAAGGAAAGGAATTTCAAAATCACTGAATGTAAACAACTGGTCTCAAAACATCCCAATGAATATAGCTCATTTAAAATATCTTTTCCCATTGAACTCGAAGACATACAAAAACCAGAAGTGTGGGACGCCGGCATTCGCTATGAACGTTTTTTTCCAAAACTACGAACAAAACGAACCACGACGTGAAGATCCAACGATTTAGTATCCTGGTAATGAATGCTCAATCAATCAGGAACAAAATAAATGAAATAGAGCACTTTATTTTCGAAAATGGCAATGCATACGAAATATTAATGATCGCAGAACATTGGATGTCGACGCTAGAAGCTGAGCTCTGTAAGGTACATGACATGCAAGCGGTTTCATATTACTGCAGGCAATCTTCAAGACACGGTGGCGTTGTGAACCTGATTCATCCTTCAATCCACTCAGAGGATGAAAAATGGGTTTCAGAAATGTCCAAAGACACAGATTGTGAAGTTTGTTGCAGTTTTATTCCACAAATTTATACCATGTTCGTGACGGTTACCGATCACCCTCAGGAGATTTTGACATTTTCCTGAAAATAATTTATTACGTTTTAGAGGAGTTATTTAGTAAAAATGATTACATAGTATTAGCAGGAGATTTTAATGTAAATTTCTTTAATAATGAGGTAAAAACATTGTCATTAGTGGATATGCTTCGCGGTTTTGGATTAATGAAGCTGGTCAATTTCACAACTTGAGGTAAAAATTGCATCGACAATATTTTCAGTAATCATGAAAATATTGAAGTCACAAAACTTAGCACGGTCTCCTTAACTGATCATGATTCTATCGAAATATCATTGAACGTAAAAGACATTCCTGTTGTAAACAATAACAAAAAAAATAAAATTTGTCCAATAACAACTATAGGAAAATATCATTTTTATAAAGTACTGCAGGACGTTGACTTTAGTTTTATAGACTCAGGCCTAATAGACTGCAAATAATAAAACAAAACGATCTTAAACTATTGCGCAATAATCTAAAAATTGACTATACAAAATCGTTGAAATGTGCCAAGATTAATGCAAACGACAAATACATTAAACAATCACATAACGATATAAAATGCATGTGGAACCTTCTCAATAAAGAGCGAAACGGTGATAACAAAACGGAGCCTCAAGGTACGACTATTACTGCTGATATATTTAACATTAATTTCATTAAGGTGATAGAGTCCATTACAGCAAACATATCCAGCGATAATTCGGCGTGCAACTCTCTATTATCAATGCGACAATGTTCTGAATATTTCGAATTTCTGGAAGTTTCACCTGTAGAGGTTCGAAATATACTGAACGCAATTAAGAACAAAAAATCTCAAGACATTTACGGTCTATCACCTGAAATAATTAAATCTATAAAGGATATAATCATTCTGCCAATCACAAGGCTTATTAATCAGTGTATTAAAGCAAATATATTTCCGGACTCTTAAAATATCAAAATGTATCCCTATATTCAAAAAAGGAGATCCAAATGACCCACATAATTATCGGCTAATTTCTATCATACCAGTTATAGCTAAAATCTTCGAACTAGTGTTATATAATCAAATTAATCAAATAGTAAACTATCTGAAGAGAAATAATCTACTCTCTAAAGAACAATTCGGTTTTAGACGAGGAAAAAAAAACACAATACAGGCAATAGTTAAACTTGTGGATGATATTTTAAGAGGACTGGAAAGTAAATCATATATACTTATACATTTTATGGACTTGTCGAAAGCCTTCGACTTTGTTTCGCATAGTAGACTGATTGAGAAGCTGTACTATTATAACTTTTTGCCAACCAGCTGCAGAATGGTTATGTCATATTTATCGTAAGCAAATAACTTCTTTTAAATCCCAAATGTCTTCAGAAGCAATAGTAACCTGTGGTATTCCGCAAGGGTCACACTTGGGGCCCTTGCTTTTTATATTATATGCAAATGACTTCCCACATGCGTTTACGGACAATAGCATAAAAATAACACAATTCGCAGATGATAATACAATCTCTATCATTAATCATGACATCAATGAGTTAAAGGTATTGGAAAAGAACATTTGTGTGGAAGCTAAGAACTGGTTCGCTTACAACAAATTGAGCATGAATGATGAAAAAACAGTAAGACTTATTTTTTCACAAAGAGAACACAATGAACTTTTAGAACAGCATGCAAAATACCTTGGTCTTCACATAGATACCGACTTAAGATGGGATTTATATGTGGAACAGGTAGCTAACAAACTCACCAAAAATATTTATTTATTGCGTAATTTAACAAATTGTCTTTCTTGTGACGCAGTTCAATCAGCATACTTTCCACTTGTGCATTCTCATTTTACGTACGGTATCGTATTATGGGGACCTTCTGCACCTACAAATAGAATCTTAGCTCTGCAAAGACGAGCTGTCAGGATAGTGTTTGGCCTAGGTTACAGGGAAGACTGCAGACCTATTTTCAGTAAGTATTGTATTCTTACTCTGCCCTGTCAATACATTTTTGAATGTATAGTATGGGCTAAGAGAAACCAAACCCAATACTTTAAAAGTAATACATTTCATGAACATAATACAAGAAATAATGACCTCATCAGACCTGAATACAACAGACTAATAAAGTCACGCGTAACTATGCACCTAAATTCTTTAATCTACTACCTGAGCATATCAAAACTCTTGACATCACAGTCTATAAAAACACCATTAAGCAGTCCTTAATAAATTCAGCTTTTTATAATATCAATGACTTTGTCACAACAAGGCTCGTTTTAATTGCGTATGGATATTCATTTCAAAATTTATCTGTTAATTATCTGATGTATAAACAAAAGCGAACAGTGGACCAACAGCTAGCTCAAAACTGTAAAAGTAAATACGTACATCGCGTTTTAATGGAATTTCATGTAGCTCGCAGTTTCACGATCAATGATAAAACAGTTAACTATTTCGAAGTTTTCACTTTTAGATTGAAATAGGTGGATAAATTTCACCAAAGTCTTTAATTTAACATATAAATCGTTGAAATCAATAGGCTGTTTCTATTTTCCCGTGAAATTCCCATTGTTGTTAACTGACCATAATAAATTATTTAAATCTGAGTAATTAAGCGTTAAATAATGTATCAGTGGCTAGATAACAGGCGTGCTAATCCTCAGAGGCAGAAAGGATGCGGGGATAACATCCCTTGTACAAAATGAGGATATATATACATTAGCTGGCCATTACATGCAAATTCGATAGTTTGAGAAGGCGCATCCTGGAATTAACTCGATTTTCGCTAATCACGTATAAGACCCACTTTATATTAAATTATGAGGCTAATTAAATTCGACACCCACCAAGAATCACGAGCAAACCTCGCTGAACAACCAACCATAACAAAATCAGGATGAGAATTTCTTTTGTTTTTCTATCTCGTCATTTCTATAACAAAACTGCGCTACGCCGCGAGAAAAAATATGTACCTGAATGTTCAGTTATTGTAGGGAATTAATGAACCTTCGATATGGGATCGATCGGGTGGTAAACACACCAATGAAAGGTCCTGGCATGGCCCGCTTTTTTATTAATGGTGTTTAAATGATACAGAGGTTTGAGCTTTTTCTTTTCTGTTATAATTATTGCCTGATTGATGGATGTGTTTGCGGTTATCAAAAGTATTCAGCTGCGGAAGATGTATTGTATTGGAAATATTATAGGCACGTGGAATATCAAAAGATTCTGACGAACGAAAAAATACAGTATTAGTTTGAAAATATCTATTTATTTATTAAATAGGAAGAAGTCGAGATTTTGCGTGCTATTGCGTGAATTTCCGCTGCTTAAATATTCAGAATTGCAGCAAGTACAACACTTAATTAAAATATTAAAATCGATTACTATGTTTTAAATCTCAATGGTTTAACTAGCTAACAGCATTCTATATGGTGTGAGCCACAGAATTTTGTTTCTGAGTTGGCCATGCCCGAGAGAGAGAAACATTGGAGTCATGTCTGAGATTTTTTTTTTTTTTTTTTTTTTTTTTTAAAAAGGAAAGATGATTGACAGGAGTTCGGGTTAGGGAATCGAGGATGATGGGGACTTGGCTTAGCCAGCTAGGGCATTCAGCCACAACCAATTTATATTAATAATTCATATTTAAATGAAATGGGGACAAACACTAGACACCCAGGGACCCGTACGGCCATTTTTCTATCTGAAAAAGTGACCGTCCGGACGGGACTCGAACCCGCACCAACGGGGTCCAGAGGCCGGACCTCTACCCACTAGACCACCGCGGCCCCGATGTCTGAGATTAATTCCTTTTTTTTAAATCTAATTAATTAATTAATTAACCTATGAACTAATCTAGTCTCATGATGTAATAATATGCGACATACCTCATTTATCTCACAGCCAACTCTGAAACCAAATTTTGTGGCTCACACATATTATCGATGCCAAATTATTTAGAGCTCAATCAAAACTCATTTGTAAAAACCTTGGATTGTGGTTGGATTTTAGGATAGGGCTCACCCGCTACGCTTCTGTTATATCAATTATCGCACTGCAAATCAAGCAGAATTTCGTACAAGTACGGGGAAGTGTTGTTGTCGGTAGTAATATACCTAGATCGAAGTTAATTGAGCAGTTTGCTGCAAAAAGGTTGCAGCTCCATATTTGGTAATTGTAGGGAAATTGAAAAAAACTGTTTTTTAATAAAAGTTTTTATTTTAACCCAAAAGACAAAATATCAATCGATGACAAACAGATTTAGTCAATATTTGAGACTATTTTGAAGTAGATAATTTTTGAAAAAATATGAAAAAAAATTGAAAAAAATTTGGACCTGCATCTTTCTTGCACCAAACACGTGAAATAATGCTTCTTTACTACCATTGTTTTTTTCCTAGCAAAAACTCTTTTATTCGGTTGCAACAATTAAACGACTATGGTTTACCTACTACACAAATACGAAGAAATCAGTAAAAAGAAACAGGTTGGTGTCAAAAAAATAGCATTCAGAAAAAAAAAACATTCAACACACGGGCAAACACATCCTTCATTCATCTACCTGGTCGTCATCATCCGTTCCAGATGATTCAGGTTTCTGGTTCTTTGCCATGGCTGAATCACTTGTGAGGTGGGTGTAAAAAGCCATTTAGTCCATAGGAACGAATCGTGTTGCCAACTGCATTACATCTGCATATTTGGCTTTTTTGACAGTTATAGGATTGCAATAGACTGGGATATCAGAAGACCAGTAGATATACTGACTTTCATACCATCCAAATGTTCATTGTTGTACTGGAAAATTCGGTATTTCGAAATCTGGAATCTTTGCTTTTCTGCATTTGAGATAACTTTTTTTTTTAAATGTCCTTCATAATGACACGAAAGTTCAGGATCATATTTTGTTTTACCAGAATGGATATATACTATTTAGATGATTGTTTAACAAAATCAGCATATTGTTGGGGGCTAAAAACGTAGTCCTTCTTCCTTAAAAACTTCTCAATAACTCCAAAGCAGCGATCACAAGGAAGAAAGCTATGTCCTGGCTCAGGAAAGCGGTGCTCTATCTTGTCAATAGACCTAGTTCTTACCAGCAAATACAAAAACTGAATCATTACTGAGTTTTTGTTTTGCGCAGCAGCGTTATCGGAGAAAAGGTATAAAACTTTAACATTTTTAAGGAGTATATTTTTTATGCAGTGGTACAAAAATGACACTACCTCTTTTGGCGACTTTCGAGCCGTAGTTTCATCATACATATAGAAGTGTGCATGATTTGTCTTACCAGAATGGACGCAGAAGTTGTATGTCCACAACTGGCGTTTGTAGAAAGCTTCCCCAGCAGGATTTTTTGGAAGTGGAAGGTTTTGCTGGATGTCAAAGGTCAAAATCTCCACTTCATTGCTATTCTTGCACAATGTGGTTTTCTCCTTCAGCTCATTGAAAAACAAATCGGCCTTATTTTCATGCAACTTCTTTTCCGCCGCTAAAACTTTTTTTCATTTTCGTCGAGGGTCACATCTTTGAGTTTGTCATGCAAGACATCACATTTTTTGCACGTATCTGAGCGAGGTGAGCCAAAGCTGTAGTTGAAGTTTTGTTTGAAGTATCGATACTAGAAGTCATAGGGAACTTTGGGTTTATATTTAGGATTGCTAACACTTTCCGGTTCGTAAAGTTCCAAATAGAGTTGATGCATCTTCTTAACATTTAGATCTGGAGATAAATAGAATCGACGGGATTTGTTTCTACTATAATGCGATTCACGCCTTGGAAAACTCTGGATGTGCATGTTCACATTTTTTTGTGTTTTGTTAGATTTTCGGTTGGGTCTATTTGCATGCTTTCCTTTGTTACTAGGTGGTGCTGCAATATCTCTGTCACGAAAACTTTGAGCAATGAGATCTGCACGTTTCCTTGATATGCTGTGGGTTGAACCAAAAGCATGTGTACGAACTCGTTTGGTTAGGTTGCCAAGCCTTATAAAGTATTTGTGGGAACAAGTACGGTCTTGCCTTTCATTAGTCTTTTTTCGAGTTCTTTGAATAGTAGTAGTTTTAATCAACCCTCCCAAATAGGTATTTTGCAAATCTCTGTCGCCTATTTTGTTAAACTTTTGTAAGACAACTTTTCTTGTTTCTTCGTCCATATTCTCAAAACACTTGTTTCTGCAGTTGCAGTTCGATCCAGTTGATCTCGGTCCCTTCTGTACTCCTTCCCAGTTCGTATACATTTTCTCTTCTGCAATAGCTTTTTTTTCATACTTCTTTTCCAGACAGTGGGGTCGGCACTTTTTCTATTTTTGGTTACAGGAAACAACTGTGGGCTCTTCCGTGGGCTCCATGTTGACAACAGGTTCAATGTGTTGTACAGAGGTACGTTTCTTCTTTGGATGCTTCCTCCTAGTTGAAGGTCCTGCGACATCACTATTTGAACAACTTTAATCAGAGCTTGTAGGTCCATATTCTGACTTACTAGCGCTAAACGGATCTGACTCGGTTTCGCTCATTTTTACACGACGTTGCCGAACAATTAAATCGCGTGAAAACGCACGCCACGCAGTAATGATAGCGACTAACAAGTCAAAACAAATCAGCTGCCCTGCCGGCTCAGTGCCGACAGAAGACGACCTTGCATTCCACGAAAATCACCGAACATTCACGATCGTTTGGTGTAAAAAGGATGCAAGTCCGGTTCTTGCACCAAATGACTGAGGAGGCAGATCCATAAAGACGTATAATTCCTTTATTTATTATCGGATCTGCATCGTTCTTGCACCTGTCAATCCGCCAATTTTTTTTTAAATATGGCATACATTTGCACCCAAAACGGTTTAAATATGGAGCTGCACCCTTCTAGCAGCAAACTCCTCAATTATGAAAAAATAGATTTCTTAATTTGTTTCAACACTAAATGTTGCAATTTATTCGTAATTTGGGGATTTGCGTTACTGACTTCATTAGTAATAGGATTTATAGGCATTTCTGCAAACCTTGGTAAGCTTATTTTTACTACAATTATTGTAGCGCAGATTAATACATGTCTGCAATGTTTCAAATTATGAAATGTAAACTTTCTGTTTTGCCAATAGTCTTCTCGAAACTGATTTTTCCTAGGCAATTATTGGTCGAGCAACATGGGATTACCGCAGTAATTCTACGATATATTGGTTCTAAATTTTATTTTGCACGAGTCATTGAGATGGAAAAATCCACGGGCGCTATATTTTGCTTAATCGTAATTTATTCGATAAATTTGCGATGAAGAATGCTTAAAATCAAATTTATCTAGCAGGAATTATAACCACGAGTAGCATATGTTTAGAACATGGTTGTCAAACAGGCGGCCCTCGAGATAATTTTTGTGGCCCTCGATGCTCTGACAATTAAATGAAAATAGAAAAGATTGTTATAAAGAAGATAGCGCGATAGATGAGTAAACACGTGCACATTTTTGTACCTGTAAAATATTTAATTAATCTATTGATCTAAAAGCAATTATATTATATTTTAATTATCCTATCGATATTCATATTCCTGAATCCTCAATTCAAAATATAAATTTCACAAAATTTGAAAATGTGATGTGGCCCGCGTAAATCTGGCCTGTGCAAAATGGCCCGTATTTCAATTGAGTTTGACACCCCTGATTTAGACAATTTAAAGAATAAAGCAACACTATTTATAATTTCAAATCGCTCAGATCGTTATCAAGGCTAAGGTAAATAAACTTATTTTATCCGCTTGCAAAAACGGTTATTTGAAATGCGCCTTTTTATACAAGTTTTGAATTATCTATACAAAAAAAAAACGCTATTCATGCTGTTTTAACTGCCGCAATTATTTTGGTCTCGACTCGTAACAAAACAGCAATTTTCTACTGTTTTTACTGCTGCAATATTCCTAACAGTGCAAACCAAACAAACTTTTGTATTTTTGTTTTTCTCCTATGCTAATTATGTTCAGAGGGTAAAATATAATAAACATGCATGTGTGTGCAAATTGTTAATAACAAAAGCAAAAATCGACAACATAATCTACATAAATGCATCTAAAGTAAGTGGTAATTTTCAACAGTAATCTAACGAGTACCTATGATTTTGCCGGAAATTATTAGCGTCAGGATCACGTTCGCTTATTGTGGCGAAAACCGGCACGACTGCGAAGCAGTAGTACCGATTTTCTGGAAGAAACAAGCAAGAGTGATCCAGACGCCAATAATTGCCTAGGAAAAAGTCACGAGTTAGATTCGAGAAGACAATTGGCCGAACAGAAAGTTTACACTTCATAATTTGAAAAATTAAATTTAACACCAGACGTGTATTAATCTGCGCCACAATAATTGTAGTAAAAATGAGCATACCAAGATTTTGAGAAATGTCTATGAATACTATGACTGATGATAGCACTAACACATTACCCGACAATACTAACAGAACGAATTCAGGAGCAAACTGTTTAAAAGTCCGGCACTAACTGACGTTGTATACGTTATAGAAAATGTAATAACGCGTTGCTAGGCAATACCAACACGATGGATTATCTGATTAGATACCACCCAGGGTGAATTGCCATGCATAACGTGCAGCGTGGTCTGTTACGCATCGTAATTAGAATTTTATTGGATCATATTATCAACATTATTCGATTTTATTGGTTCAAAATTAAATGAGGGCAATTGTCAACCTAACAAACTGGCAGTTGTGAGCATACATATTTAATAATCAAATCTACATACAGAAAAGAGATTTCTCGTATAAAAAAATCTACGTCCGTTATAATATTTACAGTTTTTTCATTAATTTGCGTTTATAAATATATGATTCCTAAAGCCTTCAAAAAGCGTGAAAAAGTGCCATGGTGATTAATTTTTGCACGCTTTTACGTAAAAAAAGTGCCGTAGCGGTTCATTTTTTGACGCAACTATAAAATTGTTTGCGCAAAGGGTGTCATGAACGTTTCGTTCACCAACGTCAGTTACGTTATTCAACGATTAAATTTATTCTCGAATAAAATTGACAATTTTCGTTTCACCAATGTCAAATATCAACTATTCATTGATTAAATCGACACATAAGTTAATCATCGATTTTTCTCCAATTAAAATTAGTTCATAGTTTTCTAACCTCAAATTGAATGCATTTTTAAACCAAAATACGTAAAGCTCAAACGAAATATATGGAATCAACGATGTATAAGACTTAATTAAGAATTTATCGAATTTATTTAAAGTTACGGACGCAGAAACAAATTATATGAAACTCGATGGTGCAGCAACTTTTTTTCATTTCGCCCCCCCCCCCCCCCCCCCCCCGGCAATCTTTCCTTCTCGTGAAAAAAGTACTCACTTTACTCACTTGTTGCACAAATAACTAATATTTTATTTATTTTATTTTATGCGAAACAATATTCGATTATGTTAAAGTACACTGGTGGAAAAAAAATGAAACACTTAAAATTCGTGAAATTTCGACCATTTTCAAACCACCATAACTCGGCGTATTTTCAATCGATTTTAATGAATCATCAATGGCGAAAACTTTGAAGTGTCTTCTTTAAAGTCGTGCATGCGAACTTAAGCGTAACCCCTTCCGCCCCTCTCTAGCACCCCTGTTAAAAAAAATGTTTTTCAGGAAACCATGACGATGTCAAAGTTGGAAAACTTTTTTCGACACGATCTATCATAAAGGCATTAATATTTGATCAATTCCCTATGCACGACTCGAAGAAAGAAGTTTCTACGACTATTTGGCACCAAGTTATGGGTGTTTGAAAAAAAGTGCATTTGAGGTTTTTCGCACTCAAGTGACTCAGCGACTTTTCAACGAAATTTGATGATTCTTTAAGGAAAAAATCTCATTTTGCCTCTACTTTAAGGCAGTAAACTCAGAGTGGAATTATCCCTTTTCGAACCCTTCATCCTCCGAACAAAAAAACACGTTTTTGGGCAAAATAAACGTCCAGCATTGAAATGTGTTCAATTACCTATGCAGGACTCAAAAACTAAGTTCCTACGGCGGTTTGGCATAAAGTTATAGGTGTTTAAAAAAGTGCATTTTGGGGTCTTTTTATTTTTTTGTTTGGAGGGGCGTAGAGCCCTCTCTTTGAGTAGAGGATAAATCCTCTCAAAGAGGATTTTGCTTTTGATTTCTTAAAAGATCGTCGAAATCGGTTGGATAGAAGCCGAGTCATGGCCATTTAAAAAGTACATAATTTTTTACAAATCTCAAGTGTTTAATTTTTTTCCGTCAGTGTAATTTGTTTGTTTTTATTGGACGAATGGAAAAATGGTCGAATGGTGGTGAATTAGGCCCACATTTTTTTCCGACCCCACAGGATCGTTAAAGTGAGCCTTTTTTGACCTAAAATAAAGTTTTTTGTTAATGGAGTTCTAAGGTACAAAATGGGATATTCATAATTTCGCGCAAACAATGAATTTTCGTTCATACCTCAAAGAACATGCAAAGAAAAATTCATTCGTGGAAACGAAAACAATTTCGAAAACTTCGGACTTGAGTCAAAAAACCACAAAATTCGCTTTTTTCCAACACCGATTCGACGTTAATTATTTCATATAAAAAGAATTCCTCGAGAACAGAGCTGTTCGTCATTTTAAAGATGCACAACAAAAATAGAAACAAGACAAGACGTACTTGAAACTTTCCAAAATGAATTTTATTCCACTTTGCGATTCTGCAAAAATCTTCGAATACTTCTAGTGTAGATTTTAAAATAACTTTCCGAGAACAGAACAAATAGTCATTCTTAATTTACTCAAAATATATTAGACTTTGGGATTCTATAAGAAATTTCAAAAGTTTCTTGACTAGGTTTTAAAATAATCACTCGAGAACAGAGCAAATCATCATTCTAAAGATGCTCTTTTTCGGAAGGAAATGAACAATGGAAAAAAAATTGTCACATGCTTGAATCTTTCTAAATTTACTCAAAATACATTCTACTTTAAGATTCTATAAAAATTTGCAAATGCTTCTTGAGTAGATTTTAAAATAATCGCTTAAGAACAGAGCAAATAATCATTCTAAAGATACGCTTTTTCAGAAGAAAAAAATTGTCACATACTTGAATATTTTTAAATTTACTCAAAATATATTACGCTTTGGAATTCTAGTAGCAATTGCTTGCTAAAATATTTGTGAAACTATCAACAATTTCAGAAGGTGTTACGATGATTACTGACCGTGATCACGGTCACAGATTAAAATCACTGATATCAAAATGTTGCAATCACAGGTAGCAACGTGGTTCAAAAGTAGAAGTTTTGCACATCTCTAATCCTAAGAGGGCTCAAAGTCTGAAAGTGTTATGTCAGCCGTGTTGATGACTGATGTCAATACCAATTTCAGATCAATTCGTGTGAAATATAATATTTTATTTTATGAGCCTTCGTGCCTTAATTAAAATATAACAACGAGATCCCAATTATTATGTTTAAATATGGATTTTCTGAGATTATGCGTACTCAGCCGGTTTATTAATTTAATTATTTTCATATGCTTAAATATAGGCATGGATGACATAAACATCTATATTTAAATATATGGAATACATCACAACATAATTTTGCAAAATGAATCTTATTTAATCCGAATGCAGTTGTACTTTCATTCAAAATAACTAATAGGGTTTTTTTTTTGCTTAGAAAGGGTTGGCTGTGAAACGAACTGTCATACTGCGCTCACTGTTTGACAGTTATGACCAGTTACCTCTGGAAAATCATCATGGATAGATTCACGCTTGAACAACGCTACCAAATTATCCAAATTTACTTCAAAAATTAGTCATCGATTCGCGCAACTTATACATAGACAACTACGTGATTTTTATGGCGCACATAATCATCCATCTGAGCAATCCATCCGTCGAACTGTGGATACATTTCGTACCACATACTCTCTAAATGATGCAATGACACCAACACATCGAAGGAATGTGCGTACTGAAGAGAATATCTTCGCTGTAACCGAAAGTGTGGAAGACGATCGAAATTTATCGATTCGTCGTCGGTCGCAGGAATTGGGACTCTGTCCGTCCACTACGTGGAAAATTTTGCGCAAAGATCTTGGCCTACACCCGTACAAGATCTAGCTGGTGCAGGAATTAAAGCCACGAGATATACGATCATATGCGTCGTTCTTTCGCCGATTGGGCGGGCTCCAGAGCAGTTAGAAACTGACCCGATGTTTTATCGCAAAATTTTTGGCTTAGCGGGTTTGTTGTTAATAATCAAAATTGCCGTATATGGAGTGAAACCAATCCACAATAGACCCTACAGACTCCATTACATCCAGAAAAACGTTCTGGATGTACACGCTGGTGGTATCATCGGAACTTGTTTTTCAAAAATGGAGCTGGAGCTCGCGTCACGGTCAATGGAGATCGTAACCGCACCATGATCAATAATTTATTGTTTGAAAATATCGATGAGATTGATCCGGGCGAGATGTGGTTTCAACACGATGGCGCTACGTGCCATACGGCGACCGCAACCATCGACTGATTGAAAATTTGGCGATAATTGGATTTCAAGAAATGGACCTCTCAATTGATCTCCAAGGTGCTGCGATTTAACACCTTCCGATTATTTCCTGCAGGGCTACGTAGTCACTGGTGTATGCTAATAAACCAGCAACAATTGACGCCTTGTAGGCCAACATTGTTCGTGTTATTCGTGACATACGGCCAGCAACGCTCGAAAACGTGACCCAAAATTGGACGTCCAGAATGCGCTTCGTCAAGAACAGCCTCGGTGGCCATATGCCCGAAATAATTTTGAAATATTAGTGCCATGTATTGATCTTTGATCAAACGTTTTTTACTTTCTCCGTTACGAAGTACGAGAAAGTATTGTGATCGTGATTTTTTTTTCAAAATTTTTTTTTACGGAAATATCCGTTTTGGGGTCCCTAGACGCCATTTCAACAATTTCTGGAAAAAAAAATTTTGTGTCTGTGTGTGTGTCTGTGTGTGTGTGTGTGTGTGTGTGTGTCTGTGTGTGTGTGTGTGTGTGTGTGTGTGTGTGTGTGTGTGTGTGTCTGTCTGTGTGCGCTGTATCTCAAAAACTAATAGAGCAATTGATATGAAACTTTGAACATACGTCTTATTTGATAATCTTAAGAACTGAAAAGCTTTTAGTAAAATTTCGTACACCGGAAGTGGGTGTTTACCTTAACTGTTTTTTGTTTTTTGCCAATATTTTCTTAAATATAAAAAATATCACAAAACCATTTAAACAAACATCGAAGACAACAAAGAAATGAACATCTTTTGCTTGAAAATATTTTTCATAAAATCATTGCTATTCGAGAAAAAAATTTATTATTTTTTTTTAATTTTTGGTTTATAATTATGAAACGATAATAGTTACAGCAAATTTATGTGAATAATAATTGTATATAATGCCAAAATGAACAACTTCTAAAGAATAAGTTTTTTTCGAAATCTCGTTAGTTTTTGAATAAACCGAGTTTTTGAATTTGATGTATATATTTTTTCCATCTTTCATGATTTTGACGTTTTAAACGTCAGTTTCATCCGAGTTTACGCAACGCTCGATGTACATTTAAAATATGATTTCAATTGAAAATAAACCTATCAAAACGTAAATATAAAGTCGGAGAAAGTAACATGATGGCCACATCACCATTTTTTTATTAATGTTTAATTTGTTGTGTTATTTTTTACAGTTTCAAGTTCTATCGGGCTTAAAAACCACCCTTTATAATTCAATCAACAATTTATGTTTTCTTCCTTGAAGAATTTTCAGTTTCATTTTAAATAAATGTAAAATATCTCTACAAGTATTTACGTTTATTTGACCTAAAAGTACATATTCTTGAATAGCTAAGAATTGTTCGTTCTTGTTTAAAATAAATATAATCTTACGGAAATACAAACTAACGATTTATTGGTTATAAAAATATGCATTACCTTAAAAAAAAAACTGTTTTCTGTGTGTAGTATAACGAGTTGCTGTTTGCTGTTTTTCTAAAAGTATTATATTAATTGATTTTAAATTTTTCTTGGAAACTCTCCTAAAATAAATTTACTTTAGAAAAGCGTCGAAAATGCCGTAACCGGGAAACTTGTTCTAAACTTCAAATATCTAACCATCTTTTAATTGTGGATTAAAAATGTTATTTTATAATTACATTCTCACCTTCACTCGTTGCAGATGCATTTAATTAAATAAAAATGAAATTCATTCACCTGTTCGTATATCTTTGAAATTAAGACTAAAATATGTTTTTCCACAAACTACTTTCATGGGCATAAGCGTAGTTATTAGTTATAATTGTTAATAACAACTTCTGTATTGACGAGATACAATTAAACAAATACGATTTACCACAAAGTTATAACTATCTTTATGATGAATCTGCGGCGTTTAATATGTATATTAATGGGTGTGCTTGTTGTGTTATTGAGTAAAAAATGAATGACGCAGATATGAGGATTCCTGCGTTTAGTTGGATCCCAATGGGGTTTGCATAATTCATGGAGTTTTCAAATTTTAGCCAACTTCTGGCAGCGGCTTAATTTAGGTGTACATATATTATAATTTTTTCGCAAATATCTAATGGCTTCTGTTAATAGCAGTTCAAGTTAAAATTGAGTTTTAACCCTTGGCTAACGAGCTAGTTTATAATAGTTAAAACCATCGCTTTACAATGGGCTCACTTATGAATCGATTTTATGGTGGGTGTGCCGGGAACTTTAATTTACGACATCGATTCGATCTTGCGAGAATATTACTATTGTCGCATATACGGCGACTTTCGATCTTGCGGGAATATTTTTTTATGTAGAAATATGGCGGCATTTGTAGTTTATTTATTAGATCATTTAAAAATAATTAAAATAATAATAATTAAAAATAATTAAATTAGTTTTTTTTTTTTTAATAAAAGGAAGGATGTTTGATGGAAACGCGGGTTAAGGAGAGTGAATGATATTGGGGAAATTGGCGTAAGCTACTTGGCTTATTTTTTACTATTTGTTAAATTTCATATTTATAATGAAATAGGACAAACACTAACATCCATGGATCCGAATGGCAAATTTTCTTAAATAAAATTTAACCGCCCGGCGTGGGGCTCGAACCCACAGCGCTTCGCACCGAAAGCAGGTGCTAATCCACTCCGCCACGGAGTGCCCCTATTTGATCAGTTAATTTTTTAATTTTTACTACTTGCAAACACATTTGTTTTAACATTTATTTAGGGTCAGTTATAATCCCTTAAATTTAATAAACACGAAATATAGCTTGATTACATGAATATTCAATCTGTTCCTCAGTCTACATAATTATGTCTTAAGAAGACTAAAAAATAAATAGCTTGTTGAATACAATAGAATTATTTATACGTGACTACAATGCACATTGCTTACACATGGTAAGGTAGGTATCTCATTTTAATTAACAATATTTGATAATCAATTTTGGCAACAATAACATAATTTAAAAAAAAACTTCAACCAACTACTAAAGTAATATGAAATAAAAATATTATATTGCTTACATTTTAAAGGGGAATATAAAAAAAAACGCAGTGTAACCAGGTTGTGTTCTCCAAAAAAACAAGATTAAAAAGCAAGCTGTATAAATATTTATTTTCTAACGCGCCTGGAGTTTCATCACCAAGCGAGTTTAGAATAAATTAACAATAACTTCTACAATGGAGATTTTTAATATTGTTAATTTTATCAACAAGTCGTAGTTAGCTATGTAAAATTTCATAGGTAGCCATAGAAAACAAAAATTGACATTTAAGAATCATTGTGATATTAGCATTTTGCCTGTGAGAGTGTTGCATTCATATTTGATTATGGACAGTGTTGATAAATATTACCTCTGCCAGCGATTAGAGAAGCTGCAAGGAATACAGAGATAAACTTATTATCGAGACTTCTAATAAATATTTAAATCTGGAGACACGTAGAGTCTCCTCTAATCAGCCAAGTCACTAACATTTTAACTGCCTAATCCGTAAAATACTTTACGGCCTACCAGAAGTCGCCAAAAACTTACATTATGTAAAAAACACGAAGAAAGAAAATGTTGGCTAGATTATAATGACTAGAACAAGAAATTTCTGGAGGGTTCAGTCCATCGTAATTTAGCAAGTTTTGAACTCATGGAGATCGTAGAATGCTTTTTAAGATGTTCGTTCACTTTGGTCTTGAATTGTTTCGTGGGTAATTGACGTTTGCTTAATGTGATTAAATTATAATAATTTGCGCCAAGACGAGATCTTGTTAATTTAAGTCTCGAAAGGTATATGTTTACTTCTGGTATTTTGATCGCACGTACTTTCAAATTTAATGCGGTGCTCTTCTTAATTTTTAAATTATTTTAAGCAGGCGTAAACATACAAACTCGGAACTATAAGTATTTGATGTTATTACTGAGATTCGCATAATGAAAAATACACTGTTTGATATCGAGATAGACTGGTTCCTAAGCAAAAATATAATTGAGCACAGTTTATAATGATCACTCGAAATAAGAAATGGTTCGATTGTCAAACCTAGAAATTTCACAGCTTCGTTTGATGGTATGTAAGCTATTAGAATTTGCGTTTAGTACGCACATTTCGCGGAAATCCAAGAAGACACATATTTTAACTCTAGCCTCTATTTTTAAATATTTGTATCCAAGACTTGATGCAATTGGTAATGGGTGCTTCGTTGGCATGAAAGAGAACAGTTAGTTTCGTATAGACCTGAACATTGCACTGAACGTTATTTTTACTAAATGCTACTTCGTAACCATTACTTTGAAGTAATAACAGTAGCCGTTATTGAAAAATTCCACTAACCGCAATTTTCTCAAAGGTTATATTATAAAAGAACGATTTAGTAACGAACAACTTGTTATTAACAATAACGAATCACTTCATGGTAACAATAACGAATCACTCCATGTTAACAGTAACCTATTCAATAACGAATAACTTCTTAGTAACAGTAACCGAATCAATGACGAATCGGTTTTTAGTAGCAATAACCGATTCAATAAGCAGTCATTCATAATAACAGTAACTCTCAGCCGCTACTGAAAAAAAACATGTTACGCATCGGAACAGTCGCTACAGTTCAATAACGTCGGTTACCAGAACGTAAATGGCGATGTGGTTGTGATTTGATGATATGAACACATGTCAAACGTTTCGACTCAGAATCAGAACGCATATGCCATCTAGGGGTGACTGGCTTATATTCAGGGGTACATCCACAAGGTGGGATGTACCCCTGAGGATGAGGAATAGCACCCGAAAACTATATTTAAACGAATTTGATGAAAAATTATATTCAGGAGGATCCAGAAGGCTTCTAAGAAGACAGTACAATCAAAAAATATGCTCAAAAGATTTTGATGAAAAGTTGACAAAAACTATAGAAACATATAATTTTGAAATACAACGCAAAGTTCACGACAAACTACAAACAAAAATGCTCGCCGGAGCAGGGGGTCAATTGCCCCTACGTTGGGTCCGCCAGCGATTTTACGAGAAAATGTCGTAATCCGTTTTAAAATTACATTAAATTCGGCATATTTTGAAGTTTAAATTATCAAAATCGCGGTTTTAAAATGAAACGAAAAAGTGTTTCTTTTTCATTTCAAGCAAAATTTTCATAACCAGTTTGAAAACTAAGCTAAATTTTCTACATTTTGACGTTAGAATCATCAAAATCGGACAAAGTGTTTGGCGGTTTGAACTTTAAAAATGAGCGATTTTGATATTATTTTGTTCGAATTTGACGAAAGAGAACATGAAACCAGATTTTGAATTTGCCACATTTTGACGTTGAAATCATTAATATCAGACAACGTGTTTAGCAATTATGCAATTAAAAAAATAAAAATAATAATTTTTAATCTGCGCACTTCGAAAATGCAATTTTGACGTTTTGCGTTAATTACACAAAAAAATTAAAACCCAGATTCTGCACCAAATGCTCCAGATTTTGACGTTAGTATCATTAAAATCGGACAATGCGCTACGCAGTTGTGCAATTTCAAAAATTAAAATCGCGATTTTAAAATCTTGGAACTTGAAAAAAAAAAATTCAAAAGAAAATTTCGTAACCCGTTTTAAAATCACACTAAATTTTTCGAATTTTGACGTTAAAATCATCAAAACCGGAAAAAGCGTTCGGCCGTTGTACAATTTTAAAAACAATATCGTGATTTTCTATTTTCGGATTTAAAGAAAAAAACGATTTTAGCATTTTGCGTGAAATTCATGAAAAATAAAATCAAACCCGATTTTAAATTGCACTATATTTGACACATTTTGATGTTGGAATCATCAATATCAGACAACGTGTGGAGGTGTATAATAAGCCAAGGGCGTACATATAGTGATATCGTCACACTCTCTTTATCTGAATCTGATGTACTTAGTATACAAATTGGTTAATTAGATAATTAAAATATTTCTTAATTTTATATTAACCTTACAAATATAATCAATAAAAAGATTAATGTAGAATCGGGAACAATTCAATTAGAATCTAATATTCACTTTCTTACAAACTATTAATGAGTAAAGTTTTCCGAAGTTACATTTAATAATGGTTATTAAATACCACACCAGTTATTTTGTAATAAGTAACTGTTGCAACCATTATTGGAAAATAACCGTTTATCTCATCACTACATGGAACGACAAACAGAAAACCAATCAGAACATCAATCGAAACATCGATTTTTATAATGTCCACTTACAGCTTGGAATTTTAACCTTTTTAACTTACTAAACTGCTTATTTGTTTTTAATATATAAATTGTGTTTGCTACAATCTTCTTGATTTTCTTCGTATTTTCTTCTCGGCTAACGAATAGTGTAAATATAGGCAGCTGCAATTTCCATATTTGTTTACAAGAAACTTCATTCGCATTCTCCGTTCTGTTTGATATTTGATTCGTTGTCCTGTTTATCATTTGACGTAATGTTACGGTCTGCACGAAACTTAGAAATGATTTAATTAATAACAACTGCAAACACACAACGCACATTGTTCTATTGTAACATATGTCAATTATAATGCATCGTAGACACTTGCGCATTTTCACGAACCGCACCGTGATTGTGGTACAAACATTTTTGGCGCGTAAACCCTCGAATCGAATGTGTTTGCGCCGGACCAAGCCGTTCTCATGAATCTATTTATGAGGCTGCAAGTCTGCCACCGTACAAACCAGTGCAACGTCGCAGAGCATATTTCCACGCGCTTCCTTTGGTCCGACGTAGAAAAGCCGACAAGCGACGGATCGACAGCGAACCATGTAATGAATACAAATCATGCGCGCGAACATCGTACACATCTGCCCAGCACGGATTTCGACTCAAGTGTGTACGAAGCATAACAATAAATTTATAAAATTTTCATTGCAAAATATCAACAGTCTTTAAAGCTGTAAACAAAATAAAATTGCAAAACTCTCCGAGATACCCTGTAATTGTGTTATTTCAAAATTTTCTCTCGTAATGTAGAAAGCTTAATAACGTTAATTTTATCGTAAATTACTATTACAATAATTAGTTGTGGTTAAAACATTAATTTTAAATTGCAAATTCAACTTTTTGAAGGACACTAAAATATAAGCTTGCATAAAGACGCCTCTTACCCCCAGTTGCAAATATTTTACCGATTTATTTATTCTAATATTCGTTACCTCAAGTTGCAAGGAGAAAACTGTAATTGCACACGTTCAAGTGTAAAAGGGGGCTAATAATATCGCATTTGATGTTCATCAAAGCGCACAAATGAGCAACTGTGCAATGACAATAACACGTGTATCTTTGATGAGATACAAAAGATTGAATCCTACAGAGATGACTGAATGCCGCTTTGATGAACGCTTCTATTCTTCAAGTGGCGCATTCTATTTACCCTTAAAACCCTCGGGAGACGATCTCACCCTGACAACATTCTATAAATAAATTCGCCCATTCATCTATTTAATTATATTTTAGGGACACAATGGGTATTCACTATTCAGTGAATGCTATTACTAGATTAAATGAAAAAGCATTTCCTGGAATACACTGTAAAAGTAAAGTTAAAAATATATGTTTGTATAACAAGGCTTACAAGTTTAGCATCCACATATAATACAATATTAATTTTTTTTTTAGTTTGCGATGTTTGCGGTTTAAAGAAAAGTTAATGATTAGGTCAACCTACGCCTACACGAAAGCACGGAATGCGCCAAGAAAACATTTACATTGTTTGCAATTATTTTTTCGGAAAAATCGCTAAAGCTAAATTTGCGGTTGAACTGCTCAGTTTCATCCGGTGAGTGTTTGTTAAAATGGATTAAAGTGCTTAATAGTGGGAGCCAGTCCACTCAAGCAAATAAATAAGAAACAAATCAAATTAAAAAATTGTTATTATTTGAATAAACATTTTTAAACACAGCTTAAATTTTGGATTAAGTTACAGTAATAATATTACTAACATCGTGTCAGAGAAAAATATATGAGGGACTTATCCACACCACTAACAAATATACTAGAGGATAGCACCTACCAAGCCGGCTTCTCCGCTAACGATCAACACAACAGACCATATAATAAATGAAGCCTTCTGCTAAAGAAAACATACTCTAGCAGTATTTTTTGATTTGCAGAAATTTCTCGACACTATCTCACAGTGGTCCTCGACAGTAAATAGGTTTTATTAAAATGGCGTCATAAAATTACTTCAGATCATGTAACGTACTTGTGTGAGCGTTACAAAAATGTGAAACTGCAAATCAAATCTGATCCTTCATTCTTTCTTTTTAATACTATACGTCCAAGATTTTAATTAAAATACTATCTAAGAAAAAAACATTTAAATGTTTCGAATAGTTCAGTGCCGCTTAAATAACTATCAACATTTAAGAATTAGGAAAATCCTGACAGCTGATTAATTAGTAATGATGTCATTGTAATAATTATTGGTCAATTTGTGAAAGAACTATCATCAAACTATAAGTAACGTAAATACAGAGAACATCCTTTTTAAACCGCGTTGAACAAAGGCGAGAACATAAGGTTGGTTTGTTCGTTAATTATGAAGCTGTCACTAATAAATAAACAGTGCGAAATTAACTAAGTAAAAATGTGTTTTGTTTAATTAAAAATGTATCAAAAAGTAAGTGCCGTTAAACTCAATCAGTTGTGGGAGAACGTTTATTTATAAGTGCACAGAAGAACATTCGACGACAGTTTTTTTTTAAATTGGTTAATAAAATGATCATCGTCGATAAGATTTAATTTCTACCTGTCCCAATACTTCCCCATGAACTGATTCCCCCACTTGCTCAGACCACAAACCAAGTCCGATTTCTTTAAGAAATGATAGAGAATCAACTTATTGTTAGCATCTTGGAGACTCCAGTTGCTTCTGGCGATTTTATCAGTAAATCAATATTTGTTTTCAGTTTTGTTAAAGGACCAGGTTTTTAGGTCGAGAAACAGTCTTCTACTGTAGTGTGCTACATTAGTTTGAAAGAGGAAGTATATGGAACTACTACAAGCGGACCTCGATCGCCGATTACATCTTTATCCGTTAATCTATCTGCTTTATTTAATAGTTTTCAGCACTTAAATATTTCCCCTTGATAATTTTTTGCAATCAGTTTCAACTTTTTTGGCCACATTAGAGAACTATCTCTTTCAAGAAGCGGAAAAGGGCCATTCCAAAAAAGATGATTTACAAATCCTTGTAAAAGATGTAATTCTGGTATACTTTGATCAATGGATCTTTGCGTGCACGCCATAGATAACTGAACCATCTTCGACAACATTTTTATGCATTTACTCTCTCTACGTTAAGTTAAATTAGACGCAATCATATGTGTACGTATGTTGTCCAAGGCGAGAAAACTCAGTCTTTAGTTATGATACACACGCAAAGATCCATTGACCAAACTATACCAAAATTACATCTTTTACAAAGATTTGTAAATCATCTTTTTTGAAATGGCCCTTTTCCGCTTCTTGAAAGAGAGTTCTTTAATGTGGCCAAAAAATATTCGCATTTTTCCATCACAAACACATTATTAGATTCTTCGAAGAGTGGGTGGCTAATTGTGCTAAAAGTAAGATCTTGTAGTCTGATACTAATTTGAAAGTGATGCTGTTTATTTTGGCTAACTTGAATAATAATTCGAAGTTCTCGTATGTTTCTTTAATTTTCGGTACAATGCATACAGTAATCAACTTGTGCACACTAGTCAACTTTCCCTTTTTACCAACACTTCCTCCTTCTGCATAACATCTTTTTTTTTTCAGGAAAGCTTATTGTCAATTGCTTCAGTATCCACGTCTTTAACGCAGTCAAGAACAGGAGAGTAGTTTTCAGGGAGCATAGTCATGCAGTGTTTAAAGAACCCTGCCCCCCCCCCATCTGCCATAATTTTCAGTGCAATTTCGTGCATTTAAAACAGATTATAGTAGCTCTCCGCATCTGCTCAAACAACAGGCTTCAATTCTTTATTCTTATCACCTTCAGCAGTAAATTCAAAGGTATCGGATTTATTTGAAGCATGCCTCCGATAATATGCTGGTACAGACTTGTAAACTGCGTGGAATCTTAGAAAATTTGTAATTTTTTTGCATTTAGTTCGAAGACTTTACTCGAAAGTTATCTAGAAAATTGATGGGAAAACTGTTTTGCATTTAATTTCTTTTTCATGTTTTGGATTTAAGACCAATTTTACACTAGATCCACTAGAAGCTAGATTTACTTTAACATTTTGGTAATTAGAACTTATGTTATCATTTTCCAAATTTCGATCTATAATTTTCTTCAGGACTGAGGATTGTTCCTGCTGTTTTCCTGCAGGCTTTTTATAATTTTCACCAAGTTTTCACAAGCTCCCCTGGAGCACTAAAAGTGCATGAAGAATCACTTCTGCCTTTATCAACTTATTGCATATAATTTTTGCATCTTGGCGACACAAACATAGATGTTTCCACAGTTCGAGGAGGAAGCGAAGTCGGAAGATTTTAATTACTTGATGAACGGTAAAGTCCATTATTTTTATTATTTGTAGTAATACTTATCGGGAGTTCCCAAAATCGTAAAGGCCCCTGCTAGACAGCAGGTATCAACTTCAAGTAACACGCCAGCAAAAAACTGAATAAATAATACCACAATGTGGGTGGCATGCGCACTAAATTAAATAGTTTTATGTTAAATGTTAGTTGTTGTGTGTATGTCATCATAATTATTATAGAAACTTGGCTCGATAATGCTGAATTTAAACTTAACAATTATACAATTTATAGGATGGATTGCTCTTCACTTTCGAGTAACAAAATCCGTGGTGGTGGTGTCATGATCGCAGTTCTCAATAGTCTTATAAGTAATGATAGTCTAGTTGAACATTTATTCGTTTTTGTATCTTTATGTAATACCAATTTAATTATATGTGCGGCGTATTTTCTGCCGAGTTCTCCTCCGGATAAATATTTACATCACTGCACTACTACAGCCTGAAGAAATACAACAAATAAGGTTTTTGCAAGTAGTAAATTATGCACAGATAAGAGGACTCAAATAATTGCGACTGTACGATTGAATAAAAAGACCGTAACAATAAGAAGGGTGAGAAGGGTGGTCGTTTTATGTTGGGGGAGGGAGGCAACTTGATGTTCCACCACTGACTTATCATACCGTAATGGTCGCTGCCTAACCAGATGATCATAACAAGACCATCAATAGGAGGTGCACGACTAACACTTTGCAACCTTCTCTTAGGGCGATGGGCTTCAATATGCCCTCATTGTAAAAACCCGGTTAACACTCCTCTCACATATGCTCAAAATATCCATAGAGTAAGGAACGAAGAGGTAATCCGAAGATCGGGGCTCACTGTAAATCAAAGGAAAATTTTCTACCTTGCCCACATTAGTCGAGGTGAAAAATACAGTTTCCAACGTCTTATTCTACAAGGCAAAATCGAAGAAAAGAGAGGAACTAGTCAAAATTATCGCGAATTTATCCTTGCCCGAGGTACATTCGGTAAGATAAGTTCTTGAATTATGTCCAAAACTTGAAAAGTTATTTATTAAAAGCACAATTTTCAATTCGTATTTTCTTACCTCACAAAAATGCTGGAATAGTTTCCATACGTGTTTTTTACTTTACCGGGTTTTTTGGTGTTGTAATTAAATTATTAATTGCTTCATCGCATTGTGTCCCGAAGCGTATCAGATATGTTTATACGTTGACAGATCGATTGTATTTTTTTATTCAAGGCTATCTATGAATATGATATAAATCTGAACATCGACACTGACAGCGGGGGTGTTATGAACAGTAATATAACGAGTGCCAATGATTTTTGCCGGCAATTATTAGCGGCAGGATCACGATTTTCTAGAAGCAACAAGAAAGAGTGATCCAGACGCTAATAATTGCCTAGGAAAAATCAGTCACGAGTTAGATTCGAGAAGACAATTGGCCGAACAGAAAGTTCACACTTCTTAATTTGAAAAGTTTAATTTAGTGACACCAAGTGTCAGACGTGTATTAATCTGCGCCACAATAATTGTAGTAAAAATGAGCTTACCAAGATTTTGAGAAATGCCTATGAACACTATTACTTATGAAAGCACTAACACTTCACCCGAAAATACAAACAGATTTAATTCAGGAGCAAACTGCTTAAAAGTGCGGAAATAACTGACGTTTTATACGTTATAGAAAATGAACCAACGCGTAGCTAGGCAATACCAACATGAAAGATTATCTGATTAGATACCACCCAGGGTTAATTGCCATGCATAACATAGAGCGTGGTCTGTTACGCATCGTAATTAGAATTTTATTGGATCATCTCATCAACGTTATTCGATTTCATTGGTTAATAAGTAAATGAGGGCAATTGTCAGCCTAAGTTTAACAAATCGCCCTGACGCGCGGGGTGTTACCGTTTCTCAGTGACATTGACGTTCTAAGTTTCTGTAGCGCGCGGCGTTCGACAGAAATGGACCAATCTTATTGGTTGTTTATTTATGACAGAACTTATCAGAAGAATCGTTAATAAGGTACGGCGTAATTTACTGAGGCAATTTCAAAAATGTACATGACAACACAAATAATTCATGATTCCAAAATGTTTTATCCATGTAGAAATGTTTTCAGAAAATATAATCTACTTACGGCATATGTTATGTAATAATACGAATCTGTGGAATTTCCTTTTAAAACTAGGAGAAATTTCTAATCCTGGAATAACGAAGAATCTAGACGTAAGTTAGATATTTTTTTCCTAGCCACTAACAATGTGCATTTTATATATGTGTTCGATTTTTCAATATGTTGCCGCAAGCAATAAAACAAATAACTTCAATATATTCAAAGCTCGTGTGAAGGAACTCTTATATGGAAATTGAGCCATATGGTCTTATTCAATTGTAATATAATTAAATTGAATCTATGATTTGTTTGTTCTTCTTTTGACTGTTTCAATATTTGTTTGTAACTTGTGAATTTAGTGTAATATATTACATTTATTCAAAAAACCTATATTTATTTATATATTACTGGTATAATCGCCATAAGTTGCTGTAGACGAATATAATAATTACGCTAGTATTGATTTATTTCAATAAATGCACAATCAGAACAAACCGCTGTTGGATTTAATTATCTCGATAATTGAAAAAGTGAAGTAAGGAGTTTTGTGTCCGGAAATATAATTGTTAAGATCCATCTTTCCGTTTAATCAAGGAAACGTCAATCGGTGCCTTTCGTTTCGACTTTCGCAGGCCCCGGCAATCCATATAAAACGATAAAATCTAAAGATGGAGCCATTTAGGACGTGGATATCTTCAATCGGCCTTAATTGCCATTCGCACAAATGAAAACAAGTGGATAAATCTCTCCGCTCTTTTTCCGTATCTGTCTTGTGTTTTTTTTTTATTATTTCCTCGCCCCCTAACTGAAAAAGGGCGCGCCCATGTAAAATTGACTTCCGCTTATAAATAAGAGCTCGACTTGGAGTGCTATCAACTGCCGCTACCATTGGCCCCCTACTTTATGCGGCCCATTCGAACTAAAACTCACCTACATTTTATCCACCCGCACTCGAAAAACCCGGATAGGAAAATGCTCATTTTAAATTCAATTTAATTAACCGGGCGCGCTGCTCGATGCGAATCGATTGGCCGCAAAGGCCTTAATTAATTTTAGTCAATATTCGGATAATCATAACTCACTGCTAACTTAATAGTTATGTAAGTAGTTCGTATTGGAATGCCTCAGTTACCTTATTAGTAAACACATTAATTAATAGATAAACTTAGTTTTAATCTCGTTACGCTGGAGAGTAATAATAGTGTGCGTTGATAATTATTTCATTACACGAGATGGATTAATCAATTTAAGATGTTATCACTTCTATAATAAACGAGATTCATGGTGAATATTATGTCTGTCCATAAAAAAATAATAAAGAAATCGATAAAATGTGCTCAAATCGGCACTAAATAACGTTTAATGATGAAGTAGTTAAATACAGCGTTTATACTTGCGTTGTGTTAAACATTAAACATTCATTATTTTTGGTCGATTTTGAATTTTTTATGAGCATTGTTTTAATTAAAAAATCTAGATGGCGCAAGTGATGCGACAAATTTTTTTTAATGGAATGACCCAATGTTTATATTTGAATTTTTGTAGATCTGTTCATTCTAATTGCAAAAATATATCACAATTATAGTCATTCCATAGAATTTCATCCCAAAAAAATAAAAATGTTTGCTTCACCAATTTTCAGTTTTCTCCATATTTGGTATGTGAACCCCTTAGAAAAGAGCACAGGACAGTTTTCAATTTTTTTTACGTGTTGTGGATTTTAAGTTACAGGGTATCGAAAATCGCAAATTTCTCGCAATTTCACGAAAAAACAGCTTTTTAAAAATATTTAATACCTTCATAACGAATGCAGATATTTATAAAAACCCAAGTTTATTGGAATCTATTTGCAGTACTAGAAAAATTATATGGTTAAATTTTGAAATAAAAAGCATGCATCAGTGTATCTAAAATGTCAGAACAAATTGTGTATAAACGCTGATTTTTTTTCTTTGAGAAAAAAAAAAAAAAAAAGCAGGGATGATTTTGCAGATGTTTCATATGTGTGCGCATGTTCCAAATCTCCAAATCTGGTGTTGTTATTCAAAGTAGTTATTGAGAAACATACATTTTTCTTTATTAGACCACTCAGAACTAAGACCAAAATCCTCAAAATGGTGACTAAGGTTAATGCAACTTTTCCAATTATTTTATTGACCTGTCGCTCCATCGGAGAATGAAACTACAATTTAAACATTTGGAACATTTGGAGCAGCTTTCTTTAAAAAAATGATGGAATCGACTAAAAGACTTGCTGCAAACGCAAGTAAATAACACATTAAATACATATCATATCATCTAAAAAAAAATGTTTAATTTAAGATAATTTACCATCGATAAAATATTCATATGTTACTAAAGAGTAGGTTGAAAAAATAGCAGAATTCCTGGCTGAAAGATTTCATTTATACATTACAATAGAGCATACTCCAGTACTCCACAGTTTTTTTTTCTGTTAATATGATCACTATCAGAGTTCATCACACATCATTTACTGAAACTTTTAAGATAACAGAATTTCTATTAAGAAAGACAATCCATGATTTTAGTTTGTTAAAATTGGCAGCAATATGACATGTATTTACGATGGAAAGTGGTCAAAGGTATATATGAAGATTAACAGGACTTCCATGTACATATGTTTCATCCTTGTGGTCCAAGGATGGCTATGTAGATAGGATCAAAAAAACATTTCTGTTTTATCACCATTAGAAGCAAAAACACACCCAGGAAGAGTAAATAAGATCAAATCAGAGATGAGTGAAGCAATTGAGATTTAACAAATAAAAAAGAAATTAATAAACGGTATGCGTAAATAAAAACGAAATAGGAATTAACACATTCAAATATCATGGATACATATAAAATAAAAACAACAACTTAAAACTAAGACATACATTCAGATTAAGAACTAGGTTACGCAATCTATTGTTACTAATGAAATTAAATTCGACATCAACTCTGTTGCTGTTAGATGCTAGTCGCGACACACCAAAATTTTTGGCATAATCGGTCCTCTTCAAAGGCACTGAAAATGTATACAACTATCTTAAAGGTCTTAACGATATGTGGATACCAATTGCTCTAAGAATTTGAATTAATAAAGCCATGAAGCATTCAATATTAATTCAAGAGTAATTTCGTACAAAATTCAAATACATTCCGTCGATTGCTTTTGCGATTTTTCGTGTAAATTTATGAAAAATCATAATATTTTTTTGTTTACGCGAAAAAAATATAAAAACAGCTGTATAATACTTGAAACTTTCTAAATTTACTTAAAATACATGAATCATAATACGCCTCTAAAAAAAAACATAATACCCCATCACAAGTTTTCAAGATAACCGATCGAGAAAAGCCCTTAAGATTTTTTAAGTTTCACTTCTTCGGAGTGAAAAAAAATACAAAAACAATTGTAACACACTTGAAACTTTTCAGATTTACTCAAAATACATTAATCTTAATAAACCTCAAAAAAACTCAAAATACCCCATCACTGGTTTTCAAGATAACAACACAAAACACAATTTTGTAAGAATTTTTCAAATCTGCTAATTTGTTCAAGAGATGCATTCTCAAATAAATGCATTTCCATTTTTCTTGTCTCATGAAACTTTCGCAGGCATCGTTTTAACATTTAAAATGCCAAATCAGTGTTTTTAGAATTAATTTAAAAAATCTTGTTTCGTTTGAAATTAGAGGTAGTGCCATGGCTCCTTGGCTCCACATAACAAGCCACCCCTAATTGATACACTAAACATTTAACATCATAAATACCAAATTTTGTTTAATCGTTAAGTTTCTGGAACAATTAATTGTATCATTATAAAATATTTGAAGCAATGAAATATATAAATACAAATCTTTCGATGCGTCGAACATGATATTTTTGCTGGATAGGAAATTGTTTATGCTTCCAACTTGGTAAATGTAAAATTGTCACAAAAAATGTAATCATTATATAATTTCACATAAATACAACTGTATAAATATAAAATTTTCGATTTGACGTTCTATTTAATCATAAAATTATCGCGGTATCGAACTTTACAAGGCATAATGATTAATGCATACAAATTTTGGTTATCAGAATTTAGTAAATGTAAAGTTTTCGGTCGAATAATTTAATAGTTATAACATTTTCGAAGCACGGCATATTATAATCATGAACTTTTTGATGTACAAAGCTTTAGAGATGAATAATTTTCGTTGATTCTAACTCTAAACATATAAAATTCTGTTTGTCACAAATTTGTATTGATTAAACTTTTGTTGAATATAATTTGATAAATATACCGGGTGTAACTGATCTCTGGTAGACACCAAATATAATTTGCATTTTTACATATATCTTTACGAAATTTAGAATGGAGTTTCTAGAAAATAAAGTAGGTCAACGGGCGGCCATTATTCCATTATTCATACAAATATATAATACAAAATTGCAGCCGTATGTGACTGAATGGCTCAGCCTAAGTCAAAAAAAGTAGGTCAACAAGTAGTGTTTTAATAAAAATTCCATTTCCGATTTAACAGGAAATTACCTTTTTTTATGAGTTTATAGATGTATCACAAGTGACCCTTCGATTGTTAGTTTTTTGTTTAAGTTTAATTTAAATTTAAACAAAACACGAACAACCAAATTGTCACTTGTGATACATTTAAAAACTCAGAATTTAGACAAATTAAATGTAATAAATAAAAATACAGAGTGTATTTGAAATAGAAAAAAAATAACCTTTTAAATAGGTTAAACCGGAAATGGAATTTTCATTAGAAGTCCACATGTCGACAAACTTTGTTACCTAAAAACATCATACTAAATTTCATACAGATATATGTACAAATGCAAGTGATATTTGGGGTCTACCAGAATTCAGTTACACCCGGTATATCCATATATTTCCTCTGAATAAAAGATTTTCCCTAAAAAAGGTTTTATTTTCACCAGTGGAAAATTCTAAATTGAGTTTTATAACTTCTTAATATTTTTTTATACAATTTTTTTTTGCACCAGTCTTGAAATTTTCTACATTTACAAAATTATGCTATCTTGATTTGTTCAGAAGTTATAGCCAAAAAACAAACATATGGCTGATTCTCGAGGGACGATTTCACCCCCTAAACATGTTTTTTAATCGATACAAATAAATACATATCGAATATTTTGGCCCCCTCTACAAATCCACCAAATTTCATTAAAACTGGAGGGGAACACTTGAGTTCATTTCCTTGCGAGTTTCATTAAAATCGATGAGTAACACAAAGGTAGGTTTACTTGTCAAAGATAATAGAAAAAATTGTATCGGCTAGAAAAACGGTTTAAGGGGTAAAATCATTCCTCGCGAATCAGCCAAATTTTTGTTTTTTTGTCTATAGCTTCTGAACAAATCAAGATAGCGTAATTTTGTAATTCGGTTTTTTCCAAGAATTTTTTTTCTTTTCTTTTTTGGCATAGAAAGCTAGTCCATTCCGCCAGAGGTACCATTTAACTTTGTGTATTGATTTCTATATATTTATTTATATACAATCATTATTTATTATATAATGAATGGGGGGACATACACTGGACATCCAAGGACCCGAACGGCCACTTCTTCGTTCCGAAAAAGAGACCGCCCGGATGGGATTCGAATCCACGATCACGAGGCCTGTGAGCAGGAGCTCTACTCACTAGGCCACCGCTGCCATTTCCAAGAAATTGACTTTTGAAAAATAATTTCGGAACGTTGCTTCGTTGATAAAATCAATATTTACAATCAGGGAACCGAGATTTGAGGTTAATTCAATAGTTGTTTAGCAAGAGAAAGTTATGGTAATACAAATAAATAAAATTGTACTATTATTATGCAAATTGCGACTACCAAAACTAATGAAATAAACTAAAGGAGGTGCTAGAAATTACGCTCTTCTACATTTAAGCAAATTACAGCTTTCAATATTATTTTGATTCAACATAAACTAATTGCAGACGTAAATACCGTCTATCGGTTCTGGCTCATTATTAATCGGTTCTGTTAACAAAATTCTTGATGAAACCCCAAAAAAATAAATCTCTATATACGCCACTGAACCTCGGCATAGTATCATTGAGTTAATGCGCAATTTTTAATTTTAACAGCACCCTGTATGAGTCTTCAACCCGTTCGTAACTCTGCAAAGACTTATTGAGACAACTATGAAATAATTTTATTTTTTCAATTAAAAATAATACATTAATAAAACATCGATGAAACATAGCATTTATAGGAATTACGGCTGTACGATAATTCAATAGTGCAATGATATCAAAATTTCAAGCCATAAACATAAATTGCGAATCGAAGTCAAATAATTTATCGAGAATGCAGCGTGCAAGCCAAGGAATAATTTAAAAACTTCGAAGCCAGTAGAGGAAAAGACGATTATTTATTACTATAGATCTTTGAGTGGGAGATTGCGGGGCCCTTAATACATACAAAATTTATCTGTAACAATTCGCCCGGTGCGACAGTAACAACCGTGAGAATTTATTTCCACTGTGAGAGACTTCACGAGGAATTTATTTATTTCTTCTTCGGCGGCATTATCTGGCTGAGAGATCTACTCCCGGTTATGGAATAAAAACGGACGATGCTATATTATTTATGGCATATTTTATGTCCCCCGGTTTTGATACCCGATATATAGACTATAGAAAAATTCAATTATTAGGGCGCGGGAAGGGGCCCGGGAATATCTCGTCCTCATCCCCTGCGGAAAACAAAACGCCGCCGCCGTTGAGTGTGTCAACTCCGATTTTTTCACGCAGATTTACACAGCCCGGTTTTATTTCTGAATTTAAGTATTCATCACCTTCTGATACATAAAATCCTATATTTTTATTTCGCATTTTATAAACTGTGTATCAACGGATAACTATAACTATACCTTAGTTTATTATCATATTTAATCACGATCTAACGATCAATACAATTAAATAAATAAATATAGAATAATAATTATTATTAACATTTAAAAAATGTTTAAGATAACTCTTCACTTGATTGACAAGGAAGGATAGATAATTATAACTCACTTTCTAAATGTTTTCGGGGAATGTTAACGGTTGATGATAACTCTTGAATTTTTTTGATTGAGAGAACCATTTAAATTGAAGAACCATTATTATTTCCGGATTAAATAATTATTGGTAGTAACATACCTGGATCGAGGTTAATTATCAAAAAATTGTATCTTGTTACCTAGTAATTTAACGAGATAATAACCAGTTGACAACAAATGTTATGTCAAGATGAATTACTAAAAGGTAACAGGTACGAAAAAAATAGTTTTTGATAATTTATCCAAGCTCGCAGTATATTTGGGTAGATAATTTACCAAATGAAATAATCATAAGGAACAGGAAAAGTTATGGTTTATTACAGGTTGAATAGTTTGGTTTGCTACAATAGTAATTGTAAAAATTAATACTTAATGTCAGTGTCATAATGTCATGAACATCATGTTTTTATAATTTTAAAAGCTACTCACCTAATTACCCTTTTTCTGTTATCGATTATGACAATGCAAAACATTGTTGTAATGTATCTATAAATCTATTATTATGTGGTAAATTATCTAAGATATAAGCTTTTCTCTGTTAAAGATTTTGTAGTTGAAAATAAAGGGGATATTTGAAAATGGAACAGCTTTGCAGATTGTGTAATTTTTTTTTAAATCAAGTTTTATGAGCTGGCTGGGGAGGATGCATGTATTTGGGGAAAGTCGATAATGCGACAATTAAAACGTCCCTGGAAGGATTAGTGTGATAAATTCCACACGTCGCAACGTCGCACGTCCGTTCGGCTCCCAGAAGGATAACCATTTGTTTAGATCTCTGCACGAATGTACTTCATCCCACGACGATTAAAGCCATCCGCCTTTCAAACCAGACGAGTTCGGATAAATTTCGGATTTCCATGAATGCCTGCTTGTTTCATCATTTATTATCAAGATTTCTTTGTACCAGAATTATTCTCATAACGGGCCATGTCACATGAGATATGTATACGTACTCATTTGTCATTAGAGTGAATAATAGAAAGTGTCTAATGGTAATGAAATAGTTTGAATTACAAGATCTGGCGGAAAATACGTAAAAAAGTAAGCTAACAAGAAATTGTGGAGAAAATGCATGGTTCTTATATCAAGTTGAAAATGGATTATGGATTTTAGGGCATTTTCAAAAGAATTTAACAATTCTTACTCATCCTTATAATTTTAACCCTCAGCTAACGAGTTAGTTTATAATAGTCGCAACCATCGCTTTAGATACAACTAAAATTAACTCGGTGATTAATAGATTTATAGTGTATGCGCCGGAAACTTATTTACATGCGCTTGATCTAACGAAAATATTTTTATAGTCTAGAGTCCAGTGCTTCTCAACCTTTTTTTACTCATGGGCACTTCCCTATTTACAAAATTATATTATAATATTTTCGAAAAATAAGTGTGTAGAATTTAGATGGTACTGAATAGTACTATCAAAAGTTGGAAAACTCTCACAGAATCCAATTCTCTTTGAGATTGTATTAGGGTTCTCTGTTTCTAATCTCAATAGTTTTCTTGTTTTTGGGGATTTTCATATGAATAATTATTATGATAACCTGACAGATAATTGGATTTTACGTAATAATAGGTTACTAAATACAGGGTGTGCCATTTGAAAAAACGAAGTTATTCAACTTTATAAGTTAAGATTTTCTACCACGTTTTTTTCATCACCCTGTATAATTTTTTATACTAAATCATGGTTGGCTCACCTTTATTTGTTTCCTCGAATTCAAAAATAACAAAAAATTAAGGGTGTTAAATTTAAAAAAACCTAACTTTGATGTGTATCTTTTTAATGGGACACCATGTATAACTGGTCATAATTTTAAATTGTGCATACAACGATCCCATATCTATCCATTTGAAAAGAATAACACGAAGTTGCATGGTTTTCCATAAAACGACCGTGTCGTATGCGGTGCCCCACCCTGTATAGCGTCGAATGTCATTCGGTTGGTCTTTTTTGTATGTTTAGGACTAAGCACCAACTTTTATAAAAGATAAAATTTTCTGAGAAATTAATAATAAAAAAGTTGTATATCGAATAGTTTAGCAGAAAAACAATATTTAAAATTGATTTCGGATCAAACCATATCATATAAACCAATGATGTTCGCTGACAAAATGTATTTATTCTTTATTTTTTTACCCATGTTTCTGAGAATTAAAAACAGGCATTCATTAATTTTTCAGAGATTCAGTGTTTTTTTCGCGAGCGGCCATTTTGTATTGGTGTGTCAGTCTATTTTGCATTTTGCAGAGGTTTGCGTCCTAGATTTTTTAGCTATATTTAAAAATTTCTATTTGATTAATTAAAACACTTGGTTTTGTTTCACTGATTTTATTTTTCTCTCCGAAGGAGATCTCGTTGAGAATGACCTAAGGTCGAAACTAGTCGGAGAGAAATCAGTGAAACAAAACCAAGTGTTTTAATTAATCAAATATATAATTATGTTTCACCACGGGTTAAGTGAGAAATTAATTAATCATATAAAAATTTCTAACTAAAAAACTAATAACGTCTCAGTGATGAAATTTTAACCACTTAGTACAACACCATAAAATAATGTTTTAAGAAAATTTTGTATTTCTAAAGTTTGTCCCTTTGGAGATATTTCAGAAAATTCTTGATTTTGGGAAACTCGAAATATTTAAAGACCCATTAAAAAAAGATGTAACTCTCAGTCCTGAAACTTTTATAATATATTTTATAATATATAGAATATCCAGAAAAAAAATATTAAGGTGAGTTTTGGTTTCACCTTTATAATTTTGAATTTTAAAAGAGAAGGTTTCTATTTTGAAAACACTAACATTTACCCATTTAAGATCAGTTATGTAGAGGTCTATATATACTGAATAAAAATATTGTACATTTTATATTAATCTTTTTTTTAAACGAAATATCTTTAGAAACAAAGAAGCCATATAGTTTAACACTAACCTCTGTAAAATGCAAAATAGGCTGAAGCACCAATACAAAATGGACGCTCAGGAAAGAACTGAACATCTCAAAAATTAATGAATACCTGTGTTCAACTCTCTGAATATAGTACAAACATGGGTAAAAAAATACAAAAATAAATCAATTTTGTCAGCGACTTTTCAAATTAAATTGGTTGATTTGATATGGATTGACCCATTCATGAATACAAATCTTTGAATTTGGAATATTTTGAAATATGCCGTTGGGATGTTTGTAGATTTATGCTAAAAAAATAATTCTGACTGCGCTATGAAGAAATTTGAAAACTGTTTTTATATTTTTTTCGCCAAAATAATGTTAGTAATAGTAATAATCATTTATTACGGGTGGCCAGCAATACTATAATTTAACAATACAAATATGTACAATAGTACATTATTATACAAGTTTAATAAGAGGGTATATTGTGGCACGCTGCGCGAGTCGTGGTCCAATGTAACGAGTGTCCCACAATGCCTCTTATTAAACAAGTATAATATACTATTTTTTCTACTTTGGTTTTATTTAAGGATTTATTTCTAAAATAAAATATATACTTAAACGTAGTGAGTTTAATCTGCAACATGTGGCAGCACTGAAAACAATTGTTCGTTTCGAACGAATTTAATATTTGACGGCGATTTCAATAGTTCATTTTAATAGTATATTGCACAACGAGCATATAATGATTCGAACGCCTACGGCTCGTTCCGCAAACATCGTTCTCGTGATTAATAGCCATTATATGCGAGTTGTACACTATACTTTGTTCACGAAAATTAAAATAAAAATCAAAATCCAAATCGAAATAAAAATCAAAATCAAAATTAAAAAGAATTCCAATTACAATTGAAAAAAAATTAAAATCAAAGTTAAAATCAGTCTTAAAGCAAATGTGTGTTTAATGAAATTGTGTGTTAAATGTACCCTATTAATGTTGCCCATACAATTAAATAATGCGCACATTATAACATTTTCCTGAACAATAGTATATTGTACAACGAGCATATAATAACAAATAACTCAAACGATTTGCTCCACTTGCCTACGGCTTGTTCCACAAACATCGTTCTCGTGATTAATAGCCATTATATGCGAGTTGTACACTATACTCCTACTTCGTAACGGAGAAAGTAAAAAGAATTCCACGAGAATACCGGGAGTAATGAAACTCGGAGCTGACTTGTAAAGGATACGGGTGCCGTAATCACAAAGCCACTGACATTTATTTTTAATTTAATTTAAAAAAAAACCTATGCCAAATAACAAAACAAAAATCTTAAAAACAGGACGTTTTCCCAAAATCTGGAAAAGGCCAAAGTTGTACCCATATTCAAACACGGTGACAAATCTAGCATCAACGACTATTGCCCGGTCTCAATTCTCTGCAACTACAGTAAAATTTTTAAAGGTTTACTAACGGATTTTATATATTCGAGAATCTCTACCGAAATAACCCGCAAGCAACACGGTTTTTTGAAGAAAATATCTACTATTGCCAATCTATTGAACTTAACTCCAGATATATCAAATAATATGGATAATAGGAGCCAAACAGACGTCATATATACAGACTTGTCAAAAGCCTTCGATCGCCTACCGCACCCAAAAATAGTTCAGAGACTAAAAGCTTTTAATATTTGTGACAATATCGTTAATGTGACAGAATATTATCTATGCAGTAGATCTCAATATGTTTCATAAGGAGAATGCAACTCCAAAGAATATGTCGCTTCTAGTGGTGTTTCCCAGGCTTCAAATCTGGGACCCCTTTTATTTTTGATCTTCATAAACACGTGCTGTGATAACCTCAACTGTGAAGTCCTTTTATATACGGATGACGTAAAGCTCTATTAAAAAATCAACAATGCCAACGATTGCGAGGAACTTCCAGAAGACCTACATAAATTTAACCTTTGTTGTCTCGAGAATGGTTTAACTGTAAATTACATATCATTTCTCTTGTGAGTAATTGCTGAAAAACATTGGGATTTATTTTGACATTTACTAAGGACTTTGGTTCAATTGATGTTTGCATGACATTATTTAAAACTTTAATTAAACTGGCGACCCTCACACAAATATTTACAGGTTCAGATTGAAAATGTACAACGCAATTTTTTAAAATATTCGCATAAGTCAACAGGAACATATCTAAAACGAGGCTACCCCTACACAGATCTGTTGAAACAATTTGAAGTGGTAAGCATCACCGACCATCACAAACATCAATTATCAATATATTTACCAAAATCATCCATAATCATGTAGACAACACTTGCTTTTTAGATCACATACTGCTTCATGTACCATCAAGGTCCACTCGAAATTCCCTAACGTTTACTTACAGAACACCGAGAACTCATCACCATGAAAGTTCGCCGTTAATTAAAATGTTAGCCCAATATCACAGTGTGCAGTATGATGCAGATGTTTTTGACTCTTTCAGTCACTTTAGTGAAGACTCTCTAAAGTGTATTATCAGCGCATAACACATTTTTTTTTCTTTTTATGTTGTATTTAATATTGTTTTATTTATTTATTGTACTATAAACATATTTGATGTTCCTTATATAAGGTATGTACCTGTTGGGAATAAATCATTATTATTATTATTATTGATATTTAAAGACGAATGCAGAGGGACTCGGCAGACGTTCACTGTAACTGGCTAATAAGTATATAATATAGCGAGGTACATAAGTGGTAATAGTACATGTTACACATTTATGTACAACATTTAACATATGTACAGTATGTTTTTTTTTTATCGTGGGCCATAGGATTTTACATGCTAAAAATTATACCTTGGTGAATTTTTTCATAAAATTTTGAAGGATATTTTAGTTAGTAATAAATCAATTATTTTTCTAAATCATGCGCTGCATTAGAATAACTTATACATGTTTTATCCCATTAAAAAATGAAATTATTTAATATAAATAACTGAACAAAAATAATCAAAGTACCCTGAATTTCCGAAATGTCAGATTAATTAGCGAGGCAAGAAATCAAACGAATTTATACCAGAAACTGTCTGTTTATACTGTTGAAAAACGGGTGGAATTTGAACGGCAATTATAAGAGGTTTATCCAGCAGGGAAATAGTTGTATTTTTCTACAAAAAGTCAGGGAATTTTTATTTTAGGGAAAAAGTTGACAACTTTTCTAAAGCGTATCCCGATCGTCCGGTTCTGAGCAAAAGCACTTTATAATGGAATAAAACATGTTTAAATTATTCTGATAAGCGCATCATGTAGAAAAATAATTTATTTATTTTACTAACTAAAATTTGCTTCCAAATTATATGATAAAATGTACATTAACACAAGGTATCATTTTTAACATGTAAAATCCTATGGCCCACGATAAAAAAAAACATACGTATATGCTCTATATATTTGTATTTGGTCGCTTACGATTGGTGAAAACAGTTCGGTAATTCATCAATTACAAAGAAGGAGTAGGTAAAATTAATTATAACACTGGAGTATTAGCGTTGTTCTCAACAACTTTCCGGCATTTCGACTTAAACGTATTCACTGAATTGCCATAAACGTCAATGGAATCGCACTAAGAATTAACATGCCTTATCAGAGTATTACGTAGACAATTAAGAGGGATGCGCACATCAAATTCGCTATAAGAAATTAAATAGCAACATAGCGCCAAGATATCTGCAAAACGATTGATGTATATTTATTTATGTTTACTAAAATTGATTATATAAGATGTTTAGAAACAATTATT
Organism: Ocypus olens; assembly: GCA_910593695.2. Lineage (NCBI taxonomy): Eukaryota > Metazoa > Arthropoda > Insecta > Coleoptera > Staphylinidae > Ocypus > Ocypus olens. The sequence continues at coordinate 17,921,686 of OU343056.1, forward strand.
GTATTGATTCTTTTGTAGCTGGTTGCATAACTGGGAAATTTAATTCAGAAATTCTATTTTCGACGATTTATAAAATTTGAAAACAATAATATTTCATAAAAATGATTTTAAAAAATGGTGATGAGGCCATCATGTTACTTTCTCCGACTATATATTTACGTTTTCATGGGTTTATTTTCAATTGAAATCATATTTACCTACGACAACTTGGATATATGCTCATTACATGCTTGGTAATGATTAGTATATGTAGTGCATTGCTCACGCATTTCATTCTCGCATCGATTATCTGTGCTAGAATATATTCCAACACTGTACTGTCATACGTGAAGCCTAACCTTCAATGTGTCAAAATGACGGAGTAGATTTAAAGATATTTGCTTCGCCGCTTCTACATACATGGGGCGTTAGTTGTAGTACCTTGGCAAATTTGTTGTTTTCGATGTTTGTCTCCATACTATTTATATATACTTTTAAACACTAAGAATGTATAAACTCGAGAAATGATATGAACCATAAATTATATTGCGGTTGGCGGCTTGGTTTTTGACCGACGTTTGTTTCCGCGGTAACGGTAAGCAGGTGCCTCTGATAAAAGTTATCGCGTACGAATTGTCCGCGTTCGGTTTGTAATTATCTTAACTATCACAATGAAGCTCAACAAAGTTGTCGTAGGTAAAGCATAGTGTACAACTCGCATGGAATGACTATTTCTCGCTCTTATGAATTGCAGCATTCGCCTTTCGGCTCATGCTGCAAACTTCATACTCGCGAGAAATGTATGTCATTCCATGCTCGTTATACAATATACTATTTAAATGTACATCGGGCGTTGCGTAAACTCGGATGAAACTGACGTTTAAAACGTCAAAATCATGAAATATGGAAAAATTATACTTCAAATTCAAAAACTCGGTTTACTCAAAAACTAACGAGATTTCGAAAAAAACTTATTCTTTAGAAGTTGTTCATTTTGGCATTCTCTACAATTATTATTCATATAAATTTGCTGTAACAATTATCGTTTCATAATTATAAACCAAAAATTAAAAAAAAATTATTTAAATTTTTTTTTTCTCGAATAGCAATGATTTTATGAAAAATATTGTCAAGCAAAAGATGTTCATTTCTTTGTTGTCTTTGATTGTTGTTTAAATGTTTTTGTAATATTTTTCATACTTAAGAAAATATTGGCAAAAAACAAAAAAACAGTTAAGGTAAACACCCACTTCCGGTGTACGAAATTTTACCAAAAGCTTTTCAGTTCTTCAGATTATCAAATAAGACGTATGTTCAAAGTTTCATATCAACTGCTTCGTTAGTTTTTGAGATACAGCGCACACACACACACACACACACACACACACACACACACACACACACACACACACACACACACACACACACACACACACACACACACACACACACACACACACACACACACACACACACACACACACACACACACACACACACACACACACACACACACACACACACACACACACACACACACACACACACACACACACACACACACACACACACACACACACACACACACACACACACACACACACACACACACACACACACACACACACACACACACACACACACACACACACACACACACACACACACACACACACACACACACACACACACACACACACACACACACACACACACACACACACACACACACACACACACACACACACACACACACACACACACACACACACACACACACACACACACACACACACACACACACACACACACACACACACACACACACACACACACACACACACACACACACACACACACACACACACACACACACACACACACACACACACACACACACACACACACACACACACACACACACACACACACACACACACACACACACACACACACACACACACACACACACACACACACACACACACACACACACACACACACACACACACACACACACACACACACACACACACACACACACACACACACACACACACACACACACACACACACACACACACACACACACACACACACACACACACACACACACACACACACACACACACACACACACACACACACACACACACACACACACACACACACACACACACACACACACACACACACACACACACACACACACACACACACACACACACACACACACACACACACACACACACACACACACACACACACACACACACACACACACACACACACACACACACACACACACACACACACACACACACACACACACACACACACACACACACACACACACACACACACACACACACACACACACACACACACACACACACACACACACACACACACACACACACACACACACACACACACACACACACACACACACACACACACACACACACACACACACACACACACACACACACACACACACACACACACACACACACACACACACACACACACACACACACACACACACACACACACACACACACACACACACACACACACACACACACACACACACACACACACACACACACACACACACACACACACACACACACACACACACACACACACACACACACACACACACACACACACACACACACACACACACACACACACACACACACACACACACACACACACACACACACACACACACACACACACACACACACACACACACACACACACACACACACACACACACACACACACACACACACACACACACACACACACACACACACACACACACACACACACACACACACACACACACACACACACACACACACACACACACACACACACACACACACACACACACACACACACACACACACACACACACACACACACACACACACACACACACACACACACACACACACACACACACACACACACACACACACACACACACACACACACACACACACACACACACACACACACACACACACACACACACACACACACACACACACACACACACACACACACACACACACACACACACACACACACACACACACACACACACACACACACACACACACACACACACACACACACACACACACACACACACACACACACACACACACACACACACACACACACACACACACACACACACACACACACACACACACACACACACACACACACACACACACACACACACACACACACACACACACACACACACACACACACACACACACACACACACACACACACACACACACACACACACACACACACACACACACACACACACACACACACACACACACACACACACACACACACACACACACACACACACACACACACACACACACACACACACACACACACACACACACACACACACACACACACACACACACACACACACACACACACACACACACACACACACACACACACACACACACACACACACACACACACACACACACACACACACACACACACACACACACACACACACACACACACACACACACACACACACACACACACACACACACACACACACACACACACACACACACACACACACACACACACACACACACACACACACACACACACACACACACACACACACACACACACACACACACACACACACACACACACACACACACACACACACACACACACACACACACACACACACACACACACACACACACACACACACACACACACACACACACACACACACACACACACACACACACACACACACACACACACACACACACACACACACACACACACACACACACACACACACACACACACACACACACACACACACACACACACACACACACACACACACACACACACACACACACACACACACACACACACACACACACACACACACACACACACACACACACACACACACACACACACACACACACACACACACACACACACACACACACACACACACACACACACACACACACACACACACACACACACACACACACACACACACACACACACACACACACACACACACACACACACACACACACACACACACACACACACACACACACACACACACACACACACACACACACACACACACACACACACACACACACACACACACACACACACACACACACACACACACACACACACACACACACACACACACACACACACACACACACACACACACACACACACACACACACACACACACACACACACACACACACACACACACACACACACACACACACACACACACACACACACACACACACACACACACACACACACACACACACACACACACACACACACACACACACACACACACACACACACACACACACACACACACACACACACACACACACACACACACACACACACACACACACACACACACACACACACACACACACACACACACACACACACACACACACACACACACACACACACACACACACACACACACACACACACACACACACACACACACACACACACACACACACACACACACACACACACACACACACACACACACACACACACACACACACACACACACACACACACACACACACACACACACACACACACACACACACACACACACACACACACACACACACACACACACACACACACACACACACACACACACACACACACACACACACACACACACACACACACACACACACACACACACACACACACACACACACACACACACACACACACACACACACACACACACACACACACACACACACACACACACACACACACACACACACACACACACACACACACACACACACACACACACACCATCACACACACACACACACACACACACACACACACCATCACACACACACACACACACACACACACACACACACACACACACACACACACACACACACACACACACACACACCATCACACACACACACACAGACACAAAAAAAAAATTCCAGAAATTGTTGAAATGGCATCTAGGAACCCCAAAACGGATATTTCCGTAAAAAAATTTTTGCAAAAAAAATCACGATCACAATACTTTCTCATACTTCGTAACGGAGAAAGTAATAAAAATAACCATGACATTTTATTTAATATTTGTTGCAAATTATTTATTAAATCTTGGCGCTACAAAAATGAAGCGTTATATATACAGTGCTGCCGCGGCGGAAAACACAATAAGCGCGGTTTATAAACTCCGCCCAGAAGGATAGCAACAATTGTAAGTGGGGGCATGAGGATATCTAATTCATTCGATTTAGAAGTTATAGTATTTACATTGCTGGAAATAAATTTGTGCGAACAAACTTAAACAAACATTTTTAAATAATAAAAAGTATAAGTTAAAATGTTATATTCCAATGAAACCCATTTAATTACGATGTGTATTTATTTCTATATTTTTTTTCTAATTTTGCAGAATAATTTTTCAGCAAGAATTAAGGGAGGTCTTTCATATAATTTTTTGTTCAAAATCCCTTCCTCTCCAAGTTACAGCCCTCTAAAGTTAAGGGGAAAAAATGTTTTTATTTTATATATCCACTATGGAAGAATTTAGAAGAATGAAATTTGGCAGATAACTGTTCCTAATAAATGGCACTTTTTGACGATTTTTGTAACCCTAAAATGTTATTACAAGAGGGTGAAAAAGTCAACCCGTATAGTAGTTTGTATCAGGACTTTTTAATGCGTTTACATTTTTCTATTTCAAAAATATATTTAAATGGAGGGATTCAATCTGCAACTTTTTTGCTAAAATTGTTAGTTTGATCACAAAAAAATTAAATAATGCTCTGACCATTTGGAATAAATTCACGTATTGGTTATAATTTGTTAAGCAAAATCAAATAGGCTGATGTTAAATGAAGTTATACTATTTTCTCAAATTTCTAGAGAGTTTTATACGTATTAACTGAAAACATGTTGCAAAACTAAATTGAAAGAATGGCATTTTCTATTTGATTGAAAAATACCTACTTATTGTAAATTAGGCAATATTCCAATAGCAAATTGAACAATTTTAACTGTACTACTAATAACAATTAACAAAACTACAAAAGCAAATAATAACAACGTTAACAAAACATCAATAACAAAAATCACAATAAATGTTGAAAATGCCGCCCCTCAGCAGCAAAGCAGGATTATACTCTTCGCCTCATTGAATTTCGTATTCTTTTAAATAATCCTGGTGTATTTATAATAGTTTTACATGATGCGATGATACGATTCCGTAAATCATCTTCAACGGGAGTTGGATAAACCAGGTTTAAAAAAAACCAAATACAAAAATCCAATTGATTTAATTCTGGAGATCGGGTTGGCCAATTCTAGGGGCCACCTCGCCCTATCCAACGATTTGTATAAACTTCGTCCAAGTAGCCACGAGCCACCTCGCCCTATCCAACGATTTGTATAAACTTCGTCCAAGTAGCCACGAGCGATGATACTAAAATGCGCTTGTGCGCCATCATGTATGAACCATAGTTCTCGCGCAATTTGTATCAAAACATCTTCAAAAACCTGGGCCAACTCCTCTTTGAGGAAATGAGTTAAGTTAAGCCTCATCAGTAAACAAAATACGACACAAGAACTGCGGTGTTTCATTGTAGTAATCATTTGAAGTATTCATTGGAAAAAATCTAAATACGGTGGTAGAGCTTACATTTAACACTTGGGCAATTTTTGTTGTACTTGTTCAGGGAATTTCTTCAATTAAATGAAGAACATCTTAATCTAGTGCTACAATTCTTACTTCTCGAGAACGTCCATAATCAGCAGTATTTCTTGAAAAATGTCCTTTTTCGCGAAGGCGTTGATGAATACGCGCGAATATGCTATGATGGGGTATTGTACATTCTGAATATAACTCAGCATGCAGCCTTTGAGTTTCTAACCCATTTCCATTAGCGCGACCATATACAAAATGCATGTCTGCTATTTCGGTATTTGTGTAGTTGGCCATTTTATTTACTTAAGTAATAAATTGTTTTTTTTTCACAGCAATAAAAATATTTGTCATTATAACACCGGCCTACTTGATTTTTCTTAACAAATAATAATCAATCTGTGAATTTAAGTCAAATGGTTCTGAGCATTATTTTTTTTTGTGATCAAACTAACAATTTTAGGAGAAAATGTCAAGAGACAAAAAAGTTGCAGATTGGATATCCTCATTTAAATCAAGTTTTGAAATAGAAAGATGTAGACGCATTAAAAAGTTATGATGCAAATTATTAAAGTGGTTGATTTTTTCACCTTCTTGTAATAACTTTTAAAACCGTCAAAAAGTGCCATTTTATTAGCAACAGTCATCTGGCAAATTTCATTCTTCTAATTTCTTCCATAGTAGATACATGAAATAAAAACAATTTAACTTTAGAGAGCTGTAACTTGGAGAAAAAAATATATAAAAGACCTCCTTTAATTTTTGCTGAAAAAACACACTCTAAAATCTTTCGTATCAATTTAGAAATTTATTTTGGACATTTTTACATTTTGAAATAATTATATATTTTGGCTCGAAAATATCTCAAGGGATGCAAATTTTTGATCTTCACGAATCAAACAGAACGACGGAAATGTAATTTATATTGTAATAAATGTACATGTAATTGAAATGCGTATTTTTGCGGCGGCCGACGATCAAAGCAGTAAAGCATGAATAGGCTTTATGTTTTTCAATGTCGGTCGCTGCGAATCAAAACATATGTAAACTGTAGCACTATAAAATCATAAACCCATATTCTTTTTTTTAGTCTGTCAATTAGTTATTTTCTATACCTCATTTAATAACCAGGCGGACTAAATAAAATTATAGCCGCGAAAATACGTTGCTGTGTTTGGATAAACGGGCGCCGTTTTTACACAGGCCACAATTGCTAAAACGGTAATGGCCGTTATTATGATCAGCTGATCTCTCACCCTTTGCTTGTGTCCCACCGGTTTCATGTGTTTCGCGTTAGTTTTTGTGTTTTTAGCCAGTAATTCCTCCCGCTGAAAGTGTAAGAGTCGGTTCTTTTAAGAACTCATCCCGCGATCTTCGAGGAAACAGTTATTTCATTTTTAACTGTGGTTATATACCCAGCACTAGTTAGGCGTTATTTTCGTTTAGTAATCTGAAACTAAGCATCATGTGTTTAGCAACTAATTTATCCAACATTTTAGGAACACACGATTTAATGGCCATCGGTCGATAATTGGGTATGCGTTTCTTTATGCCCGATTGAAAAATTACTTTCAGGAAGATAGAAACAATCCATCCTTAAGAGACCTATTAAAAAGTAATAGGCAAGGAAATAAGTAATACATGTAATACGCAATAAAAGAGTATATGCACATGCTTAGACGAAAGAGGGAGGTAATCCATTATGACCTATTGCTGGTTGACATTAATTTCGGATAAGCATTCAATAATATCGGTTTCAGTAAATTTTAAATCGTTAAAATTTACGCTACGGTCTCTTCAATTTTGGGATCTATATTAACCCTTTGCACTCGGGCGGCACCGCGGTTTGATGCGTCCACTTGAGCAGCGCTGCTACGGCGCCCGGGAGGTGTGATGCATCCTAACCTCACATAACCCAACCTTACCCAACCCCACCTGACCTAACCCAAAGATTTTAAAGTACCTGTACGGGTCATCTTTTTTATGACGAATTTTTTGTAATGTCGATATTAATGGATCTGAAGATGCCAGGAGCCTTTTGAAAACATCTTCCATTGTTTACACAATAAAAATATTTTGGAGTTGTTTGGTCGCGTTTGCTCGTGGTCGCTAGGTGGTGTGTATGCGTATATACGGTTGTCTAGAGTCGGTCCCCACAAAGATTTTCGTGCAGTTTTTCAATCGAGCGGGAGTTGTGATGCATCCTAACCTCACCTAACCCAACCTTACCCAACCCTACCTGACCTAACACAACGATTTTAAAGTACCTGTAACTCGTCTCGGCCGAACCAGCAACTCGTCTGGTTCGCCCGAGCGAAAAATGCCTGCAAAGGGTTAAAATTATCGGAGTATGACTCTCGAAAGTAATTGGAAAACAGGTTCGCAATGTCCAGATTTGAGTTGACAACAAGTGACGCGTTGGTCATGGTAGAAGGAAGGCCATAGCCACTACCAGCTTCGGATCTATAATACTTCCAAAATATACTAATATTATTCTGTATATTCATCTTAACATCCTCAATTTAATCTAAATGATTAATAACAACTAAATTTTACACGCAGTTCTTAAATTTGAGAAAATAATATAATAATTTCTGAAGCCCGTTCTCTTGAATTTTTTATGCGCTGCCCGCTATTGTTTAATTAACTTAATTAGACATGAAGAAAACCCGTTTTTAATTTATATTCAACATTACGCTCTGTTCCCGGGTATGTATGTACATTTTTTGGAAATATAATTATAACTGCGTTTCGCGATCGTGAAAATTTTTTCAATTTTTTTTTACGGAATTATCCGTTTTGGGGTCCTTAGATGCCATTTCAACAATTTCTGGATTTTTTTTGTGTCTGGGTGTGTGTGTTTGTCTGTGTGTCTGTGCGCGCAGTATCTCAAAAACTAATACAACAATTAATATGAAACTTTGAACATAAGCTTTATTTGACAATTCGAAGAACGTAAAAGCTTTTGGTAAAATTCTGTATGCTGGAAGTGGGTGTTTACCTTAACCGTTTTTTGTTTTTTGCCAATATTTTTTTAAATATGGAAAATTTTACGAAAACATTCAAATAAATATTGAAGACAACTAAGAAATGAATATGGTTTGTTTGAAAATATTTTTCATAAAATTATTTTTATTGGAGAAAAAAATGTATTATTTTTTTTTCATTTTTGGTTTATAATTATGAAACGATAGTTACAGCAAATTTATCTTAATAATAATTGTAGAGAATACCAAGTTGAATAAATTATACAGAATACGTTTTTACTTTCTCCGTTACGAAGTACGAGAAAGTATTGTGATCGTGATTTTTTTTCCAAAAATTTTTTTTACGGAAATATCCGTTTTGGGGTCCCTAGATGCCATTTCAACAATTTCTGGAAAAAATTTTTTTGTGTCTGTGTGTGTGTGTGTGTGTGTCTGTGTGTGTGTGTGTGTGTGTGTGTGTGTGTGTGTGTGTGTGTGTGTGTGTGTGTGTGTGTGTCTGTGCGCGCTGTATCTCAAAAACTAATAGACCAATTGATATGAAACTTTGAACGTAAGTTTTATTTGATAATCCGAAGAACTGAAAAGCTTTTGGTAAAATTTCGTACACCGGAAGTGGGTGTTTACCTTAACTGTTTTTTGTTTTTTGGCAATATTTTCTTAAATATGAAAAATATCACAAAAACATTTAAACAAATATTGAAGACAATAAAGAAATGCGATTATTTTGTTTGAAAACATTTTTCATAAAATCATTGTTATTCGAGAAAAAAATTTATTAATTTTTTTTCATTTTTGGTATACAATTATGAAACGCTAATAGTTACAGCAAATTTATGTAAATAATAATTGTAGAGAATGCCAAAATGAACAATTTATGAAGAATAAGTTTTTTTCGAAATCTCTTTAGTTTTTGAGTAAACTGAGTTTTTGGATTTTAAGTACATTTTTCAATCTTTCATAATTTTGACGTTTTAAACGTCAGTTTTATCCGAGTCTACGGAACGTTCGATGCACACTTAAAATATGATTTAAATTGAAAATAAACCATGGAAGCGTAAATATAAATGATACCATCAAGTCGGAGAAAGTAACATGATGGCCACATCACCATTTTTTCTAAATCTCTTTGGTTTCTGAGTAAACTGACTCACAAACACAACTCACGTGCTACAATTTTAGGTTATGTCGCAGACGAGCGATAAAAATTAAAAATGCGCATGCTCGCATACTAGATCTAGGATGGAAATAGAGCCTGTCCTATTTTCATCCAATTTATTGTTCAAGATTTGATTTCTTGTATTACACGATACGAGAAAAAGGTATTCAATTTATTTCAATATGCATTCCTGTTCTAATGTATACATGTCTGCTTGTGCGCGCTGTATCTCAAAAACTACTACATCAGTTAATATCAAACTTTGAACATAAGCCTTATTTGATAATCCAAAGAACTGAAAAGCTTTTGGTAAAATTTCGTACACCGGAAGTGGGTGTTTACCTTAACTGTTTTTTGTTTTTCTCCGATATTTTTTTAAATATGAAAAATACTATAAAAGCACTTCAACAAAACTTGAAGACAACAAAGAAATAACCATCTTTTGTTTGAAAATATTTTTCGTAAAATGTATGGTTTTTGAAAAATAATAGTTGTTAAATGTTTTTGTCATTTTTGGTTTTTAATTATGAAACGATAATAGTTCCAGCAAATTTATTAAATTGTAATTGTAAAGAATGCCAATGTGAACAATTTATAAAGAATAGGTTTTTTCGAAATCTTTTAAGTTTTTGAGTAAACTGACTATTAAAATTTTAAGTATAATTTGTTATTTTCATCTTTCATAATTTTGACGTCAGTTTCATCCAATCCAGCAAACCGCTCGATAGACATTTAAAATATGATTTAAATTGAAAATAAACCATGAAAGTGTAAATATAAATAACGACTCCATCAAATGGGTGAAAGTAACATGATGGCCACATCTCAAAAACTAATACAGAAATGACCACAAAACTTTGAACATGAGTGTTATTTGATAATCCGAAGAACTGAAAAGCTTTTGGTATTTCCGAATATTTACCTCAACAGTTTTTTGTTCTTTTAGCCTTTTTGGGAGTTGAGGACAATGTTTTCAGAACTTTTATCAGGTCTTTTTTAAGGACATTTTTAAGAGACGTTTCTTCGAGGATTCTTTTTCAGGACTTTTTAAGACTTATTTTTAGGCCTTTTTCTTTCAGGACCTTTATTTTCAGGATTTCGTTTTAAAATTTTATTAACAGGATATTTTTCTCGGGACATTTTCGGAACTCTCTCAAAAATCCTTTGTTGAGGACTTATTTTCGGAATTTTCTACATGACAATTTTTAAAATTTTTGACCTTTTTTGGACATTTTAAAGATATATTTAGTATTTTTTCAAGACTATTTTCAAAACTTATTATTTCAGGAATTTTGTTAAGGACTTATTTTAGGCGTTTTTGTAGGACTTTTTTCGGGATTTTTTTCAAAACACTTTTTGGGATTTATTTTTTTAGGACAATTTCTTTTTAAGGACTTTTTACAATGCTTTTTTTTAGAATCTTCTTTGTTTATTTTTAAAGATGTTATTTTCGGGGCAATTTTTCAAGACTATTTTTACAGGACAATTTTTTTATGATAATTCATCAGGACTCTTTTTCTGAACTTTCTTCAGGACTTATTTTAGGACTTTTTTGAGATATTTATTTCTGGTATTTTGGATGAAGAGTATTTTTCAGCACTTTTTTCGCGGCTTTTGCCAGGACTCGTTTCTCACGATTTTCTCTTCAGAACTGTTCCTTTAGGACTTTTTAAGAACCTCTTGTTCAAGACTTCTTTTCAAGATTATTTTCAGAATTTTCTTCGTTACATATTTTACAGTTATTTTTTCGGGAATTTTTTTTCAAGCCCTCTTTACAGGACTTTTTTCAGTATTATATTTCAGGACATTTTTAATAGAATACATTTTCAGGACTTTTTGTTTGGAACTTTTTTTCAAGACTCTTTTTGGGATTTTTTCAGGACAATTTCTACAGAACTTTTTCAAGACTATTTTAATGATATTTTTAAGGATATTTTCATTTATTATTTTCATAACTCTTTTTCAAGACTGTTATTACAGGACAATTTTTAAGGATATTTTATCAGGACCTTTCAGGACTTTTTTCAGGACTTTCCTTCGGGACTTTTTTAGGACTTTTTTTCTTTCAGAATTTTTTAAGGACATTTATTTGGTGTTTTATATGAATACTTAATTTTTCAGGACTCTTTTTGCAGTACTTTTTTTCAGGTTTTTTTTTCACTACTCTTTTTCACAACTCTTTTTTCAGGACATTATTTCTGGTCTTTTTGAAGGACCTGTTTTTCAAGAGATTTTTTTGTCAGGACTTCTTTCGGGACTTTTTATCAGGACTTTTTTATCGGGACTTTTTTCAAGACTTTCTTGTTCAGGACGTTAATTAGGTTTTTTGGACTTTTTAATCAGACTATTTTTAGAAATCCATTTCAAGACTTTTTTAGCATTATTTTAAGTTTTTCAGTAAACTTACGGTGAAGATTATTGGAATTTGAAACATAATTTGTCATTTGTAGCTTTCATAATTTTGACGTTGCAATCATTCGATCATGTGAAACGCTCGATTTAAAATATGATTTAAATTAAAAATAAATCATGAATCTAAAAATATAAATAACTATTATGCCATCAAATCGGAGAAAGTAATATGATGGCCACGTTACAATTTTTTATTTAAGCCATACAAATTTTAAAACTTGTTAATTTAATCTGTTCGCTAGTGATTATTTCGAAATCTAGGGATGTGGGATTTATAGATATTGCAAAATTTTAATTACAATGTTTTTTTAGGAAATTTGAAAGGGGTTAAGACGTTGATAATTATTTCTATATTAATTAAATTATTTTAAAATTTTTACTCTGTCCCTTGGGAATTTTGACAGAATCATAATACCTAGCTTGTTTTGAGTAAATTCATGGAGTTTCAAATCGATGTAAATTTTTACATTTTTTAAGTCAAGTTTTTTCACGATTATTAAGAAAGTTTTAAATTTTTTTTTATATACCACACTCTCTTTGCGAAGATTTCTCCAGAAATCTAGAAATGCCATGTTTACATTTTTGCAGAATTATAATTATGAATTAATTTGGGTGATTCTGGTGGCAGGTATTTTTATATTATCTTCAAACTTTAAAATATGTATAAATATTTACATCCACACGCTCTGTTTGCAGGATACGGTGGTACTGGATATCAATTTTTCTAAATAAAACTGCATAGTTTTCAAGAAAATTGAAATAGGTCATCGGTCATACAGAATTCGTTACTGCTAAATTTGTGTATTTTTATTTTTCTGCTAAACTGACCGTGTTATATGATAATGTTTGCTGTATATTCGCTACAGACAGTATTTATAATTTAAAAAAATGTATTTCTCTCAAATCGAGTAGTGAGTGAATGACCTATTTCAATTTTTCCGAAAAATATCGCAGTTATATACAGGGTGGCCGATTTACCTGAAGACATTGAATAATCTCGAAAACTACGCATCGGATCAAAATAATAATTATAATTAATTATTATTATTATTATCATTATTATTATTATATTGATTCAGATAGATGGCTGTAATCGCAAGAAACCTGATTTTTGCGAAAATCTCGAGAAATTACACATCGGATCGAAAGAAGAAAAACACATGTTTAATTTTTTTAAAAGCTTCGAAACAAACGTTTCGCATAAAAGTTACTTATTTTTTTTATGGGAATCCGTATCTGTATTAAAAAATGGGAGTTCTAATTTAGGATTTTAAAGTTCAGGGGATGTCGACTTTGGTATCATTGAGTGACCTTCTTCCAGACGAATAAATTTAATTCTGAACTTTATTTGATCCGATACGTAGTTTTTAAGATATTTCAATGTCTTCAGATAAATCAGCCACTTTGTATACAGTGTGGAAATTAAGTAGCGGATAAATTCGGTAAAACCGAAATTAAATATTTTTGGAAAAAATCCTCGAAAAATTTCTGATGTAAGATGGCAACATTTATATACTGCCAGTTCGACAATGAAAAGATCTCTCAAAATCAAAAACAAAAATAGGGGGTTGTCATTAAAAAAATAATGGATGACGTCATTACTCAAAAACAAATCACGACTGAAAATCGACTTTGATGCAAAAATGTGTATTTTTATCAAAGAAAATCGACCTGTCTTCCAAAAATATTTAATTTCGGTTTTACCGAATTTATCTGCTACTTTATTTCCACACTGTATATATAAAAATAACTTGGGTATTTGGTATTATATTGATACTATAATTAAGGCTAGCTTTAATTACAATATTGGGTTTAATTAATTTTAAATATTTTTTTCCTACTCGATATATCAGTAAAAGTTTTGATATATCCAGTACCAACTAAATACCACACACTGGGTATTTTGTTTTTTTAATAATGTAATTCTTTATATATTGAAGATATCGTTGAAGCGAATTTACGTGGCCCACTCAGAATTCTCTGTGGCCCCTCCAATATTATGTTTTCTTTGATGCCCCCTAAGAAATACTCTGTGGCTCCCAAGGGAGGCATATGGCGCACGTTGAGAACCGCTGATCTAGAATATGGCAATATTCGATATCACGGGAAAGTGAAACATGGCGGCATTTATTAGGTAGTATTAACATCTGAATGAAATAAATAAGAGCGGCTTAAATATATGAATATTCAACCTGTTCGTAACTCAAATTAAGTCTTCCTAAGACTATAAACAAATAACTTATTGAAACAAGTATTTCACAGGCCATTTCAACAAGTGAGATTTTTTATTTTAGTTAATAAATTGTTCTTAATAATATAGATTATTAAAACTAGAATTAAAACCATTAAAAAATTTGCTACCACTGGCTAGTTATAGCACCTGCAGTGAAACCAGCGGTATCTTGTTCATTGTACCCGGCGCGGGCACCATTATTAACACCAACAGTACCACTGTATTTATAGCTGTTTCCAGTCTCTTAAAACGCTGTTTCGCATTGGGCCTCCTTAAATACACAATCCACCATCAGATGTTTATTTGATAAGCTTTAATTTCCACCGCTCTCTCAATCTTCGGGGACGTCAATATTTGCGAAACGTCGCAGTGTGTCTGTATTTTTCCCGGGGACCTATCCGAATATTCTTTCAAAGTTTTCACTCAATTGATCTAGAAAAGCAAACTTATCTCACTTAAATAATCTGAATGAGGCGCGCCCCAGTGGGAATCTCTTTCTTTCGAAAAAAATATATATAAATAAATAAACAGAGCGCGATCTAAACAACAATGCGATTCCCTCAGGGAAATTATACTTTCATTATTTGTCGGTTCGTTATTTGCAGCACGGTGCACGACGACGACAACAGGAATAAAATACGGCTTTATTTTTTTCTCCATCAAATATTGAACTCGCGCCCATTCTTTATCGTGGGCCTTTGTTTGGATTTTGAAAATCGGATGAAATACTCAAGAGTTTTGTTAATTCTTGTCGAATTTGCGAATAACATTAAATAATATTAACTTAAATTAAATTTTAATATTTATTTGTTATATTGGAATGGTTAAGTGCCAAATAAGTGAAAAGTGCCCAAAAAAGAAACATTAATAGATTGTAAAGTGTCCCAATAGATAATTCAAGATTTAAATTTAAACGACTTAAAGTAGACATCACGCATATCTTTTCCAGAGACCTGTCAATTTACTTTTGAATCGTTTTAAGCCGGAAGAACGTGTTAGAAGTGTGCAAACTCACTACAAAAATTCTCGTTCATATGTGAAAATAATTCGTAAACTGCGTTTAATTTTTTAGCGCTGTCATGTGCCTACTGACACCGCAATTCGTAATCTTATTTTTGAAAAATTAGTGCTCGATCCATACAGGGTGAAATATCTTGAAACCTAAGCAACATGGCAAAAAATGTTTTAGATAAAAGTTGTCGGGTTCACCACATATGGTGGTGACCTTGAAAATGACCTTGAGATAAATTTTCAAGGTCAAACTAAGATCAACTTTGATTTTCTAAACGGAACCCCCCCCATTTTTTATTGCGGGATTGTATTCTATGGGAAAAATAATAACTTTTTGGAGAAATGTTTTTTTTTTTTAAATACTGTTTTTAAGAGTTTTTTCACGAATTTTGTCTGTCATGTTGTTTAAAATCTTAGATGAATCCAGGCTGTGCTTCATGCATTAGCCGTGGAGATTGCCGATGGGATTTTGCACATCATTGGCTGAAAAGGGCCGATGGTTTCAGTGGCTGGTGGTTCGATCTCGTTCTTAGATCAAATGCTCGATCAAGTGTCCATCCTCGTCAATGCACTTTTGTACCTGCTGGCGAAAGTTTACTTGAACATTTCGAGGTTTGGATGAAAATTGCTCGAAATGCAACCCTAATCCTTTCCTTTAAGTTCTGCACTGTTGTCGGAGCTTCAGCAAATACTTTCTCTTTGACTGGTCCCTAGAGTAAAAAGTCAAGGGGAGTAAGATCCGGGGTTCTTGCACCCGCAAATTGATGCCAATGCCAAGGGTAATGCATAATTCACAGCCTGGATTCAGTTGATATTTTAAATAAAATGACGGACAAAATTCGTGAAAAAACTCTTAAAAACGCATTTTCAGAAAAAACGTTTCTTACAAAAAGTTTGTATTTTTCCCCTAAAATACGATCCCGCAATAAAAAATAGGGAGTTCCATTTGAAAAATGAAAGTTTACCTTCGTTTGGCCTTGAAAATTGCCGCCAAGGTAATTTTAAAGATCACCAGCATATGTCCACCTCCGAACTCTACCACTTTTATCTGAAACATTTTTTGTCATATTGCTTAGGTTTCGAGATATTTGGGGTGGCAATTTAAAATGGGACACCCTGTATATCGAGTACAAGAACATGTTGCAGAAAATCCCCCGAACATAATGAAAAGCTCTTTGCATCGAATTTTGACTAAAGATCTGGCCTTGATCGCATACAAAAGAACCTCCAGATCACGGGCACCGCCGTACATGTGCCAATTTTATCCTGGAAGAAGCTAGAAACAATGCAGAATTTTGCAATAAAATTATCTTTTCTGATTAAGCTTATTTTCATCTGTGAGGTTATGTGAACTAGCAGAATTGTGGGATTTGGGGAAGTGATTGAGCTTAACACTAAACGGGTCACCTTTTTATGACGATTGTTTTGTAATGTCGATATTAATGGATCCGAAGATGCCAGGAGCCTTTTGAAAACATCTTCAATTGTTTACATAATAAAAAGGTTTTCGTGCAGTTTTCACAAGATCTGTTTATGTCTTTATTTCAGGCTTCCTGGGAATCTTCGAATAGTTGGCCTATAGGTTTTCCTCGATTTGGTAAAACGCTCCGATTATGTTTGAAAGAGCATTCTCCAGAATTTGTAGTTAAGTATTCAATTCATTTTATTCGAAAATTTCTAAACGAGTAAGAGTTACTTTGTTTTGTTGTTCTGAAATGTACCGACACGAAAATACTGATAAAAGGCAAACCAGTACCAACCAGCACCTAATTTTTGGAATGCAGTTAGAAGAGTCAGTAATTAATCATTCATAGTGGTAATACATTTTTTACTTTCTCCGTTACGAAGTACGAGAAAGTATTGTGATCGTGATTTTTTTTTCAAATTTTTTTTTTGCGGAAATATCCAGGGGTCCCTGGATGCCATTTCAACAATTTCTGGAAAAAAAAATGTGTCTGTTAGTGTGTGTGTGTCTGTGCGCGCTGTATCTCAAAAATTAATGGACGAATTGATATGAAACTTTTAACATAAGTTTTATTTGATAATCCAAAGAACTGAAAAGCTTTTGGTAAAATTTTGTACACCGGAAGTGGGCGTTTACCTTAACTGTTTTTTTGTTTTTGGCCAATATTTTCTTGAATATGAAAAATATCACAAAAACATTTAAACAAACATTAAAGACAATAAAGAAATGAACATCTTTTGCTTGAAAATATTTTGCATAAAATCATTTTTATTCGAGAAAGGAATTTATTTATTTTCTTTAATTTTTGGTTTATAATTATAAAACGATAATAGTTACAACAAATTCATGTGAATAATAATTGTAGAGAATGCTAAAATGAACAACTTATAAAGAATAAGTTTTTTTCTAAATCTTTTTAGTTTTTGAGAAAACTCAGTTTTTGAATTTGAAGTATAATTTTTCCATCTGTCATAATTTTGACGTTTTAAACGTCAGTTTCATCCGAGTTTACGCAACGCTCGATGTACATTTAAAACATGATTTCAATTGAAAATAAATCATGAAAACGTAAAATATAAAATATATAAAAATATAAATGATACCATCAAGTCGGAGAAAGGAACATGATGGTCACATCACCATTTTTTTTGTAGCTCTACGACTTTACAAACATGTATCTCTTATGGCCAGCATTACATCGTGTACGTGAAGATCACTCGTACTTTTCAGTATCGATTAAAGTTTTTTAACATACTTGGGGACGGTTGTTGAATTGTACATCAAAACACAAAATCGATTTTTTGATTTTTGGCCAGCTTTTCGGTCGATCTGGACCACCGTGGAGCGGCTCAAATTTTCTTTTTTTTAGTTTTTCTTGAACACTCTTGAAACGGTTTAACTAGTCTTCTAGGTGTTTGGTATATTCTGATACAATCTCTAAACTTTATATTACCTTCAAACCAAGTCGAGTGAGCTGTTGTAAAACGATTATGATTCTGATGATACATTTTAATTCTTCTATTTAAATATTTATAAATTGACATAATAACATAAATGTCTAATAATAAAATTGTAGAGAGCCGATACTTTGAAAGTTATTATTTTTTATAAACCTAATAAATAAATTATTTTTAGTAAGGCAAAGGCACTTTACATTTCTTGTAAAATATTGTGCGTGTTCCATTTTAAAAAAAGGTTCTTCACTTTTAGCGAAGGTCTTCTTATTTCATAAAAATAGCGTTAATCACTTAAACAAACCTAATCATCTAAAAATGTAACATAAAAAAGGTTTCAAAAATTTTAAAATTCCAACCTAATCTTTTCTGAGACTTTGAATATTGCTTATTTTTTCCATAAAAAATAAGATAACTCGGAAACGGTAAAATTTATTCCAATAAAAGTTAATTAATATTAAAAACTACGCATAAAAATGCAAAAATAAATCTAGTATTCCATTAAAAAAAAGTTCGTGCTGACTTTCCATTGAGGGCACCCTGTATGCATAAAAATATTTTTCGAATGTAGAGTCGATAATTATCTACAACTTTTGTATAAATCATATTTTTCTATCTTAAATATTTAAGGCCAAAAAGTTGCTTTGGCGCTTCAGTGAGACACCCCTATACCGAAGTAGAAGACTCGTGCAGAAGCAAATAGAAAAAGATGGAAAGATTATTTCATTTATTTAGACGCTTTTTTAAATATGGCCAAATGTCAACTTCAGCGTTTGATTTCGGAATTTCTTGGAATAGCTGTCTCAGTTATCCAGATGACATTTTTCTTGTGAGTATAGTGCTGTAGTATTTTCTTTCTATACATTGCTGTTACCGTTTACGTTTGAGTCAAATAAACCCAATAATAACATTATGTTAATAATCCGCATCCAAATTTAAAACACTTCTTGGAATGTTTCAATAAAAGTAATAACTTCGGCATTACGCCAGATACATCTGAACAAATTTGAAATAAAATCCAATATGCCCGCAGTTTGCCTTCCCAAAGTGCACCCCATTTGTGAACATCAGCTGTTATAAAACGTTTACCTGTCAGTTATGCAGATCTCGACACGGCAATCCTAATTTCTTATCGGAATCCTTTGGAAGGGCTCCGCTATTGTGTAGAGGCGCGAACGCGGCCCCATATCGATTTGTCCGAAATTGTTTTCCTGTTCATCCGCCCTCAGAACTCTATTTGCGTACACTGTAAGCCCCGGCCATTTTTCTTTCTTTCTTCTACAAAGCGCAGTACGTGTCGAAAATTCAAATCAACCACAAGATTAAAAAAAGACGGAGACACATTCGCGGGGCTGGTAAACGTTTATTAATTAATTCCAAGTTTAGACTACTAATGTTAAATCGAGAGGAATTAAGTGTAAATAGCGCTTCAATTACGTTTCAAATTTCGCTATCGGTAATACCTTAAGTGCATGGCGGGGAGTAATGTGGGGAAGAGAGGGTGTGTTTATTTAAGGTTGACTATAAACTAATAGACTGCTCCCTGTGGGGCTGTTAGACGCAGGTAGCAGTATATATCTATATACACCCTTACAGTTATCTCAAATGTACAGATAGATTATTCTGACGGAGTCTCGGTGTTACACAACCGGATTAAGTAATATCTGAAGTGCATTATTGACGATTTAACTCCGCTTTTAGCTTAACATCGATTTCGCGTAGTAGACTGTTTGTAGAGGTTTATTACTTATTTTATTGATGATTAATGAAATAGCAGCTATAATCGTGGAATTGCTAGATGAGTCAGCCTGTTACTAAGGATTACTTGTTTGTAACATGATGGCCACATTACTCTTTTATCAATTAGTATGGTTAATGTACAATCTATTAATGTGCTTATGGTGATGTGAGAACTTTAAAAAACTTAACAATTATCAGGACGTCGCGCGAGGGTAGAAATTAATTATTTTCCCTACATTTTGCGTACGGTGATTCGAAATTTATTTCTTTCTAATTGAATGGTTGATTTAGAATCCGATAATTTGCTTATAACTTTGAAGACCATTACAAGTTATTGGATGTACGTTAAATAATTATGGGGCTTTAATTCCCACTCAAACGTATAAAAAATGTAACCTGGGAAAATATTAAAACTAATAAACTGGACTCATCGTCAAATTGGTTCTAGGTGGAATGTAAATATCACTACAATATTGCATATCCACCTTTCAACTCAGTTATTACAAAAAAAATGAAATAAACTAAATCCAAGGAACATAACATTAAAAATTTGGAGGGACTAGTTTTAACCGACCAAGTCAAAATTGCTGAACAATTCGGTGAGTACTGTTCTAAGGTAACACACTTATAAGTAAAAAAACCATTTGAATCAAAATACATCCGACACATGTCCACCACGAAAAATTTTCAACACTCAATGTTCCTGGATCCAACAACGACCAGAGAAGTTATGCAAGTAATAAATGAAATAAAGAACGCAACAAGCTCCGTAGTGGATCATTCATATAAGGATTTCGAAAAGAGTAGCCATGATGATAGTGGACCCTCAGTATACTCAAAATCTCCAAAGTACTACCAAAAATAAAAAAAGGACGCAAGACGGAAATGGGAAACTATTGTCGGATATCATTTCTATGTAGCTTCTCAAAAATTATCGAGAAAATTATAGCAAAAAGACTATGGGTACAATTTTTTTTCTTTCGTAATTTACAAACATAATGAATTATTTTATTGATCAAAGTATGTACTCATATTATCCATATACTTTTGCCCTTTAAGAGGCTGGTTGTTCAATCCGGTGGTATAAAACCCTGGCGGACGGGAGTCAATGAAATCCCAGAAGGCCAATTCTACAACATTGTCGGAATTGAATTGCTTTCCAATTAAAAAGCTGCCAAAATTACGGAAGAAGTGGTAGTCAGTGGGTGTTAGGTCTGGATAGTATGGAGGATGATGAAGTTCCAACTCCAATTCCTGCAGTTTTGCCACAGTCATTTATGCAGTGTGGTCTAGCATTATCTTGCAATAAGATAGGAGTCGATCTGTTGACCAGTCTAGGCTGTTTTTCTTTAAGTTTTTACATCATTTACTCCAGTTGGTTGCAGTATATGTCTGCTGTAATCGATGAGTCAGGTTTCATGAAATTATAATGGATTACACCTACGCTAGTCCACCAAACACTCATCATAAACTATTTTTGAATATTGCGGTCTGGAATGTGTTTCTATGATTCATCCTCTTCCAACCATTCCTAAACGTTTCCGATTGACATATAGGATCCATTTCTTTTAAGTGACAATCCGATTCAAAAACGGATCAGATTTGTGACGAGAAAGCAACATTAAGCAGGCTTCCAAACGCTTTTGTTTCCGTTTTCATACAGCTCATGTGGAAAGCCACTTATCCAACTTTTTCACCTTAACGTTTTGAGCTAAATGTGTTAATATTGATTGTTTGCTAACACCTAACTTTAACGATAATTCAGAGCCACTCCGAGATGGTTCAGACTCAACAGTCGTCTTTAGTTCGTCATTATTGAGCTTTGATTCAGGGCGACCGCGTGGCTCATTTATAAGGTCATAATTACCTGTAGGAAATTTGATACTGTCTGCAGCGTAGTTACACTAGAGCCAAATACACTATTAATGTTTCGCGCGGTCTGCGATGCGGAACTCATATTTCATAATACTGCAAATTTCCGAACGTTCCATTTTCAACAATAGTTATTTACATATAGAGGGCCGTAGGTATACGATTATGCCCGCAGCCGAAGTTTGAGGCCCAACGGAGGAGGGCCTTTATGAGGCGAGGGGTGTAATATTCCTCCGGCCCGAGGCATGTACAACGTTTTATGCATAACTGCAGAAAACCTACAAAATTTAATTAAAAATTGTTAAAAACGATGAAAAAAATACGACGGTGATTTAAATTCACCGCTCGTCACTTAGGTTATTTGTTGCTAAGAAAAATAAACAAAAATTATTGTAAACGAAAATTTTCATAATTTCGGAATGGAAGTAAACGCTGAGTAAATTCCCTCCGAAATATTACTGCAAGCTGATGAAGCTGTGTTGGGTTTGATCCCAAGAAAGTCTAAAGACCGATATGAAACGGAGTTTTCATCTTGGAAAGTCTGGATGAAGGAAAAAAGGTGAAGGTTATCAATGAAACCGTCTTACTAGCGTATTTTAGCGAGAAGGTATGTTATTTTATTATTTGGTGTCCTCGGTGTTATCCTTTTTTGTTAATTTTTAGTCGAAAACCAGCTACCAGTGCAGTTAGTTAGTTCTTTGTGGGCTAAATATTCCATGATAAAGAAAATGTTATTAATCAAGAAAAATGTAGATATTAGCAAATATTGTAAGTTGGTGTCATTCCTGAAAAGTAAATCCATTGGTCATGAGCTCAAAAAGGGATTATCTAGAAAAAACGTGATCAAGTTTATGACGGAAGCTTCAGATGATACGTATTTATTAACAAAGGTAACAAAGGTAATTATTATTCTCGACATTATTGACATGTATATACGTCATTATTTTAGGTTGCTTTAATTTTGCGAATTTATGAGGCCTTGCGGAGGGGAGAACAAGCAAATATATTAGTAAATGATATCGAAGGCAGGGGTTCTGTTTTAGTTGTCACAATACCAAAGACGAAAACTAACATAAAACGTGTATTTACTATTGTTGATGACGATGTCATCTCTGTTTTAGCTATTTATAAGAAATATGCTGCGTTTCAACCAGAAATTGTACCTCACAATCGATTTTTCCTGCAGTATAGGAAGGGTATCTGTACAGTCCAGCCTGTTCGGAAATAGTATATTGTACAACGAGCATATAATGATGGCTATTAATCACGAGAACGACGTTTGCGGAACGAGCCGCAGGTGAGTGGAGCAAATCGTTTGAGTGATTAATATCCATTATATGCGAGTTGTACAATATACTTTGTTCACGAAAATTAAAATCAAGATCAAAATTTAATTTAAAATTACAATTAGAATCAAAATTAAAATCTAAATCAAAATTAAAGTTGTAATTACAATTACAATTGAAAAAAAAATTAAAATCAAAGTTAAAATCAGTATTAAATAGGGTAAACAAAATATTATCATAAATCGTGTTCTGTGAATCAAAGCGCGAATTAGCGTGTTTAATGACAATATTAAACACGCTAAAATGCGTGTGCGTGTTTAATGAAATTGAGTGTTAAATGCACCCCATTAATGTTGCCCATACAATGAAATAATGCGCACATTATAACATTTTCGTGAACAAAATACTTTTGGAGGTATTCCAAAAACGATTGCTACATATCTACAACTCCCTGAACTGGGAAGGTACACAGAGCAGAGTTTTCGGAGAACATCTGCTACGTTAGTTGCAGACAGCGGAGCTGATATTACGTCTATAAAGAGGCATGGAGGATAGCGAAGCATATCCACAGCGGAAGGTTACTTGGAAGATTCCATTGAAGCAAAAAATAAAATTTCGAGATCTCAACTGGGCATGGGAGACAAAACGATGGACAAAGCTGGGCCATCAACAGATTATTAAAGTTTAAATATTGTTCACGTTTTGTCTTGTCCAATTTCATTCAATAACTTGTCAAATTGTATATTTTAAGTTGATAAATTGAAACAATAATGTTGTAATACAATAAATAATAATAAAGATGATAGATCTCGGAGCGCGCTTTTCAATGATTTTACAGGCCCGCGGGCCGGAAAAATTTTGACGGGTGTAATGTCAAATTTTCGGTCGTGGTAACTAAGATGTAAAGGAACAATTTTGATGTTGTTGTGCGTAAAATTAATTTGTAGAAGACGTGTTTAATAGTTTTAGAGGTTATAATGACATGTTTAATAAGAGAGATGTGCAACTTTTTAGAAAAGAAAAACAGTAAAATATCGAGGCAATGTCAAATAATCAGCTGTTAAAGTTGGCAATATTATCAATTACAAGTTTCATACTTGACGACCTGATATTATATCATATCTGATCACCAATACGGTTTTCGGGAAAATAAGTCGACCAAGCAGCAACATGCGTCATGAAAGAAATCACCAAACACCTAGATGCAGGACGGTGCGTGAGTGGTCTGTTTTATGGCTTTTCGTGCGCTTTCGACACATTTTCTATTGGAAATCGCTATTAGTTTTGGAGTCGAAAAGAGGAAATTGATAGGAAAATCAAGAACTTGGTATTGCATGAATTAAAAAAGAAAGAGAAGGTACAAAGTTTTGTGCGAGTAAATGCCAACACCAACGTGGACGGTGGTACAACCGCTAGCCTTGCCAAGTGGCGTACGGTAGCATTTTGTGGACGCGGTTTTAGGTTTAGTTTGAGCCCCTTCACATAAACAATTGTTACTAGTTTTTGGATATTCCTTAAGAGATTAATGTTAAAAATCTCCTTACTTGAATGCAAGTAAATTAAATAATAATCAAGAACACTACAGGCTTATTCACGCTATAGGGCACGGAATATTGTGGCTAAAATACGTGACTCAAAAAGTTTGACTTTTGAGATATATAGCGTAGCGGCCTATTATGGTTACTTTTAAAAATTAATTTCACTTTATACAGGGTGTTCCAAACGCCCTTAAAGTATCAAATTTGTGTTTTTTGTCATTTTTGAATTATATGGAACAAATAAAGCAAATTTCTAATTTTGCAAAATCTTAAAAAAAATGTTAGATCTAAAAAATTTAATTAATAAATAAAAATATATTAATTTTTCGGCTCTATAATTATGATAATGTCAAAATAAACAACTAACGAATAATATTTTTTTAAACCTACTGAAAAATTATCAAAATCCCGTTTAAGCATAAAATCGGAAAGAGTAACATGATGGCCACATTTACAATTAATAAATAGCACATTTTTACCTCGATAAAAATATTCAAAAATAAAAACAATTTTTTAGAATCAGGTTGATTTTTGAAAACACCGATATTAACAATAATGTACTTACTATAATATTCAGATAAATTACATTTTGCTTAAAATTATTAAGTTGTATTTGGAGTATACAGGGTGGGGCAACGCTTACGACGCGGTCATTTTATGGAAAACCATGCAACTTTGTGTTATTCTTTCGAATGGATAGATGTAGAATATTTGTGTGCACAATTGAAAATTATTACCAGTTATACAGGGTGTCCCATAAAAAAGATACACATCAAAGTTATGTTTTTTTAATGGAACACCCTGTATTTTTTGTTATTTTTAAATTCTAGGGAACAAATAAAGGTGAGTTACTTTAATATTCCCTATACCTATCGTTTACCGTTTTCGAAATATTTACAGATTTGTCGAAATGCATGGTACGGGTGAAATTTTATATTTGCCCCAGTGATTGACGCTGAACCAATACAATCATTTCTATTGTTGGTTGAAGGTTCGAACTACAGCGCCAGCCATAATTTTATATAAAAAATAATACAGGGTGATAAAAAATATGGGGTGCAAAATCCTAACTTATAAAGTTGAATAACTTCGTTTTTTCAAACGGCACACCCTGTATTTAGTAACGTATTCTCAGGTAGAATTCAATTATCTTTCAGATTGTATCAGGGTTCTCTATACCTAATCTCAATAGTTTTTTTTTGTATTCGGCGATTTTCATATCAAAGATTATTATTTAGCAGTTTTTTTAAATTAAGCCAACTTTGACATTGCCCAATTTATATCAGGAAGTCACCTTCAATCACTTAAATTTGAAGAAAACAGTAATGTGGAATCTGGTTGTCTTTCAGACTCTATTAAGGTTTCCTATACCTAATCTCTAGGCTAGAATTTTACATTTCTCGTATTAGAGATTATTATTCAATTCCGTATTATTTGGATTAATCAGGGTGGCTTTAACACAAGATTGTTTTTTCATAATTGTGATTGATGGATTTCAAAAGTGTGATTGTGTTAATTGTTGATGTAATATTGGAAAGTATTACTGGAGAATGATTCAAAATGAAAACCTATTCTATGCAAGAGCGAATTAATATGCTTGTGATAATTAGAGAGTGCCACAAAAATTGCTTTTTGCGTCAAGAGTGTACGCTCAAAGAAATCCAGACCATAATCATCCAAATAGGGCTGTATACAATTTCATACAAATGGAAATGTAGGTTATGCAAAAGTGGCTCAGCTAAAGTCCATTGTTGAAAATGAATAAAATGAGTATCTTGTGATTGGATCAGATATAAACATTCCCATATAAGTCAACGGACAATTTAAACAGAAACAGGTATTAACAGACAGAGCATATCCAGAATATTGAAAAAATATAAATTTTAGCTAAATCTTATTCATACGCACCAAGAACTTGATTAACTGGATTTAAATCGCAGAGTTGAATTTTGTTTATGGGTTTTGGACAGAGAAAATGATAAAATGATTAATTTCTTGATTTAGTTCTATTTTCGGATGAATCTACCTTTCATAGCAGCGGACTAGATAACACACAATTTTCATATTTATTTACGAAATTGTTGGTAATTGAGTTTGACTTTTTCCTTTAATTGATTCCTGATGACTTTCTGATATAAATTGCGCAATGTCAAAGTTGGGTAAATTAAAATATCTGCTAAATAATAATTTTTGATATGAAAATTGCCGAATATAAGAAAACTATTGAGGTTAGGTATAGGGAACCCTAATACAATCTGAAAGATAATCTGATCCAACGTGAGAATAAGTTACTAAATATAGGGTGTACCATTCGAAAAAACAAAGTTATTCAACTTTATAAGTTAGGATTTTGCATCCCATATTTTTTATCACTCTGTATAATTTTTTATATAAAATTATGGATGACGCTGTAGTACAAACCTTCAACCAAACAATAAAAATGATTGTAATGGTTCAACGTCAATCACTGGGCCAAATATAAAATTTCATTTGTACCGTGTTTTTCAACAAATCTGTAAATATGTCGAAAACGGTAAACGGTAGGTATAGGGAATATTAAAGTAACTCACCCTTGTTTGTTCCCTGGAATTCAAAAATGACAAAACAGACAGGGTGTTCCATTAAAAAAAAAAACATAACTTTGATGTGTATCTTTTTATGGGACACCCTGTATAACTGGTAATAATTTTAAATTGTGCACACAATGATTCTACATCTATCCATTCGAAAAGAATAACACAAAGTTGCATGGTTTTCTAGAAAATGGCCGCGTCGTAAGCGTTGCCCCACCCTGTATAAATGGCCATATTCACAAAAAAAAACAATTTCGTAAAATTTGAGAGATGTTATGTCACGAAGCAAAAGGGGTTCAATTTATAAGTTTTTGCCAGGAAAAACAATATGAACTGGTTGAGTCCACCTCAAGAGACAAATTGGGCGATATATTGAAGGACTGGGGTTTTAACATGAAACATAGTAATGAACAACTTTGGTAGACTCGTCAGGTAATAATAAGTTTTACCTGTTCCCACTTTGTAATCGATGAATTACCGAACAATTTTCACCAATCGTAAGCTACCCATTACGAATATATAGAGCATATATAAATGTTAAATGTTGTACATAAATGTGTAACATGTACTATTGCCACTTATGTACCTCGCTATATTATATACTTATTAGCCAATTACAATTAACGTCCGCCGAGTCCCTCTGCATTCGTTTGTTCGTCTTTAAATATCAAAAGTGACAGTGACATTTAAACGTCAGATTACAACTTATTGGTTAAAACAATAACTGACACAATAAACTTCACGCCATGCCATATAGGTACTTTTATGGCAATAGTATCTTAGTAGATTAACACTTCAGAGTGATACAACGATCCGTATCCTTAAATTTGTTCAATTAATGTATTGGACAATGTATTATTATTCGACGGAAAATTGTTCGAATGGTAATTCGTTTGTTTAGTTGGTAGTCGTCCTGCATTGCCATTACCGGCCAATTTAATACAAATTTAAACGTCAGCCTGACAAGACTCGGTTTCATTATATCTTTAGTTCAAGTGAATAAATGTAAGGTCGAAGGTAAAGTATAGTACATAACGCGAGTTGTAACGCAATTACGCGCTCGTGAAATTACGTTACTCGCCGCTACGTGACTCGTAATTTGCTACTTACAACTCTAGTTATGTAATATACTATTAATGGTTAACAACACCAACTTTTAATAAAAGTAAAAAGTGCAAAATGGTAAACCATGTCTGTTTTTCAACGCAATACACTAACTAAACCAAATTGTACAGCGTAAAATGTTGAATCACATCTGTTTTTTAACAGAAGTTTGATCGTAATATTTACGTATTAATAGTTCACATTTTTAAGAATTTTAATACGAAATAGATACAAATTCTACCAAATAAAAACTTAGTTTAGATTTTCGACTAAATTCGCCTTCGAAGTGCCTTAGAAAGAATTTGAAAATAAATTAATTGACAGAATAAACAATTTGACTTAATATAGAATAGAAATTTAAAAAATGTAGAAAACCGGAATAAGAGAATAGTTATGTATTGTACGAATGTGAAATGTACGTAATTAGTCCCGCAAGAAAACGTTTACTTAAGGGACTAATGAGTAATTTCACATGAGTATATACAATATAACATTTTATCCAAAATCGTCTGTAATTGCATTCAATATTTAAATAATGCTTATAAAATTCAGTGAGTCCGAGTTATTCTCTCACTAGGGGGTAATGAACAACATTACATCCCTCAAATGACCACAATGACCACAATAATTCGCTTATTACACACGATTTTGGATAAACATATTTTAGGATATGTTTCGATATTTGTCGGAAAAGATTAGAAAAAAAAAAACAGACAAAAACCAATCTTGGAACTTTATTATTTTTTTACAGAAAAAGTAATTAAAAACATGATATTATTGGAAAATACGAATAAAGTTCCCAGATTGCTTTTTTATGCGGTGTGTCCCAATCATTTCAAACATATGTCGGAACTTTTCCCAAAATATGTTTCTCACATTTTTATGATTTATTTAAATCTAGTATTCTATAACAATAATAATAAACGACTGTTCCCAACAGACAATTACATTCATCTTACGACAGGAACATTCATATAAATTACAAAGTAATGTCAAATTGTTGCTGTGTATATTTCTGTAAATTAATTGATTTCTTCTAAAAATGTCAAAAAAGGGAGACACAGACACATCGTTATTATTACATTTTTAACTCGTCAAAAAACACCAAATCGTCTATACAACCATTGTTTTACAGGTGTTTTCAAATTTATTCACACGTAAAAAAAATATTATTTTCACTGAAAACAACAATTACAAAAATATTGTTAGTATTACGGGTGTGAAATACGTATTCTTTGGCGCATGCGAATGACGTTTTGTCTCGACAAAAAGAAGTGACATTCTCAAGCGCAACAAAAATATTTATTAAAATTCTCTTGAAAATGCTCTAATTGTCGAGAATTTAAGATATTTCAAAATCTAAGCTTAGTTTCGATTAGATAGGAATAATATTTCACATTACTATCCTTAAATAATGATTAATTTAGTATGAACGAAACATAGCACGAATTTATAAATATTCATCTTGTTCGTTAATTTACAAAATTAAGCCTTAAAAAGATAAAACACAGGTATAAAATTAAATACATGAGAATTTCCAATTTAAATAATTATACACTATTTGCTATTAAACATTAAAATATTTAATGTTTTGGTCTGGAGCATAAGAATATGTTCTGCCTAGTGATGTGAATTTAGCAAATAGGTAAAAACCTGCAGAAAATAATAAATTATAACAGTGAACAACGGTTTAAAAGATCGTCACTTAAAAATTGTTAGACAAATCAAATCTGGGCTGCATTTTACCGTTTGAATGAACGCAATCCAACATTAAGCACAATGCGAAGGGGTTGAGTCCAGTAAATGTTAACTTTCACAAGTTACTTGTTTAATGCTGGAGGCGTTTACGTCGTGGAATAATTGTTTAATTACAAATTTCCAGAGTTGCACTTACCTTCGTGAAATAATGTCTCTATGACGACAACCGGCCCTCAGGCATTACAGCCAAAGCGAAAATTCGAAAACGCTCCACACGCTGTTCGCACCTTCAGAAACCGAACTCACTAATATAACTGGATCACCACGTATGATCTTCTGACCTTTGCGCGATAGATAATTAGCGTCCGCCGCAAAGGTTTTCACCTGTTATTCAATGCAGTTCCGATTTGAATTAAATTCATTTCAATTCGTAATAGACGAAAATACACCTTTTTTTAAATCAATGATCCGGCAGTTTGTATTCCACCGAATGTGTGTTAACGAGTGCAGAATGTTCAAAACTAGATCCATGAAAATTTAGAAACTATGTAGATATTAGTAAGCGATCAGATTAGGTTGAGTAAACATTGATTGTTTCGGCTTTCTCTGGTTAAAGTATAGAGATTTTTTGATTTGTTTTAAAAACAGAAATTTAAAAATTCATTTTCAAAAACAACGAAATTAATTTTAAAGAATTTAAGCAACTTCAATACACATTTAAAAAAAATATATTAAACTGAGGATCACTTCGAGTGTTATCTCGCGATAAATACTTTTCATCTCAGTTTAATTCCAAAGTACGGAAAGAACAATTTCACTCTTGCGCAATAGTTGACAAAATATTGATTACCTAATCAGTATCGTGCACATTTAATCAAATTTCATAAATTCAATTTAAATTTGACAGAAAGTAATTGAATCCATCGACCGCGAAATATTGAATAAAATCGTTACAGAATTTTAGTGTGTCGTTACCGATTGGCGTCCCTTTACCCCCGGGCATTTGATTTGCCAAAATTTATTTTATGCAGGTGTATAACTGACATAAGTGAAAATCCATTTTCGAAACAATAATTCACGTCGAAAATCCCACAAAACGTTTTCCGATAAAATACATCATAAAACGTGATTTATTTCCCCGGGACATCGAAATTTTACACAAGACATGATGCACACTCGTGTTTATTGCAAAAAATATATAAATTGGCATAATTTGAATATGGAAAATCCCCAAAACCCCACCTGCAAATCTAATTTAATGATATTAAACAAATATTGCTGGGATTCAAATACTTTATATTAAATTAAATTTGTTGATGTATTTTGAGAGAATCGTACCATATTTGAAATGTCTATAATAACATTTTTTCTCCATTTTATATTATAATCCAATTTTCCTCTTCTTTATTTTTTTATTTAGTTTCGGCGATTTACTGTTATTAGTGTATACACAAGGTGTCCCAAGTAGAGTATGAATTATACTTAAGGGGTAGTGCCACACCCATTAAATTATTTTTTTACTCTATTTCCAAAAGTATTTGATATTTAAAAAAATAGTCTGTATTAATATCTCCGTAAATAAATTAACTCAGGCTTACCGTGAATATTTTCACGATTCAAAATTTTTTTGGGTAGCGCCGCGTCTTAATGGACTTATTTTTAAATCTAGAGATCTGGCTAAAAGGGCAATGTTCTGCAGTTTTATATGCTACTTCGTTATTAAAAAAACCAATTATACCAAAAAATCGAAACATGTAATTAAAAAAATTAAATATATCTATAATAATAATTACCATTAAAGATGCGCAAAAAAGTTTAAAATAAAAGTTACTTGATTTGATTGAGCAAACTTAATAATTAAGTCAAAGTAAAATTCAAGATATATTATTGGCAAAGGACCCCGCACAAACATTATGGAAAATGGGTCTTGGTGGATTTGGCTGAAATTTTGGGAATTTGTAGTTTATATCATCCTTATGAAAAGCTCTCATGGTTGCAACTTGATTCGCTGAGCCGTATGAGCACCAAAAATAGTCGAAAGTAAGAAATAAACAACTGCCGCTGTCACTATGACACTTAAACATCTGTTAATTCATCCCTCCCCTACCCCTCATCTGCCCTGACTTGATCTTTCTCCCCCCTCGTCTTCCATTTCTTCTCTTCTTTGACTAGTTTTTGTTTGTGGAATACGCACAGTTCGGTGAAATGAATACTGAATCTTTTGTTTTACGTTTTTTCTTATTTATTAAACTATAGATAATGGGGAGTTGGCTCGTCAATTACTGGAGAAAGCAAATGAAGTGAATGTTGTCCAAGCACTTGTGGAGGCTGAACGTATGAACACTCGTAAAGTTGAAAGATGGGTACGCTTGGATGCCCAACATGTTCCCGATTTTCCAATTTTGAACTTACATGGGGAGAAAGGTCACGTCAGGAGAGAGGAGGGATAGGGGAGGGATGAATTATCAGATGTTTAAGTGCCTACATAAAGGCAAAGGCAGTTGTCTATTTCTTACTTTTGAATGTTTTTAGTGCTCATACGGCTCAACGAATCAAGTTGCTACCATGAGAACTTTTCATGAGGATGCCGTAAATTACAAATTCCCAAAATTTCATCCAAATCCACAGACCTATTTAGACCCAAATAGTATGTTCAGTGTTAAAATAATAGAAATAGGGTTGAGGATGCGCAGGTGATATTTGGCGTAGCCATCTACGGTATTCTGCCACAACCGACTTATTAAGTATTATTCATTTTATAAGATGGGGGACAAACACCATACATACATTCATGGACCCGTACGATAATTTTTCGTCCAGAAAAACCCGCGAGCACGAGAACAATGAGCAGGAACTCCACTTACTAGGCCAGTGTTTCTCAACCTTTTTTCACTCGTGGCCCCCAAAAAGAAGTTCAATACATCCATGGCCTCCTTCTTCTCTCTTTACAAAACTCAATTGAATCGATTTTTTTTAATTAGATTATTTTCGAAAAATAAAATACCCAGTGTGTAGAATTTAGATGGCACTGGATAGTTTATTTCGAAAAGTTTAGTTGAAAAACAATATTTAAAATAAATGAATGAATGAATATGAACCTTTGCTTTATGAATATTCCGAAATCTAGTAGTGTTTGTAGAATCTTAATTATAAATGTGTTAGTAAATTTGAAAATATTCGACTCACTAGCAATTTTTTTTATATTTTCTTAACCAAAAAAATATTTTTTTTCTATAGCCATTTTACAGCCGCAGACGCCTCTTCTTGTACGTCTACAGGCAGGATTCCCGTTCAAGTCTTTTCGTCACGTCGCGTCGCCCCGGACAAAAAGAGAAATGTCATACGTATTTCGCCTACTTTTGCGGAAAAATAATTAAAATTAATTTTGACGTTCCTAATAAAAAATATTTTGCCTCTGCCTTTAAAATCTGCTATAGAAAAAAATAGAATTTTACACACGACGATAAAATATCATTATCGACTCGCGAAATAAATTCACTCGCTCCTACGTCGCTCCTGAATTAATATTTCCGCTCATCGATAATATATTATTTTATCCTCTTGTATAATAAATAACTAATTTTGCTCTCAACCTTTCTCTCTGTTCGCTGGAATATTTCAAAACATGCCGGTGGGGTATTTGTAGAATTTTGCTGAAAAGTAATTATGATTGCGTTTTGAGAAAATTTTAAAAGTTACAACTCGATGGTAATTATTTTTAAATCTTTTTCAGGCTATATAAATGTTTTAAAATTTTTACAATTTTAACCTTTGTATGCAAGGGATTATCTCAAAATCTACGCACAGGGGGTTTTTAGATTTTTGCAGTAAAATAATTATGACTGCGTTTTTGGGTAAATTTGAAAAGTTTTAGGCTTATTTTGAATTGTTTTTTATATTTTTCAGACCTTTCAATGTTTTAAAATTTGTACAATCCTATGCTCTATTCTCAAGTGATTATCTCAAAATCTGGGCAGGGTGTTTGTCTATTTTTACAGAAAAAAATTATGACAGCATTTTGAAGAAATTAAGTTCGAAGTTGATGGAAATTGTTTTTACATTTTTACTTCCTCCGTTACGAAGTACGAGAAAGTATTGTGATCGTGAAAATTTTTTCAATTTTTTTTTTACGGAAATATCCGTTTTGTGGTCCCTAAATGCCATTTCAACAATTTCTGAAAAAAAAAATTGTAGCTGTGTGTGGGTGTGTGTGTGTGTGTGTGCGTGATGTATCTCAAAAACTAATAGAGCAATTGATATGAAACTTTGAACATAAGTCTTATTTGATAATCTGAAGAAAAGCTTTTGGTAAAATTTCGTACACCGAAAGTAGGTGTTTACCTTACCTGTTTTTTTTTTTGTTTTTCTCCAATATTTCTTTAAATATGAAAAATATCACAAAAATATTTAAACAAATATTGAAGACAGTAAAGGAATGAATATCTTTTGTTTGAAATTTTTTTTCATAAAATCATTGTTATTCGAGAAAATAATGTATTTTTTTTTTCATTTTTGGTTTATAATTATAAAATGATAATAGTTACAGCAAATTTATGTTAATAATAATTGTAGAGAATGCCAAAATGAACAACTTATAATTTCTTTTTTCTAGATCTCTTTAGTATCTGAGTAAACTGAGTTTTTGAATTGAAGTATAATTTTTCCCATCTTTCATAATTTTGACGTTTTAAACGTCAGTTTCATCCGAGTCTACAAAACGCTCGGTGTGCATTTAAAATATGATTTCAATTGAAAACAAACCATGAAAACGTAAATATAAATGGCTATGATACCATCAAGTCTGAGAAAGTAAAATGATGGCCACATCACCATATTTTCAAGCCATTAAGATGTTGACGAGTACTTTCAACCTTACTCTTTATTTACGTGAGGTTATTTCAAAATCTAGGTAAAACTACTGTTAATTTTTTATAGAATCTTATTTATAAAAGTATCTAGTTCATTTTTAAAAATTTCGAGTCGTTAGCAATTGTTTGTGAAATTTTTCGAGCCAATAGAGGTTTTACATTTTTTTTTTATATCCCACACTTTCTTTGCGGAGATTTCTCCAATAATCTGGAAATGTGGTGTTTTGAGATTCTTGCAGAATCATCATTCTGAATGTATTTTTCGCGATCGAACTTTTCAAGACGGTGGCAAGTATCGTTATATTTTTTCTAAGCCATTATAATATTTTCAAATTACCCCAACCACACGCACTGATTACAAAATACTTAAGTAGCGGTTTAAATAAAACTGCCATGGCTTCCAAGAAAACTGAATTACCGATTATTCAGAATTTGTTACTGCTAAATTTTTGTATTTTGTTCTGCTGAACTGACCGATTTATACATTAATTTTTGCTGTAAATTCGCTAAAGACGGTAAATTTTAATTTCTCACAAATCGACAACTAGCGACTGAATGAACTATTTCAATTTTTCCGAAAACTATCCCAATTATATACAAAAAAAAACTTTGCTAACTGATACCATGGTGGCATTATAACTTAGGCTATGTTTAATTATATACAATACTAGCTGGCCCGACAGACGTTGTCCTGTCTTAACTATGAATATTGAATTCGAATTGGTATAATTAATAAAAAAAATATATTCGCAAACATAGTGTTTATTATTGTAATGCTCTATGATACACAACATTCTTCGTTTTATTTTCTGCCAACGTAATAAAATCGATACCATAATCATGAATAGCTTATTATTGGTGACGAACGACGGCTTCGCTGCGCTGCGCCGTCGTCTGTGCATGGTCCATATACAAGGTGTCTAAAAAAGACACCACCAAAATGATATGGTGTATTCCTGAGACAAAAACAAGCAAATTAACTAAACTTATCTATATGAACAATTACATACTTTCCAAGATACAACAAGTCAAAGTTTAAGATTTTTAAAATGTTTTAATTTATATCTCGAAAATGGCAGATGAGAATGATTTGTTTATTTTTTTCTGACAACTACATTAGGTGTACTACATTGTTAAAAATTTCAAGAAATTTCTTCAAGTACAAAGGTGCTCCAGAGGACATGCTGTTTACATTATTACATAGAACTGTTTTGTTCTTCACATTTTTTACGATTCAATATTTTTTTCAATGCAACTCGTCACTTTTAAGGAATTTACAACTCTTAAAGTTTTTTTGTTTACGCCTTATTTTTAACAAAAATAAATAAAAAAGAACTTGGTCCATATATATTAAGGCAGATAACTAGTGACGGACGACGGCCCCGCTGTGCTGCACCGTCGTCTGTGTGTGGCCCATTAAAATTAAGCAAATAAACTGGTGACCAACGACGGCTCCGCTGCGCTGCGCCGTCGTCCGTACGTAGCCCTTAAAAATTAAACAAGGTAACTTGTGACGGACGACTAAAACATTAAAATTAAAAATTTCGTCCAAAAAATTAAAATAAAAAATTTGCGGTGGACCACCCTTATCTCTTAGGGGTATGAAAAATAGTTTACGTCCTATTCTCAGATCTACTCAATATACACACAAAATTTCATAAGAATCGGTCAAGCCGTTTCGGAGGAGTTTTGTTACAAACACTGTGACATGAAAATTTTATAAATTAGATTAATGAAATCGGTTTTGATCAATTTAAATTTTTTTTTCTGCGAAATTACTAGATATATAGAAAAACTTTAAAGGTACTATCTAATAATATCTAAATGTCACAAACTGGGTATTTAATATTTTTTTAATAATGTATTTTTTATATTTTTAAGATATCGTTGAAGCGATTTTCGTGGCCCATTCAGAATTCTCTGTGGCCCCTCCAATATTATGTTTCCTTCGAGGCTCCCTAAGAAATACTCTGTGCATTTGGGGGCATATGGCGTACGTTGCGAACCGCTGCACGCTTAAATTATATTATACAGAGCGAGTCTGTAACTTGGAATAAATTCAGTAAATCGTAGAAAGTTTGTTTTTCGGAAATATGCTCGGACAGGCCGATTAGTATTTTAAATTGCGCTCTTTTCGATGTAATAAAATTTTATACAGCGTGTCTCAAATTTGAGATATGACGTCTATTCGATCGACTATTTTTTTAGTGGCGACCCTTATTTTTTATCACTATTTTGAAAGAGTTATCAAGTTACACATGTGTGCCAAATTTCAATTTTTTATTTTTATACTTAATTTTATATATTTAACAGACATTATCAAATATGAAAAATTAATTCAACTTAATAGTCTTTCTTCAATAAATGCTCAAAATGTTGTCCATTTTCTAACTGACAATACCCTAAACGGAACTGAAACTTGTTTTGAACATTTCTAATTACTTTCGGGGAAACTAGCCTACACTCCTGTCTTATTCGTTCTTTCAACTCCTCAATATTTGCCAGTTTGGTCTTAAAAACTTTGCTTTTCAAGTACCCCCATAAGAAAAAGTCCATTGGTGTTAAATCCGGAGACTTGGGTGGCCATTTAACTGGTCCTCTTCTGCCAATTCATTTTCGTGGAAATAGTTTACCCAGGTAGTCACGGACTTGCAAAATGAGGAGGCGCACCTGTTGAAACCACCAGACGTTTCTATTCGGAACGTCGGCTTCTACAGGACAAGAAAACAAAATAGCTAAACCTGGAATTAGCTCTTCCTCCAAGAATTATAAATCTCCGTCGAGATTGTTTGCGAAGAATATTGGTCCTATAACTCGATCGCCAACAATCCCTGCTCAAACATTAACTTTTTCTGGATATTGAGTGTAGCCTTCCTTCATCCAGTGTGGGTTCTTGTCTGCACAATCACGGCAATTTTGACGATTTACCTCACCATTTAACATAAACGTTGATTTATCAGAAAATAAGATGTGTTCCATGTTTAG
Source organism: Ocypus olens (assembly GCA_910593695.2). Lineage (NCBI taxonomy): Eukaryota > Metazoa > Arthropoda > Insecta > Coleoptera > Staphylinidae > Ocypus > Ocypus olens. The sequence continues at coordinate 17,960,861 of OU343056.1, forward strand.
AACATTTCTAACTAGTAGATCAATTTTTTTCGCAAAACTGGAATCTTCTGTCCGGATCATTTTTGTTAAGTTCCTGGAGGATTGTCATTTTAATTTTGAGTACCCTAGCCATCTGCCTAGAGGAGTCATGCTGATTTTCCTGAACAGAGAGAAGTACATCAATTTTGACCTCTTCACTGAGTGTATTCTGAGATAATTATTTGTTTTTCTTAAATGTCCATTTTCCCGAAACTGTCTTTCAATCTTGCTTACGGCACTTTGCGATATGGCAGGTAAATCAGGATATTTCTCTCTAAATAAATAAATAACTTCATTTTGTGTTCTGGTCCTTTGACCATGGCCAATCATTAAAATTTCGATTTTGTGGGTTTCACCTAAGTACGGTATGTTGGTATAATTTTTCGACAAACGGTGAACAACTGTCAACACAACAGTGGAACGACTAATGCTCTCCTCGCTCAAGTGTGCGTCGAATGCGATGCACCACTTCTGACTTGTTTTTATAATTAAACGTCAAAATGATAAACGTCAGTTCGACTAAAAATGGCAAACCAGCACCTTTTGGCATTCCACTTTTAAAATGCATAAAAATTGAATTAAGTTAACTTTGATTTCTTCATTCTTCAAATTAGATGTTTGTTAAAAATCTTCTAAATCACAGGAAACAAAAATTTGAAATTTGGCACACATATGTAACTTGATATAATCTTTAAGAATAGTGATAAAAATAGGGTCGCCATTAAAAAAAATAGTCGATTGCGTCATATCTTTAATTTTGGACACGCTGTATAAAATTTTATTACATCAAAAAGAGCGAAATTTAAAATACTAATCGACCTATTCGAATATATTTTCGAAAAATAAACTTTCTTTGATTTACTGAATTAATTTTCAAGTTAGAGATTTGCCGTGTATGAAAATTTTGAATTTATAAACATTTATGTTCGAGAGAAACATTTTCATTTAGTATTTCTAAATTTGTTACATGGACTATTTTCATTCCAAAAAAGTCATAGTAGACAATCCAATGTTAATATTGATTTTTCCCGGAGAAGTCTTTGCTCCAGTATATCTAGAACTCTCGAATTTCAAATAGTATGGTGGGGCGACTTCTCTAAATGATGTCACTCTTTATTCTTTGGGGGTGGATCTCTTAAAAAAAAATTACGAATCACGAATTTGTTCATAAGGAATCATAATGCATTTGTATTAAATGAAAGTTTTAATAAAACAGTTATAGTAATGTATATTAATATTTTAATTGTTGCCTCTGTAAATGAAAATCATTTAAAGTATAGTAATATAAAATACGTACATATTAATTGTACCAAATATACGACCAGTTTTACCTTATTAGGGCATTTCCAAGAGATTTTTTAAATTTTATTTTGACATTGTGAAGGGACGTACCGTGAGAGGGGGGGGGGGATCTGGCATCATGTGATCCCTTGTGACATAGATGGGGAACCTGTGAAAAGTCTTTGAAAAATTAACAAGTTTTGTAAAACAAATTTGACCATTCTCACCCATTTCGAGAAAAAATCGATTGAATTTATTAAATTTAAATTTTACGTTCGAAGAACATTTTTGGCATATAAAGTTATTTTCATTGGAAACTTGTATTTCATAAAACTCATTGCATTAAAAATATCCAGTTTATAAAAGAAAGAAAAGATAGGCCTACTTGAAAATTTTCTTTCAACGTTGTTTTTAGTGTGTCTTTAGTCTATTTGGTTGATATCGACTAGTGGATATTTCCGCTAAAACTTCGAGTTTCAGGAATATTACGTAAATTAAACTATTACTACTTCCATAAATGAAGTCGCAAGTTTTTAGTTAAATTTTAAACTACCTTCGTGCTCCTGTCACAAGGTGTCGTCCCATCATGCACCTTTGAAATTAGTTTTAGGAGAATGGACTGTCTCCTTTAACTATCATTTACAAAAGCTGCATTACATCGATACTAGAAAATAATATAACTCCGAACTTTAAATTAGCAAATCGTGAATTATTGATCAGGGTAAGGAAACGTCTGTTGTATCCCGTCTAAAATTAGAAGAGCAAATTAATCACGTTTCCGGCAAAGTTTCATTTCCGAAAATTAACCAACCAAATTCAGGAACACACGTAACTTAAACTCGCCAACAGATACACACACCCACACAACGTAAAAGTTGTTTGCCTTTGCGACTTCTTCAAAATTACCCCCCGAAACTTTCCACTCCTTAATATTCTCGAACGCGTTTCCTTTACGCAAAGTTTAATATCATACCAAAAGACTTCACCGCGATTAAAATATTCAATTATTTCATCCTTGTAACGAGTAACTACCTTTAAAGTACACACCAGAGGAATATTAATTACATTAAATCAATATTGAACAATACCTTACTTTCGGCTTTAAACATTAAATGAGTACAATTCGTAGAATCTCGAGGAGCTAAAAATACTAGAGAATGGAATATAATTTCATCTTCATATTTATTAACGTCTGCTGTTCTGGTTAAGTTCATAAAAGTTGAAATTAAATTCTAGTCCCACTCGAATTATTCGCTGATTGCGCCGGTGGAGATGTTAAATTAGGCAAGTTCGGTAGTGGAACTGGAATGAAACAAGCAAAAAGGAAAACGGTGCATTTTCAATTGATTTATAATCTGTCGCCGGGTGGCAGATTGAAACGACGTGGATATACGACTCGCACCTGTGAAAATTGTTACAAATTATTAAAGGATTCGAGCAAATCGGAATCTGATGATGAGTTGTGAAAAAAATATGTCATTTTAATATTTGACATAGTAGTAAACTAGAGGAATTGATGTCAGTTTTTTACAAGTTAAAGTTTGAATGTAAGTAGTATTTTAGCAAACTGTTTTTCTCTTAAGGGGAGAAACCTTCAAAGGGGTGTATTCAGACTCCTCCTAAGGCTGACTGTGGGATTGGGGTTGCCTAGAGGTAGGGTTCGCCCGACCGCACTAAAAGAACCTTTTTGTACACCAGAGATGCATATGGAAACGCTAATGGCATTGCTTCATTATGTTCTCTTTTTTTATTCATTCGATCCTTCCTCTGTTTTTTGCGTTTGTTTGTGTTATTTAGTGTCTCTTGGCTTTAAGTCTCCCTTTCATTGTTTTCCTTCGCTTTTATGATATCTGTGATCATTTTGATGATCAGCAGCCAGATGTCCTCGCTTTTCTGCATTTCCTGTACTAGTTTTTAGACTGTCAGTTTTCCCATTAGTTTAGATTCTGTACTATCCTTTTGTGTTTCGAAGTCTTTGCACTCAAAAATTGTGCGTACAACTGTATCTGCCTCCTTACAATACATGCACTTATCGCAGCTTATAATTCTGAAACGTTAAAGTAAGCACCGAAACATCCGCGGGGTCACAAATTAATTTGTTTCCCTGAAGCTCCGCTCCATCCATGGTTTTAATTTTTTTATCAGTGACTTTGTCCATTTTGCCTTTTCGTCTTATCCATGCCATCTTGTCTTACACTTTGTTGTCCTCTCATTATCCTCTGCCAGAGTTCCGGTCTATCCTTCTCCTTAGACAGGTAGGCCTCGGCACTTTCTTCCAACAAGATGGGTATCGTTCCCGCGATAACTTGGACAGCTTTCAGGCTAATTATGCGATATGCGCTGCTGAGGCGAATTACATTCCTTCGTTGTAGTGTGTTTAACTTCTTTAGGTTAGATTTTTCTCCAGTTGCTTCCTTCCATTTGGATGCTGCATATAATTCCGTCTTTTCGTGCGCGATCTGTAGTCCCTTGTCTGTTATGGCTTGGATTACGTCCTCCAAAGTTGCATTCGCCTTTTTCTTAATTTCCTTTCGGTTTCTGCCTGTCATTAGCAGCGCCGTATCATCGGCGAACCCGAGGATTTCGACCCATTTTTGGACGAATGTCTCCAATATTTCAATATAAAAGATATTCCATAATATGGGCCCTAGGACAGATTCTTGAGGAACTTCTCAGGTTACGTTCATCTTCCGTCCGTTTCCCACTATCAGTTTTCTATCTTTCAGGTAGCCCATTAATATGTTTTTCATGTATTCATTTACGTCCATCCTGTCCTGTTCCGTTTTGATCTCCTTCTACCTTGCTGTATTTAAATCGTTTCTGATATCGATTGTAATAAGTGTGCAGAATACTCTGTTCTGTAAACTTTTTTTTTTAGTATTTTCTCCACTTTTTCTTTAATTTAGTGCATGGAAACGAATTGGTTCTTTTATAGTTTGTGGTCTGTCCCTTTTAGCAGTCTCTGTGCCTGCATCTCTGGCGGAATTCTCCCCTAACCCGGTTTTCATTCCTTAGTCCCAGCACTTTCTTTGGGCAGGAGGACACCGAGATATTCACCAGCTCTGATAGGATTTAATTAGGGTCTGGTGCCTTTCCTAGTTTTATTTTGGCCGTCACTTCTAGCAGTTCCTCCATGGTGAATTTGGGGATTTCTCCTTCATTCATATTACGTTTTTACGAGCTTACGCCTTCGTCCTCTGAGAATAGCTATTTCCATTTCCATTTCCATTTTCCTCTGCTCTCCCGGTTCAACCGTGGGCATGCCTTTTAGTGTTTTAAACGCAATTTTATATCACCGCATATGTTGTCATTCATATTTTTCGCATAGATCTTTCCATGCGTTTCTTTTGGCGGCTTCAATATCTCGCCGAGCGTTGAACGTTACCAGTACCCTTCTGGGAGTAATCCATATTTTTTTCTCATTGTTGTGGTTTTCCAGCCGCGCTCCCGATGGTCATTTAGAGTGTCGGGTCACACTTAGCACTCTGCTGATTCGCTGGGGTTTCATGGGAGAAGTAGGATGTAAGAGGAAGATTGATTGAAGTGACCCCTAGCCCTTAGGTGCCCTAATAGTCGGGGTCGGATGAAATAGAAGAGTTGGCCAAGAGAGGCTGAAGAGAAAGATTACAGAAGGGAACCCACCCAAGACAAGTTGAAGCAAAGTGGGATCCCATGATAGGTCCCTCCTCCCTACCCGGGCTTGAGACGGGCATCAGGGGATGTTACTACATCGTAGTAGTACCTCTTACGGTGGAGTTAACTCCCAGCAAACTAGCAAGTTTGTAATAGTCATAACCATCCCTTTAAAGTTAATTATGGGAATATTTTTGTTGTTGCGAAGGGTTAACCCTTACTTCCTAATTTAAATACAGGTGTAACACGGGCAGTCAAATTATTATAATCTTAGTATTAAGTTTAATATATGACCAAGTGGATTTACTAGTACTTGGACCAAAAACGATGGAATGTTATCAGAGCCGGATGTAAAAGTATTGCTAAGTTTCTTTGTGGCCTACAATGTCACTCTCAGTTATCGACTTAATATTAAGTGAACTATTCATATTCAAATCTGCATTATCCGAATGTGCCGATGATGTACGAGGGTCGTTTTTTCCAACCTCCGATAGGCCATAATAAAAAGACAAGTGTATATATAACAATGATTTTTATACCAAAAGTTGTGTACACTTATGGTTATTTATCAACAGTAATATAACGAGTGCCTATGATTTTGCCGGCAATTATTAGCGGCAGGATCACGATTGCTTGTTGCGACGAAAATCGGCACGACTGCGAAGCAGGAGTGCAGATTTTCTAGAAGCAACAAACAAGAGTGATCCAGACGCTAATAATTGCTCAGGAAAAATCAGTCACAAGTTAGATTCGAGAAGACAATTGGCCGAACAGAAAGTTTACATTTCATAATTTGAAAAGTTAAATTTAATGACACCAAGCATCAGACGTCACGCCACAATAATTGTAGTAAAAATGAGCTTACCAAGATTTTGAGAAATGCCTATGAATACTATTACAGATGAAAGCACTAACACTTCACCCGAAAATACAAACAGATTGAATTCAGGAGCAAACTGCTTAAAAGTGCGGCAATAACTGACGTTTTATATGGTATAGAAAATATACTAACGCGTTGCTAGGCAATACCAACATGAGAGATTATCTGATTAGATACCACCCAGGGTAAATTGCCATGGATAATATACAGCATGGTCTTTTACGCATCGTAATTAGGATTTTATTGGATCATGTCATTAACTTTATTCCATTTCATTGGTTAGTAAATAAATGAGGGCAATTGTCGACATAAATACCTTGGATATTGATGCACTTGACGTACCTGTGAATAAGCTTTCCAATACCCTCGTCATAAAATGTTGACGCCAATGAATTTAAATATGTCTTGGCGTTGTCTTGAAGCTCCTCGTTATTTTGGAAGTGCTGCCCTCCTAGCCACTTCTTTAATTCAGGGAAAACATGGAAGTCACTCAGCGCTAGGCCAGGTCTGTATGCCGGGTGATCGAAAATATCCCTCTAAAATTGCTCCAGCAGCCGTTGTGTTAGAGCAGCGGCGTGAGGACTGGCGTTGTCATGGATCAAAACAACTCCAGAAGTCAGCATGTCTCTTCTTTTATTTTGTATGGCTCTTCGCAGATGTAATGTTTCGCAATAATCAGCTTAATTAATCGTGGTCCCTGGCTGCATGAACTCCAAAAGCAACACTCCTTTTTCCAAAACCTTTCGGTTGTTGAAGATTTGTTTGAATTTTTTTGGCTTGTTTGGCGAGTTTGTGTGCATCCATTGTTGCAATTGTTGTTTTGTTTCGGATATGGCTAAGAGGGAAGCGCTTCCAAAATAACGAGGAGCTTCAAGACAACGCCAAGACACATTTAAATTCATTGGCGGCAACATTTTATGAAGAGGGTATTGGAAAGCTCGTTCATAGGTACGACAAATTCCTTAATCTCCAAGGTGATTATGTCGATAAATAACCATAAGTGTACATAACTTTTGGTATACAAATCATTGTTTTATATACACTTGTCTTCTTATTATGGCCCATCGGAGGTTGAAAAAAAACGCCCCTTGTATTTGTATTGTAGACTGAAGAGAATTTTATGGTTAACCCCCCAGTAAACGAATTCCGCCATAAGATCTATTCATAAATGACCTCAAACTACGGACTGCTGACTCATCCGTCACTTGGTGAAACATAATTACCAATATTTATCTTATTGCAAATATTTAATAGGTGTGTTTAGAATATTACATTTGTGTTTCATTCTTTGATTTAAAAGTATAATAAAATCTTGCAATAAGGAGTAGATTCAGAATGAAAACAATGGATTTATAGGAGTAAGGATGGTGTTTCTTGAGCGGTTATTATGAGGACGCGTTAAAAACTCTCTGTTGACCTTCCTTAGAATGTTCGCAAACCTCCACTAGTTGTAATTAGTGATGTGTAGAAAGAGGATTTTATGCATAATATTCTGCGTTTCAAAAAAAAATGTTGAAATGGTTTATGCCGATTAACATTTAGAATGATAGCTGAGGATCTGTCAATACCCAAAACAATCATCCACGAAATTTTAACTTGAAATGAAAAAATTGTGCGCGAAAATCGTTCCGAAGCTCTCCAGAACAGAAAGCAAGGAGGGCTGCTTGCTGTGAGGATTGGTTGAAAACAGATGAAAGGGAGGACTTCCTCAAGCGGGTCATCACTGGAGACGAGTCTTCGATGTGAAGGGGAACCGAGAACAAAAAATTCGCGAAACTCAAGGTCCAATGTGAAAACAAGGTTGATTGTTTTCTTTGATTCCAAGGGCATTGTTCATCAGGAATTTGTCCCTCCGGGCCAGATAGTGAACGGAAATGTCTACGTTGAAGTTTTGGGACGTCTCAGAGCTCGTGTGGCCCGAGTTCGACCGGATTTGGCACAAGGGGCAGGTGAATCCTTCATCACGCACCTGCTCACACGTCTCTCGTTGTGCGTGACTTTTCGGCCCGAAGCTCAATCACCGTGACAGAACACGCGCCTTATTCACCTGATTTAGCCCTTTGCGGCTTCTTCCTGTTCCCAATATGCAAAATGGTGCTTCAGGGGCGGCACTTGTGGGATGTGGAAGCAATCAAGGCAGCAACGACACGGCAACTGAAGAGCCTCACAACTGAAGACTTTCAGCGCTCTTATCAACAGTGGAAACGGCGTTGGCAGAAGTGCATCTTGTCTCAGGTGGAGTACTTTGAAGGAGACCATATTGAAATAGCTGAATAATTGTAAAATAAAGGTATTATTCCACTTTTATACGTATTTACCGGACAAACCTCGTATATCATCTGAGAGTTTATTTTAGTTTACCTTATTTGTCGCATTAGTTTGCAGCCTTTTATTGTTTGATCTAATTGTTAGTGCCTTAAAAATGCCGCGAGTTCGAAGAAATTTTCATCAATTTACACCATTCGAAAGAGGACTGCATGAGGCTGGTTTAGGATTCCGTGAAATTGGCAGTGTTGGTCGACCACACAATGTAAGTAGAATTTGGAGAGATTGGCAGGAAGAAAGCCTAGAAGCTCGCTGTAGAGGCAGTGGATGTCCCAGAGTGACAAAAGAACTTGACTTGAACCCCATAGAACATGTCTGAGATATGATGGACAGAACATTGCGTCGTTTACAGCATCCTCAGAAGGGTTTCTGAATGCATAAGAGTACGCGGAGATGTAACGAATTATGAATTTTTTTCTTAATAAGTAATATTATTTTTCTATGAAAATGTAATCAATTGTACCGGGTGACCCAGGGATCTGTAAAAGCCCCATAACTTATTTGCTATTTGAGATATCGACTTCTAGTTTTCTTAAACTGGTACCTACACTTATTCTACATATTTTAAAAATATGTATATTTTTGTACAGGGTGTCCCAATATACATAACAGAACAAAGTTATGTTTTTTTAAATAGAACACCCTATATTTTATACTTTATTTTTAACCCTCTTGAGAAGCTGATATAAATAGTATAAGATAGTATGGGTCTATTATGGACGATTGATTAGCTATGGGCAAATTTGTGGCAAAAACAAGGACACATTGAAAAAATTGCAGAAGCGCTCCTAGCAAAGCTAGCGTCATTTTTTATACACTAAAGAATTTTCTACATCATGAAGAATCATACAAATCGGCTTTGGTTCTTTTTTTTCATACTGCTATACAGGGTGTCAACATACGCAAAATATTGGATAACTATTTTTTTCAAATGGAACACCCTTTATATCTTGCTACTAATACATGGAATTTTTAATAAGCTTGCCAATAATGTACAATTTGTATAATGAAATATTAAGGATTCTTGAGATTTATCCATAAAAACATTTTTCTTTTGTCACCTCCTATTCATTTTTGGATTTTCTGCCAAAACTTTGCATTTTCTGAAAAAATAATAAGAGATCAAAGTTGTAGAGAGGAAAATTTTCGATCGATATAGGTCTTTCGACTTTTCTAATAATGCGTGCATTGCCCGCCAGAGTGCGCAAAATCGTGACCGTATATGCATTTTAGCGTTTTTCTCAAATTTTTTGTTAATTAATTACACTATACTTTATTTTCCACGTCCTCTAGCAGAAAAACGGGAACTTATAGAATTATTTAAATGACCTACATCGATTGAAAATATTCCGCTCTACAACTCTTAAAAGAAGCAATTTTTGCCCAAAATGCACAGTTTTCGCTAAAAATGCAAAAAACCATTGAAAAACGCAAAAATTGATACATACATTTTCAATTTGCATTTTAAGGGAAAACTATGCATATTAAGAGTTGTAGAGCGGAACATTTTCAATCGATATGGGTCATTTTAATTTTCCTATAATTTCCTTTTTTCCGCTAGAGGCTGCGGAAAATAAAGTATAGTGCAATTTATTAATAAAAAATTTGAAAAGGAAACGCTAAAATGCATATACGGTCACGATTTTGCGCGCTCTGGCGGGCAATGCGCGCATTATCTTAAAAGCTAAAAGACCGATATCGATCGGAAATTTTTCGCTTTACAACTTTGGTCTCTTATAATTTTTCCTGAAAATGCATAGTTTTGGCTGAAAATCCGAAAATCAGCAGAAGGTGACAAAATAATTATGTTTTTATTGATAAATCTCAAGAATCCTTAATATTTTGTTATACAAACTGTATATCATTAGAAAGCTTATTAAAAATGCCATAGATTGGTGGCAACTTATATAGGGTGTTCCATTTGAAAAAAAAATAGTTATCTATTGTTTTGCGTATGTTGACACCCTGTATAGCACTATGAATAAAAGATAACCAAAGTCGATGTGTATTATTCTATATGATGTGGGAAATTTTGTAGTGTATAAATAATGATGCTATCTGTGCTAGGAACGCTTCTGCAATGTTTTCAATGTGTACATGTTTTTGCCACAAATTTGCTCATAACTAACCAATCGACCATAATAGACCCATACTATCTTATACTATTTTGATCAGCTTCTCTAGAGGGTTGAAAATAAAGTATAAAATATAGGGTGTTCCATTTAAAAAAACATAACTTTGTTCTGTTATGTATATTGGGACACCCTGTACAAAAACATATATATTTTTAAAATATGTAGAATAAGTGTGGGTACAAGTTTAAGAAAACTAGAAGTTGATATCTCAAATAGCAAATAAGTTATGGGGCTTTTACAGATCGCTGGGTCACCCGGTATATCAACATACTCTAAATATTTATAAAAAAAATCAGAGTTCAGAGTGACGAGTGTGAATCACTCCTTTCCTGAGAAATGCGCCACATTTTTTCGTCAAATGCTCGCGCCATACGGTGGTACGATTTGGCGCCATGCAAACCGCACGTTTGCGCCAACTCACATCACTAGTTGCAATGCATTTGTGCAAATAACATTTAGAAGATAGTGCGAGGTCGACTATGAAGCCCACGTTTGATCGATATTTAAAGGGCGAAATAATTTGAAGAAAAGTTGAAGAATCAAAGATGAATAATACAACTTTCAACACATGCAATAAGTAATACAATCGCCCAAAAACATGAAAGAATCTTCAATAGCCAATCATCTGACTTGACTGTATATTAGGTCATTACATGCGATTATGGCACGGAAGAGATTATTGAACTAGAAGAAATGATGAAACTACGACGCATAAAGTGGATGGAAACATGAAAAATCTTAAAAGAGAGATTGGGAAGCGAAAGAGAAACATGGGAAATTCAAACTATTAAGCTCAACAGAATAGAAAAAAATGGTGATGTGGCCATCATGTAACTTTCTCCGCCTTGATGGTATCATAGCTATTTATATTTACGTGTTCATGGTTTACTTTCAATTTAAATCATATTTTAAATGTACATCGAGCGTTGCGCAAACCCGGATGAAACTGACGTTTAAAACGTCCAAATTATGAAAGATGGGAAAATTATACTACAAATTAAAAAACTCGGTTTACTCAAAAACTAACGTGATTTAGAAAAAAAACTTATTCTTTAAAAATTGTTTATTTTGGCATTCTCTACAATTATTATTTACATAAATTTGCTGTAACTGTTATCGTTTCATAATTATAAACCAAAAATTAAAAAAATAATAATAATTTTTTTTCTCTAATAGCAATGATTTTACTAGAAATATTTTCAAGCAAAAGATATGCATTTATTTGTTGTCTTCAATGTTTGTTTAAATATTTTTGTGATATTTTTCATATTTAAGAAAATATTGACAAAAAACAAAAAACAGTTAAGGTAAACACCCACTTCCGGTGTACTAAATTTTACCAAAAGCTTTTCAGTTCTTCAGATTATTAAATAAGACCTATGTTCAAAGTTTCATATCAATTGCTCCATTAGTTTTTGAGATACAGCGCACACACACACACAAACACACACAGACACAATTTTTTTTTCAGAATTTGTTGAAATGGCATCTAAGGGCCCCAAAACGGATATTTCCGTAAAAAAATGTTTGAAAAAAAAATCACGATCAATACTTTCTCGTACTTCGTAACGGAGAAAGTAAAAATGGTGATGTGGCCATCATGTTACTTTCTCCGACGTGATGGTATCATAGCCATTTATATTTACGTTTTTATGGTTTATTTTCAATTGAAATCATATTTTAAATGTACATCAAGCGTTGTGTAAACTCGGATTACACTGACGTTTCAAACGTCAAAATTATGAAAGATTGAAAAATTATACTTCAAATTCAAAAAGTCAGTTTACTCAAAAACTAAAGGGTTTTCGAAAAAAACTTATTCTTTATAAGTTGTTCATTTTAGCATTCTCTACAATTATTATTAACATAAATTTGCTGTAACTATTATCGTTTTATAATTATAAACCAAAAATTAAAAAAATGATAATAATTTTTTTTTCTCGAATAACAATGTTTTTATGAAAAATATTTTCAAGCAAAAGATGTTCATTTCTTTGTTGTCTTTAATGTTTGTTTAAATGTTTTTGTGATGTTACTCATATTTAAGAAAATATTGGCAAAAAACAGTTAAGGTAAACACCCACTTCCGGTGTACGAAATTTTACCAAAAGCTTTTTAGTTCTTTGGATTATCAAATAAGGCGTATGTTCAAAGTTTCATATCAATTGCTCCATTAGTTTTTGAGATACAGCGCACAAAGGCAGACACATACACAGAGACAGACACGCACACACACACACACAGACACAATTTTTTTTACCAGAAATTGTTGAAATTGCATCTAGGGACCCCAAAACGGATATTTGGATAAAAAAAAATTGAAAAAAAAATCACGATCACTATACTTTCTCGTACTTCGTAACGGAGAAAAAAACTGGAAAGAAAGCAAAAGCAAAAGAAGCAGAAAAAGAAGAAAAACATGGTAATAAAAGGTTTAGAAGTAGTAGTGGAGAAGATACATCATTTAACATCTTTAAAGAAATACAAGAAGAACTTATCTTAAACAATGAATTTGAACTAATAATCTGCAGTATATTATTATAATTATCTAAAAATAAATGCTCAAGGTATTTCAAAGTCAATAAAATAATTTCTGCAGGCTATCGAGTCGGAAGACTTTGGATAACTTTTAGTGAACGAAAGGTGGATTAATACGTATCGACTGAACTTTCCCGATATCTTTTTTCTCTCCCTCGGGCCCCTCATCAAAAACCGTATATAACTATCTGTGCTCGATATTCCCTTCTTTTTTAGGGCGACGACGGCTGGATCCAGTATTAAAAACATATACTTCAGCGCTTAATGAAAGAACGCTATCGAGTTGGATATCAAATTCAAGGTCTCGCCCCAGTGGATGAGATCATTCATCTTCGGGCGCGCAGCATCTGCTCCAACATGACTCCCTTAGAAACCCATAAAGGGCGAGGAGAGGAAAAACGGTCTAGTCCCCATTTTTCTAGGAACTCGGGTGTTTTATAAGCAATTAACTGTTAATGAATGTTGATGCCGTGTCTGGTGAATGTATTATGATCCCAGTGGGCGCGCATCCGGAATAATCGGTTTGGCGTGTCCATCAGGGTATGAAACGGATAGTGCGGCCAGTTCTTGTGGATGGTCTACATCCGATGATCGGTCGACTTTCGGAAGCGGCACAATGTCTGTTAAACAATTATGGTTTTATGTAATTAAGTCGTAATAAATCACCCAAGGGGCAGCGGTATTGTTAAGTAAATGTATTGTGGCGAGGAGCGTGTTATTGAAATCCAGTGATTCAGTCGGCAAAGGGTTAAAATGAATAGAGTGAAACACCGTCGGACCATCGCACGTCCATTACCACCGCCGAATGTTGAAAGGGACACGACACGGTAATTGGGAATATCATCTGCGGCATATTGCCTGATTTATAGTGACCAACGCCACCCACATAAATTATATCCCTCCCGGCCCTTCGCTCCGTGTTGCAATTAATCCTCCGGCCCACTTACGTTTTGCTTTATTTCTCCGCAAATCTATGCAACGATTTATTGTTTTATTGGTCGACCAGCGTTGTCCAATAAGCATTTTTAATCACCGTTTCGACGTAAGCCCACATGGATCCAATTAAAATGGCAATATTGCGTATAAATCATCTTTATCCCACTTTAAATTCCAATGTAAAAATGTAACACTCACCTGTACTTACATTTTGCTTATTTATAATAGAATCCTCGATTGATTCACAGGCCTGCGAAATTGAATTTTTTGTAAAATACAAGAGAAGTTTTCGTTGAGTTTTAGTTATTCGGTGTGCTGATTTCGAAAATGACCTTAATTTTTCCATCACGTCAGGATTTTTTTGTAAAATCGATATCGATTGTTTTTGCTACAATCCTATTTGAAAAGGAATTCTTTCGAACAATTTTGCATGTACTATCTGGCAACAGTGGTTTTAATCCATTTAAATTTATGCAAAATAATCGATTCTTGGTGAGGAAAATTGATTTTTCAGCAATCGATTAATTTTCTATGGTGCAGTTTCTAGAAGAAAATCACCAACAACCATTTTAATTTGTTTTTATTAAGGTAACTTACACAAAATAGGCGATTGACCAATAGGAGCAAATATTAAGTGTGTGGACATGAAAGTTTAAAACATATTTTAGACAGACCAAAAAACAAAACAAAAAAGTTTCTCTTTTTCCTCTGAAACTTCTTTTTGACGTGCTTCTTTTTTGTTCAATCTCAAGCCTATCTCGTGTTAACAGCCTGTGGTTGTTCCATCTTCCTCCATATTTGCGCTCCATATCTTTGATCTCTTTGTGGAACCTTTCACCCTGTTCTTCGCTGACTGAATTTTTGTGGAAAAAGTCTACATGTGAGTGAAGGAAAATGCACCGAGTGTCCAACTGGTGCAGATGCATACTGGCTTTCGTGATGAAGAACGGCAGCTTTAAGGCTCCTTTTCGATGAATTTATAAATAGCCTTCATTCATCTTTATCGTAGGTGGTATTAAATTAGCTTTTCAATACGGAAACATCAGAACAATAGACCAGGTTCTCCTGTTCCTTAAGGTACTTAACAAATTTATTTTCTCGATTCCTGTACCAATAAAGAGAAATTCCTTCGGCCTATAAGTTTTTTTTCTTTCAATCTATTCATTTATTCTACCTCTTTCGAAAGGCCCAGATCTCTAGTCAGATCATTAAGTTCAACCTGAGATAAAGGCGGAGATGAATAGCCTCCAGAGGGCTTATATTTGTGATCGGAGCTTTTAACTTCTGGATGTTACGAGTTTGAAGACTCTAAAGAGATGACAGGCAATTCAGTTTCAGGTAAAGGTACTGGCACATTAGGTCCATGTGGAACGGGGCATATGACCGATGGAATCTTATCTGGATAAAAGATTAGTTTTTGATTTTTGCGGTTATACTCACGGACAGAGCAGGAACAAAAGTAACAATCATTAGAGTGGTTTTTCGGCTCCCTGCATGTCATAGGAATTCCAAATCGTAAAGCAGTCTTCTTGTCTTTGCCATAAGCGTAGATCATTGAGACATTGCACACTAACTTTATGAGGAGCCCTGGTCTCTAAGTTTCATGCCAAAATGACCAAGATAAAGTTGTCTTAGATAGTCTGTAATGCTCCTCGGGCGATTTTTAATAACGCTACATTCGACGCATATGTAGCAAAAGTCGTCTGGAAAATTTTTACAACGTCTCGAACTCGAAGCCATGTTTCACGAAACGCACAGAGAAATTGTTTTTGTTATGGTTTCCACTTGTCACTGTATCAGCGCACACACGACATTACACCTGAAAGAAAAATTAAGACGAACATAATCAGAATCAATCCAGATAAAGCTCGAAAACCCGATTAGGCTCGCTTAGCTAGCGTTCCTGTGAGGTCAGCAAACCAAGATATGGATTCGTACGACGCTATTGGTAGAGAGAGGTTGCGACGGGTGGAAGGGATTGCAACGCAGAGGTATCACAGAGACGTATTCTATCAGACAGGGAGGGAAGAAATTCAACGCGGAAAAAATATTGTAAGGTAAATGTTCAAAAAAAATCCAGGCCAAATTGAATTTTTCAAGAAAACGTGACGAAATTTTTCAATACCGAAAACCGGGGATACAATCAGCATTGCATCAACATTTCATTTATGTTATCATGGTACCTAATCATTGCTTAATGATACAAAAAAAACAGATTTTTATCTTTAAAATATTTGAAAAAAAAATTATTCAGATTTTTGAAAATTTGTGCAGTGACCCAGGCATGGGATTACTTTGCACCGTATTAAAAAAAAATACCTGTACAATTCTTATGATTAGTCTGGATCAGTACAAAATAACCTTATTATTTTGTCAGTAAATGGCTCACCATTAATTTAAACCCAGAATCATTAAAGCATACAGGACAATCATTAATATTCGTATTTAACACTTTTAATGCAATCTTATGGTAAACCCATATAAATCAACACAAAATAAATGTCAGTTCATGCAATAGAGGCACTGTGAAAAAAAAATTAAAAATCAATTAAAATAAAAAATGGAAAAATATATTTCTGAACAATAAGAAAATAGTTCATTAGCCCCATTGGAAGTTCAATTCAGGCACTCTGTACAGTTCTCTAGTTTTGCTAACTTTCATTGGTTTCTTGATATGAGACAGAATATTATTCCATTCATAGTATAATATCTTCACGTCGGGCCACTTCCATGCTTTTCCAGTTGTCACCATTGATTTTACGATTGCGTTATTTTTCTTGATCTTTGAAATTTGTCCAGGAAAAAGTTCTCCTTCATAAGTGAAGGCAACGAATTCATTTACTTCTCTTCTTACTGGTGTCTAATTGTTTTAGGTATATTTCTAACTATCTACCTCTCGGTTGCTTAAGGCATTTTCCAAATCACTGAATGTTTCTAGACTGGAACTATCATCATGTTAGAAAAAATCTGGACCCTCTTCTTCAGACTCAGCCTTTGATTTTGGTCTTTATGTCTTCTTTTTTTCCCTTATTCTGCTCAGCGTTAAATTTGCTTACAGAGGCAGCATGAAAACCTTTACCGTTGTTGTTGTCTTATATATCCTTGGTGCTAACATTTTTACCTGCACAAACCGTTAGCTTTTTATTCGTTTCTAGAAGCTTTCAGAGCTTTCAAACGCTGTAAACTTTGTCCTGTAAGAAAATCTTGAAGCTGTCTTCAAGTGCCTCTGTATCGT
Organism: Ocypus olens; assembly: GCA_910593695.2. Classification (NCBI taxonomy): domain Eukaryota; kingdom Metazoa; phylum Arthropoda; class Insecta; order Coleoptera; family Staphylinidae; genus Ocypus; species Ocypus olens. The sequence continues at coordinate 17,977,842 of OU343056.1, forward strand.
AGGATTTTCTGTCTCTAAATGATGCCAAGACTTCGTTGACATCTACTGGATATACGCTCCATTTTCTGAAACCTGACTGTAAATTGGCAGCTTGATTCGCTCCACAGCAGCTAACAACTTTTCCAAAAGTTGTGGAAAATATTGTTTGTTGAGGAACGTCTTCTTACGGCCAGAAAAATAATGTTTGTACTCATTCATTATTTTACGCCAAGCTGTTTTAAGGTGTTTAAACATCTAGAGGTTGAGTTATGTGGGTGCTATGAGGTGGTAAGCAAACAAACTTGATTTTATTTTTTTCGCAAGCTTCAATAACTTTTGGGGAAATATGTGAGGATAAGTAATCACAGAAAAGAACTTTACCACCTGACTTCTTTCGTAAAGAAGGCCAAACTGCAGAAAACGACCGCTCTTCAAATGCTAATCCGTCAAATCATCCACTTGCAGTGATGAAGTATCTGCACCTTAGGACCTCATTCGTTAGTGGCCTTATATACAACACATGGTAGAAGAAGTTCACCCTTTGCATTACCTGATATCATGATAGAAATACTTTGTGTTTCTTATGTTAGTGGGGTACTTACAGGCTCTCTTTACCAGCCATTTTTTTAGAGTCAGGGTCGTCCGTTAGAATTATTTCATCATAATTATAAATATTTTTGGGAGTACATTCTGGAGAGTAAGAGAAATATGTTAAAAATATTATCTCAAGGATTCTTCACTGACTTCTGCGCGAACTTTTTTGATTTTGACGACAAATTTTTGTGTCGGGTCTGGGTGTCCTCGTAAAAAAAACTTGATTAGATCTGCACATGGATGGACTTTGAACTCCGTAATCTTGCGATTCTTAAAAGATAATCTTTCATGATGTGCCGTAAGTCTTCTTCGCAAATAGATAATCCAAATTGACTCATTTGAATTGTTCATATCACAAAGGCAGCCTCCTCTAATTAAAAAAAAAACAGTCGGTTTGCCAGGCTTTAATTTGTGTTTTCCTTTCAGTTTGTAACAAGTAGTTCACCTACTAATACCTTATTCTCCAGTAGCCTGTTCTTGTGTCAGCTTTCCAGATTTCACATTTTCATGACACCTGGCTAGATCCTCTTCTGTGTAATCTTTATATTTTCTGGCTCCAAGCTTTCTTATGTAATGACGTGGTATCTGAGGAAAATATCAAGGAGTCTGTTAGTTTTTGTGTACATTTTTTCACTTTTTTTATTTAGTTTTATTTATTTCACAACTCTTTGTCAAAATATCTAACGAAACAAAATAGCCTGATAAAGCATTCAGTTACCCAAAAAAATAATCAGGACTGTAAAGAAGAATTAAATAACTCTACTCTTTTAATATAAAATGTCTTCAAAATTCGAACAGGTTCTTAATTTTTGATTGGGGTTACTGTGCTCATTGTGCACCTTTTGTACCAAGGAATAGCTGGTCACCCTGAAAATTCTAGGCAGACTATGGATTTAACGTTTGGTATACTTCAAACCGATAATACAGTGAACACTTGAAGCTATTCACTCACCTTTTAATTTTAGTCAGATCTGCTACATAGGTAACAGTTCCACCACTAATATTTCTTCCCTTCCTGTTGATGTTAAGAACACAAAAGGTGAAGTCAGAAATTTACGCCAGCCACCACTCGCACTGAATAATGCCACTAACACCATCTATCGGTAATTGAATTAATTAGTAGTTTTAGTTCACTGGTTTCGCAGCTAGAGAGCAGAAAATGTTTACCCCTGGGTGTGCAAAGTACCCCCCCCCCCCACCAGTTTACGGTGTTTTGTTAGAAATCAGCACCAAAAAATACATAATACAAGTTCAGCTCTCAACTCCATTGTATTTTTTTATCGCAGGCCTCTGTATTATCTAAAAACTATAACATATTTCTGTTACGCTCTTTGTAAGTGTGCGAAGGCCTTCGGGCCCTCATTAAAATGTGGAACCAATTTCTGCAGTTCTAACTGGCTGATTCTTACAAATAATAGTGTTTTAATATCGATTTTCTGCGCTTTCCTTTTCAAATAATATTATTTCAAAACATTAAAATTCCACATTTTTCAGTTCTAGCCCAATGAAGACGAAATGGCGATGTTCATGTTTAAAAATTTTACAAATTCTAAGCGCGCAATTTTTACGTACGGAAAAGTATTGTGATTATGAAATAGTATATTACATAACAAGAGTTGTAATAAGCAAATTTCACGCGCGTGTAATTGCTCGCGTTATGTACTGTACTTTACCTACGATCTCATATTTATTCGATTATTAAAGACAAATTATTATGTGATAATTTCAAAATATAGTAATGGTATGTTTTGGAATTTTGATTGAACTGATTCTATTACACGCAAATTTAGAGAGCTTTAAGCCGTAGGCGAGGTGTTTTTTTATATTTTGTAAAACCTTGAGAACGCGGTCAACTTCAACATGGCTACGAGTTGTGTTCTCTTGTGATTATCTCACTGAGGTCAAGGGGTGTTTCTAGATATTGAATGAATTATGAAGCAAAATCTATTTTCAGTAATTTCGAAAAGTTTCAAGTTTCTGACGACCTTTTTTACATTTTTAAAACCATTAGACAGTGAGCAACTTCCGCATAACTGTAAGCTACGTTTTCGTGTGATTATCTCGAAATCTATGTATGTGTGTTCCAAAATTTTATTTGAGTTTTACAGCTAGATATATCATAACAAAAATTGGATACTTTCAAGACTGTTGCAATTGTTTTTATATTTTTTAAACCATCGGACAGTGAGCAACTTCCGCATAAATACAAGGTGTGTTCTCGTGTGATTATTTTGACATCTAGTGAAATCTTGTTTCGATATTTTGATTGAATTGTAAAAGAGGCCAGTTTAAGAAAAATTAAAAAGTACTAAGTTGATGGCGCTGTTATTATATTTTTGGAAACCTTCATAAAGTGGGAAACTTCAGCATGACTACAAGCTGTTTGTCTGTGTGATAACTTAAAAATATATCAAGGGGATGTTTTTAAAATTGTGATTGAATTATGAACCTGGTTCTATTCTGAGAAAATTTGCAAAGTTTCAGTACTGTGGCCATTGTTTTTATATTTTTTAAATCATCGGCCACTGAGCAACTTTGGCATAACTACAAGGTGTGCTCTCGTGGGATTATTTTGAATTTTAGTGGAAGGTTGTTTTGGTATTTAGATTTAATTATAAAGCAGTCTGGTTTGAGTAAATTTGAAAAGTGTTAAGTCGACGGTGGTTGTTTTTATATTTTTAAAAAGCTTCATAAAGTGAGCAATTTCAGCATGAGTTCGACTGCTCACCATTTTTTCTAAATTAAATTGAGATTGAAAATCCTATGTCCCGTTTTGTTCATCATCATCTACTGGTTTACCAAGGTAATTATTTTGAATTTAAAACAAAGGTTTGCCATGATATCATAGGCAAAGTGCAACTAATAGTGCTCTTCCACTTAATCTGTTTCAATTATGCAATTTCTCGATGCGTTGTAGTTTCGGTTTAGCTCAAAATTTCTGTTTCCAGGACAGTTTTGGTTCGACCCTCTGGTGAAAACTAAGCCTTGATAAAAAAAAAAACCTGTAATTATAATGTAATTAATTATATTTCAACAGAATTATTCTCAATTTTATTTTGCGTTATGAATATCTATCTTTTGAGAATTTTGCAAATTGTTTGGTGGTAAAAGTAAGCCTCGCGATTAGATCTAATGGCAAAAATGAATTTGGTTCAAATTGCCTTTAAAAGGAATTAAGAATAAGCCCAAGAGAGTGTAATGAAAACTAGATTAAGTAGTAAACGTTCCCGCCAGAGAGTATACAAAATAAATCCAAGAAGAATTTTAGTGCGCGGTTATAAATATAAATGAATGTTGTATTATATTTAGTTTAGTGTTTTAATTTAAAGTGACGACCTATAAAAATAATTAATAAAACACCGTCTATAAAGTCCGTAATGGAGCAATTTCGTCGTGAGGAATTATTAAAATATAACTTGGGTTACTGCAGAGAGATGATACAGCTCTCGGCCTCGGAAAAACTTTTTTATTAGTTTTTATATCACATTTGCATGTCAAAAAGGAACGGCGATTTTATTAGTACAAAACTACTTAAAGCGAAAAATCCTTTACAGAAAGAGAGAGTTTCGCTTGGTTTGCTATTGCATTACACCGCCGTTGCGGCTTTTTGGTCTCTCCTTCTGGAAAATAGAAAAGTTGTGGAGTGAGTTGAGGGGGAACACGCACTCTTCTGTAGAAGTTTCACTTTCCACTCGTATTTCAGATACAACGTGGACGGTTCTGTTTAATCCCATTTTGAGGATGATAAGCAGGAGTTTTTGATGGACGTCTCCTTTTTCATAAAAGTGGGGATATTTGAGAAGAATCACGTGGAGTCAGCAAGAAAAAGGTAGCTGGGAATAATAAGGATCAGCTTTATCTCTTTACGCCCGACATAAAAAATGTTTTACATTGTCGAAGGCTGTAAATAAGTTAGTATTTAGTGTAGTGGTTTCTTTATAGATAGAAATAACTTTCGTATAGATTTATCGGAAAATAGTTATCGATGTGTCTGCAAATAAATCGGCGTATTAAAAATTAGGCATTGATAAAATAAGGCACTTGGTTTCGTTGCATAAATTTTAGTTTTTATTCCAGTGGGTTTTGACTTTCACATAATGTTTTAGGTATGATTTTCAGTTTCTATTCCGATTAGTTTCGACTGGAATGATTTCTAGAAAACTCGTTGTCGAGATAATAACAAAAAAATGCAAAACAAAACTAAGTGCCTTATTTTATCAAATGTTTCACTACGTGAACCAAATTCAACAAATGGCATATTCAACATGCAAAACATTTTGTAGCACTAACACCCAAATATATCACGTTATTTATCGATAGTCATTTGTTAGAACCAAAATTAACAAATTATTTTTATTAACCTCTTGAAGGATAGCTCATTCATGTATGTTTTAAAAACAGATGAATATATTTTAAACAAATAAATTAGAAACAACCTTACTTGTTGCAGAAAGCATTAAATGAATTCAATACAACGAAATGTAGCCTGAAAATATGAATATCCAACCTGTTCTAAACTAAATTTTGCTTGGAGAGTTACAGGTTGAATATTCATATATTCAGGCTACATTTCGTTGTATTGAATTTAAATCAAATTTAGCATAATACTATCTCCTGTCCGGTCTAACTGGCAAGTTATCAATTATTTCTCGATTGAAAACGATTTGAAACTTCAAAATTAATTTGCCCCTGAAGATTTAATGTTTTGTAAAATGGTAAAAATAATTTCTGTCAATAAATATTTACTTGAAAACGGACAATGAGGTCCAAGAAAGCTGGATTTTTCTATTTGTTTTAATTGTCCCAATTACTATTATTTCTTATTATAATTATAATTATAAATAAATTGTTATGATGCAAGATGCAAACAAAATTAGGATTCTACAATTTTATGTGAATACTGTCGAGATTTCTAAATTTGCGCCGTAATTAGGAAGACAATAACACGAGCAATCCGGCTTTAAAACGGCTTCTTCGAGGAGTCACGCAACCCTCAGGATATATATTGCTCGTCTCTTGAGATATTCCTTCGTTCAAATTAAATATTAACCTTGTTGAGAATGCGATATACATATCTCTCATAACTAAATTAAATTTTCCTTTGCATGACAATCCCTCTTGAATTTATTATTTCATTCGTATTATCACTCCAATTTAAGTCAATTCACGAACATCTTTCTCATTTATTTCCAGACATAAAATAGAAGCTTCAAAAAATGTCAGGGCACTCTGCCCTGACATTTTTTGGAGTGGAAGGCCTGATGCCAATAACTAAAATGTAGATGTGTTATATTTTCGGTATTTGTTTGAATAGCAACACCACAAACTGACTATCAAGTAACCGCAAAGGGTATTTATATGTTTTAGTGCTATTTATATTATTTTTAACATAGAAAAATCGCAAATAAAGCAGAAGTGGTAGACTGTGATTGTTGACGCCAATTTCGAAGATGCATTTTATCTTATCGACCTGCAAAGTGTTAAACCATCTTGTTAGGTATTATAGCAAGATTTATTTATGGTGACTTTAGTTATGATTAAGTACTCATCATTATCTAACTAAAAGAGATTGTTTTTAATTTATATTTCAAAATGTATCACGAAGTAAACACCTCCAGTCAGCTAACGAGCTACTTTATAATAGTCGCAACCATTACAGACAAATACATTGAGCTCATTAATGTATTGATTATGATGGATGCGCCGAGAATATTATGTACTCGCCGGAGGAACATTTGCTTACGAGAATATTTTTATCGTCACTATAGATCTTTCGGGAATATTTTCTATTGTCGCGAATATAGTGTAATCAAATTTTCGAAGAAATTTGGTAGAAATCTACTCATGATTACCATCGATGATGGCCAAACAATAATTTATAATATAAAATTGGGTATCTACACTTCATATTGGACGCTCTGGAGAAATAAAATTGTAGGGCTTCATCTCACCCCAACTTTTGTGTTTGTGTAATAAAAACCCTACATATACAGGGTGTCCTAAATAGAGTAGGATTGCATGGGTATCTTTCTTATTCTTAAAGCTAGAGATCTGGTTAAATGGGCATGTTATGCAGTTTTCTATGCTGATTCAGATTATGTTGAGAAATTTTCAAAATTCCGAGCAGTTTAGAAAATATTTAAAAAAAAACTGAAAATCGCGATTTTCAAAAAAATCAAATATATCAATAATTATTAAAGATGCGAAAAAAAGTTTTAAATAAAAGTTACTTGGTTTAATTAGGCAAACATAGAAACCAAGTCAAAATAAAATTCAAGATGGCGGTTTCCGAGATATTACGACCAACTTTCTTATTTCAAATGGCCGCCATATTTGATTTTTACACGCATAAATAGACTTTTTTTTTCTCTTTTCAACGATATACAACAATAAAATAAAAAATAATGGAAATATTAATTGTTTAAATTTTAATTTTAATTTTTTAAATTATTTTTAAAGCAAATGTAAAAAAACAAAAAGAGGGAATACAACCAAGTAGTAAAATAACAATAAATTATAAAAAATGCTCAAAATGTTGACCGTTATTGGCTAAACACAATTGACAGCGTTTTACAACACTGCCAGTTACTTTTCGCAATGTGTTGCGATTAATGCCATTTATTGCCTCTGTCACTGCTTCGCGAAGTTCATCCACATTGTTATAATTGAAGTTACTTCCATAAACTTTGTTTTTTAAAGTGCCCCACAAATAAAAGTCAAGAGGCGTCAAGTCTGCAGATCTGGCTGGCCACTGTACAGGTGTATTAGTCGCTATTACTTTATTATTAAAACGTCCATTTAGATAAGTAATAACATCTCTGGCATTGTGTGCTGGAGTGCCATCTTGCTGGTACCATATTTGCATATTTTGTGCCAAAGGTAAATCATCCAATAAATCTTCTAAGGTTGTTTGAAGAATTTCCAAATAACGTTGTGCAGTTAGAGTTCCATCAAAAATTATAGGACCAAGTAAACGATTTCCCATTATGCCACAAAAAACACTAAAGCCGAACCGTAATTGGTTTCGCCGTGGAATAACTATGTGTGGATTTTCTTGAGCCCAATAGTGCTCGTTATGACGATTAAATAATCCACAATTAGAAAAGTAAGATTCGTCAGTCCATAAAATTGTGTTTATAAAATCACCATTTTCCGTAATTTTGTTGATTAACCACCTGCAAAATGTTAATCTACGGATGTTATCATTTGGTTGTAAAGTCTGAGATAGGTGCAAGTTATAAGGGTGAAACTTGTGCTTTTTTAAAATTGTTGATGCTCTAGACTTAGATACGTTAACTTCATTTTCTATCTGCCGACATGAAATGTTCGGATTAGCTGCCAGACAAGCCAATGTTAATTCTTCATCATCAACGATCATATTTCTATTTCTCTTAGGTTTTTTTAAACTTCCATACAATTGCGTATTTTCATCCAATCTTTTAAATACCTTAATGTCCGGCTGCCTTCTTTCGGGAAAGTTTGCTTGGTATGTTTGTGCTGCAAGATGGGGAAAAAAAAGTCTATTTATGCGTGTAAAAATCAAATATGGCGGCCATTTGAAATAAGAAAGTTGGTATTAATATCTCGGAAACCGCCATCTTGAATTTTATTTTGACTTGATTTCTATGTTTGCCTAATTAAACCAAGTAACTTTTATTTAAAAAAAATTTTCGCATCTTTAATAATTATTGAGATATTTGATTTTTTTGAAAATCGCGATTTTCAGTTGTTTTTTAATATTTTCTAAACTGCTCGGAATCAACATAATCTGAATCAGCATAGAAAACTGCACAACATTGCCCATTTAACTAGATCTCTAGCTTTAAGAATAAGAAAGATACCCATGTAATCCTACTCTATTTAGGACACCCTGTATACTGTCTACGGAACTTACAGAACTTTTGTTTTAATTATCTACGCTCGGTAACTCAAATACAAGTTTTCTAAACTGTTTTCAATTCCCATATAATTTTTTATTCTTTTATTGTAATGAATTTTTTTAAATTGTATATCTTGTTTCAATTGAAAGAACATGAAGTGAATATACTGAAGGAAAAAAAAATGAAACACTTGAAATTCGTGAAATTTCGACCAATTACAAACCGCCATAAACTCGGCGTATTTTCAATCGATTTTGATGAATCTTTTTTTCCACCAGTGTAGAATTGAGGATAGTAATATGAAGCAGATATTAATTCTACCAAATAAAAACTTATAATTCTTGACTAGTTTCGCCTTATTGTGGCATTTTCAAGAGAATTTTGATTAACATCAATTTACTCGCAAAAATATACATTGCAACAATTTGACATAGAATACTAGATTGAGAAAATGTATAAAAATGTGCAATATTTTAGAGTAAATTTGTCTAAGAAGATTGGAAAAAGACAAAAAAATTATTATTGGAAGTTTATTCATGTTTTCCAAGTATAAGCTGAAAAAGAAATGAAAAATATCGTCGAAACCAACTACAATAATAAACATTCGGAAAATATAAAACTGATTAACAAACAAAACAGCATTTATAAACTAAATTAGCGAAAAGTATTAATGAAAATACCTACGAAATGAAAGAAAAGAAAAACCAATCATTAAAATTGTTGAATAATGAAAATAGAGATCTAGAAAGCTTTTGGTAAAATTTTGAGCACCCTGTGTTTACCTTAACCGTTTTTTTTTATGTTTTTCCGATAATATTTTAAATATGAAAAATATTACAAAAACATTTAAACAAATATTATAGACAAATAATAAAGATACTTTGTAAATATTTTTCATAAAATCATTGTTTTTCGAAAAAATAAATATTAATATTAGTGGTAACATCAAATTTATATCAATAATAATTGTAGGGAATGGAAAAATGAACAACTTATACAAATGCTGTTTTTTTCGAAAAATCTTTGGTTTCTGAGTAAACTGACTGACTTTAATAATTTTGACGTTCAGTATCATCCGATCCTGCAAACCGCTTGATGTACATTTAAAATATTATTCAAATTGAAAATAAATCATGAAAGTTAAATACAATTAGCCATTATACCATCGAATCGGAGAAAGTAACATGAAGGCCACCATTTATCATCCAATCATTTTTAAATCTAGTATTAGATATTTCTGTTAAATTAAATTTAACTGATTTTTTATTTTGTTAGAATCAATATTTATTTCATATTACTATCCTTAATAATATTAACTACCAATGGGTAAATATTAAAACAATTAATGAATAGATATAGTTAGAATTCAATTTTAATATTATCGCCGCGCTTCATAAGTTTCTCTTAGAAGTGAATTAAATTATTTTTTAAATTTTTGCTGATCTTGTTCGAAAACTTAGAAACCTACATTTTTCAAAATTAAAAAATCGAAAACGGGACTATTTTGAAAATCTAAACTGATTTTAAAAGGACGATGTTTCTTCAATAATATTATGTTATTGGTTTATCATATTTTTATAGCGTTTTTCGTCATGTCAGGGAAGTATTGTGATCGTAATTTTTTTAAACACCTGTTGATGATTTCAACGATTTTCAAAAAAAATTATCTGTGCTGTATATGTATGTGTATGTATCCTACATTACAATTTTTAAATTAGAAAAATATTACACAAACATTTAACCCTTAGCTGCACCACTATTTTATAGTAACATAGCTGCACATTGGGGTCTTTCAGGACCCCACGTTAAACAATTCTTAAAAAATGCCTTTATTCATTATATGTGAATGCAGAACTGTGCATAAGTGTTCATTGGGTAATCATTGACCTAAACAATCAATTGTACTAGGGACTCACTTTTGCAATTTCTTAGGATTGAAGAAATAAGCGGGGGAAATCCGAAAAATGTATTTTCTTTTTTAAAATTCATAGAACTCTTATTTCGTTATATATATATTTGTAGGTACTGATTTATTTCATATTAAATTTAAAGAAAATAACAACAGTACAGGGGTTACTTGAAAAAAATATATTTATTTTGACAAAAAACTGCAGCTAAAATTGTAAAAAATTGGTATTTTTACAAGAAGAAATTACATCCCACAGCAATGAAGACATAAATAGAAGCGATGTTCTTCGCAAATCGATCGTTTGCACGAGCAAACATATTTCGATTTTCTATCGACTTTTCTAGGACACATCTCACATCGTTGCTTCCGGTCGAATTCTATTTTTTTGAAATTCTTAAAGATTAGTTGAGCCTCCGCATTGAAGTAATGATTGAAGATCCATTTTCAAATCTTTTTGGAGCAATTCTTTCTGCAATCTTCGCGTTAACACTGGAGAGATCAAATGGAGAATTACTTTCTTAATAGAAATAACGGCAGTAGTGCCTTTGCTGTCGCAAACTTTGCCAAGTTTTAATTCCTCCAGGATTCTAGCATTCACCACAGCTTGATTCACCATTCCGTAGAAAATTCGCATAGGCCATTTGTTGGTTCTTCTTGTGACGTTGTATGCATGACACAATTGATTTTAACGTAACAAATTGTTTTTAACGTCGCACTCGATTGAACGTGTATGCACTACTGGGGTCACACCTTCACTACTCAGTTCAAGCTGATTACTTCTAAATCAGCGCGTTAGTTTTACGATATTTTAAAGTTTATAATGACTAAAATTACTTTTGAAAAAGAGTGGGGTCCTCTAGGACCCCTAAGTGCAGCTAAGGGTTAAACAAATATTAAAGGTCACAAAGAAATATTTTTATCGAAAATCGGGTGTAATACGCAAATTACTGCGGTCATTACCTCCTTGTGAGAGAATAACTCGGACTTTGTAGGATTTTTGAAATATTTCAAATTGACACCACGTACTTTCTTGTCAAAATTTTATACACATTATTTCAACATTGAATGTAATTACAGACGATTTTGGATAGAATGATATATGTATTATACTCATGTGGAACTACTCATTAGTCCCTTAAGAGCTACCGGGTAACTTTTTCTTGCGGGACTAATTTCTTTACATTCCACATTCGTATAATAAATAACTATTACTCACGCGGCGCATTTACTAAAAAAGTAATATTTCGCAGGACACCTACAAAGTCATAGACGAAAAAACAAATTGAAGTTTAATAAATATAACGAAAAATAATAAGATTTTTTTTTTAATTTACCTATACTTATATTGTATATGTGTTATGCAAACAATTTTTACAACAAAAATAAATGATAAAAATAATTACATTAAGATTTCGCAGCACACTTGGGATATGTTACAGCACACCCTTTTTGAAACAATGGTTTAGACTACAATTATTTATTGGTGTTTTATATAGACCATTGTACCGAGTGGTCCAAATTCGACATTTTTATAGGTTATCTCGGTTACCTCAAGAAAAATAGTATATTGTACAACGAGCATTTAATGATGGCTATTAATCACGAGAACGATGTTTGCGGAACGAGCCGTGGGCGAGAGGAGTAAATCGTTTGAGTTTGTTTGTTCACCTAAATTAAAATCAAAATCAAAATAAAAAAAAACAAAAACAAAATCAAAATCAAAATTAAAATCGAAATTAAAGTTGTGATTACAATTACAATTGAAAAACAAAATAAAATCAGTATTAAACATAGTAAACAAAATATTATCATAAATCGCGTTCTGTGAATTAAAGCGCGAATTAGCGTGTTTAATAAGCATATTAAACACGCAAATGTGTGTTTAATATGCTTATTGAAAATTGAGTGTTAAATGTACCCTATTAATGCTGCCCATACAATTAAATAATGAGCACATTATAACATTTTCGTGAACCAAAATCTGCTATACACATTATAACCTCATTTTCTGGAATAATAACAATTGTATTAACAAATCATGGCTAACTTAATTAGGTTGGCTTTTTTCAATTTTTGACTATTTTAAAGATTGTCTTTTTTCCTATAATTGTGAAATATGAAAAAAAAACAGTTATGTAGTTGGTTGTCTAGTCTTTACCGTGCGTAATTAACATCGTTTCGGACTTTCATTGTGTATAAATATGAAGATTTGGTATTCTTTGAATAGGCGTTATAAAATTGTCTCGTAGTTCCTCGTGAGTATTATTTGCATTCATATACTAGGTGTAACTGAATTCTGGTAGACCCCAAAGATCATTTGCATTTTTACATTTATCTTTATGAAATTTAGTGAGGTATTTCTAGGGAGTAAAGTGCGTCGACTTGTGGAATTAAAATTCCAAACTTCCAGTTTAACCGGAAACGATCATAACTTTTCTATTTCAAATGAAACACCCTGCTTATTTTTACATAATTTAATTCGTCTCTAAATTCTGAGTTTGGATATGTATCATAAGTAAAGTCCGGATTTATATGCGCTAAAAAAAGGCAATAAATATTTTTTTTATAAATTCATTTCAAATTTTCTAAATTCTTAATTGCAGTTATTAAGTTGCAAAAATGAGCAATACAAGCTAATTGTTGCAAAATATGTATACACTAAAATAATGGCTTTCAGGAACATATATATATATATATATAATATGCTGACCTTGATGAAAACCCTTGATGGACAGTCCACTTGAAAGAGCAGCAACCTGGGCCAGAGTAGAAGATCATCTTGGTAATGAACTCAGCCCGTTACAATGCAAAGTTAAATTCTTGTAAGATTATACCATTTTATATCTTATTTAGAAAAAAATTTCAAGCATCTGTAACAAAAGGAAATAAATAAATAAAATGGTGGGCATATAAACCATCTTACAATTTTTTTATTTTCTCCAAATAATTCTTTTTTCGTAGATATCAGTTCCAAGTCTGTAGGCTAAATGTCAAATTTTTAATATGCGACATTCGTAATTTATCTCGCAGCGAAGTCTTAATCAAAATTTTATGGCTCACACGATAGAATATATACATATCTACATAAGACAAGGTTACGCTCGCTGGTTAGGGGAATCTTGAATATACCTTACACGATTTTATAAAAAAAAATAGTTCGTTTAATACAAAACAATTAATCTGTCTATAAATAACACTAGCCAACCAAGATGAAAGTGAGAAAATATACTGAATGTTTAAAAAATTATAATTTTTAATATATTTTAATAAAATTACAAATAAAACCCCCACATGCTATATATCGTCGAAAAGAGAAAAAAATAACCTAATAAAATAGGTCAAAGCCAACTATAGGTTGTATTTAAAAAACACAACTTTATGTTATAACTTTCATGTTAATGAAGATATCGGAATTAAGTTAAGCTTATTTTATTCTTTTCAAAAAAGTGCATGAACAACATATAACTTTCATTATTTTCAAATGATAAACAACTGAGATATTTCAATATATCAAAAATGGAAAAAAATACTTTTTGGCTATAACTCGAAAACAAAAGAAGATAAATAAATTTAGTTTTCACCATTGAGTTTTTCTAGAAAAAAGAGATCCAGGATGCTCCATCCGTTTTTCTCCATATATTATAGTTATCGAGATCCCCTATACAAACATCGCTCACACTGTACACATATATAAGATGATATGCCGACTCGTACTTGATTGCGCCTCCATCCTCTTCCATAATCCATGCCCAGCCGTACTAAGGAATTTGCAGGTGGGTGAGAGATCGGCTCTTAGAACTTTAACAAAAATCTGACACCTCAACAATCCACTACACAATCCTTCAAATACCTTACTCTCAAAAATCCCAAATAACTCCAATTGACCAACGCCTAATCCACCTATGCTCTAAATTTGCCCCCAACCCTTACATCTTACACATTCTAAATCATCTTTGCTTACCACGTAATCCAAATATCATTCCTAAAATTAAACATCCCGATATCACCATATTTCAATTCATTTCATTTTTCATCGCATTAATCATAACCGACAGCGACGTTTACAGACTGAAGAAGACTGATTGAAAGACCTCTGGTCGATAGACCATTAAGAATTGCGAAAAAAAAATAGAACTCATTATATTAATTGTAGCAATTCTTTATTAAAGATGTTTGTATACGAGTATATTATATTAAAAAAATCGTGTTATTTATGTATCTAGTACTGAAAAAAATATTCAAGGCTATTTTATTTTTCAATTGCAAATTGACCCATAAATAAAATATTACTTAACTACAAAAATTAGTTGTGGCAGAATGCCCTAGTTAGCTAAGCCAATTCCCACTATCATCCGCACTTCCTTAACCCGAATTCCCACCAATCATCATTTCTAAAAAAGAATGGACGTTGTAGTTTCCTGAGACAAGTCCTTTTTCAAAATTAACAACAACAACAAACACCATCAACAACATACGATACATACTAAACACTATAATTAACATACGATATACAATATACTACAACCAGCATACGATTTACAATATGCACTATAACTAAGGTACGGTATATACTAAACACTAGGGATGGGCGATATTTCACTTACCTGTGATTTTTCACTGGTATTGAAAAATCACAGGTCGTCTTACTAATAGGCGAATTTCATTGGTACTTTAAATCACTGTTACTTAAAATCATTGTTAATTAAAATCACTGCTACTTAATGTCATGTTACTTAAAATCATAGTTACCTAAAATCACTGCTACTTGAAATCACTGCTACTTTAAACCACTGCTACTTAAAATCAGTGCTATTTAAACTGTGACAAACTGTGATTGCTACTTAAACTGTGACTGCTACTTAAAACATAATTGTAAGAAGACAGTACAAAGTGGCATTTCTAAATGTTATTTAATATTAATTATTTTATTCTCCCATTTTTGCAGGGTATTGTATTTAAATTTTGAATAAATATTTAATAAAAAAGACAGATATTTATAAAATGCCATAGTATACCATATAAAATTAAATAAATTACAACTTACTGTACTAACAATTATTAATTAATTAATTAAGATTTTATAAAAACGAAAAAAGCCCGGCATGGAATTGAATCACAAACTCGCTGTGATCGAAAGTAATGAGTCCGACGACTTAATAAAGCCAAAATGTCTCAAAATTAATTTTAATTTAAGATTCAGTGCAAATATCTAAACATATATTTAAAATAATTTACCAAACTGCAAAAATGTCCAAATGCTCCTTGTTCTAGTGAACAATTAAAACTAAAATTTTCAAAAATCCATTTGTCCATTAAAAACTGTGGAATTTACAAAAACCAAATTGATTTTGAATAAGCGATACTTCAACCATTGTGAATATTTCTTATAGAATTTTGTCGACGCGTTTTATATTTTTTTTTTCTGAGATGTTTTCATTAAAGTGCTCAAAAAAAATAAAACTAAAATTTTCAACAATCCATATCTCCGTTAAAAATTGTTGAATTTACAAAAACCAAATTAATTTTTTTTCGACCATTAAAGATAGTGTTTTAAGAATTTTTTTCTACGCGTTTTATATTTTTTTCTGCGAAGTTTTTATTCAAGTGCTCAAAAAATTAAAAATGTATATCTCTATTGAAAATTGTTGTATTTACAAAAACCAAATTGATTTTGAATTAGCTATACTTCGACCATTGAGAATATTTTTTAAGGAATTTTTTCTGCTCGTTTTATATTTTTTTTCTGTGATGTTTTCATTCAAGTGCTCAAAAAATTAAAACGAAAATCTTCAAAAATCCATATCTCCGTTAAAAATGGTTGAATTTACAAAAACCAAATTAATTTTGAATAAACGATTCTTCGACCATTGAAGATATTGTTTTAAGGATTTTTTTCTACGCGTTTTATATTTTTTTCTGCGATGTTTTCATTCAAGTGCTCAAAAAATTAAAACGAAAATCCTCAAAAATCCATATCTCTATTGAAAACTGTTTAATTTACAAAAACCAAATTGATTTTGAATTAGCTATACTTCGGCCATTGAGGATGATTTTTTATGGAATTTTGTCTGCGAGTTTTATATTTTGTTCTGCGATGTTTTCATTCGTACTCAAAAAAATAAAACTAAAATTTTCAAAAATCCGTATCTCCGTTAAAAATTGTTGAATTTACAAAAACCAAATTGATTTCGAATAAACGATGCTTCGAACATTGAGGATATTTTTTTAAGGAATTTTTTCTGCGCCTTTTATTTTTTTTTTCTGCGAAGTTTTCATTCAAGTGCTCAGAAAATTAAAACGAAAATCTTCAAAAATCCATATCTCTATTGAAAATTGTTGGATTTACAAAAACTGAATCGATTTTGAATTAGCGATACTTCGGCCATTGATGATGATTTCATATGGAATTTTGCCTGCATTTTTATTTTTTTCTGCCATAATTTTGTTAAAAAATTAAAACGAACATCTTCAAAAGGATTTTTGAGGATTTTCTGTATTGAAAATTGTTGAATTTACAAAAACCAAATTGATTAGCGGTACTTCGGCCATTGAGGATAATTTTTGTGGAATTTTGCATGCACGTTTTATTTTTTTTTCTGTGTTGTTTTTGGCCAAGTGCTCAAAAAATTAATCTCTATTAGTTAATGCTTTAATTTCAAAATAATCGTTCGAGCAAATAATCTTTCGAAAGATACGTTTTTTCAGAGGTAAAACCAAAATAGGAAACCATTTGCCACATACCTAAAACTTTCCAACTTTTTAAATTTACTGGAAAAACATTCTTTTTTTTCTGCAAAAATCTCCAAATACTTCTCGAATTTTAAACTAAATCAAGTCGTAAAATTATTTGGTATGGCAGATAATATAGCCAAAATATGACCTTCAGTCACAGGTATAATATCAAAACACTATTTACGTGATCGGGTGGACAAATATCAGCAGAATCATATCAAAAACATTTTTGAGAAACCATTCACAGTTTCAGAAGGTGTTACGACGTTTACTAACCGTGATCACAGTCACAGTTTAAAATCACTGATTTTAGAAAATATCAATCACAGGTAGCTACGTGATTCAAAAGTAGCAGTTTTGCCCATTTCTACTAAACACTATAACCAACATTCAATATACACAATAAACTACATGACTGAATGAAAAAAAATCATTAAATATTTAATATTTTGATCATAACTTATTATTATAAATAAATATAATATATAAATCTCGAAAAGTATTGAAGTTTCGACGTGTTAGCATCGTTATAAAAATTGATGAATTATTGAATTTATACTAAATATTGCATCTCAGAGAATAATAAATAAACAATATTCCTAATTTTCATCCATAGTTATGATTAGAAAGAGGATTATATGCAAAATGCATATTTTTGCATATTTTGCTAATTTTGCTTATTTGGCATATTTACCCATATAATGTATATATTGCATATTTTGCATATTTACCCATATAATGCATATATTGCATATTTACCCATTTATTTTTCGGCGTTATGCCTGGCCTTTGTGCTATGAATTAGCCATAATCAATTTATATAAATATTTATAAAGGTATAAATTAAATAAATAAATGAACAAATTAATAATGAAAGACGTATACAAACAACCACAGACCGAAACGAATACTTCTCGAAACCAAAAATCTTTCGTCCGAGCTGGGAATCGAACGCACACGGCCGCGGTGCAACCGGCACAAGCGCTCGCCTATACCCACTACACCAACGGACTGAACCATTTAATGCATATTTTATCCTATAATGTTAACATGCCAATAACTCCTTAGAAACGAGTAACGTTAAGTTACCTTTAACAACACCAGTGTTGTTAAGAAATTCTTAACAACACTAGTGTTGTTATATGTATGTTAACGTAACTCGTTGCTATGGAGATATTGGCAAACAAACATGATGTCTCTTTTTGACGTTTCCACTAAATATTTTTTAAATTAAAAAAAATAGTAATAGGATAAAATAAACCGTGTTACGACACACGTAATGTTATTTGCTTATACATTACTCAAGAATTTAAAAACTTTCAAACTATTTCTCGTAATATAAAAACCTTCATAACGTTACTTATATCGTAAATTACTATTAACATATAATGGAAATATTTACCATTTTGTCGCACGGCACATTGCAACACATGCAATTTTCGGTTTCGGCCATGAACCAACATTTAGTCCAATAAAGGAAATTCCGGCCAAATGTTATCAAATAAATTGCCAATTCGTCCTGCGATATTTATGCGTTCACATGTTTCTGTCGGTTTACTTTAAAATATGCATAACGTGGCATTGGATCAAAAGGTACAACGAAAAATAAATAGTTTAGGGTGTCCACGGGATTCTCATATTTATCGGATCTCTCCATCAAAAAAATGAAGAATTGAAGAGAACCAAATTTTCGCAAAATATGACTTGTGATTTTTGATAATACAATATTCGTCCGTGGCATTAATCAGGAAGGAAAGTAGTGGTTTTAAAAAGTAATTTGTTAATTGTAGTTCTATTAATAAGACTAATTATCTACAACAAGGAGGACATTTTTCATTTCTTATTACTAACATTAATAAATGTAAGTGACTTTTTTATTAAAAATGTACAAACTTCTGTATTTTTATTGACATATTTCAATTTATTACTTGCATATTTCAATATAATAATGCATATTTGTTGTATATTTTCGAGGTTTAAAATGTGTATATATGCACATATTTCAGCATTTTATAATGCATAAAATCCTCTCTGTAGTTATGATTAATATGGGTGTAAAATTTAAATTTTTTGAAGTTAAGACCATTATTTTCCACAGTGAAAATAATGAATTCGTGCCGAATGTATTAGTATCCACTTGTTTCGAGCATTAAAAAGGGGCCGTCGTAAAATTTTAATGGTGGCCGCATCGTAAAACTGTGCGATTTGATAGAAATTACTTTCTTCCGGTGCAATAATGTTGCCCTTTTGCGGGCGCAATATCGCGCGATATATCGGTCCCGATAAATGTCAATTTAGCGTTTATGCAGCTGAATGAAGTGGATGAGGCACGGGGAGAGAGAGAGAGAGAGAGAAAGAAGAGCATTTATATTTTTTGCGGCACCTGCGTGCTTATTGCTGAATATTTACTTTGAAAATAGAAGTTTTTGTGTGTGAAAACGTAATTTTTATAGGGTGGATAAGCTTTTTATTGCTTGGTAAATGTGTAGTTGCCCTCGGTCTATTCTCGCTTATAAATATCATTGCTAATGCAATGGTTTCCTTTTTTCCTTTTCCGTTATGAAGTACGGGTAAGTATTGTGAAAATTAAAAAAATATACGGTATTATCCTGTTTGAGGTCCCTAGAGGCGATTTAAACGATTTTTGAAAAAAAATAAATTATGCTTTCAGGCAAAAATGTGTGTTTTCATTAATGAAATTCTACATAATTTTTTCCCAAAATATTTTATTTCGGAAGGAAGGGAGACAATACATTTATTGAGACACTTTTACAAATAATCTCAACAGGCAATTGATCAGAGGTCTTTCAGCCTCTGTTATTTCGGTTTTAGTGAATTTATTTCATACTTCATGCGCGCACTGTATAAGAATTTAAAACTGTAAGTAAATAATACTTATTTTATTGTATTACAAAAAATGTAAATTGGAGATGACCGTGTTGTAGAGCGTGTGGCTAGGATAGTGCAACTGGGCGCTGCACCCCTGCACCCTCGAGTTAAGTCTGCCATGACGTTCACCTTAACATAATGGTAACATGACATAATATTATACATACAAATATAGTTAAAACAGTTTTAGAGAAAATATTAAATTTAAAAGTCAAAATAATATATTCCATAAACCTAAACTATACTATAGAGCGTAAAGAAGTGACATGAATAAAATTCCAATCTCCAATTTGCATATATAATATTTCATAAATAAATAAGTGTAAACCGATACTAAACAAAAATAACTATTTCAGTATAATATGCCTTAAAATAAAATAACAGTAAAATTTTTATGAAGGCGAGATGAAAACAAACGCGAGCGCCGAGCGAAAAAAAGCTACTTTGAATACGGATAAGGTCAATTTGTATCGCGGCCCCAATTTACCAGAAATTCAAATTTAACGTGAAACCCCGCATTTTTCAATGCTGCCTACCCCCTAAATAATGCACGACCAGGGAAAAAAATTTGAATTTATTCGAAACAAAAAAAAACGCCCTAATAAATTGGAAAAATGGGAAATCTCTCTCGGAATTCCAACGGCAGCTTGTCGTCTTAATTAGTTGGGAAAATATGAAAAGCTCGTTTTAGAGTGCTCTCCACGTTTAAATGTAATGAATCGGGGAATTATGTAAAATTATGCATTTATAAAATATTAATTAAAATTATTACACGCGAGTTGTGGTATCTACTTCAAAATTATCGGAACGTTTCTGGTTCAATTGGATTAATTTTTATTTACCGAATTGTGAAAATTATTTCATAGATATTTCGCGTATCTGATCTGCATTTTGCTTTAAATTAGTTTCAACTTAATGTAATTTTAAGCATTAATTATTATTCTTTTTCAACGCTAGAGACGATAAAGTGGTTTTTTTTATTCAAGAATATTATTAGTTTAAAATTTTAATAAAACCGCTCATCCATAACGAATTATAATGGTATTACATTTTTTTTCTCCAGCATCATCCGATTTAATTTCCTTTTCCTAGGCGAGCTTAAACTTGAGTGACACTAATCACTAGTCCAACATCAACTCCTTTCATTACTGAATTAGCCAAGTTCCAGCTTAAATTAGTTCTAATAATACTCGGAACTTTTACCGAGTGTAGACACAAAAGAATCGCTTTTCCCCTAGTTTTCTTTTTCCCCGTTTTCCCAACATTCGACATTGAACGATGTCTAACTTCACTAAAATGAATCTTTCTTCAGCTCTCACCACTGCGAATGGAACCGCTCGGGGATTAACTATTCAAGGAAAATACACACGACGAGGAGATGCACAAGCGCACTATTTAACCGAGATAAGGAAATTTCATGAATATTTTAATATATCCGGGGTTTACTCTAAGTTTAAGAAGTGCACATCGTATTATATTAATCGCAAGGGATTGCTGTTTTTTGTGCAGTATTGCAGTTTATATTGAGTTTTAATTTAGGATGCAGTGAACTAGTTGAGTTTGTTAGTTTATTTCTCCTATAGTACTTTATTTCACGAATTCTTAATTTTTCATGTAATAATTTTACTACTAAGCATCAAAATGCATCAATGTGGTCTCACATTCAATAAAGCAGAAAAGCAGACTGAATATTCGTAACACTGCAAAATTATACCTTACTAAGAGTATAAACAAATAACTTATTGAAAAATCTACTTCCCTGGCTAATGCCACGCCGGATATTGAATGATGCAAAAGAAATTACAATTATTGAAATAACATTGATTTAAGATCACATATTTTTACATACAAGGACTAACTTACAAACTATTTTAAATTTAATTTGAAAACTTTAAACTGTTAAACTGCTTAAAATCCATTTATGAGGTAATAAAAGGGTATCCCGAGATAAGATGGTCAAAATGCCACGCGACACAGGTTTTTAAATAAATATGAAAATATCATTAGATGTGCCCTTAAACTAAAGTAGCCGTATATCACAAAAAACTCATACATGACCATACATGACCCGGGAAGCCCCAAAATAAAATTCTTTCAAATATAATTTTTTTAACCACTAAAAAATTATTTAAAAAATCTGAAAAAATCACATATATTATTGACCCAAATACCAGATTAGGTAAATTTTTTCAAGGTCATTGAACGTTATTTACAATATTAAAAAAATGTTTGAAAATAAAAAAAGAAAATTTGCCCACAAAAATGCCAAAAGTAGTCTTGAAAAAGAGTACTGAAAAAAATTATCCCGAAAAAAATGCCAAAAAGAGTACTGGAACAAATTGTCTTGAAAAAAAATACCAAAAAGAGTCTTGAAAAAGAGTACTGAAAAAAATGGTGATGTGGCCATCATGTTACTTTCTCCGACTTAGTAGTATAATTTATATTTACGCGTTCATGGTTTATTTTCAATTTAAATGTGCATCGAGCGTTTTGTCGACTTGGATGAAACTGACGTTAGAAACCTCAAAGTTATGAAAGACGGAAAAATTATACTTCAAATTCAAAAACTCAGTTTACTTAAAAACCAACGAGATTTCGAAAAAAAACTTATTCTTTATAAGTTGTTCATTTTATTATTCACATTTTTTACTGTGACTATTATCGTTTCATAATTATAATTCAAAAATGAAAAACAAATTAATAAATTTTTTTCTCGAATAACAATGATTTTATGAAAAATATTTTCCAACAAAAGATTTTAATTTATTTGTTGTCTTCAATATTTGTTTAAATGATTTTGTAACATTTTTTATATTTAAAAAAATATTGGGAAAAAACAAAAAACAGTTAAGGTAAACACCTACTTCGGGTGTATGAAATTTTACCAAAAGCTTTTCAGTTATTCAGATTCTCAAATAAGACTTATGTTTAGTTTCATATCAATTGCTCCATTAGTTATTGAGATACAGCGCGCACAGACAGACAGACACACGCACACACACAGGCACCCAGCACAATTTTTGTTTCCAGAAATTGTTAAAATGGCATCTAGGGACCGCAAAACGGCTATTTCCGTAAAAAATTTTTTTGAAAATATTTTCACGATCACAATACTTTCTCGTACTTCGTAACGGAGAAAGTAAAACTGCCAAAAATAGTCTTGAAAAAAAGTACTGAAAAAAATTGTCTTGAAAAAAAATGCCAAAAGTAGTCTTGAAAAAGAGCACTAAAGAAAATTGTCTAGAAAAAATGCCAAAAAGAGTACTGGAAAAAATTGTCAAAAAAATACCGAAAAGAGTATTAAAAAAATTGTACTGACAAAAATTATCCTGAAAAAAGAAGTGCCAAAAGTAGTCTTGAAAGAGTATTGAAAATAAATGCCAAAAAGAGTACTGGAAAAAATTGTCTGAAAAACTGCCTAAAAGAGTCTAGAATAAAATACAATTTTATTAGATTATTATATTGCCTTTACAATATTGGACACGTCAGGTATAAAATACATAAAGTTAAATTCAGACATGTATTCATGAAACAACTTAAAATAACTTGGTTTAAAGACTCTTATTCTTGGTGTTACGTAATTATATAATTTTTAAATTATGTTATGTTATAGAAAGCCTGCTGTAGAAGTAACGATTTTGTCTTGAGAAAGAGTACTAAAAAGATTGTCTTGAAAAAAAATGCCAAAAAGAGTTTTAGAAAAGAATACTGAAGAAAATCCTCTTGAAAAAAAAAATGCCATAGTAGTCTTGAAAAAGAGTACTGAAAAAATTGTCCTGAAAAAAATGCCAATTGAGCATTGAAAAAATTTGTTTAAAGGAAATGCCAAAAAGTGTACTGGAAAAAATTGTCTTGGAAAAAATGCCAGAGTCTTAAGAGTACTAAGAAAAATTGTTCCTAAAAAATGCTAAAAAGTCTTGAAAAAGTGAACTAAAAAAATGCCAAAAAGAGTACTGGAAAAAATTGTCCTGAATAAAAGTCCAAAAAGAGTACTGAAAAAAATGTCCTGAACAAAATGCCAAAAAGAGTACTGGAAAAAATTGTCTTGGAAAAAATGCCAAAGAGTCTTAAGAGTACTAAAAAAAATGTCCCAAAAAACTGCTAAAAAGTCTTGAAAAAGTGAACTGAAAAAAAATGCCAAAAAGAGTACTAGAAAAAATTGTCTTGAAAAAATTCCAAAGAGTTTTAAGAGTACTTAAAAAATTGGCCCGTTAAAAATGCTTAAAAGTTTTGAAAAAGGGTAATTTAAAATTTTATTTCGTCATATGATTTTTTCTTTCAACGTTTGGTGCGACAACTTCAAAAATTCGAATAACAAATATTTTTACGATATTTTTTGTATATTTATCAACAGTTGAACAGTCATTTTAAGTAAAATTATTATTAGTATTTCAGTATTAATTTTTTTCAGTTTCGTATAAACAACGCAATTTTTTGTCAAGATATGACCATGAAACCCTCGAAAAATGGGTTTTTGTTTTTAACCACTATAAAAATCTGAAAAAAATCATAAATATTTTTATCCCAAATACCAAATTAAGTAAATTTTTTCAAGGTAAAAAATAAACTTTTATTTGGGTAAAACATATACCGGGTGACCCAGCGATCTGTAAAAGCCCCATAACTTATTTGCTATTTGAGATATTGACTTCTAGTTTTCTTGAACTGGTACCCACACTTATTCTACATATTTTAAAAATATGTATGTTTTTGTACAGGGTGTCCCAGTATACATAACAGACCAAAGTTATGTTTTTTTAAATGGAACACCCTATATTTTATACTTTATTTTCAACCCTCTTGCGAAGCTGATAAAAATAGTATAAGATAGTATGGGTCTATTATGGACGGTTGGTTAGTTATGGGCAAATTTGTGGAAAACATGTACACATTCAAAACATTGCAGAAGCGTTCCTGGCAAAGATAGCATCATTGTTTATACACTAGAAAATTTCCCACATCATAAAGAATAATTCACATCGGCTTTGGTTCTCTTTTATTCATAGTGCTATACAGGGTGTCAACATATGCAAAACAATGGATAACTATTTTTTTTCAAATGGAACACCCTATATAAGTTGCCATCAATCTATGGCATTTTTAATAAGCTTTCTAATGATATACAGTTTTTATAACAAAATATTAAGGATTCTTAAGATCTATCAATAAAAACATATTTCTTTTGTCACCTTCTGCTGATTTTTGGATTTTCAGCCAAAACTATGCATTTTCAGGAAAAATTATAAGAGGCCAAAGTTGTAAAGCGAAAAATTTCCGATTGACATAGGTCTTTTAACTTTTAAGATAATGCGTGCATTGCCAGCCAGAGCGCGCAAAATCGTGACCGTATATGCATTTTAGCGTTTTCTTTTCAAATTTTTTATTAATAAATTGCATTATACTTTATTTTCCGCACCCTCTAGCGGAAAAACGGGAAATTATAGGGAAATTAAAATGGCCCATATCGATTTAAAATGTTCCGCTCTACAACTCTTAATAGAAGCAATTTTTGCCAAAAATGTATAGTTTTCCCTAAAAACGCAAATTGAAAATGTATATATCAATTTTTGCGTTTTTCAATGGTTTTTTGCATTTTTAGCGAAAACTATGCATTTTGGGCAAAAATTGCTTCTTTTAAGAGTTGTAGAGCGGAATATTTTCAATCGATGTAGGTCATTTAAATAATTCTATAATTACCCGTTTTTCTGCTAGAGGACTTGGAATATAAGGTATAGTGCAATTAATTAACAAAAAATTTGAGAAAAATTCTAAAATGCATATACGGTTACGATTTTGCACACTCTGGCGGGCAATGCACGCATTATTGGAAAAGTCGAAAGACCTATATCGATCGAAAAGTTTCCGCGCTACAACTTTGGTCTCCTATTACTTTTCCGGAAAATGGATAGTTTTGGCTGAAAATCCAAAAATGAGCAGGAGGTGACAAAAGAAAAATGTTTTTATGGATAAATCTTAAGAATCCTTAATATTTCATTATACAAATTGTACATCATTGAAAAGCTTATTAAAAATTCCATGCATTGGTGGCAAGATATATAGGGTGTTCCATTTGAAAAAAATAGTTATCCATTATTTTGCGTATGTTGACACCCTGTATAGCAGTATGAATAAAAAAGAACCAAAGCCGATTTGTATTATTCTTCATGATGTGGAAAATTCTTTAGTGTATAAAAAACGACGCTAGCATTGCTAGGAGCACTTCTGCAACTTTTTCAATGTGTCCTTGTTTTTGCCGCAAATTTGCCCATAACTAACCAATCGTCCATAATAGACCCATACTATCTTATACTATTTTTATCAGCTTCTCAAGAGGGTTGAAAATAAAGTATAAAATATAGGGTGTTCCATTTAGAAAAACATAACTTTGTTCTGTTATGTATATTGAGACACCCTGTACAAAAACATACATATTTTTTAAATATGCAGAATAAGTGTGGGTACCAGTTCAAGAAAACTAGAAGTCGATATCTCAAATAGCAAATAAGTTATGGGGCTTTTACAGATCGCTGGGTCACCCTGTATGTGAATTTTTCAGATTATTATAATAATTTTTAGTGATTAAAAAAATAAAATCTTATTTTTCGAGGGTTTCAAGGTCATATCTTGGCAAAAATGGGGTAACATATTTATACGAAACTGAAAAGAAAATGACTACAAAAATATTACCAATAATTTTATATAAAATTACTGTTCAATTGTTGATAAATATATTAAAAAAATATCAAAATAAACATTATATTAAAAAAATATCAAAATAAACATTTTAGTTATTCGAATTTTTGAAGATGACGCACTAAAAATTGGAAGATGAAAAAATCACAGAAATAGCATTAACTGATAGAAATCATATAACGAAATAAAATTTTCCGTCAGTCGATCACTTAAGGGCGAGAAGTGAACTAGGCTTGTAAATTTTATTACCTCATAATTGTATTTTAAGTGGGACGGGTTTCGACCGAACTAAGCACCGACATGCGACAGCATTCCTTCGCCGAGCGAGTTTCGCATTTGTATTTTCTCTGACTGTACGACAAATGCCTTAATCTCCAAGGTGATTATGTCGATAAATAATCATAAGCGGACATAACTTTTGGTATAAAAATCATTGTTTTATATACACTTGTCTTCTAATTATGGCCCATCGGAGGTTGAAAAAAAAACGATCCTCGTATTTCCGCTCGTCGCTCACAGTTTGAAATAATCCAAATTTTTGGCCAAAAAGCTGACATATGGAGCCATAACTCCAGAACGGTAAAAAATAAAAACACGCTTAATATCTTAAAAGAAAGCTAATGTTGTTCTTCAAATTTATATACTATACATAATTGTTGTTATTTTAAATCAAACCGAGTTACAACAGCCTTTAGCCCCAAAAACGTGACTTGGTATTACTAAAATATTACTTATAGGAGCATACTTAGTATTTTTTGTTATTAACCTCTTCCCAGGTTCGCCACATGTGGCAACAAGCGAAAAATGAAAACAAAAACATTGTATAAAAAATTAGTTCTTTTCTTTATGGAATATTTTTTCATATTTTTTTGCATAAATGGGAAAGTTTGTGCCAGTGAAATCATATTTTGTAGAAAAAGTTAACAACAACAAAGAAGTAATTTTTCATCAAACCTGGGATTAAATCAAAGCAGCATGGGCGCGAAGTGGTTAAGTGATAAGTTTGGCTTTTTTTGTATATTTTTGAGTTTAAAGTAGAAATATAATAAAAAAAAATAAGTAATACTGATAAGTCTAATGACATTTTAAAATATAAAAATCAGGTATATAATACATACAAAACAGACACAGAAAAGATACAGCCGTAGTACCTACATGAGTTGATAATTTTACATAGTTATCCTATATATTCTAGAGCTTTTGTTAAAGTAGTTTTTGAAACGTCAGGATATAATGCTCGGCATTTGGTTACAACTTGCAGGACGTATTGCTTTTGGTCTTCATTTTTTGTCAGAAGGTCGTTAAAGTCGGTTATTAATTTAACACCACGCTCAGCCATATCATTAACTACTTTTAATGTTTTGACAATTTTCAATCCTTCATGTTTGGATGTTGTCTTAGGAAATCTGTTTTTATATTAAATCGGTCAAAGAATGTAAACGTTTCTTTAGTAAATTTACCAATCCTCCATCAACTACCTCTTTTTTTTTCTTTCCTAACTTTTCAATTTACAACCCTAGCGTGCTCTGATAGTTCATCTGTGCTACTGAGCAATTTATTAGCCATTAACAACTTTTCATCGTCTCTAATGGTGGGATCAGAAAAACGATAATTCCACCAACTCTGCATTCAAATACCTCAAATGATTCGAAAATTTGGTCAGGGCTATTTCGGCTATTTCGTTGTCACATTCTTTATAGTCTAACAGACTATGCAAAATACCTAAATCTTGCTTTGGTGCAAGATTAGCTTTTGAAGCATTGAACCAATCTTTACAATAAATTTTAACTAGGAAAACAGAAATGGCACGCACAGAACTTTATTCTTCTTTAGACATCTTAAATTGACGACGAAAAATGAACATTTTTAAGCAGTAAATAGTCTTTGACACCCACCTAGCGGGATGAATGGCTCCTGGAGTTCTAAAACCCACAACATTGCTGTCTAGTGATCCAACAAATACGAGAACCAACTGCAACCGCTCCTTGTAGTCATCTCTGGGGTGGCTCTCAGTTAATTTGGTCTAGAATTCAGCAGTAACATTTGCAATTACTTCTGGAGTTAGCTGCTTTTGTATTAGATTGTTACTGGTACCTGTATCGTATTTTCCTTTGTCTAACTTGGGCCACGCAGTGAGGAATCTCTTAAAAATGTCCAGTCGTTGATCTCATTTTTGTGTTGAATACGCCTCTTAACAGAATTTCCAAGATATGGTGACAGCAAGCTAGGTATACCATTTCTCTTCCTAACATTTGCTCCAATATGACGCATGCTTCTTTAAGTCTTCCCGTGTTGGATGCTGTAGTATCGAAGCACATCACCGTGACGGTGTTGGGAAGACCCCATTCCTGTAGGCATTCATATACGGCTACGGCTCGCTCCTCTCCTTTGCTGTTACAGGAACTCCCAGCAGCTGTTCCTTTATGCCATATGAAATAGCAATAGCTATTCGCTCACATTGTTCATTTTTTAAAACACCTGGTAAAAGTTTACCATCCCAATGGACAACCACGGGCTCTTTTTCAGGAATGTATACTTTAACTAACATTTTTTTTAGTATATTGTTCTCTGAACATTTGCCTTCTAGAATGTAATAAAGTTTTCGAGACTTTGTACTCAAGAGGGTCAAGGTTTAGCGCTCCTAGAGTAGCTTTTAAAATTCTCGTGGCATTTCTGTCGGATACCTTACATCGATCTAGCAAAATGAACAATTTCATGTTTAAAATCTCTTTGATGTCCCTTGCAAATGAAACTTTCATCCTGTTGCTCTCAGATGGTCCTGGATCTTCTGCAGCTTCTTCAGGGATGTCCATTTTCTCCAAGCTCTCAAGTTCCTGGTAGATGCTGTCCTCTTCAGTGTCTTCTTCTTCTTCTCCTTCTTCAAACTTGTCTTCATCATCCGTCTCTAAGAAGCAACAAAAGAAAGAGAAAAAAAAGACGATAAAAACTTGTCGTTTTAGCAGAATAGTAATAATACATAGGTACTAAATTACCTGCGTCTAATTATCAATAGGTATTATTTAAAAAATATAAACTCTCATAAAGATGACAAATGATGCTCTCATCCCAATTTTTTTTCAATTATAATGAAACTATTTACTTATTTGTTTATCTATTTTTTTAGAATAATAATAATAAAAAAACTCACCAATATCAAAAGTTTCTTCTTGTATTTGTCGGTTCATTTTTGCAAGTTCCTTTTGCGCCTTGATTTCTTCAGTTTGAGACAATTTGAGATCCACTCCAGTCATGGAACCTGAGCCCGTCTGCCTCTGTTTCACGAGAAACGCCTTATCTTCTTCCGATTTCATCTTGCCAAGGCATCTTGTTAAGCAATATCAAAGATACCATCCAACTTTTCAACAAACTGTTTAAATTTGTTCTTGGCCGTTTCCGATATGTTCTTCCGGTCTTTTTGAAGAGTTCTCCACTCGGCGTGAAGTTTTTCCAGCTTAGTAATTGCATCTTGCTCATGATTAGTCGGGATTCGAGCTTTCTCCAAAAAAATGAACACTTCTCGTTTGATAAGTTTTGCTGATTTTCTTACAGTTCATTTCGCAGTAAAGTAAATTATAAAATAAAGCACACAAAACTTGACGATTTGAGGGTAGTTTACAACCGATGATCTGGTGAATGGGATAGCCCACAAGAAATATTTTATCCTTGGTCTGGCTTTGTACACGTGATGCGGATGCCATTTCAGAGTCCAATAGGTAAATAACAGTTAACTTGAAAAATGAAACAAAATATATTACAAACTTTAATTTCAATAAAATATTTTCAAATGTCTTTTAAAATAATACCATAATACTTATAAAAACAATAACACACGCACTTGGAACATTAAAAAAAAAAACGTTAAAATATCTTCGCTAGATAATTGTTCGATCTAACCAGCTCAAAGGCACTTTAGAAACTAAACTGAATAAATGAAAAGTCGGTTGTACGGTTGTACGCTGAAGTAAAATCACCATCCCTAAAATAGAAATTAGATGCACCCTCCTTTTTACCAGTCAAACGGGTCTTTCTTTGGTAAACTAGTCAGGCAATCCCCATATAATAAAATATTGAATTCCAAAATACTTTTTAACAAAAAAATGTTAATTCCGAGACACATTATGTAAAAACCCGTAAAATTCTTAGAATACTCCTAAACTGGCTCCTACTGGTACCAGGTCACGTTTTTCGGGTCAAAGGCTGTTGTAACTCTGTTTGGCTTAAAATAACAATTATATATGGGATATAAATTTTGAAGAACAACATTAGCTTTCTTTTGAGATATTAAGCGTGTTTCTGTTATTTACCGTTCCATATGTCAGCTTATTGGCCAAAAATTTGAATTTTTTCAAACTTTGAGTGACGAGCGGCACGGGTTAACGTCGTTTAATCGAGCTCAAATTTCGGCTATCTTAATATCTGGAAAGGGGAATCGTTTTGTGGGGTCCAGACAAACAAGATTCCGACATTTTTTTCCCTCTATGAGTTCCGGTCACCCTACTCTTCAGGGACAAAAGCAGATATGCGTACGTTTAAGAAATTAAGGATTACTTCTATCCTATCTTAAGCGCTAACTTAACCTCCAAAGGCGTTTAAAAATCAAAATTATTTCCTGAAGAGATTAAGGTAATTTTTATTTGATTTTGATTTTCACAGTTTATATTTTTGTATGTTTCTTCGGCATCGCGAATCTACTCTAAAATTTTGATTTGAGAAACGTTTTATGTGCCAATTTAAGCTTTGAAGTGAAATATGTCTTCGCACATATGAACATCGAGTGTATAACTGCCGTCCTAAAAACTATTTAATCACAAACAATTTACGATATAAGTAATGTTATGAAGGTTTTTACATTACGTCGCTCGTGCTATTAAATTCTCGTGTAATGTAATAGTATATTACATAACTAGAGTTGTAAGTAGCAAATTACGCGCAAGTGAAAGATATTGCGTACGAGCCGCGTAGCGGCGAGTAACGTAATTTCACGAGCGCGTAATTGCGTTACAACTCGCGTTATGTACTATACTTTACCTTCGACCTCACATTTATTCGCTTAAACTAAAGACATATTCAAACTGAATTTTGTCAGGGTGACGTTTAAATGTGCATGCAATTGTCCGGTAATGGCTATGTAGGACGACTACCAACCAAACAAAAAAATTACCGTTCGAAAATTTTCCGCCGAATAATATATTGGCCAATACATTTATTGTACACATTTAGGGATACGGATTGTTGTACTCACTCTGAAATGTTAATCTACTAAGATACCATTGCGATGGAAGTACTAATAAGGCATAGCATGGAGTTTATTGTGTCGGTTATTCTTTTAACCAATAAGTTGCAATCTGACGTTTAAATGTCACTGTCACTTTTAATATTTAAAGATGAACAGACGAATGCAGGGGACTCGGCGGACGTTAATTTTAATTGGCTAATAAGTATATAATATACCGAGGTGATAAGCGGTAATAGTACATGTTACACATTTATGTACGACATTTAACATTTATATATGCTCTATATATTCGTAATGGGTCGCTTACGATTGGTGAAAACAGTTCGGTAATTCATCAATTACAAAGTGGGAGTAGGTAAAAGAAATTAACGTTATGTGTGTCGTAAAACGGTTTATTTTATCCTATTTATATTTTTTCTAATTAAAAAAAAATGTTTAATGAAAACCGTCAAAAAGCGAAATCATGTTTGTTTGCCAATATCTCCATAGCAACGAGTTGCGTTAAGATACATATAACAACAATAGTGTTGTTAAAGGTACCTTAACGTTACTCGTTGCTAAGGAGTTATTGACATCTTTACATTATAGGATAAAACAAAATAATGAATAGTGTCTTGTCTGTATGCAAATACTTTCTGTTCCTAAAGAATCAAATTTAAAACGCCATTACATTTCGCCGCAAGAGTAAAAGTTTCAGTAGTACGTATCGGTACAAATGCTTTAAATTCTTCAAAATACTCTCCCCTAGCATCAATACACTTGCGGAGACGTGTCTGCCATACCTGGAAAGCACACTCCGAAACTCCTTGACGGAAACGTCTCTTTGTGACATGCTTTTGGATGTTTTCCACGGACTCCCAATGCTTTCCTATCAGCTCTCTCTTCAGTCAGGGAAACAAAAAAGGTCGCACGGAGCCAAGTCGGGACTGTAAGGGGGCTGGAGGGGTATTGCCTCGGGCCAGGAAATTGGTAACGGTGAAGGCCGTGTGGCTGGGGGCATTATCATGGTGGAACCTGACCGTGTCTTTGACATCAGCCACCACGCGCACGACCCAGCGTTTCAATCTCTTGAGCACCTGCAGGTAAAAGGCTGAGTTGACAGTTGGGAGTCTATGAAAAATATCCAAAAGCATGTTACAACGTTCCTAAGAAACATTCCCATTGAAGAGTTTCAGGGTGCCTACCAGACATGGCAGACCCGTTTCCGCAAGTGTATTGATGCTGAGGGAGAGTATTTTGAAGAATTTTAAGTATTTGTACGGGTACGATCAATAAATTTATTTTTCCCAGAAAATGCGCATTACTTTTATAATGGACCCTGTAATACAAATATTATGTATATCTTACTTTTGTACTTGGCATAACTGCCCTCAGTCTAGTATCTAAACCCAATTTTTTGCTGGTGGATATAGTACTTTATTCTGTTTAACCCTCAATAGTCACACCTCCGAAAAATGACGTAATAGTCATTCGGGGTGTGGTACACCCCACGCCTTTGAACTTCGGTCAATTAATGTTAAATTGACAAATAACAAAAAAAAAACAATTTGGGATAAGTTTTGAACCTCTGGTTATAAGAATACGTGAATAGTTTTCAAAACCTGCAACTTTACATGTGAAAAAAAAAATGTTGTAAAAAAAATTCCGCAAAACTTGAGTTTTTTTGCAAAAAATACGATAGTAATTTCAATTTTCAGCTAAAAAAAAAAATAGTTTGAACCTGAAATAGTATCATTCCAAGTGGAATTAATATATTTTGCGACCTTTCCAAACCTTGTTAAAAAGTATATTTATTTTCACGATTGAAGGTGGGATTTTTTACGAAAAAAATATTTTAGTATTTTCTGATATAAAGTCAATTTAATGTTAAATATGAATATGAAAATATTTTTAAAACTATTATTATGAAAAAAACAGGCTATTATACTAAAAAGACAATTATTCGATCCCAAAAGAGCATTCGGCGCACATATAAATATGTGCGAAATATGTCGTACATCGACCTCTCGCAACTGCGACATAGCATGTGCGACTTTTTGTCGCTTCTTCTGGAACAAATATCGCAGCGCTTGTGTCGGCAATCTCGGAATAATCCACATAGAAAAAAATGCTCAGAATTTTTTTTCTGGCACAATGATCACACGGGGTGCCGTACACCCCACAATTTTTCATGAATTAACTCAAACAGGTACCATATTAACACTGACGCGTGAGCTCGAATAATACCTATTGGGGTCCACAATAGAAGGTTCAAACTATCTGTAGATGGAGTAACATGTCTCGTTTACTTTCAATTTCAGGGCCTTCACACATTCAACATCGAAAAAAGACTGGGGTGTATCACACCCCTAGTGACTATTCAACGGTAAAATTTAGAATTTTCATCATTTATTTTCAATATGTAAAAACCGTAAGA
The DNA here is from genome assembly GCA_910593695.2 of Ocypus olens. NCBI lineage: Eukaryota > Metazoa > Arthropoda > Insecta > Coleoptera > Staphylinidae > Ocypus > Ocypus olens. The sequence goes on from OU343056.1 coordinate 18,012,170, forward strand.
GAAATATGGACTTTAGCGCACACGTCTAGAACAGAGTTTCCAAAAATGTTTAGATGTGGCGTAACTTCAAATTGTGGGCCCGGAGGCAAACCAATATTTTAGCTTCTTGTGTATTTTTTCACTCTCGAGTATGAAATATGCTGATCCTCAAAAACTACTTCAGATCTCTAAACGGAACTGTAAACTTTGGGTTTCTTTGACAATTCTAAGATCTATTGAGTTACTTATTAAATTGAGTTTTTGTTTTTCTTATTCATATTTTCAACAAATTAATTGGAATTGCAAACCCTTACCTGTTGCAGAAGCATTAAATAAATTAAGATGAAAGGTAGCCTGAATAAACAGGTTCCTTTTATGATGGCCACATCAACATTTTTGAATTTTAGTCAAATTATTATTATTTGCCAAAATAATTTGCTTCAAGACTGGAAACGTAGGATTAATGAAAGCTTAAGATAGCAAGTTTTACACCTTTTGGTTGTTGATAAAAGGTTATATTACTTTACGTCTTATAGTAATATTAGTTTCTAAATGAAATTCCTTTTCCAAATTGGTGTTCTACTATTCTAAAGAGTATAGACTTGTACATCATTAAAAATGTTAAACATGTTTTAACTATCGCCATTCAGTATTGTTTTCGAGATTGAAAATGTTCATAAAAATATTCATTTTGAGGTCCCCGAAAACAATTATTTTTTTGAAAAATGATCTGTATGTCCGTGTGCTGTGTCGACCTGTTTCTAGGTCTGTCACTTTATGGGCACTGTGTCTCAAAATCTAATAGACATTTGAAACTTTAGTCTTAAAAAGTAGGAAAAATATTATAAACAAGAGGCTAAAAATCCTCGTAAAAGTGTCTCAATAAATGTATTGTCTCTCTCTATTACAAAAATGATTATTCATCTATTTAAGATAACAATCTTGTGTTGATACATGAATTTCGTAAACTCTTTGATTTTCGAGAAAAAAATTTGAATTGAAAAATTTTGACTTTTTAGAGATAATGAATATTTTTTGTTCGAAATCAGACTTGTTTTTGAAAAAAAATCGACGAAAATGTAAATGTAATTTTGTACTTTCAAATAGAGAAAGTACCATGATGGCCACATGGACCTTTTTAAAATTATATTAGATACATGAACTTTATTCCAACATACATACAAAACATACATATGTTAGAAGGGACCATCGACCGAGTCCTTCAGTCCTTCAGTTCTTTAAATTATATTATTTCGTTTTAGTCTTACAAATATTGCCATATATTATAAGTTGTAATGTTTAAAAAGTTTTTAAAACTGATGCATTAATTCTTTTTACTTTCTACCTTATAAAATTAATGTATGTAAGGGTTCTTCAACTCTGCGTAATCTTTCTCTGCTACTATGTTGAATGTGGCGAATCTAGCCGGAAGTTTAGATACAATAGTGATGAAAGTAGAGCATACTCTAACCAAAAGTTCTGTTATCGGTTCTATTATATCACTATGTCAAAATTCCAATCATCTATTGAAATCAATGTAGAATTCCTAGAGCAATTTTGGAAAAGGTGTATTTTTGGGCAGCCAGCCATTTTAGTTACTGCAAAGTTCAAATGATTTTGATTGGACATATTGCTTAAGATTCATTTGTTAAAATGGTAATGTAGCATTCTTAAAGCAATTTCTGTAAGAACCACAATTATGGCCATCATGCTTTGTGTTCATGTTGCTGCATAGTCAAATTAATTTTCTTTAGGCAATTAGAAAGACACGTTATTCACTCTATTATGTCCCTTTTTATGACTCAAATTTCCAATTAGAGAACGGCACATTTACGACAATTATTATAGACGAGACTTAGCAATAAAATATCGTACCAGAGTTACAAGCCAATTAATAATCAACTAAAAAATACAAAATGTATGCAAAGTAAAACCTCGCCGACATAATATAACCTCATCTGCATTGAAATTCAATATGAACTACAGTCCGGCTTGGATATTATACCCCGAAATCAGACCAGGGCCCCTCTAGACCCGGGGTCCGGAGGCAGTTGCCTCCTCTGCCTCATTAGAGTTACGCCACTGCACAGTGGTCCAGCTGCACTCAAAATCTGGCCAAAATCCTAAATTGTAAAGTCAAAAAGAAACTTCAAAACTAAGCTAGTTTGAAAGATAAACGTGGATAGCATTATAAAATATCAATAATTGAAATAAAGTCGTGCCCCATAGTCCATGATGGGTCGTAGTCGTAAGATGTAGTGAATGTTTTGAATGCATAATAATACGGCTTGCGAATATAAAATTTTTATATTTGTGTACAAAGCATATAGAAGACCTATGTGGAAAATTATATTGCATTATGTTTCTTACAACATTAAGCTCTTCCAAAAAATTTTTTTTTTTCTCAAATACGACGTTTCGTTATTAAGATACCCACAATAATCATCATTTTTTATTTCATTTTTGAGTAGCTTTTTACCTACCAAAATTAATAAAATACCACACATAACACTAAATTGTTTGCTATAGGAGTTATTTAAAGTTAAAAAAAAATTGAAACACGCGCTGAATGAAAAATGGATCAGCCATGTTGTTTAAATTCATTTTGACTTTAGATTCGTAATCTGCGACCTTGAAAACCCCCATATACAAATCTTTATCACTATTTATATCATTTCCACATATTTTGCTGCCCCATTGGATCCGCTATTTTGTTTAGAATAATTTTAACTTTAGATTTGTAATTTGCGACTTCGAAAACCCCCACATACTAATTTTTTGTCATTTCCACATATTTTACCGCCATATTGAATCCGCCGTTGTGTTTATAGTAATTTTGAATCAGCGACGTCAAAAATCTCTATATACCAATTTCTGCACGAATCTAAGTTCATTTGGGATTTTAGCCAGCTTTTGAGGGTAGGTGGACCACTGTGCTGGAGGTACCGGTATTTAATTGGCAATAAAGTGGGTAAATACTTTTTTATAAACAGGCCTAAAAATGTTTTCCATAAAAAGAAAATAGTGGAATAGATAATAAACAGCTGAACGTTAAACAAAAAACAATGTCCAATTGATACTGTATAAATTATCGGACCAGTGACGGCTCGCGGGGTGAATCTGGTACGGCCGAGGTAGCAGAGATGGCAATACAGATAGGTCACGCCGCCAGCCGTCTTTGCAACCGACCCTATCTATCTATATTGCTACCACGGCCGTACCAAGAGTCACCCCGCGAGCCGTGACTGTATCAGTCTTAAATTATTTACTAATAAATATTTGGAATTCCCCGATTTTGTGACTGTTCTTATTACCTTGTATACTTTTCAAGTTAGTTTTGTACTCTTCAATAATGAGGGAATCAACAACTTCTATTTATCTAAAAATATACATGACATAAATAATTTATAAATTTTATTGAACGCATTACTAGTATGTACATGTTATACATCGAAATCGTCGCAGGTACCCCGCCCTCCGGTCCCTTGTTTGTTTTTTTAGTGCAGTTGTAACTCGATGCACTAATTTTCGTAAGTGTCGACGTTGCGAGACGAGTGACGTAAAATATGAGTAACATCTGATGTTATTGAGCATGCGGGCTAATGTGTATGTGACATATAAAATCGAGCACGGAAGAACGATTTGAACGCCGCGCTAAATAAACTCCCCCATCATAACGTATCCCCAATCCCGCGAACTCTACCATCACGCTCAAGTGGCCAAATGCCCGTACTAGGATGAAGAGCAATACACTCGCTGCAAGAAATATCTACATAATTTTTTTATTTCTTTCTGATTGGATATCTTAAAAAGTTGCCAGAGGATTATATTAAAATTTTGCACATATGTCAATTATGTTCCTATCTAGACAGTAAGGAAATGTTATCAAGTTTTGACCAATACTAATGGAAATAGACACAAAAAACATCATTTTATTTTTCACTTGTCTCTTAATTCGTTCATAGTTTTTTATTAACTATGATTTTGCCTTCAAATTACTTCATTGCCTAGATGTATGCATTGGTTGGCTACAAGTCAAATTTCACTGTTGTTACTTAACTGGTTCTGCAGTTTATCTGTTTAAAGTGAAATGTTGCTAACTTTGTTAATAATAAAGATTAAACCAAAACTTAAACACAGAAATAGTAATCGATCTTTATATAATAATGTCATCAAAATAAACTTTTCGAAAAAGTTTATATTTACAAAGATATATTCGATTTCTTGAGCGGCTAATTTAATGGGTATCCTACCCTTGAAAAAACATGATCCAGAAAATCGTCGTGCAACATTTCATGTGCAAAGTACACAAAACGCGTTCTAGTCGCCACTTTTGCTACAAGCGCTTTCTAGCGCATACGCGTAGCAACAAACAGAGCTGTTTGAGTTACAAATATTTTATGTATTCATTATGATATTACGTTTTGCGTAATAAATACTACAAAGTGTTCAAATCCCAATATTCATTTAGAAACACCCGGTATTTATACTTTATTAATAATATCATATAAAGCTATAAAAACTCGTGTTACCTGATAATTTAGTGCTGCAATATGCAACACGTGCATAAGCGTGACAATCTGAGAAACCAAAAATGTATATTTTTCATCTACAAGTGCACTTCTTAAGAAGCTGAGGCCGACTGCTTGTTTTGCACACAAATAACGGCAGCTAGAAGGAGGCGAGAAGCGCACGCCCCTGGACTAAGCACAAACATCTTTTTATATGGCATCGGTCTGGGAGACCGCGCGCGCCTGCTCTAAGGTTATTTATTAGTTATTATACATTCTCTTTAATACACTTACAAAACTGTCCTAAAATTTACATAAATAACTTGTATAATCATATTGAAATTCACTATGTTTTAACTAAAACTATTTATTATTGTTATTTAGATAACAATTCTGATTGCATTTAGAAAAGTAAAAGTTCACTATTTTTTCACCAATATCCGTAGTTACCTCGACGAGACTACCACTCACTCAATTTTTGATGATCATCTTTAAAATTTGTATGTGTAGTAGATCAAATTTGAGTAATTTAAGTCCACTATTAATGAAGTAGGGAGATTTCCTTAAAAAGCCGTCGCAGCCATATACATTTTGCAAATATTTGCGGAATAGAAAATTGAAATCTTTAACTTTGTTTCTACCAATTACATGTTAGACTTCATACGAACATTTATTAATAATAATATTTAGTTTTTTACTGTTAAGAGATTATAACAAACACTACAAATATTAATTATTAATATATACTAAACGCGTTAGCCCCAAAATCACGATTTTTTACAATTTTTTTCAAAACGCTTATAGATGGCGATTTGAATTTTTTATGAAAAATCACAAATAATTTAAGAAATATACCATTAAAATTTCAGCCATCTAGAACCACCCCTTAAAAAAAGGGTTGCAAACCCCTCAAAAAATCAAGAAAACGATAATTTGTGAAAACTGCGATTTTCCAACTCACTCCTAGACTCGGGGGTGAATTTTTGAAAATCAATTTTTCGCGATGCAGAGGTTCGCGCCAAACCTATCTAATCCCAGGATTTTTGAGTTGGAAGATTCAAATATGGCTGAAAAAATCCGCAATGCATCAGGACACAATGTTTGCTGTCGCACGTTCCCGTAAAAAATTCCGTTGCAACCCCTCAAGCGTTTTTCTAAAAAATCACATTTCGGACGCTTCCGGAAAAAAAGGGCGCGCTTCCCCTTGCGGCCACGACTCCAAATTTCATAGAATTTTGTAGAACTAACTCCCATCTACATTTTATGTCTCTTACGAATTTTTGATATCTCCAACCCCCGAGGAGTTATTCAAAGAGAACCCCCCCCCCCAACCCCCCCCCCCCGATTTTCAATAAAAAATTCTACGGCCGTTTTTCATCTCACGCGAGAAATTTAAACAACATGCCATTCGGAAATGCATTTTGCGTCGAAAAGATAAGAGCTATATTTTTCGTGGGGGGGCACCGTTTACGATATACGGCAGATTTTTGAATGTTTTGCGAGAATTTGTCGAAGAATTTTGCGATTTTTCGAAAATTAAAAATCTGACGACGGCATATCAGTCACCGATTTAATCCGTATCAAAGATCCCCATTAAGTTTTTCGATCCGATTTAGCAGCGGGGCACAAATTTTCTCAAGCCCAACAGAAAATCCAAAGAAAATTTCTCGATCCGACCCCTCCTAATTTTAAAAATTCATTAACCTTTTTTTTTATTTTGCCGGTAAATGTTTTCATTCGTTTTAAAATGAATTTTTCTATTCCTTTTGAAATCACGAATCTAACGACGGATTATCATTGCGGTATTGTGTGTACGCAAAACAAACTTTGATTTTTTTAAATCGCCCGGTTATTAACCGAGATATGAATTTTTGAATTATTGTCGTTTTTGAACGTTGAACATTTTTCCCCTGAAAATCAATTTCGAAAAAAAATAATTTCCGGGAGGGTTAGAACAGTGAAATTTTGAAAAAAAATTAAACGTTCCATTTGAAGCAGACCACCAAAGTTTGTTAACATTTCGGTCACCCGGTCAGCCCCGTCAGCCGCAACAGGGTGCCAACGACCAAAACAACCCCTATCAGTAGCGGCCTAAATTTTGTTTGTATGTTGGTTTATAATGTGTATACGCTTCTCAGACGCTCATCAAATAATTTTTAGAGGACCAAAGTTAATGAAAAAAATAAGCTTCTTCCTGTTAACGTCCGAGTGCTTTCCAAACAGCAAATTAAGAAATGCATTAATAGTGCATTGTCATATTTGACAGATGTCAGATTCAGATACTGGGGTTACCACTAGATTACATTTCCGAAGTTCCTCGACTCGTATGGTTTGTGAAAGTTCATTTTTATTTTTCCTTAAATTCGTTCATCATCTGTTACCTTCTTCAATTTTAATAGGCTGCGCACAGTTTAATTACTTAATTATAATAGGCCACGCACTAACGACGGCGCAACGCAGCGGAGCCGTCGTTTGTCACCGGTTTTTCTGCTCAATTCTAATAGGCTACGCACGTACGGCGGCGCAGCGCAGCAGAGCCGTCGTTCGTCACCAGTTACTTTGGTCTATTTTAATGAGATATGTACAGATGACGGCGCAGCGCAGTGGAGCCGTCGTTCGTCACCGGTTACTTTGCTCAATTTTAAGGAGATACGCATAGACGACGGCGAAGTGCAGTGGAGCCGTCTTTCGTCACCGGTTTCTTTGCTCAATTTGAATGGACTATGCACGGACAATGGCGCAGCGCAGCGGAACCGTCGTTCGTCACCAGTTACCTTGGTCAATTTTAATAGGTCACGCACAGACGATGGCACAGCGCAGCGGAGCTGTCGTTTCTCACCAGTTACTTTGGTCAATTTTAAAGGGATACGCAAAGACGACGGCGCAGCATAGCGGAGCCGTCTTTCGTCACCTGTTAACTTTCCTATTTTTATATTTCACTATTTCACATAAAGAACGCAATTTCATATACAGGAACTTAAGCTTGAAAAACTAGTTACAGTAGTACTAACCGGACTTACCAAAGTTTTGAGAAATGTCTGTAAATAGTATTACCAATAAAATGAATAACACAACGTCCGAAAATAAAAGAGATCACAACATTGAGTGTGGAAACAATTTAAACAGTTCATCTACAACTGACGTGTAATATAAAATGCTAAACAAGACCAACGTTAGAAATTATTGCGGCACAGCACGATTGCCGCGATAATCATTCACTCAGCATAATTAGCATTTCATTGTGCGATTTCATTCGTTAAATAGTTATTTAAGCAACAAGGAACGTAAGGACGTATTAACATTTGAGGTAGGCGAATACGAGCCGAGGCGGAGCCGAGGCTTGTCGCCTGCCGAAAATGTTAATTGTCATTACGTTCCGTGTTGCTTATTAATTTTTTTCCGCTACCGGAAATATAATACTTAAAAAAGATCAGAAAATATTCTAAAATACGGCTTGTAACATTTGGGATTCAAATTTTTATAGTCACCTATGGGTCCTATGGCATCCCCGCAACCGAGAAAACAATATCGAATTTTGTTTGTTTGTGTCATCCAGTGACAGTTTTTGCGGGCATGGATGCAAACGAAGCTGCGAATATTGCGTGTTAGAACCTGTTACCGGCAAAATCGAAAAAGGTATGTGCCCTGTTACGACTCTTTTGAGCAGTGGTTATGTAAAAAGGATGCCGATGCTATAAGTATAGACGAAAATGTGTTGCTCGCATATATGTTGGAGCGTTACGTTTCTGTTTATTATTTTCCTAGGTCCGTAAGTAAAAATTAAGTTCCGTCGCCAAGGACAACAAATACCACGAATGTTATCAGCCACTTACGACACCTGTAACCATGGATGCAATGCTTATTTACGTTGTCGGTAGCGGAAAAAAGTAATTGTTCGATTTAATGTAAAAGTTTACTTGAGAATCTCCACTAGTAATTTTAAAGAAAGTCCAATGCCAAAAGAATGCCAAGAATTAAAATCTGCCTACAGATTTGAGCCGATTTCAATAATATCAAAACGAGGAGTTCAAATGACCAATTTCATTTGTGATGGATATGTGTAAATCACAATTTAAAACACGAACGGCCCAACAATTTAAAAAAAAGATCAACTGTCTCCGCACCATGAAAAATTGCATGTTGCACCGAAGCGAAAGTGAGAAATGGGAATTATAAACAAAGGAATTAATGCAGCTGGTGTTCACCGTGGTTGCAATTTATTCTTTGTATGTGTGTGTGTTGAACGCATTTCCCAACCATTTTCATTCATTAATTAATACTGCAAGTTACTATGTTGTGGTATATATTGAGGAGGAATTTAAATAGAAGTACACTTTATTTAAGTTATTCGTCATTGCATACTCAATATTGCAAACCGCACAAAATGCATGGAATTTCACCTATTATAACTCCTGATTGTAATTTTCCGATTCAGTGTATCCGGGGAACCAAATAAAAAGAGTGGATTTATGGCGGAGGCGCCGGGAAACCAGAAACAAATTAGATTCTTTATCTGGCGATTCGTAATTATCCTTGCATGCAATTCAAAATAGTGCAACCGTTGCACTTGCTGCTGCACCAGCGACGACATAAAACATTGATCCCATCTACAAAACCGCTGATTTACATTGTAAACTTATCTGCAGTCGTGTTTTCAATGGCTCTTCCTTATCTCTTCTAAACAAAAGACCCTTTGATATTAAAATCTCATCGTAATTGAAACTATTCGCACCGCGAATCTTATGACTGAAACTATTTTGCTAATCGATTCCGTCCGCGGTGATTAATTGAATTACTAATTGGGGGATTTGAATGGGTGTGTTTGTTTATGGTGCGACTGATTTTCGAATCGACGATTAGTGTATAAAGGTAAAAAGCATAGTATCAAGATGAGGCAATCACTTTATAATCAGATGTAACTCTATTAATATGTTTAATGTGATAGATCCTTGAATAAATTTAAGCTGGTAAAATGTTTAACTGTGAAATCAAGATAATTGAATCAATACCAGAGATGAATTATTGAACACAAAAAAATAATAATAATGTATTGGAATATCCAATGCTATTTTAAACTTCAATTTTGTCTGGTGCAGAATTTTCAAAACGTATAAGGGCCTGGTGTAATATGTTTGTCATGCATCCGATTGGGGACTATTCCTCTTGTCATATCCAAATGGCTGAAAGACTTTGGTCACTGTCCTTTTATAAATCTCTTTTGATTTCAATTAATCGTTTATTGTTATTGACTATTAAACATTGCAATATGAAATAGCAAGTTTATTGCTGAATAAGGCACACGAAATAGTAATTTACGATAAAAGTAACGTTATGAAGGTTTTTACATTACGAGAGAAAAGTTTTAAATTCTCGAGTGATGTAAAAGCAAATAGCGTTACGTGTGTCGTGACATGGTTCATTTTATCATATTTCTATTTTTTTAATTAAAAAATATGTTTTATGAAAACCGTCAAAAAGCGAAATAATGTTTGTATACCAACATCTCCCTAGCAACGAGTTGCGTTAAGATACATATAACAGCATGGTTGTTAAGAATTTCTGAACAACACTAGTGTTGTTAAAGGAACCTTAACGTTACTCGTTGCTTAGGAGTTATTGGCATGTTAACATTTTAGGATACAATAATAGTAATTTACGATATAAGTAACGTTATGAAGAATGTTACATTATGTTTAATGAAAACCGTCACAAAGCAAAATTTTATGCTATAATATTAACATGCCAATATCTTTTTAGTAACGAGTTGCGTTAAGATACACTAGTGTTGTTAAGAAATTCATAACATTAGTGTTGTTAAATATATCTTAGCGCAATTCCTTGCCAAGGACTTATTGGAATGCTAATATTATAAGATAAAATAAATATGATTAATACTAGAAGCCATTATTTTCTAAAGCAGTTTAAGTTGTGTAAATATTAAAAATATAAACATTTTTGTTTGGTTACTTTCAGTTATTGCTACATAATATTATTAAGTACTGTGACGTTTCAGTCCAACCGAGAAGGGATTTTTTTCCACTCATAAATTTAATCTGCAGAGCTCGGAGCTTCAAAGGTTACATTCAACCAAATGAATTTGCGTAATCCACGTAAAAGATTTTTTTTTTTAAATTGAATCCGTCCCCATTTAACCATATTAGCACACACGACTGAATTAACTCGCAAAGTAATTAAAACGAGGCGGCGACAGCAAGAAAGGAAATCTTCTTAATTAAATTTTCATCGCCCCGCCCCGAAAACGGATTAGCGGTAAAAATTGAACGCGGCAAATTTAATTAATATTTATTCCGGTGTGAAAATGTTTAAAACATTTTTCTTAAGAAGTTCGCCGTTGCAATGCAGATCCGCAAACAAACCTCTGGTGTTGGTGGTTGGAGTTGGAAACGTCCAGATATGTATTCAGAGAGAAAGGGTTCTCGCTCGGGGTGGTTTTAATTTGAGCTCGTATTTAATGACGACGGCAGCGAACATCGGTTTCCGTCCGGAATATATCTATATATTCCACTTCTTCTTTATCATTCAAATCCTGCTTGTTATACACCCCGAGCCGGTCTAAATGATCTGCGACTAAATAGATTACGAGAGATATTCGCAGAGATCCGCAATTTTCGTGAAGAGGGATGACTCGCGCACGCAAACCATGCTTCAGGAAAATGTACACCACAAATTCTCTAAATCGTTTTCTTACACAAAAATGTATTTGTGCGCCGAGATTATCCTGTTGTAGTGCCCACATTTATTTATTTTGGGATTGCACAGCGAATAATCCTAGGAGGATTTATTTCGGGTTGTCCTTAACTGGGATATAAAGATCAAGATTATTAACCTGTCCAGAAAATAAGAAAAAATAAAGGAAAAATATAAGTAGGCTTCAATATACAAAATCAGCTGGCTGTAAAGATGAAAAGCTAAAGATAGTTGCAGCGAGCGCATTACACTACTTTGCAAATGAAAATAATTGGTGTTAAAAGTCTGCATCTATTCGAATATTAGATAAGTATCTTCAGATTGTAGTGTATCCTTTTGTAAAAAAAAATGACTTGATAAATATTACTTTCTAAGATGTTAGTATAGAATGTATTATTTTATATAAAAGTATAGGCTGTTATAGTTTGATCAACTGATCTTTGCATATGCGTCATTACCGAAGACTAAGTTTTCTTACCTTGGACGACATACGTACACACATGATTGCTCCTAATTCAACTTACCGCAGAGAGAGTAAACGCATGAAAATGTTGTCGCAGCTAGGTTCACCTACCTATAACGTCCACGCAAAGATCCATTGATCAAAGTACGTGGGTCATTTTTAAAGTAAGAACCGTTTGGGGATCCTATCCGCACATAAACTTTGTTTTACTGATAAATGGCTTCTCTTAAAGTTTAAATGCGATAGGCTATATTTTATATTTATAAGTACGCGCTTTCAGTCTGATTTTAAATGCAAAAAAAACATTGTCCACTGCCAACTCTTTGAAGCGTATGGAATCCATCCATACTATGAATAAGATGTGATGAATGATGGGAACAGTGTAAATGACACCATGTGCACAATCCACAAAAATTCAAGGAGATTTACCTTATTACAAATTCAAAGGGATTTTTAGGCAGAAAACGGGTGCAAATAGATGATGACGTCAAGGGTTTGTTATATGGACTGGCGGCCGACTTCTACGACGAGACGATCATCAAACTCATCTCCCGTTCGCAAAAATAGCTTTATCGGGTCGAGCATTTTGTCGAAAAATAGCAAAAAGATGATAGTTGTTGGAGAAATTAAAAAATTGAAGAAACGCTTTTAATATTTATATTTCACCTAGAACGGTTCTTACTTTAAAAATGACCCTCGTATACCAACGTAAACTCTTAAATTGGCCAGAATTAATTATCGTTTTAGATATTGATAGATTGGGCATTAGGAGTAGATTAATCGACTAATTCAGCAACTACCATGGATTTAAAGGCAAATAATCAAAGGTAGATTAGATTGCACTTTGTCGATTGGCTACAGATAGCCTTAGAGAACTGTGACCTAGTTAGGTCTTTTGTTACAAATCAAAGATAATATTTACACATTAGAAATGGATTAATCTATGAATTCAGCAACTACTATGGATTGCTCAGCAAACAAATCAAAGGTAACAGAGGCATATGGCTTGTGAGTGTTCTGGACAAACCCGCGGTGCGGTCGTGTACTTTAAATGCCGTGTCAGTCTTGAATACTATTTTTTTCTGAAATCAAATGCTTGATTGAATTTAAAAAATCGAATTTTATGATAAGAAATTCATATTGATAATAAGTAACTAAATCAAATGGGTTATGTTCCGTTGTTTCTATAGACATATCAGTAAAGTCAATTTCTGTTTGGCATATTTTTGTATTAATAATAATAAGAATAATAATGTGGAACGCAGCTGTTTGCTTCTATTCGTAAATCCTAGTTCTGCAACATAAGCTTTTAAAAATCATATGCGCCAGCGAAAGGGTTAATTTATTAATTTCAAGTTAATGACATCTATCATATTTTTGACTTCGATTAAAAAAATTTCATAGCAGTTTGGCTTTTACTCAACAAGTCAAAGAAATCTTACTTTCCTGCTGCAAAATATTTCAATAATGGTGGAAATCCAGATGATTTCAGAAAAATATCGATTTCGTAATTAAGTAGAATGTGAGTATTTTTTTCTGATTGAAACAATATTGAGTAATATTGCCTTAGCTCCTATATGTCATAACGCACGTATATTTCCCTAGAAAAATATAAAGCGCTCATATTTCCCTAGGAAAATATAAAAAGCTTTCATTTTTTAATTAAAACAATAAAAATAACAAGAAAAATAATGAACTAAAAAAGTTTTTACATTTGTAACGCTACTTTTCAAAACAAAAATAAAAATTGCAATTCTCAAAATTTATGCTAAAGCTAATAAAACCAGATACAAACGATGAAGAACCTTCTTTGCAATTCTACGATGAGACTGCAGTTGTAACCGTTTCCTTACTAAGAGCATTCTGTTCAGTTGCAGTCTTGAACGATTTCCCAAAAAAAACGAAGATTGTGTTGACTATACTACATGCGACGCAATCATCGACATTCCAGGAACCATAACCAATGCTGCAGATGGCTCTCCCTCTACACCAGCCATCATCTCCGCTATCTTATTTTATACGTCGAAAAATAACAAAAATCATACCAAATATTAAAAAAAAAACCAGTAAAATGCTTTCATCGACACCGTTCACCAAATTTGTACTCCTCTAGTCTTGAAAGTCTTCACTTTATTTGGATCACAGTAAGAAATCGGACATATGTTTATTGGAAATTTTGTGTTCAGAATAACACAATCTACTTCCTGTTTGCGTTTGGCACACTCGAAACGAGACACTGTATATATTTTAAAAATTTGCATTGCACAAATAAAATCGTAGCCAAACCGATGCACAATAATCAAATTTGCATAAGTTGCATAAGACTAATGCTTTAAATAATGTACTATAAACAGTAATTAAATTTTGTAGTTCTTAAATTAAATTAATTTAAAACCGAAGTGATTTAAGTTAATTTATCGTCGAAAATAATACCAAGATCTTTTGGTTCAGTTAAATGATTAACGATTTAACCTGATATTGTGTAATTAAATATTACATAGAATAAAATGCAACACTTTATAATATTTAAACTCAAGACAAGTTAAATTTATGTAAAACTTCATGAAGATTCTCACAATCACTTTGATTATTCAGTTTCTGATAGAGCTTAATATCATAATAGGGAAATCACATGTAGTTATGAACAGAAGAAATAACAGCGGTCCTAGCTTTGATCCGTGGACAATATAGTCTTTAGAATTAAACCCTCCATATGAAACATATTGAATTATATCGTATGTTCATAAAAAGAAAAACTCAAGTGTGCCATGATTTTTTATTTTTAAAAATTTAAGTTGGCAGATATGTTAGGAATTGACACACAAAACGTCAGATCTTTTTAAAACCACAATGGTTTACAGCAACCAGCAAAATGTTTTCAGTTGAAAGTTATTTCCCAAATGGGACTAAAGTGGACGGAAATTGGATATATTCATTCGACTGAGTTCTTCGTCATAGCAAATAAATGTATCGGTAGGAACATGCCGCAAGTAACATAACCTCAATATGTGTGACCAACTTAAATTTTTAAAAATAAAAAATCATGGCACATTGGAGGTTGTTTTAATGAACACACTTTAGCATATACACAGGATTCAATGACAAAGACGATGATATCACAGATGTTGAAGGCTTTTACTTTCTCTAATCAACAAGTCTGCATATATGTTTGGCAGTTGTTGTTCATGTTATTTGAAAGGTCCAGGATTAAATTTAGAAGATTTATAAGCGTGTTGCTTGCTAATAATATAGATGAAATCTAAACATATTGTTATAGTTGCAAAGAATTGAGACTGAGCGATGGGCGGTCATGCAAGATTTATCACCATGTTGTAATAAGACCATAACTTTTACCCTTTTCAAAATTTTTCAAAAGTTTTGTGTTTTTAAAATCAAAATGAATATCAACGGCTTTGCAACTACCGCACCTGTGTCCTTCACAAACAAATCAGTAATTTTATTTGGTCCTTTCGTTTCTCTAGATTTTAGCTTCTGTAATTGGTGCCCTACCATATGTTAACAAGAAGTTCCCCATGCAATTTTTGGTAACATTGCATAAATTAATAGAAACATCACCATAAGCAAATGATTTCTGAAAATTATTAACAAATGCATCAACAATATCTTGTTCTTTCTTCAGAATGTCAGCTCCTAGTTTCATTACTCTAGGTATCCTTGCGGAGTTCTTTTTTGTCTTTATGATGGATGATACATTTTTGGAGTGCCTCTTTGGGTTATCTTCGGTTCGTTTAAAAACATCTTTATAAGGTTCGTTACAATCGTCTTCAATTTTATCCTCTAATCTTCGTAACTTGGACTTAAAGTTGTAATTGTTGTTATTATTATTTTATTAATCAGGTTACAAGAGTTACAAAAGAGGTAACTATTTGACAAGTCAATTTCACTAAAAACTAATTACATACACGAATTACAATTTAAAATACTTAAATCTAGCAAATCAGTTTAGTACAATTAAAATTAAAGTTAAGTAGTCATAGTATTAAAATAATCTTTGATCTCATTGAGACTGTAAAACGCATTCTGAATTAGGATTTCTTTAATGCGTGCTTTAAATTGGTTGAACTTTAATTTAGTTAATGACGATGGTAATACATTAAATAGTTGAATGCCGGCGTATTCGGGTGATTTCATGTAAAAAGAATTCCTATGTTTGTTTGAGATTATTTTATTACTTTTACCAGTCGGATAATCATGACGCCTAGAGTGACAAAGCAATCGAAGCACGTTTTTGCGGATATAACATAATAGTTTTAGAGCATATATGCAAGGCAGAGTTAATGTTCGTTTAGACAAAAAATACGGTTTGCAAGAAGTTCTATAATCAAGGCTGAATATGCATCTTATAATTCGTTTTTGAATTAAGAAGACTCTGTTACTGTCGCGAGCGTTGCCCCAGCAGGTAACATGGAAATTTAAAATCGAGTATACTATTCCGTAGTAAACAGTTAGTAAGTTACACTGGGGTAAACTTAATTTTAGGGACATGATTAGATAAAATTGTTTATTCAATCTGTTGCAGGTATCCGCAATGTGGCAATCCCATGAGAGATTCTTGTCGATAGTTAGACCCAAAAATCTAGCATGGTCCGTGGTCGATAAAGGGATGTTATTTATATTAAATTTGCATATTGGTCGTTTCGTGTACATGTTTGAGAATTGTACTATCTCAGTTTTAGAGATAATTTGTTTTTAGTACACCAGGTTTGAAAGGAAGCTATTATATTACGTACTTTAAATTGGGCCACGTTAAGTGAGATATCCGATACAACAATGGTTGTATCGTCTGCATACATGAACACGGAACCATCAAGTATGTTTTCAGGGAGATCATTCACATATAGTATGAAAAGAAGCAGACCTAGAGTGCTGCCTTGAGGCGTTCCTCTTTTTACATCGAATTGCTCAGATGTCACCCTGTTGTAAGTGACAGACAGCTTTCTATTGCTTAAAAACGATTTTACCCAGCTATTTACCGTACCTCTTATTCCTACGGAATGCAATTTAATGGACAAAAAATCTGAATCAATCGTATCAAAAGCCTTCGTTAAGTCGAATAGTATGCCGTATACGGTATGTTTAGCATCTAGCTTGTTATATATGTGTTGAACAAGACAGTTGGATGCCGTTTCAGTCGAGTGTTTCTCCCTGAAACCATGTTGATTGTTAAATAAGATGTCGTTGCGTTTTAGAAAAACAAATATACGTTCAAGAACTGCTTTCTCTATGATTTTTGAAAAACAGCTAAGGAGTGATATGAGTCTGTAGTGATCAATGCAATGGACGTCGCCCTTCTTAAATATGGCAATTGCTTTCGCATTTTTTAATAGTGTGGGGAAACGACCAGTGGAAACTGATATGTTGACTAAATCGCATAAGAAAGGCGCAATTAAGTCGGCACATTCCTTCACCAGATACAGGACGACAAATATAAGTTGGCCAGACGCGCAGATAGCAAGCGAAAGCTCTCTCTCTACAGCCGGCCGAGTACAGTCTCTGTAATAAGCAAGCACATATTCTTCGCGGGCGCTATTCATTTACAACTCTATCGGGCGCTCTCCTCCACATAATTGAATGTACCAGGCGCGCGAACTCTTCACGAAATCTATCGAGAGCGCCCTTCGAAGGTTCCGCCCACAATTTTGCCACTGCGCAACGGCAAGTTATGTTTGCCGTGCTGTACATGGGTATATCATCACCTCCAGGAGATGTGTTTTTTTAAATTTTTGATAATCAAGATAATTTCATCGCTAGTGACAGGATTAAAAAACATTGAGTCGGCAATAATCGGAGATGTAGTGCATTCACACTGCTTAGAATCAAAATGTAGATCTAATAAATGATCTAGTTTGTCGACATAGGTGGATCCGAATTCATTTGCAATGATTTTATTGTCCACACACCTATTATCATTAATGAGTATGTACTCAGGTCGACTATGACGATTGGTCACAGTAGAGTTTGTATTAACCAACTCCCATAGTGCCTTGGTTTTATTACTAGCCCTATCTATAATATTTTGGCTGTCTGCAATTTTTTCTTTTTGAATCAACTTATTTAAGATTTTTTTATTTATTTTATAGTTATAATTAATACGTAAATCGTTAGAATTGTTCTTTAATCGAGCCAATTGCTTAACGTCTCTAATATTTATTGCGTAGCTCTTCTGAGAATTGTATTTTCTTGTTTAGATTATTTGCCATTTTTGTTTTCTGCAATTTAAGTGGACAGGCCGCTTGAAAGCACCAATTAAAGTGTTCCCAGAATGCATTGTAATACTTGTCGACGTCCTGGATCTCTAAAGTATTAGGTATATTTTTGCAAAACAAAAATCTGAACTCGTTAATAGTATTAGTATTAATGCGTCTACAGAGTGATTGGCTGCTACAATTATCAGTGTCATCAGACGGAGAAAAGTAACATTTAATTTCTTGAGCCAGATGATCTGATATAGCAGGGTCCAAATTAATATGGTCAGTAATAGTATCCGGACTATTTGTAAGAAAGTAATCGATCGAACTGCAGGATATATTTGAAAATCTAATGGGCTCATTGATTATTGACACCAGATTATGTGCGACTAAAATGTCGGATAGATAATTAAATGGCATAGATGTAGTACATTTGTCAATGTTCAAGTCACCACAAATATAAACACGTTTAAATGTACTTCGCACTGAGAATAAAATATCATGAAAATTATTCAGAAATATGCTTAAATTATTTGGTATTGGGCGTCTGTACATTGCCAAAATACATACGTCTTCAATTGCCACACCACAACATTCAAGGCTCATTTCAACAGCATACTGTTGAATTGAACCAATGGGCTTATATCTACAAACCAGCTCATCCTTAATAAATATTGCTGTACCGCTATGAATATGTGTTGTTCTGCAAAATGAGTCCAATAGACAATACCCACTTAATTTAGTAGTACTTAGACGTTCAGCAGTCAACCAATGTTCGCTAATACACATAATATCGTAATTATACAAGTTGCTGATGAATTCAGTGTTATTAATTTTATTGGAGAGTGATTGGACATTTAGATGGAATAAGTTTAAATGACTTTCGCATGGTCGCTCGCTCGGAATAAAAAACGACGTATAGCTGCTCCTTTGGGCCAGATGTTGGGGTCGTATACGTTCTTTACATCATCAATTGGAAAAGAGACCTTGAAGGAGCAGGATTTGTCGTCCTTCCTCAGCTCTTCGCAATGGAAATCGATATAAGATGTTATTTTCAAGAATTGCTGTAGACTATCAGCAGTAGTAGTTGGGTTGATACGGAATACATGTAAGTATCCACGTCTGGGAATCGCTGTCACACTTTTGACTTCCGTATTCGTGCTAATGACTAGTTTAGTCTTGAGACTATTTCCTTTAGTTTCCCTAATTTCACGGGATTCCTTAGATTGTCGATGGGCATTGTGTATGTCTGTCTCAATAGGTTGAGAGAGGAATGGCATCTCAGCTGATTTAATCGGTTGAGAGAGGGATGGTAACTCGGCATTGGGTTGTATTGTTGTTCGTTTATTACTCTCCTGTTTGTTTATATTTACATCCGATGACCTATTTATATTCTCGATTGTGCTATTTTTAATATTCGCAGGCTTTTTCGTCGTTCTTTTGGAATGCACTTTTTGCTCTGCGTCTGGGTTCGTTGTCTCGTTGGCGGTCTTCGAGGCCAATACGTCGGTGTTGTAGGCATACGTGCTGGTGGTGTCGTCCTCTTGTGAATTTAATTTGGAATGGAGAGCAGCGGTCTGCATTACCAACAACTTGTTCAACATTCTAATTTGTTCTTGAAGAAAGATTACATTATCATTCAGATTAAGGATTGTTTGCTCCTTGGCTTTTAGTAGCGATTTCAGATACCTTGACTCCAAATCCGCGTTTATTTCGATGACGGTGTCTCCACTGCTACTCGATGTCTCGAATTC
This sequence comes from Ocypus olens, assembly GCA_910593695.2. Lineage (NCBI taxonomy): Eukaryota > Metazoa > Arthropoda > Insecta > Coleoptera > Staphylinidae > Ocypus > Ocypus olens. The sequence continues at coordinate 18,031,794 of OU343056.1, forward strand.
ATCCTCACTATCGCCGACATTTGCACGATGGTTGTCAAGTGAGTCTTGACAACAAACAATAGTGTCCTTGTCCACTTGCACCACATTTTTCATGTATTTAATACATCCCTTGTGTATTTTCACACCACATTGGGCGCACTTGGGTCCACTTTGTGGTACATTACCGCACCGTTTACACTTTCCGCCAGAAGAAGATTCGTACACGTCTGCTGTGTTCGCCGCCATTTTTACTATATTACGTCCAATTCGTCTATATTTGCGTTCAAGTTTTTTATTTTTGATAATTTCTGGAGTAAACCATTTCGGATATTGATGCGAATTACAACAATTAAGGTACATGAGTATTTAGACAATTCTTTTTTCACAAACGGGAGAGAAAATCGATTTCTTAGACCTCAAAATCGTGAGAGAAATAACATTTTTCGTCAACCGCCGTGAAAGTGACGGCTTTCCGACTTAACACTATTAATCGAAAATTGGCAATTCCAGTACACCAATAGGTTGCTAGGCTACGATGAAATAACAGTCCGAAAATAATTTTGTCGGACAGTACGGGAATTTTCCATATGATATGAATATGAAAATGGAATGTGAACATGATAATTTCTTAAATGGGAACTTTTTTAATGAAATCGTAATGTAAGTAAAATATAAGGATCATTTTACTTCACTTGCTTTCATTCATATAAATATTAAATGTATAATTGTGGCAAGTACTAAATAAGTAACTGACACTGTCATTGATATTAATTTGGCCTTCTTGAGCGGAAATAGTGTTGGCAAAATTATTTCCTTTTGATTTTTCCGGGAGCAGGTTCAGCGTAGCCTCTTTGGCAGCATCTCGAATTTGTGGCGGTGTGCCGCATACAGAGTCGTCGCTGCTGTCCATTTAGTTGAATAATTGTTTTCTGTTAAAGACCCAACACAATTGACAATAGCGTAATGACATTTCATAGATATAGCGATCGACGAAAAAATATAATGTCCATCACGTAGGAAAAATGAATTCCCGGATTGTTGGACTAGTCCGGGAATGCTTAATTTTTCCCACTAGACACACAATCTACTAATTCTCTTCCTATGGAGAGAAATGATTACTTCTATCCCTGCGAGTTTTCATTATTCATTTTAACTGTCATATCTGACAGAATTTCTTTTCTAGGTTGGGTTTTAGGAACGAACGTTTTACTCTTAAAATATCCTGTTTGTGAAAAAAATTGAATATATACCTCGGGAGAGAATGCTATTTTTCCCTAGGTGCGTTGTATCCGCTTTCGCCCTCGGGATACAAATTTGCACCTCGGGAAAAATCACGCATTTATCTCCCGTGATATATCGTGCGAGCCACAAAATTTTGTTTTAGAGTTGGCTGTGAGATAAATAAGGTATGTCTCATATTAAAAATTATAAAACATTTAGGGCCGCTTTTACAATCGTCGGATAAATGATGGTTAACTTATACCCTCTTTAACTAATCCCATCATTTATCTCTCGGTTAACGCACGCTGCCTTTTACAAACGCTTATGCCCACTTGCACCACAGTCGATGAACTTTAATCAATGGTTAGTAGCGGTTAGTACTTCTTTAAAATACAACAATTTAGTTCACAAATTGTTTAGACAATAACATGTTGATCAAAGAGACATATTTGGGATATCTTACAAATTTGTAACACTTTTATATTCCCGAATTTTGACTTAATCAATCGTGATTAACTTTTTAACCACGATTAAGTACCTGCGGTGCAAGTGGCCCTTAGATAGATTTTCTCCCGAAACGCCAACGTTGGCAACATGCGGTTGCGCAGTTTATAGAATTGGCATTTTTCGTTTTGCTTGCGGAAAGGTTAGAAAGTTGTGTTTGTAATCATTGTTGCGATCCTTGACCCCCTCGAGCTTCTTTTCAATATTCCACCTAGACATATGCCAGAATGCATGTTTCTTAGAAACTAGTTTGTCGCCCTCTAACCGCCCTTGTATGTAATACCGATTGCAGATCGCTATAATGCCGGTATGGTGTGTGTGCTTGCTGTGTGCATTGCCTGCGAGTTAACTGAGATTTATCTGCTGCTCCAAGCACCGGATAAGAATTATCTGCTTCTTAATCCTAACCCTACTTTAACTAGGCATTGTAAAAGCGTATTTTCGCATTTAGTCCGGAGATAGTGTTAACCTTAATTTAACCGACTATTGTAAAAGCGGCCCTTAGTCTACGGGCTATTGGAACTAATACCATGCGTTCAACATTGTGTTTAAATTTTTTACGCTGTTTTTCATCTTGCAATGCGAATGTATGTTTTCGATCATAAGCACAAGTACAATGTCAATGGGTCACTTGTGCTTTATATTGAGTTTTGCGTTTTACGTTTTTTTACCATTTCATCCTACCGCATATATTTCGTTGGTAAGTAAAAATGTAACTATATTAACACACGCAAATTTTAATTATGGGATTTAAGGTTAGAAATGACATTCTCAGAGCTCCACAACAAGTTTATTATTGAAGCATATTTTCAAACGAAGACAACGTAGAAGGAATGTGGAATTATTCCTATAAAAACTGTGAAGAACAATTTCATGAACAATTTCCTGAACTTGAGTTCGGTCATAATTACTTTGTGCAACATGTTCGCCGTACTGTTAAGAAATTTCGTGAAACTGGCAGCGTTTTCAAAGGAAAATCTATATGCCGGCCTACTGACCTTACGGAAGCAGATATTCAGACTAGATGTGAGTCCGAAGAAATCGCGCCGATATTTATCTGCCCAGACAAATTTGTCGCTCGGTACATGGCAGAAGGCTTGTCAATTATTTTAAAATTTACATCAATATGAGATAAGTGCGATTCAACAGTTACCGTCCCCTAATTATCTTCGTGAGTGTAAGACTGTAACTGGTTTAATGAGTGTATAAATAATGACGATTTCTTAGAAATAATGTTTCATAGTGACAAAGCTTGGTTTCACTTATCGGCTACGTGAACTCACAAAACCATAGAGTGTAGGCTGCAGAGAACGCACATATCTTTGTTGAGGCTTTGTTACATCCTCGGAAAGTTGGTGTATGGCTGGCAATGTCCCGAAGGAGAATCTATTGCTCTGTTTTTTTGTTACAATGTTAATGCACTTAATAATTAACTTACCAATCATAAACCCAGAGAGGTGGAACCACGATTCGTGCGTAAAAAAAACTTCCCAAAGCTGCATCACAATCTCTAAAACGATTAATGAATCGCTAACAAGATTCTTGTCGTCGGGGTCTGTCAAGAGGCAGTATTTCGTGCACTGCTTGTAAACGGTAAGGATGATAATGTAGATCGTTTTTGAGAATAAGCCTGGTAATTCCAGAAGAAATACCTAGTTCTTGCTGTACGTGTACAGAAGTCTGTGGACGTTCCTCCATTACCTGTGTTACTGCCTCAATGGTTTCCTCATTTTTTACTCTTGCTGACCCAGTGCCTTCTCTGCGGCTTACGTTACCCGTTTCCCTAAACAATTCCACAAAATAGAATAGATCTGATGAAATGGTCGTACGAAATAGCTTCGCACGGAAATTCTTCTAGAAAATCTTCGTACGCATCTCTTACCGCATAAACCCATTCACCATTAATTTTCCTGCCATTTCTTAAATAGATTTCTACGATGTATTGCTTTTGAACTTCATTCAATGAAAAATCCATTATTTAACATAAATTGTCTCGACTTGTCAGATTTTAAAATGACAGTTCATGTCATGAGACTAGATTTAAAAAAAATGAATTAATCTCAGACATGACTGCTATGTTTCTTTCTCTCAGTCATGGCCAACTCTGAAACTAAATTCTGTGGCTCACATATAATCTACTATTTATTTATTTCACTATATAGAGTAGTAATCGCTTGAAGTAATTTGAGGTACAAATTTAGTTGCCAGTTAAAAAAATGACAAATAATATCTACTCACTCATCCTAAAAAGGGTATCAGAAATCAGGTTGGTTTTAAATGATAACAAAACCAAGGCGTTACAATTTCAAGGTAGACTACAAGCTGGAGGTTACAGGTTTAATCCCTGTTGGATAAAAAAAATGTTATACTTTTAATCCAATTTAGTCTAGAATTTCTTGCATTTGCGTAAAGAGTGGGAATCATCCATATCAAATAATAATGATTTTAATTCTTTTTGTTTTTCAATCCCAGCTAGTTTTAAAAAAATGAAAGAAATTGCAATAAAGCGATTCGATTATTGCTGGATAACCGTAAATATTTCAACATAAACTATCTACACAAAGTGAAACGTTTTGAATCGAGGGTAATTAATTGCTATCCGATGATTTATACAATCGTTCGTATTTAATTGATATTGTTTGATTGTTATACGCGCGCGTACACCAGCATACAAATACGACACATTGTGTTACAAACATATATCGAGTCTCATAGCGATAATTGAGAAATGTATCGATCCTAATGGATTACCACCCCATCGTCAACATCATCCACCCACAACAAATTACCACCGAGTCCACAAGGGATGGTCGATGCGGTGAAACTGGTAAAACAGTTAACTAAATTCTAGAACATGTTAATTCACCTATCAGAATGCAGCGGCAACAAAGTTGTGCAGAAATGTCATCCCCTCCTGTGCAAACGACGACGATGACTGTTCCTTCTCTATTTCTCTATTCATCTCCGCCATATAAATCTGAGACATGGGGGATAGTTTAATTTGGGCGAAGGAATGCATGAGCACACTTTCAATCTTGACGGTAGAGAGAGGGTGGGTCTCGGATGGAATACGCGCCGGCTCATAATTTCTGACTTGCAAGATTATTCACGGCATTAATATTCAGGTGGATGGTAGCAAAAATTATGTCTTTTACACGGTTACACGGAATACGTCGGATAAATCACACGTTATATATTATTTTATTACCTTAATATGGCGCCGCGTTTATATTAGACATTTATTACCGTTCTTTGGGAATTTTATAATGGCAGTGCTGTAATAGGTGCCTCTACAAATTATGTCTGATGCATTTGTAAGAAGCTTGTAGGTAGTGAAAAGTAGCGTAAATAGAGGACAGAAAGATCCGCGCCCCCTCCAAAGATGGCAATATTATCCCTTAGCTAACGAGGTAGTTAGTAGAAGTAACAACCATTACTCCAGTGACAGCTAAAATGAGCGCTCATTTATGAATTGATCTTTGTCGATGCGCCGGGAAATATACTTCATGTAGTCCACCATTTGCTCCGCTAGAAAGATTGCAATGTTTCTGTACATTATATTAGAGTCTGCCTTAGAGCCACTGAGAGCCGCAACCTTATCGTGTTAAATATTCAGATTTTATAGATTTCTAAAATGTGATGTAAGGTTCGTGATCTTTTCATCACTATAGTACACATCTGATGGTTTCGCCTTTAATCAATTGACACGCGAGGAGTACTTGAAAAATAATTAAAATATTCTGGTTCACTTTCCCCAAAACTTCCTCACCCGTTATGGGTAATCTTGACAAACTATCCGCAAAATTTTTTCTGATTTTACTTATTCAATTTGGTAATTATAATTTGCCAAAATTACAGCCCAGCGACGAAGTCGGTTTGCTGAAAATTGAGGAATATACTTATTCGGGTGAAATACACTCCGCAAAAAATGATCGCATCACTAATATTATTGTACAGTTCAGCTTGTAACTGCCTTGAGGTACAATGTCTGATACGCAGTGCATTTAAACGTATAAAACAGTAATCTCTTCCTGTTGTTGCCCTCTTATGACCTTGTCCTGCTCTTCGTGTGTATTCTCTGAATTTTCTTATTATTCTTGAAACCGTGGACTGCCGAATTCACTATGCTGCAGCAACATATCTTTGATCTCGACCATCGTGAACTAAGGACACGACACGAACGATTTCGTCTCTTGTTAAATTTCTAGAATTGCGAGCAGTAGCTTCAACGTTCATTTTGAAATGAAAAATACTAAAAATTTCATATAAATAACCATTTAAATGTTTAAAAAAATATATAAAATTACTCTTACCACAAATTCAAGAAAATCGAAGGAATAGGTAATGCGATATTTTTTTTGCGAAGTTTATACAGTATGTTTTTTTTTATCGTGGGCCACAGGATTTTACATGTTAAAAATTATACCTCGTGTAAATGTATATTTTATCATATAATTTTAAAGCAAATTTTAGTTTATAATATAAATTAAATATTTTTCTACATGATACGCTTAATTAGAATCATTTAAACATGTTTTATTCCATTAAAAAGTGCTTTTGCTCGGAACCGAACGATCGGGATACGCTGCAGAAAAGTTGTCTAAAATAAAAATTCCCTGATTTGTTGTAGAAAAATACAACTATTTCCCTGCTGGACAAACTTCTTACAATTGCCGTTACAAATTCCACCCGTTCTTCAATAGTATAAATGGACATTTTCAAGAATAAAATCCGTTTGAATACTTGCCTCACTAATCAATCTGACATTTCGTAAATTCAAGGTACTTTGATTATTTTTGCTCAGTTATTTATATTAAATAATTTCATTTTTTACTGCAATAAAACATGTATTACTAATTAAAATTTTCTTCAAAATTTAATGATAAAATATACATTAACATAAAGTATAATTTTTAGCATGTAAAATCCTATGGCCCACGATAAAAAAAAACACACTGTATATACAGAATATTTTCTTATCGTGGTCCATAGAATTTACATGCTAACACATGTATACCTTGTGTTAATATATATTTTATCATAAAATTTTGAAGGAAATTTTAGTTACTAATAAATCAATTATTTTTCTACATGATGCGCTGCATTGGAATAACTTAAACATGTTTTATTCCACTAAGGGCCGCTTTTACAACCGTCGTGGTAAATGATGGTTAACTAATACCCTCTTTAACTAATCCCATCGTTTACCTCTCAGTTAAGTCACGCTGCCTTTTACAAACGCTTGGATAGATTTTCTCCGGAAACGCCAACGTTGGCAGCATTGTCGATACGTGCGGTTGCACAGTTTATAGAATTGGCATTTTTCGTTTTGCTTGCGTAAAGGTTAGAAAATTGCGTTTGTAATTATTGTTGCGACCCTTGACCGCCTTCGAGCTTCTTTTCAATATTCCGCCAAGAAATAATCGGATTTTACATAGCAGGCCATGCCTGGCTGCCAGATATGCATGTTTCTTAGAAACTAGTTTGTCGCCCCCTAACCGCCCCTGTATGTAATACCGATTGCAGACCGCTATAATGCCGGTATGGTGCGTACTTGCTGTACGCATTGCCTGCGAGTTAACCGAGATTTATCTGCTACTCCAAGCACCGGATAAGATAACTGCGAATTATCTGCTTCTTAACCCTAGCCCTGCTTTAACTATCCATTGCAAAAGCGTATTTTTGCATTTAATCCGGAAATCTTGATTTAAGCGACTATTGTGAAAGCGGCCCTACGAAATGAAATTATAAATAACTGAGCAAAAATAATCAAAGCACCATAAATTTGCGAAATGTCAGATTGATTAGTGAGGCAAGTATTCAACTAATTTATACTAGAAATTGTCTGTTTATACTGTTGAAGAATGGGTGGAATTTGTATCGGCAATTATAAGAAGTTTGTCAGGGAAATAGTTGTATTTTTCTACAAGAAATCAGGGAATTTTTATTTTAGGGATATAATTGACAACTTTTCTGCAGCGTATCCCGACCGTCCGGTTCCGAGCAAACGCACTTTTTAATAAAATAAAACGATTAAATTATTCTAATGAAGCGCATCATGTAATTTTATACCATATAAGTATTTATTAAATTTATTTAAACCAAAAAATTGCGAATATTTTCTTCACAACTAGAAAGAGTTTTAGAAGCAAAAGCAATCGACCTTTCACTTTTGTCTTTTAAGACATGACAAATTAATGCCTCCATTCTATAATAAGAAGCATTAACCACCACTTATACCGGTAATTTTAAAGGTTGAAAATTAATTAATACATCTTTAGATGACAACTTATTTTTAATCATTTCATATGCTTTTTACAATCATTTGACCATTGTTACTTTTCATCTTTTTTAATAATTATGAAGAGAAACTAGCAGATAAATTAAAAAAAAAATCCAAAATAATTTAACAGCCATAAAAATGATTGTGTAACATTTTGTAGTTTGGATGCATCCTTTATTGCTTTAATTTTGTCTTTACTTGTATGTAGTCCATCTTTATCTATTACATAACCTAAATACGTAAAAGCTTTTTAAATTTTCGTTGATATTTTTAACCTTGCATTTTGTGACTTAAACGAATTTCATGTTCTTGTTCTGTTTCTTCTGTTATCAGTACGTCATCCAAAAAACACACGACCCCCTTAATTCCAACAAGCAGCGCTTCCGTTATTTTTGAAAAGTTGCCGGAGCTGATGCTACACCAAAAAGCAATCTAACATATTGTTTGGAATTATTATCTAAAATTATTTATTGGCAAGAATTAGTTAAATCTAATTTTGTAAATTCTTGGCCTCCTCTTAATTTTGCAAATAATTCCTCTTGTTGAGGTATAGGGTACTGATTTATTTCTAAAAACTGATTTATTGTAACCTTGAAATCTCCACAGATACCTACGCTACCTTTTTACTTTAGAACTTGAACAATTGGTGTTGCCAACTGGGACAATGACTCCCATTTTCGGTAACCGATTCAGCTCATCCTCCACTTTTGTTCTAAACGCGAATGAAATCTGTCTAGCCCTCAAAAAATGCTACATTTTGGTTCCTAAATTTTAAAGATGCGGTACCTTTATTAAAAGTGCTTAATCCCGGTTCAAATACAGTTTTCAATTTGGCATGTAAATTATTTACCTTGTTATTTTACCGTCTGTAAAAAATCTCGCTCTAGCAGAGGTGGATCCCTCTTTCTTATTACATAAAAATCTAATTTTATTTTAAAAACTAACTGGCAATGGGTTCGGTGATATATCTGCACAGGAAGAATGCGCATGCTAAAACTGCGCATAAAAAGTCCGCTCACGAAAACTCATCACACGGAATAATGGTCACACGGAAAACTCCGCAAACAGAAAGTAACGCACGGTGATAATTGCGCACACGAAAATTACTCACACTGAAAAATGCTCACACGGAAAATTACTCAACAGTAATATAACGAGTGCCAATGATTTTGCCGGCAATTATTAGCGGCAGGATCACGATTGCTTGTTGAAAATCTATCTTCTAGAAAATCGGCACTCCTGCTTCGCAGTCGTGCCGATTTTCGTCGCAACAAACAAGAGTGATACAGACGCTAATAATTGCTTAGGAAAAATCAGTCACGAGTTAGATTCGAGAAGACAATTGCCCTCATTTACTTATTAACCAATAAAATCGAATAACGTTGATGAGATGATCCAATAAAATTCTAATTACGATGCGTAACAGACCACGCTCTATGTTATGCATGGCAATTCACCCTGGGTGGTATCTAATCAGATAACCGAAAATACCGAACAAACTCACCGGTGGAACTGGAAAATTTTTTATTTTTAAATTCGTAGAATGCATATTTCGTTCCCCAGACAATGTTTAGAATGTTGTCATTTGTTGTCAGCTATAATTTGGCAATTGTTTTAACGGGAAATCAGAAATGTATTGTTCTGTTTATAGATCTTAATCTTTTTAAGCAAATTCGGCCCATCAATTCAATCATTAAACCAATGCAGAAATATAATTTTGATTGGAATTTGTTGGAACTCGTTACGCTTGTAGAATTTTACAAATCCTACTGCAATTCAATATGTATTTTTTTTAATTTGTTTATCATAGAGTACAAATTTTAAAGTTTAAATGAATTTAAAATTCGTTACACTTGTAGGATTTTACGAATTTTATTACTTAACTTAAAATATTAATTTTCAAAAATTCATAACTCACGCAAAAATTGACTCGATTTCAATAGTCACATTAATAGTCACATTGATTACTCCTTTGTACCTAAACTGATTGGTTTTCGATTCCAACAAAGGGGGGGCACAACACGCAGCACTACTATCTTTAATGTCCCATTTTACAAAACCAACTATGGGTTCAATGCACCCTTATCACGGACTTTAAGAGTAGCGAATGGCCTGATAAGTAACGCCAATTTTAAACTGTTTTTAAATAATATTTCAGACTTTAAATCTAATTTATCACGAATAGATCTCTCGGTATTTGTTTCTGGTCAAATTTAGATAATTACAACGTTCTTGCGGGGGTTTTGATTATTTTCATTATTTATATCTAGCGGATTGTATTGTTTCTACTTGTTTTTGTTTATCATCTCAAAGTTGTCACAATTTTAAATTGTAATTTTAACTTTTATATTTTTATATTTTATTTTATATTTTATATTCCAATTAATTCTTAAATGGAAAAGGTGAATCCCGTTAAATATATTATTATTATTATTGAAAATTAATGTTAATTTCAAAGTTATATGTATTATAATTGCATTCAAGTTTTTTTAAGGAATTCAATCAAATCAGATTTTTTTTTCTATTTTGCTTAAAAAAAATAAATCAAAAATTCATAACTCACGCAAAAATTGATACATTTTCAAAAATCGTAGTTAATTCTAAAGGTAGATGTTTTGTATCACATCAGTATTTTTTTAAACAATATTTTTCAAAAATTTATTACATCTAAAAATAAACACATTTTCAAAAATTACACTAAAAACACAGTACATTGTTGCTTTTAAACTAATGTGAAATGTAATCATTATAGCAAAACTATTTGTTGTGCACACCCTGCGAGGATTGATAAAAGTGAGTAATTTTCCGTGTGAGCATTTTTCAGTGTGAATAATTTTCGTGTACCCAATTATCACTGTGCGTTATTTTCTGTTTGCGGAGTTTTCCGTGTGAGCATTATTCTGTGTGAAAAGTTTTCGTGTGCGGAGTTTTCTGTGCGCAGTTTTCGCGTGAGCAGTCTTCCTGTGCGGATATATCTCGAACCGTTAGATCCTCTATTATTTTAAATAGGGTCTAATTCCAATCGACTATGAATCTCAATTATCCATCCACTAAAACACTAATTCGCTTTTACTTTCGTTTATTTGCACTGCACAAGACAATGGCATCTATTGAATTTTCGTCGAGACAATCATGCGCTCGCACACAAGTTACTAAAGAAAGGTGATGTTGTCATCATGTTTCTTTCTCCGATTTGATCGTATAATAGTTATTTATATTTATAGATTCATTCATTATTTTCAATTTCTCATATTTTAAATCGAACGTTTCACATGATCGAGTGATAATGGCGTTTAAAACGACAAAATTATGAAAGGTAAAAATGACAAATTATGTTTCAAATTCTAATAATCTTCACTGTGAGTTTATGAAAAAACTAAAAAAAATTCTAAGAAAGAGTCCTGAAAAAGATTTCTAAAAATAGTCCTGATTAAAAAGTCCTGAAAAACTAATAAAAGCCCTGAACAAGAAAGTCCTGAATAAAAAAGTTTTAAAAAAGATTTCTAAAAATAGTGCTAATTAAAAAGTCCAAAAAAACCTAATAAAAGCCCTGAACAAGAAAGTCCTGAACAAAAGACTCCTGAAAAATATTTCTAAAAATAGTCCAATTAGAAAGTCCTAAAAACCCTAATAAAAGTCCTGAACTCGAACGTCTTGAAAAAAGTCCCGATAAAAAAGTCCTGATAAAAAGTCCTGAAAAAGAGTCCCGACAAAAAAATTCTTGAAAACCAGAAATAAAGTCCTGAAAAAAGAGTTCTGTCAAAAAAAGGTCCTGAAAAAAAGTCCTGGGGAAACAGTTTTGAGAATAAAGCCTTGAAAAAAGAGTCCTGTTAAAAAGTTGTGAAAAGAGTCGTAAAAAAGTCCAGAAAAAAGTACTGCAAGAAGAGTCCTGAAAAATTAAGTATTCATATAAAACACCAGAAATAAATGTTCTCAAAAAAATCCTGAAAGAAGTCCGAAAAAGTGTCTCAAAAAAAAAAGTCCTGAAAATTAATCCTATAAAAAATGTCCTGAAATATAATACTGCAAAAAGTCCTGTAAAGAAGGTTTGAAAAAAAATTCCCGAAAAATGTAATTAAGAAAATTCAGAAAAGAATCCCGAAAAGAAGTCCTGAACAAGAGGTTCTTAAGAAATTCTCGAAAAAGTCCCAGTCCTGGAAATAACGTCTTGAAAAAAGAGTCATGATAAAAGCCGCAAAGAAATGTCGTGAAAAATAGATAAGATTAAATAGTTTTATTGTAGGGCACCAATACGGCGATTACATAGTCAAAACATTTTACAACACAACATTTTAAGTAATTAAATTAAACAAAAAGTTAAACAAATGGTTACAACTTTAAAATAACAGGTTACCTAAGCCTAACATTCATCAATGATTGAGTTAATTTCAAACACACAGTTATATTAATGAATATAATACTTGGTAACTGTAGTATGCTTTGGCAACCAGGAATTCCTTAAGTTTTCGCTTAAATAAATTATTGCCTTTGTTTGATAATATTTGCTTCAGATAGACAGGTAGGGCGTTGTAGGCTTTAATCGCGTTAAACATTAGGCCTTTCAGGAATAACGTTGTTGAATGCTGCGGGAAACGGAAGTCACTATTATTACGTATAGCCATGTTAACATATACATCATTATTTCTAAGAAAAGTTGATTTATGCTCCATACATATATACTTCAATACCTGAAATAAACGCCCAGAAAGAAAACCCCAAAAATCCTGAAAGAAAGCTAAAATAAGTCCCTAAGAAAGTTCAGAAAAAGAGTCCTAATGAAATATCATAAAAAAATTCTCCTGAAAATAACATGTTTAAAAAATAAACAAAAAAATTTCTGAAAAAAAGCATTGTAAAAATCCTTTAAATGGTCCTTAAAAGATCTGAAGAAATTATCTTGAAAAAGAAATCACAAAGTGTCCTGAAAAAAATCCTGCAAAATGGCCTAAAATAAGTCCTTAACAAAATTCCTGACATAAAAAGGTTTAAAATTGTCTTGAAAAAAAAAAATGCTAAAAATATCTGTCCTTAAAAAGGTCATGAAAAGTAAGAATTCTGAAAAATGTCATGAAGAAAATTCCGCAAAAAATCCCGAAATATGAAAAAAAAATTGTTCTGTGAAAACAGTCTTGAAAAATTGCCCTGAAAATAACATGTTTAAAAAATAAACAATAAAAATTCTGAAACAAAAGCATTTTAAAAAGCCCTTAAAATGGTCCTTGAAAAGATCTGAAGAAATTGTCCTAAAAAGAGATTCCAAGGAGTCTTGAAAAAATGTCCTGCAAAGAGGCCTAAAATAAGTCCTTAACAAAATTCCTCAAATAAAAAGTTTTGAAAATAGTGTTGAAAAAAAAGCTAAAAATATCTGTCCTTAAAAAGGTCTAAATAAGGTCATGAAAAGAAAAATTCTAAAAAATGAAGAAAATTCTGAAAATGTTTTTCTAAAAAAAATCTCGAAAAGAAGTCCTCAACGAAAAAAAATCCCGTTTTTGAAAAGAAATCCTGAAAATAAAGGTCCTGAAAGAAAAAGTGCTAAAAATAAGTCTTGAATTTTTTAAGTCCTGAAAAAGAATCCTCGAAGTCTTTTAAAAATGCCCTTAAAAAAGTTCCGAAAACATTCTCCTGAAGTACCAAAAAGGCTAAAAGAACAAAAATTCAAAGTCTCAAATAACACTTCAAAGTTTCATGGTTTCATTTCTATATTAGTTTTTGAGATTCAGCGCGTACAGACAGACTGTTATGTAGAGAAAAAATGGTGATGTGGCCATCATGTTACTTTCTCCGACTTCATGGTAGCATTTATATCTACCCTTTCATGGTTTATTTTTACTTTCGCCGTTACGAAGTACGAGAAAGTATTGTGATCGTGATTTTTTTTTCAAAAATTTTTTTTACGGAAATATCCGTTTTGGGGTCCCTAGATGCCATTTCAACAATTTCTGGAAAAAAAAAATTGTGTCTGTGTGTGTGTGTGTCTGTGTGTGTGTGTGTGTGTCTGTGTGTGTGTGTGTGTGTGTCTGTCTGTGCGCGCTGTATCTCAAAAACGAATAGAGCAATTGATATGAAACTTTAAACATCCATATCATTTGATAATCTGAAGAACTGAAAAGGTTTTGGTAAAATTTCGTACACCGGAAGTGGGCGTTTACCTTAACTGTTTTTTGTTTTTTGCCAATATTTTCTTAAATATGAAAAATATCACAAAAACATTTAAACAAACTTTGAAGACAGCAAAGAAATGAACATCTTTTGCTTGAAAGCATATTTCATAAAATCAATTTTATTCGAGAAAAAAAATTATTATTATTTTTTTAATTTTTGGTTCATAATTAGAGAACGATAATAGTTCAGCAAATTTATGTTAATAATAATTGTAGAGAATGTTAAAATGAACAACTTACAAGGAATAAGTTTTTTTCGAAATCCCTTGGTTTTTGAGTAAATTGAGTTTTTGAATTTGAAGTATAATTTTTCCATCTTTCATAATTTTGACGTTTTAAACGTCACTTTCATGCGAGTCTACAGAACGCTCGATGTACATTTAAAATGTGATTTAAATTTAGAATAAACCATGTAGCATTTTGAATTCAAATAGGTGCATATAGTTGCATACGACGTGAGACCGTGATCGACCGTGATCATTTTAATTTTTTTATGGTTGAGGCGAAAAAGAGGAACGGAGAGCGTTGTGGTTTTAGATGAGAGATTCTTTTCGGGCAGGCCGTTCACGTACTACCGTCTCGATCTAATATTACCGTACCGTTACGCTAGAGGTGAGTCCTGATCTAAAACCATTACGAATCCTTATATTTGTTTCTATATTGCATAGGCAATCAAGGGCCTGGCCGCCAAATTAAATATCGAGGAAATAAATTCCGGAAACCGATCCACCATTACGGGCGTTCCGTGCCGCGTGGGAATTGGTTTATCACCACCGGTGGTTTCTTCGGAGGTCTTCTCAGGAAAGTCCTTTTCATTCCGTTACGGAGTCACCGTACAGCAATCGTATGATTATAGCTGCGGATGCAGGAGTAACAGGAGCCAAAAGATAAGTTTTTTATTTATAACCGCGTATATCGGTTCCCAAATTATTTGGAGGAGTTACGGAGATGCTAAAATAGTTGATTGTAACCTGATGAACAAAGTATATAACTGTATATTACCGTCTAAATTACTACGAATAATTAATTTTCGTTAACGTCCTAGGATAATACTTCTAGGTGGCGCCCATATTTTATGTTTTTTGCGGATTTTTTTAATTTTAAGCGTTCGTTATTTTTATATGTAGTTACAGAAATAAGTTTAATTTTATATTACTTCAATAGACATTTTTATTTAATTAAATCAATCTTTATTTACTTAGTTGTGCTTATCATTTTTCTATCAAATATTTTTTTTTCCTTAACAACCCACGACCTCGCTCGCCAAGATTTTTCTTTGAGTAGCTGTCACAACCATGAAAGCGTAAATATAAATGATACCATCAAGTCGGAGAAAGTAACATGATGGCCACATCACCATTTTTAATGTAAATAAATGTACATCGAACGTTTTGTAGACTCGGATGAAACTGACGTTTAAAACGTCAAAATTATGTAAGATGGAAAAATTTTACTTCACATTAGAAAACTCAGTTTACTCAAAAATTAATGATATTTAAAAAAAAATATATTCCTTATAAGTTGTTCATTTTGGCATTCTCTACAATTATTATTAATATAAATTTGCTGTAACTACCGTTTTATAATTATAAAACAAAAATGAAAGAAAAAATAATAATTTTTTTTCTCGAATAACAATGATTTTATGAAAAATATTTTCAAACCAAAGATGTTCATTTCTTTAGTGCCGTAAATATGTTTTTGGGATATTTTACATATTTAAGAAAATATTTGAAAAAAACAAGAAACAGTTAAGGTAAACACCCACTTCCGGTGTACGAAATTTTACCAAAAGCTTTTCAGTTCTTCGGATTATTAAATAAGACTTATGTTCAAGGTTTCGTATCAATTGCTTTATTAGTTGTAATGTCATCTATGGACCCCAAAACGGATTTTCACAATACTTTCTCGTACTTCGTAACGGAGAAAGTAAAAACTGCATAATCATATGCTCCAAAACTAATGCGCACATCTGGCGCAAATAATTAATAATTTGAACAGTTCATCCATGTAACAGTAATCTCAATAAACAATGTATTAAAAACGGCTTATTATGCCTTATTTGATAGTCACGTAAACTATGAAATTTTGTCATTCCTCTATTAGACATGATATATTTGCCCTTCAAAGACGTACTGTTCGGTTTTGTTGTTGGGGTTGGTTGCAGGGATGATTACAGCGAAATATTTTCCCAACTTGGCGTACCAACTCTCCCCCATATGTATAGACTGCAGTGTCTTATCCATATTCATAAAAATATTGATTATAATACACACATAAGATACCCAAGAGTATAATAATCGTCATAAAGGAGATTTTTGTCCTAAATATGTGCGATTAGATACCACAAGTGGCGTAAGATATCATTCTTGTAAATTTTATAATTCCCTACCAACGTCTCTTCAAGGATTAGACGTTCCTAAATTTAAACGCAATGTTAAAAATGTTTTGTTAGGGGCACCGTATTATTTTTACGACGAATTTTTCATTATTCACATGATTTCACGTCATAATACAATTTTGTCGCTTTTTTAGGTTAAGTTGTATTTGCCGATTTATAATGCAAATGTTATATTTTAGAGTTAATTGTTTTATTTTATTTACTCTTATTGCAAATTTTACTTGTATCTTCTGACGGACGTAAAGCTGCTGTTGACACATTAATAAATGAATTGTATTGAATTGAATTGGTTATTCCAACTTGTATGTGTTGAAACGTAATAGTCACTAGAATGGTTGGCTAAAGTAATAATTGGAAAATTGAATTAAATATAAAACAATTAAATCCATTGAAACCGACAATGGAATCATTTTGCAGAACTGGAACAATTTACAAGCAAACATTAAAGGGGCATAAAAGATCTGCCGCGCAAGAGTTTCGTCTTTATGCCGCGGTTAATTTCTTGGGGTATTGAATTATTTCCCACTTTATTGTTGGCCCAACAATCGGCTCGTGATTTATAGGGATGATACAAATGTAGGTTCAAAGCGGGTCTTGTTGTCGGAGTAAATTTCCAAGTTTTCGAAGTTAATATCCAAACATTTACCCATCCCCTTAAACCCCCCCGAAGTCATTATTAACCCTACTTTTATCGCTTTCGGGATGCCTGCACTGGAACAAGCGCGATGCGCTCTATATGCCCGGCATGGATAATATTAAACAACTTTATATATTAAACAAATTATGGCTTCAAAGTTGAGGCTTAGCGGGGTTTCAAACTTAATAGGGAATCAAAGTGGATGGACCTGAATTCTGAATACTGAATGCCCCCCGGACGACTTGTTTGGCGGAGGAAATGGGAAATATTTATTGAATTAGGGGACCATTGACCGAAACGTTTGCCTGGCTTTAACGACGTTGAAAAGGGGGGAAATAAGAAGACGGCGAAGATTTCGTTTATTTTTCAGCACGGGATATGCAAAATGTAGAAGCGTTTGTCCAATAATGGATTCGGCTGGGTATTAAATGAAAACGATAATTGCGGTGGCGTGGAATTGGAACGCGGAAGGAAACTCATTATCGCATATTAAGTCGATTATGCATTAAACCGCTGGGATATTTCCTTTTCTGGTTAACCAGATCATTAAGCATTTCAATTCTTCGTCGCTCTGATTGTTACTGAAATCACTTCATTATTTTACTGTGAAAAACATAAAATCATCCCTGCTCTATATGATGATTGAAAATTGTCTAACGCTTTGAACGGCTGGATTTAAATAATAATTATAGTTAATAATTATTTTTAGTGGTTGGCAACTTGCTTAACTAGTCATCGATCGTGAGATTCTGTGTATTTGTGTGATTAAAAAATAAATTAATTGCAGTCATCTATGAATTGAAATGCGCATGTCTCTGATGAATGCTTCTTTTAATCAAAGACATGCGCAATTCATAAGCGTCTGCCATTAATTTTCTAATTTAATAGTGAGTTGCACTGGTCACCTGACCAACTTCAGCTTCTCGCAATATCTGGCCTGACGTTGAAGCCAGCTACTGGCGTTTTAATGATTTGCTATGACCCAACCAATATTTATTAACCTCAGCTGAGCATCTTAAAAAAATGGTGATGTGACCATCATGTTACTTTCTCCGATTTGACGGTATAAAAGTTATTTATATTTATATTTAGTATTTTCAATTTAAATCATATTTTAAATCGAACGTTTCACATGATCGGTAAAAATGACAAATTATGTTTCAAATTCCAATCATCTTTACCGTAAGAATACTGAAAAACTAAAAAAAAAATGCTAAAAAAGAGTCATGAAAAAGATTTCTAAAAATAGTCCTGATTAAAAGTCCTAAAAATCCCAAAAAAATCTAATAAAAGTCCTGAACAAGAAAGTCTTAAAAAAGATTTCTGGAAACAGTCCAGAATAAAAAGTCCTGAAAAACTAATAAAAGCCCTGAACAAGAAATTCCTGAAAAAAATTTCTAAAAACGGTTCTGATTAAAAAGTCCTGAAAAAACTCATAAAAGTCCTGAACAAGAAAGTCTTAAAAATTTCTAAAAACAGAACTAATTAAAACAGTCCTAAAAAACCTAATAAAAGCCCTGAACAAGAAAGTCCTAAAAAAGATTTCTAAAAATAGTCCTAATTAAAAAGTCCTAAAAACCCTAATAAAAGTCCTGAACACGGAAGTCTTGAAAAAAGTCCCGATAAAAAGTCCTGATAAAAAGTCCTGATAAAAAGTCCTGATAAAAAGTCTTGATAAAAAGTCCTGAAAAAGAGTCCTGACAAAAAAATGTCTTGAAAAACAGTTCCTTCAAAAAGACCAGAAATAAAGTCGTAAAAAAGTCCAGAAAAAAGTACTGCAAGAAGAGTTCTGAAAAATTAAGTCTTCATAAAACACCAGAAATAAATGTCCTCAAAAAAATCCTGAAATAAGTCCGAAAAAGTGTCTTGAAAAAAAGTCCGGAACAAGAAATCCTGAAAATTAATCCTATAAAAAATGTCCTGAAATATAGTACTGAAAAAAGTCCTATAAAGAAGTTTCGAAAAAAAATTTCAGAAACTTTTTTTTCTGAAAAATGTAATTAAGAAAATTCAGAAAAGAATCCTGAACAAGAAATTTCTTGAGAAATTCTCGAAAAAGTCCCAGCCCTGGAAATAAAGTCTTGAAAAAAGAGTGCTTATAAAAGTCGCCAAGAAAAGTCCTGAAAAATAGTCTCCACACAAAATACCAGAAATAAATGTCCCGAAAAAAGCCCGAAAAAAAATCCTAAAAGAAAGCTAAAATAAGTCCTGAAGAAAGTTCAGAAAAAGAGTTCTGATGAAGTATCTTAAAAAAATTGTCCTTGGAAAATTGACCTAAAAATAACATGCTTAAAAAAATTAACAAAAAAATTCTGAAAGAAAGCATCGAAAAAATCTTTTAAATGGTCCTTAAAAAGATCTGAAGAAACTGCCATGAAAAATAAATCCCAGTCTTGAAAAGGCCTAAAATAAGTCCTTAGCAAAATTCCGAAAATCAAAAGGTTTAAAATTGTCTTCAAAAAAACTTCCTAAAAATATCTGAAAGTCCTTAGAAAGGTCCAAAAAAGGTAATGAAAAGTAAGAATTCTGAAAATTGTCGAAGGAAATACCGACAAATATCCCGAAATATAAAAAAAAAATTGTCTTGAAAAATTGCACTGAAAATAACAAAAGCATTGTAAAAAGTTCTTAAGAGATTCCAAAGTGTTTTGAAAAAAGATCCTGCAAAAAAGCCTAAAATAAGTCCTTAACAAAATTCATCAAAAAAGTTAAAAAAAAAAAACTAAAAAAGTCTTTAAAAAGGTCCAAAAAAGGTCATAAAAAGAGAAATTCTAAAAAATACCATGAAGAAAATTCGGAAAAATTTTTTCTGATAAAAATCATGAAAATAAATACCGAAATTCCTGATAAAAAATCCCGTTGTTGAAAAGAAATCCTGAAAATAAAGGTCCTCAAAGAATAAGGCTTTAATTTTTTTTCAAGTCCTGAAAAAGAATCCTCAAAGAAAGGTCTTTTAAAAATGCACTTAGAAAAGTTCTGAAAACATTGTCCTGAAGTATCAAGAAGGCTAAAAGAACAAGAAACTGTTTAGGTAAATATTTATTTTTAGTTCTTCAAATTCTCAAATTGCACTTATGTTCAAAGTTTCATTTCTGTATTGAGATACAGCGCGCACAGATAGTGTTATGTAAAGAAAAAATGGCGATGTGGCCATCATGTTACTTTCTCCGACTTGATGGTATCATAGCCATTTATATTTACGTTTTCATTGTTTATTTTCAATTGAAATCATATTTTAAATGTACATCGAGCGTTGTGCAAACTCGGATGAAACTGACGTTTAAAACGTCAAAATTGTGAAACATGGAAAAATTATACTTCAAATTCAAAAACTCGGTTTACTCAGAAACTAACGAGATTTCGAAAAAAACTTATTCTTTAGAAGTTGTTTATTTTGGTATTCTCTACAATTATTATTCACACAAATTTGCTGTAACTATTATCGTTTCATAATTATCAACCAAAAATTAAAAAAAAATTAATAATTTTTTTTCTCGAATAGCAATGATTTTATGAAAAATATTTTCAAGCAAAATATGTTAATTTCTTTGTTGTCTTCAATGTTTGTTTAAATGTTTTTGTGATATCTTTCATTTTTAAGAAAATATTGGCAAAAAACAAAAAACGGTTAAGGTAAACACCCACTTCCGGTGTACGAAATTTTACCAAAAGCTTTTCAGTTCTTCAGATTATTAAATAAGACGTATGTTGAAAGTTTCATATCAATTGCTCCATTAGTTTTTGAGATACAGCGCACACAGACAGACACACACACACACACACACACACAGCCACACACACACACACCCACACACAGACACAATTTTTTTTTTTTTAGAAATTGTTGAAATGGCATCTAGGGACCCCAAAACGGATATTTCCGCAAAAAAAAATTTTGAAAAAAAATCACGATCACAATACTTTCTCGTACTTCGTAACGGAGAAAGTGAAAAATCATGGCGTCGTGTGTAGAGGTTCAGTCGTGTGCTCCGGCTAAAAAGTGCCGCAAATGTCATCATTTCCCGGTAACTGGCTTTAAATGCATAAAATGTGGCGGTATGATGCATCGTAGATGTATTACTTATTTCCCTGATATTATAAAAATTGACGACACCCATATAATATGTTGTGAAAATAAAAGTGACAAGAGTGACATTGATAGTGTGAACAACAATAGTGAAAGTGAAAACGAAGAGAACAATTCATGCTTCACAAGTAGTTCGACAATTATCAATAATGCAGACAATGTGGTGATATCATATTTAAAAATGATTATTTTGGAGAAAGACGATCAAAGATCAATTTTATCCGATGATAATCAATTTCTAAAAAGACAAATTGATGTCCTAAATGATTTATTAGTACGACAACCAATTATACAGCAATCTGTCAGTGACGATTTTAATAATATTTCAAAGGAGAACACACTTTCAAAAACTCCAATAGATGTGAACCCGAAGACACATAGAGAAAAAAATCTTCGCACAGACCTCACAAGCGGACAAGGATAAGAATAAAAAACACATCCCAAAGAAACTGACGGAAAGAACTGGAGACGAAAATAAAACAAATAAACATACAAACAGTTCAACGAACCCAAATCATATGATAGCTGAAGAGAGAATTAACAAAAATAACACAATAAAAATAAGTGACGATTTAGTACTTAACGAAACAAACAACCAAAGATGGACTGCAGTTAACAGCAAGCGGAGGACAAACGGTATTTTCGGCAACAACAAAAATGGCAATAAAATTAGCCTGAAGACCATACCAAGAAAAATATCTTACTTTATTTCAAGAATGGACCCAGAAACGAGAAAAGAAGACATAATTAATTTCTTCAAGACCACCTACGACGAAGTAGCATGTGAATCTGCGGAATCAAAAAACCCTCAAATATATGCGTCGTTTAAGGTTACATTCGATCATGATCGTATGAATGAACTGTTAGACCCTTCAAAATGGCCGATGGGAGCATACGTATCCAAATTTTTTCACCGAATTCGGAAGAAAGTAACCCAAGATTCTTCTTGAGAATGACCTAAGGTCGAAACTAGTCGGAGAGACAAATAAAAGCAGTGAAACAAAACCAAGTGTTTTAATTAATCAAATTAGGTGATTTTTTTTTTTTGACAATTTGAACTCTTTGTTGAATATTTTGTCTATTAAATATAAATACATATTTATAAATGGTGATTTTAATATAAACCTATTGGTTGACACTCAGATTAAACGAGAATTTATCGGTTTAATAAATAGTTTCGGATTAAGATATGTTGTTTCGGAACCTACTCGTCTATCGTCTCTCTTAGATAATATTTTGACAAATTACAGATGCGAATTTCAGTCTAAATTAATACATACAGAATTCTCAGATCACGACTCTATACTACTAAACATTATATTAGAACTCAATCACAGACAACCAGATAAAAAATTATCTTACAGATTGTACTCGGAACGTAATCATCATATGTTTTATAATTCACTAATTTCAGAAAATTGGGAAGGGGTATACAATAGTAACACAGTGGATGATAAATATAACAATTTTATAAGCATTTTCAGTCAACATTTTGAAAATGTATTCCCTCTCGTTTCGGAAATAATAAAAAATGGTCACAATAAAAATGAAATGAAAAAATGTCAAAAAAAAGACCTTTACTGGATCTATAAAAATACGAATTGTGCAAATACAAAATCTAGTTATAGTGAACTTAAAAAAGAATATAATCTTAAACTCAACATAGCGAAACGACAATGGATTGAGCATAAAATCCTTAACTCGGAAAACGTTAGCAAAGCTACATGGGAAGTCATTAACAATAACACAAAACATGAGAAAACAAGAGATAAAATAGCACTAAATATTAATAATACATTAATAGATAACACACAACAAGTAGTCAATGAATTTAATAAACATTTTAATTTACGACATGTACCATCCACTGACGTAACAACTCAACAAATTCCCTTAATTAATCATCCCAGTAGTATGGTTTTATTGGATGTCGATTTGTCGGAAATAGAAAGAACTATTAAATCAGTAGCAAATAATAAATCGGAAGGACCTGATAAAATTCCGTATTGTATTCTAAAAAATGTGACAAATATACTGGCAGCACCGCTTGCAAATATTATAAACACCTGTTTTTCAACTGGAGAGTATCCAAGTGAACTTAAAGTTGCGCGAGTAACTCCGATATATAAAAAAGGAGAAAAAACAAAGAAAGACAATTACAGGCCCGTTTCTAATCTTTCAATCTTTGCAAAAACAATCGATAAATCTCTATATGATCGGATCATTGATTACTTGGATGAATATAACTTACTATCACGTACACATCATGGTTTTAGAAAAGGCAAGAGCACTACAGGGGCTCTATATGAAGCAATAACAGAGATTTCTAATATACTAGAAAAAAAAAGTTCCAGTTGGTATCTTCTTTGACTTAAGTCAAGCATTTGATTTAGTCAATCATGAAATATTACTGAAAAAATTGGAAAGATACGGTATCAGGGGTCCGGTAAATAGATTAATTAAGTCATACTTACAAGATAGAAAACAGTAGGTGGAATTAAGAGAAGCAATAACACAAGAGATAAATACTCGGAACGGGTAAAAGTGTGAATCTATTGAAACGGGACTGCCTCAAGGTGGAATTCTGCCACCATTATTATTTTTAATATATTCCAATGACCTGTCAATGAGAATGTGTGAATCAAATCTTCAAAAATTTAAAATGTTTCAATATGCTGACGACACCACCATTTTAAGTCAAAGCGACACCATTGAAATTGCTGCAAAAAATTCACAAATTTCAGTGAATAGAATGGAAAATTGGCGTAAACACCAACAACTTATACTAAATCCTAATAAATCAGTCATAGTTCAATTCTCAAATAATAATAAGAAAACTGATACATGCAGCATTTTGGTCAAAAGTGAACAAAAAACTATTAAAGTGGATCATGTCACAAAATTTCTGGGAGTCTACATCGATAATCATCTTTCGTGGGAAGACCATGTTCTTTACTTAATAAAAAAATTGAACACAGCACATTACACGTTACTTAATCTGAAAAAAATAGTAGAAGGGGTTCTTATTGTGTACTATAACGTATATGTACGTTCTCATCTAGAGTACGCAATTATTATTTGGGCTACCTCTTCTCATGCAATCCATCTTTTAAGATTACAAAAAAAAAGTTCGTCTAATTACAAATACCAAAAGAGACGAACATGCAAAACCATTGTTCATTAAA
This sequence comes from Ocypus olens, assembly GCA_910593695.2. Classification (NCBI taxonomy): domain Eukaryota; kingdom Metazoa; phylum Arthropoda; class Insecta; order Coleoptera; family Staphylinidae; genus Ocypus; species Ocypus olens. The sequence goes on from OU343056.1 coordinate 18,056,252, forward strand.
TTGAAAATAATGACGTTATATTCAATGTTTTTATACAATATTTGTTTGTTTGTAAAAGATAATATGAATAAATTCCAAACTAATTCTGACTTGAACACAGGAATGCAAACAAGGCAGAGCAGAGCCTTAAGTATTCCTTCCCATACGACGGCATTACATGAAAAGGGACCGTTTTATTTGGGAGTGAAGGCTTACAACAAGCTACCTCATAATATAAAAAATTTCAATGATAGAAAATATTACAAATATGTATAAAAACATTCTTTACCGAACACCCCTATTACAATTTACACGAGTACCTACACTCCTAAATAAAATGAAATAATGTATCCGATTGTATCCTCGATATCTTATCTTAAAAAATGTATTTTAAAATGTTGTGTTGTACTGTTTTATATAACTTATCTAGTTGTTTTTTTTATAACTGTGATATTTATTGCCATTTCATGTTTCGACCAAGCATTAAAACTGTGATATTTTAATCTGATTGCGATATCGTCGATACGTATTGCGTAAATTTTAAATTTTACTAATGTTTTTTTATATCGTTCTATTTATGTATCTAATATTTAATTTGACCTGTGAACATCATGTAATTTTGATCTGCTCCACCAATAAAGAATTATTATTATTATCTTTCAGTGGAAATACAATTTAAATAATTTGAATGCAGTAACTTTCTCGAGGTTAGGTCATGACAACCGCTCATGTTTAACTACTTACTCCTATAGATAAACGAAAGTCCAGTTATTCCCCAAAACTCCGAAGTCATTTACGTCCATGCCCACATAAATAAATATGGATGGACGTGCGAGGATGGCTGAAGTTGGGACAAGTTGGAGATAGGCGCGAAATCCGGTAATTCATCCGAGACGCTAAAACAATATCGTGACGTTTCTTTTATCTGGGATAATAATGCGATTCGGGCCGAGGGTGTATCTGAAAGTCAAATCCCCTCAGTTTCGAGTGAAAGATAAAAAGTTTTCGATATATATATCGTCGTCGGCTGCGATCGATGACGCCTAAATATATGTAAATCTATTCCTCACAAAAACAATACTTCGCCCATAAAATACGATCATTTTTATTAAGAGTATCATGATTTATTGAATAAGTATCGGAAGGAAAAAAATGTTTTCATTATCATCTATCCATTCTTAGTTCCTACGAATAGTTAATCGAAATGGTTATGATAATAATAAAGTTTATTGACCAACAATCACCAATCACGGAACAATACAAATATGTATAGTGGTTATATAAAAAAGTTACAAATAGTAGGTATTAGCTGATTAGGATTTGAAAATCTACTGTAATATGAAAATAATGAATTGACACAATTATTAGATTAGGAAAATATGTAGGGGAGACCGAGGTATCGTGAGCCACTTTTTTTTGCTATAAAATCAATTTTTCTGTTAAATTTCAACGCCAGATGTTGTAGTAGTGTAAGGAATAACCTTTCTTTCAGTCCCAATATTTCTTTCGAATATCCTCAAATTATATGATCCCCAGACAATTGAAGAAAACTTGATTTTTCTTTAGTTTAAAAAATCTCGAGAAATCGTGAGCCACCTTTCAAATTAGGTAAATGAACAAATTAGGCGAATAAAATTAATGATGTTTATTAGAAAATGTTTATTATTGTGTTTGAATCGCAATATATTTTCAAATAATAAGAAAAAATGTCACGAATATTGAAAACTAATCTGAAATGCAATGCTGCAAGTCCAATAACTTGCGGTCATTTTGGCGCATTTCAAGTGAACTGCGCAATCGCAGACGTTGCAATGGATAGTGTTTTGGCGGTTCATCTTTTTCGGCATACTTTACATGCAAATTATGCAAAAATCAACATCCTCTTCCACGTCGGTATCGGTTGGAGCCGGTTGTTTTTTCTGCGGTGTCTTAGATTTGCCACGAACTTTCTGCTTCTTCGCTGATGGTGTATCGCCTTTTTTTGCTTCTCTCTCCCGCTTTTTCTCGGTCTTATCACGAAGCTCACATACAACTTCTGACGATGTCAAAACAGCAGATTTCATTGATTTACGGCCACGATTCGATTTTTTACCTGCCGTGCCTGCTTTTAATGGTAGGACGAGAAGATCTTCGTTCGAAGTAACAGAGACATTTGAAGATGCACCACTTGTTGAAGGTCCAGTGCTTGTTGAATGCACAGGTGTGGCCCCTTCCTCATGAGCGGCAATATCTTCGTCAGCAAGAACAATGCGGCGCTGATTGTCGTCATCGTCATCGTCTTCACCCATCTTCTCTCCACTTAGTTGCGGCGCAACAAAATCCACCTCAGTAAATGCATGTGGATCGAACGGATAAATTCCAGCTGCCTTATATCTAGCTTTGATATTTTTTGGAGGAACGGCAACACCGAGGCACTTAGTAGCAATGAGTGGAACGTGATGCAAGTCAAAAGTCACACCGATGTTGTTTTTCTTCCAAGCGTCATGTTCGATAGCATATGCTAAGTGGCTGCATTCGGTGCGTACAATGTGGAGGAAATGACAACATTGTTATCCCATGTTTAAGGGCCAAATCAAGAAGTTCGATCGACAAATGTGATGTGTGGTTGTCAAGCAGCAAAAGGCTTGGTAATTCTGCATTCGCGCCAGTGTGTTTGATGAAATGTTGCATGTATTTGGCAAACTCTTCCGATGTCATCCACCCCGAACCGTTGGCAATGCCGATTGCACCGTGTGAAGCATGGGTCACATTTTTTGTCTTGAAAACAGGTAAAATGGAGGAATCGATTGATCGGTAGCGCTGACGGATAATGCCATAGTGACATTTGTGCCTCGCTATTGTGACGTTGACGTTCCGACTCGTTTTTTGCCTTTATAGGAAATGATTTTGGTAGCTTTTGTCGGTACGGTTGGCAATCCAGTTTCATCTATATTGAAGATGCGCTGCGGTTCAAAGTGATTCTCATTGAGCACAGACGACAAATTTTTGAAGAAAGCATCGACGTTCTCTTTGTTGAAAGCCTTGGCACGTTGCAGGCTTACTTTCTCCGGTATGCGCAGAGACAAACTCGGGTGGCGCTTCATAAATCCCAGTTGCCAGTCGCTACTCGCCTCACGATTAGCGTCCCACGTATCTGGATATGAAATACCAATCGTTTTGGCATATTCGTATGCAAGTTTCCGCAGCTCCTTTATACTCAATGCGAAGTGGATATCGCTGGCTTTGAGGATGTATTTCATTAGCGCATATTCTTGCTCTGGTTTGAAGATCTGAAAATGAGTGGATTTTTTTTGTGATCGATATAAAATATCAAAGTAAAGTTTTCTGCAAATGAAAAAAAAATCACTGTTTTTGCGCCGGGTTTTGAAGATTCAATGAGCAAATTTCTCATAAAATCCTCTTTTGCCGTAGCAACGTCGATGTTAGAAAATTTCGCGATGTACCGACCCAAAGTTGCCCCCGACATTTTATGGGCGGTGGATGCTTGCCGGACCGATGCTTTCTGAATTTTCACCTGCTTGATTTCCACCAAAATATTGTCGAAATCGAGCGATTCGTTATTGTTGGCATAATAACGCGGCATCGTGACTGGAACAATTTAATTAGATCAAAAATCGGTATCTACGTGAAGTCGGCAATTATGTAAAAAAACTGCGGAAATTATCGATTCTGTCAAACTCTAACCTCAATCGTACAGATGGTGTAAACAAAGAAATGAACAAATTTACATTACAAAATTATTGTTGTACCTCAATTTTTCATTAACAATCAAAAAGAACATCAAACACGTAAAGTCTCGGTAAATGTCAAGAAGCGAGTGGCTTACAATTCCCCGAAAAAAGTGGCTCACAATTCTCCGAACCCTTGTTTTTACAAAATGGCCAAAAATAAATTAAAAAATGGTAACTGCATGCAAAATTTCTTTTTCATTTCGAAAGCCTGAAGTCAGACGAATATTATAAACATTGTTACTTGCTTGAATTCGTAGAATAGTGTCGCAATAATATACGTCACACGGAGTAAAAATACATCGATACATCCAGATCAACAGATTTTAATTTATTAACACCGCAAAGTAACAATGCGGGTGCAGACGTTCACTCACTGTGGAAATGTTAGGTTATAAGAGATGGCGCTGGCTCACGATTTCCCGTGGCTCATAAAACCCCGGTCTCCCTTAGATATTAATTGATTGTTGTAGTATTTACGTATTGGTAGTTCATATTATTAATATTATCAGCTGTGTTTGACGAATATGCTCGTCATGAAAAATTGTAATACTCGGCATAAACACAAAATATTGGTATTTATTCTTTTTTTCTGTGTTTAACGAGTATACTCATTATGAAGAAAGTGCTATATGACAAGTACCTACTCATCATTTCACAAAACATTGCCAATTCTTCATGACGACTACACTCGTCATTCAGCTGACTGGTCAAGGATAGTAATATGAAATAGAAATTAATTTCACAAAATAAAAACTTAGTTTAGATTCTAATTGTTAAAAATTTTCGTCTTATTATGGCATTTTTTCATATCCAAGTAAATATATCTAAATACACTTTGTCGGCATTTCTGCACATGAGAAAAACAGGAGTTTTGTACAAAGAATTTAACTGACAATGGAGTTTGCAAGGTATTTCTTTGGCACAAAAAGTTAACTTTCTTTCATTAAGAGATCAGAACAATCAACAATATTATGTATGAGCTTAGCACTACTATGATCCCTCGTTATCGCATCTTACCTCAAGATCCTGAACTGCTGTGAAGGAAATTCCTTTACTCGCAATTATAAGTAAATGATTCCCATTTTTTACAAAGAATAAATTTAATCTAAATTGGAGTTTCAGGTATGTTTTTGCAAATAATTATTTTAAATTTTAAAAATAGTTACAACGTACAACGCGGTCGAATCTAACAGAAATTTTAGTTTATTACTGTAGCAACATGTAGATATTAAATCAAGATTGTTTTGAAGCAAAATCGATATTATTAATATTAGTGAATATTTTTAGGTCATCTGTATAAGCTAATGCATGGCAAGAGGAGGTAGAGACAATCAGGTCATTAATGGACATTATAAATAAAAGTGATCCAAGATTTGAACCTTGTGGATCACATCCACCTGACCTGGCTGACCTCTGCTCTCAATAGCATCACCAAATGCTGTTTGCTACATGTTTATGTGGTAAAATTAATGTTTTAACACTAACACATAGATTCTTATGCACAGCATGGTCGAAGACCTTTGCAAAGTTTGTCAAAATTGAAATCGGTTTGTGGTTGTTTAACCATTTCACTGCGGCAACCGGATGATATCGCTCGCTTAACTACAGGACCAGTATATACAGGGCTTTTATTTTAACACTGAACATACTATTATTAACGTCTTTGTTCAATTGTAAAATAATCACATGAACGCATGGCATTTAATTGAAATTATATGCAACCAATTACACAAAGGTGACAGCGACAACTCATTTCGAATTAAGTTAGGTTAATTAAATTAAACACGATTTCGTAGAATACCGTTAATTTGCCTTGGTCTTCATTTGATAATTGCTGATGATTTGAAAAGTTGTAAGCATTGCATTTAAATTCTTTTGGGCCCACTTGCACCATTGGAATTAAACTATGCTTAAAGCAATCTTAAAATTTAAGCAACATTTAAGTGAGTATTTTGCTTGCACCATACTTTAAGCACTGCTTAAGCACGACTTTAAATAAGTCGTCGTAATGGACCACTTAAAATTTAAGTCTGCATACATAACCTTCAATTCGTCCCGTCAGTGGTCCCTGGTGACAATATTTATGCACAATAATAACAAAACTCGTATATTTAAAATGGCACTTGAAGAATTAAACTTTGAAGTGGACTATATTTTTGAAGACGACTTAGATCTTGGATATTATTGATTTCAGTTATCAACTAGTTGGAACAGAGCTGATCATTCTCATGATTTGGACAAATTGTCGTTTTTTGGGTGTTTTCGTGTCCTCAAATAAACTTTGTTAAAATTACTCTTTTTTTACGCGTGCATTTTCCTCCAAAAATATTTAATTGAGCATTGAATTCTTAATAATTTCGGCGAGTTTCACTATTTCCCTGTTCGTACAGCAATGCTGTTCGCGTAAAAAGACTCGCACGCACTTTATGTCAAAATCAGCTGAGAAAAGGACACCTATGTCGCCAACGTTAAAAAGTGAAAATCGCAAGATTTTACGATGTTGCAACTCTTTAAGCTTGCTTACTAAAGCAATTGTATTAATACCTATGGTGCATGACGCTTCCATTTAAGCATGACTTAAAATATAAGTCCTACTTTACAAAGTTAGACTTAACGAAAAAATGGTGCAAGTGGGCCTTAATGTCTTATAGACTCATTTGAAACTGTGATGCAAAAACTCTTAAAAATTATATAGGGTTCTGTTCTACGTAATATAAAATGTTGAGTTTCATCTCTTCCGTTAAAATGTGACTTCTTTTAATACGAAAATTACTCACACAGCCAGTATTGTCAAAATTATGGACAATATTATAAATTGTTCCGTTGGACAGAAGTTGTCTGGTCGGGTATGCAATCGAAAATAAATCTCAAAAAAACACCTCGAGTGCTGTCCCCGCTATTATACCAATTAATGATTTGTATTCTTTCTTCAGTGGTGTAATACAAGGTTTGGAAATTAAGTGACGAGACTGGCAGCGTAGCGTTCGATACGGCAATACTGGAAGCACGTGACTTGGAGGGGGGGGGGCAGAAGGTGGACTCACGATAGGGGTTTAGTACGAGTTTGTATTTGATCGAGTCATTAGGTTGTGCGTAGTCATTATTTTCGTGAAACCGTATTTTGAACAGCGTTCTAAAAATGAGTAACATTACTTTCGAGCAACGGTGCACTGTCAGGTTTTGATTTTGACTTGGGCACAGTGCAAAAGAAACTTTTGCAAAACTTCGCGGGAGAGGTTGCAAGGCGACGAGAGAAAACGGAATCAATAAGGAGCACGAGCGAGATTCGCCATATTCTCCCTCGCACTGCACGAAGCAACCATAATTATTATTATCAAATTGTGATTTGTATATATCTAAATAAATCTAGATCGCAATATAAACAACAAAGGCATTTTCAGAAAGAAGAGTGTCGATGGAAGATGAACCACGCAGCGGAAGGTAACTGCAAGAACCGATGAAAATGTCGACAGAACCCGGGAACGTGTACGTTAAGATCGTCGATTCACGATCAGAATGATCGGTGAACAGTTGACTTTGAGTCACACTACCGTTCGTCAGGTATTGACCAATGAATTGGGAATAAGAGAAATCTGCGCGAAAATGGTTCCAAAAATCTTTCGCAGGAGCAAAAGGACATCAGGAGGAAAAGGTGCCCTGACTTTTTGGAATCAACTAAAAATGATCTCCATTTTTCGCAACATGTCATCACTGGTGACGAGAGTGAGATGTTTGAATATGACCCGGAAACAAAACGTCACAGCATGAAACGGCGCACGCTAGGCTGTTCAAGGCCAAAAAAGCAAAACAAAGATCAAATGCATGCTGATGTGTTTCTTTGATAGCCAGGGAATCGTCCACGAAGAGTTTGTGCTTCTTGAAAAAACTCGCAGATTTAAATGTTTTGCCGCCATTAAATATTATTCATCTCTTGTCCATAAATAACAACAAAATTTCTGAACAGATTGTTACGTTCCTAGAAAACTGCAAGATTAAGTTGTAAATGCGTATCCTCTCATTTGTTGTTGACCATTTTGTGCTCCAAACCTTTCCGTGGTCGTTTCTATATTGTGATATAAAAAGCGTTATGATAGACCCCTTAACGAGAAGAAAAGTGACCCAGTCTTATCCTAACCGCCCTGAGCTAGCCATATGGCTTGCATCCGAGGCCAAAAAAAAAGAGTTTGTACCTAAGGCATAGAATAAATCAACACTTTTACCGCAAGGTTCTTGAAAGACTCCGAAAAAGGGTCATTCGTGTGTGACCAAACATCAAGAACAATTGGGTCTTGCATCATGACAATGAGCCCTGTTACACAGCAATTCCAATAAACGAGTTTTTGGCCAATAAAAACATTGCTATGGCTCCTCGCCTCCTTACTAACCTGATTTAAGTTCTGCTGGCTACAAAAAACTGGGTCCCAAGGATGTTATCCGACGATCACAAAACTCGCCGAATGGCTTCAGCAGCTTTGATGTTCCTTACCTCTTATGATGCTGAAAGAGACATTTTTTTAAATCAATTGTGACCAGAGATGAGACCTGGGTTCGATATGACATACCCGAAACAGAACAACAATCGCAACAATGGATGCACACAAACTCGCCAAACAAGCCACAAAATTCGAACAAACCTTCAACAACCGAAAGGTTATGGCAACCGTATTTTAGCAGCAAGAAGGTGTGTGGCTTTTAGAGTTCATGCAGCCGGGGACTGCGATTGATGCAGCTGCTTATTGTGAAACACTACAACTTCCGTGAAGAGCAATACAAAACAAAGAGGCATGCTGACTTCTGGAGTTGTTTTGATCCATGACAACGCCCGTCCTCGCAAGGCTGCTCTAACCCAACGGCTCCTTGAGTAATTTCAGTGGCAGCGGCGGCTCGTGGATGTTCGGCGGTGAGGCAGCGGAAGAAAATTTGACCGAAACAGCAACGGAATATTTGCTTCCTCTATAAGAGTAAGTAGTGCAGCACGAGCGGCATCCTTGTCTTTGCCTCCCCTGCGGAAATCCACGAGCCGCCGCTGTTCAGTGGGATATTTTAGATCACCTGGCATTCAGTGTTGATCTAGCGCCGAGTGACTTCCATGTTTTCCCTGAACTAAAGAAGTGGCTTGGAGGGCAGTGCTTCCAACATAACGAAAACTTATGTTTTCATAATCCATGGGTGTTACGGATCCATATTAAAAAGGTTTTCCTGTTGCGGCGTCAGGTAAAAAAACGCGTTTTTTATACATCTCTTTTAAATGAATAATAATTGTAGAGAATGCTAAAATGAACAACTCATAAACAATAAGTTTTTTCGAAATTTCTTTAGTTTTTGAGTAAACTGACCATTAGTATTCGAAGTAAAATTTATCATTTTCATCGTTCATAATTTTGACATTTTAAACGTCAGTTTCATCCGATTCGATAAAATTCTCGATGATCAAAACAACAAAGGGAGAGATGGAGAAATTCGAAATTAGCAAGGGGGTCAGGCAAGGACACTAGAACATGTAGTAAGGAAAATCAACAAAGGAACACTAAGAACAAGAGGAGGACAAATAATTGCATATGCAGACGACATAGTAATAATAAGAAAGGAGAAGTCATGATAAGAATGCTAGAATAACTGATAACCGAAGGGAGTAAAATGGGATTAAGAATTAATAAAGAAAAAACCAAGATGATGAGATTCAACAAACAGAAAGGAACCAGAAAGATTAAAATAGGGGAAAACGAATCTGAAAAGTCGATCAATACAAATACCTAGGAGTAATGTTAGCAAACAATGGAGAGAGGGAAGCCGAACTAATGGGGAACATTATGGGAGCAAATAGAGCTCTTTACGCAAACAAAAATCTACTAAAAAACAAAAACAAAAATTAATGTACGCAGCAGAAACTATGACCATGACAAAGAAACAAGAGGATAACCTGAGAATTAGAGATAGAAAGATTTTAAGAACAGCACTAGGGCCTATAAAGGTAAACTAAAATTAATACCGAACAAGAACGAACAATGAACTGAGACAAGAAATAAAAGGAGAAGACATAGTAAACAAAATCAAGGAACAAAGAGCAAAATGGCTAGGACATGTATAGAAAGCAGGGCCAAGCAACACAGTGCGTTTAAAGTTAGAGTGGGAGCCAGGAAGCAAGAAAAGAAGAGGTAGACCGAGATCTAAGTGGTTACAAGAAGTGGAAGGAGATCTCTGCAGGGCTGGCATTGGCGGAGAATGGAAGGAAAAGTCAGGAAATAGGAGGGAATGGGTAAATATATGCAAGAGTATAGAATAGGGAGTGAACGGAGACTGATCCACTTCATTGAAGCGGCGCTATCCCACAAGGAGTGTCCAGCCACATTATTATTATTATTAGTGTACATTTAAAAAATGATCTAAATTGAAAATAATCCATAAAATGTAAATATAAACTATGACACTATCAAATCGGAGAAACTAACATGATGGCCACATCACCATTTTTTTCTAATGTGTGCAACAACAGTTGCTTTGAGTTCGTCAGTCACCACGATTAGACGGTTCATCATGGATGGTTGTTCTGTAACCATTATGTAAACGAGACCCATTTTGGACTTTCCCCTCATTCACCACATCTTCACCCATACGCTTCAAAGAGTTGGCAATGGATTTTGCCATGACGAGTGCTTTTTGCATTTGAAATCAGACTCACAACGCGTACCTTGCAATCGGCGAAATTAGTAATGGACATAACTAAAATTGCCATAAAATATCGTCTACCCCATTTAAAGACTTGAGACTGACCGACAACATAGTCCAATGTTTAGAGAAGCCATTTATCAGTAAAAAAACTTCGGGGAAGGCTATGCGCAGATAGGATCCACAAACGGATCTTACTTTAAAAATGACCCTCGTATAAAAAGCTAAAAAACAATGAAAAACAAAGTTCACGATTAACTCGTTAAATTGGAGCCAATTTACTGTTGTACATTATTAAATGTAAATTTTTATCTTCTTTTCTTTCAAATCGTACGTAGTATGTTCAACTAAATAACTTTATATTGAATTCAAAAGCTTTTACCTCGGATATGCCACAAGGATACAGTGTAATCCCTGTATTATTCATCACCTTTATTAATGATTTACACGAAATTATTAAACATTGCCAATTTCTATTGTAAGCGAACGATTTAAAATTATTTAGACTATAGTCTATTCATTCTACAGATAGAGTTGTAAAAACGCCCACAATCGCCTTATGTTCTGCTCAAAAGTCTGGTTTACACTATGTAAATGTATTATTATTTTTCTGACATACCTTAAAAATATTACCAAATAGTTCCTTGACGGACTCTGAAAAATGCCTCGCACGACCAAGTTTTGGTGTAGATATAAATTTGTAATTTTTTGCTCTCTAATGTGTTCGTCTTTAAAAAAAATACATTTTCAAAAATTCATAACTCAACTGAAAATTGCTGCACATTCAAAAACCAAAATTATTTTGAAAGATTGACGTCTTATAAAGTGAATTGAATTTTTGTAGAATTTTATCATTGCGTTTCATATTAATTTTTTGCACTCGAGTGTTCGTAATTGAAAAAATATATTTTTAAAATTCATGACTCCACTGAAAATTGCTGTACATTCAAAAACCAAAATTATTTTGAAAGATCGACGTCTTGTAAAGTGAACTGAATTTTTGTAGGATTTTATCACTGCGTTTCATATTGACTTTTAATTTCTTGCACTCGTGTTCGTCATTGAAAAAAATCATTTTCAAAAATTCATAACTCGAGTGAAAATTGCTGCACATTCAAAAACCAAAATTATTTTGAAATATTGGCGTCTTGTGAAGTGAACTGAATTTTTGTAGGATTTTATCACTGCGTTCCATATAATTTTAAATTTTTGCACTCGAGTGTCCGTCATTAACAAATACATTTTCAAAAATTCATAACTCGACTGAAAATTGCTGCACACACAAAAACTAAAATTATTTTGAAAGATTGACGGCTTGTGAAGTGAACTGAATTTTTGTAAGATTTTACCACTGCATTTCATATTAATTTCTAATTTTTTACACTTGAGTGTTCGTCATTAAAAAAAAAATCATTTTCAACAATTCATAAGTCGACTGAAAATTGCTGCAAATTCAAAAACCAAAATTATTTTGAAAGATCAACGTGAAGTAAATTTCAATCAAACAAGCAGAAAGATACTAGATAGCGAACAGACGATAAGGCGACGATGGCGTCAACCATTTTCATTTGTTACTGCGTGATTTGGACGTGCGGATTTCCCACAGTTTTTCGAATAGGCCAGTAAGAATGACGCATTGGCGATTGTGGGCGTTTTTACAACTCTATCTGTAGAATGAATAGACTATAATGAATAATTTAAAAGATTGCCATGAAATGCAGGAAGATTTCGATCATCTTAATAAGTAGTGTACTAGAAATAGACTATTTTTAATCATCAATAAGCGCTATTCCATGACGACTTCCAGGTGAAGAAATAACGCGCAATTATACATACACCATCTGTCCTTCGAACTTCGAGCAGGCCATTACAGCAAATGATTTGGGAATTACCATTGACACAAAACTTTCTTTCAACTCCCACATCAATAGTATCACGTCCAAAACATTAAGAACGTGGGGTTTTGTGTGGCAAATTGCCAAAAACTTAATTTTGAATTGCCTTAAAGCCTTATACTGCGCATTAGTCCGACGTCAACTGGAATGTGTCCCAACAGATTACTGGCGCATATGAACCTGCCGTGAAAGAGCTGAACATGATTTCATTACAAGATCGTCGAATAATATAGCATTTTTGTATTCTACATAAAATAGTTAATGGAGGTATGGACTCTTCTTTTCTTTTAACATAACTAGCGTTTTTCGTGCCAAATAGGAGAACGCGCTCAAATAATCCATTCTATCTTTAGAAATATAGGACGGAATCGAGTCTCCACAATTCAGCAGTTCTCTTAATTGCTCTCGCAAACGAATATAGCATTCGTCCGTGGTTCAATAGATCACTGTGTAATTTAAAATTGAAATTAAGATTGAATATGATATGAATGTTTTGTAATATGTACATTATCTTATGTTATTTATCTTTTTGTGTTAAAATAAATTTATTTTTATTTATGTAAAAGGTGTATACCGCAATTAAATAAATAAATAAATTAAAAATAATGCTTCCGTGGACGCTATCTTTGATGCTTCTATATTATATGTAAGTATGTTTCAAAGAAATACATGCATTATTATAATGCAGTGATCTTCAAATGTTATGTTACTACGCCCCTTTAAAGAAGATCACATTTAGGATTACCAATAACAACTATCCGTCACCATTTTGTCATTGACAAATAGATTTTGTATCCACGCGAACTTATAAAATAATTTGAAAAGTACATTAGCAATCCATCCAAGTATTTGATAAATACATTTTATTCACAGCCGTATATGTAATTACTGACCTTTTAAAAGTTGTCACTTTACTGACTTCTACTTCCCTCCCTCATTTCCCAACCTGATTGCCCAATCTAATTTTCACGTTCACATTACTGTTTTAAAACTGACTCGTACCGTATTCTACTATTTTCTGGAAGCAGGCTTTCTTCCTCCTTTCTAGCTGCTTACCTTAACTACATGCTCACGTACCATCAGATATGTTTATAGAAAGAAACGTGATCAACTTATGCTAATTTTATTTGACCTTAAAGCTATAACAAAAAAAACTGCCTACTAGATGAATTAAAACAATTTAACGACAAAATTCACCTGAATATTTACCATAAAAACTAAAGGTACGGTACGGTTGTGAATAAAATAGTATACAAACCTCGGTAAAAAGTTTCATTCCTGTCTCGGTAAAGTTCCTGATCTCTCGATAGTAATGAAACCCTTTTCACCTCGATATGTAATATACTATTACTCACAGTCACTATCATAATATGCATATTTTTAACCTCCAAAATGTTGGGAAATTTATTTTGTAAAGACATAACTCTTGATCGCTGGTTTCTTCAATGAAGTGAATTTTTCAATTTAGTTTAATTATGGATTGCCACGTAGTAACGGTCGCAACCATCCTCTTCATTATTAAAAAGTAGATCTTAATTATTTGTGCTATTACATATTGTATTGAGTAATGCAGTGTTTTCTGACTTGGTATGTAATATACTATTTGTTTACAATATTGACTCTGGCACAGTAATTGCTTAAAAGTGGAAATATTCAGACTTTTTTAAAATTAAATTTACCTAGCGCCAATTTTTTATGAAGACTTTTACTTTTGAATGCATTTCAATGCACTAAATTTTGAAAAAAAAAATCAATCAAATAATAAAATTTTCCTTCTGTCAAGAAAAATTACAATATCTTCTTTGAGTTCAATAACGTTTCCACTAAGCAACTTTTTGCGTCAAAATAACTTCAGGTGCTTTCTATTCTACTAAAGCTTGAAGACCTGCTTTGTATGCTGATATTAACTATGCTATATTATTAGCTCCAGACTTAGTGGCGGCTCGTGGATGTTCGGCGGAAAGAAAATTTGACCGAAACTGCAACGAAATATTTGCTTCCTCTGTAAGAGTAGGGTAGGGTGGGGCAGGTTCAGACGGTTTTGGTCAAGTTGATCCTCTAATCAGATTTGTACAGTAGGACACTTTAAATAAATATTAATAGCGTCTTAAATATGTTTAGCAGTTTTAACTTTAGTTAAATTGATAAAATATTCAATAGTTTTTCTGTAATTATTAAAAAAAAGTTGCACATGTCCAAAACTGCCCCAACGGTGGGGCAATTCGGAACATGCATGGGGTAGGTTCGGATATACTTGTGTACAACATTAAAATCATATTGAATGTTTATTTAATGTTTAAACAATAAAAATTTACTTTAAACTTTAAAAACCAGCCAAACGTGGTTGTTACGGCAGTAGGTTTAGGCAATTTTGATTCAATATCTGTTCTGGAAATGGTGGAGATATCATCAACTGGAGGAAAATGGAAACGGTTCTCTTTGTGCCTCAAAAATTTCACTTCAAATTCTCCGTGTTCAGCAAATCCTATCACTTGACCCACGTAGTGGGCAATGCTTTTCTTAGTTGGAAATCTCATCAACGCGTGGTCGTCGCAGAGGATGTTTTCATCATCTACAAAGTGAAAAATAGCCACAATAATAACAGATAACAACAATAATAGGTAACTTGCCTAGCAACTTATTGAGGTCATTATAGTCAGATTCTATGTCAAAATCTGAATCAGAAGAGCATGATTGAAATTTGCTTTTCTTGGTCTTCAATATCTCCCCCTCAAAATCAGACGATGATGTATCATTTGGTTTTGTTCTTTTCTTCATATTTGTAACATTATTTTTTAATTCACAGCTACGTCATTCGTTTCGATTCTTTGAATTGTCAATTTCCTCTTACAAGGAGAGGATCAGATATGTGACTCACCGATTTGATCAATCTTTGGCACACGTGTAGGTCACGACTAGGTGTGTAACAGGTGCAAGTAATAGGGCACACTATTCAGCCGTTTTCGAGAAAAAGGGTTTTTTTTATTTGCTGTGTGTTCATGTACCATTTACGTTACTGAAACAGTATCGACCCCGTGACGTATTGGTAAAATCTCTGGTTTGTAATCACAGGGTCCATGGTTCAAATCCTTTTGGCAAAGGTCTTAACAGTTTTCTTTTTTGATAGTTTTTTTATAAATCCGTCAGTATTTAAAAATGTTAATTTTAGAATAAATTATATTCATTTCATTTTTAGGAGAAGGATTTTTAAACAAATTCAACAGGAGATTGAAAAATCAATATTTTTATTTCCAGTATTTTGTTCTAAATTAATTATCCTGGTTCGTACAGTTCTTCATCGCCCGAAAAGCGCAATAGCATATAGAAAATAATATTGAACAAGGATTTATAAAAAATAGTCTGGAAATACAATTATTGATTTTTCAATCTCCTGTTTAATTTGTTTAAGAATCCTTTTACTCCAAAAAATAAAATTAATACATTTGATTCTAAAATTATGATATTTAAATATACATGACTTTATAAAAACTATAAAAAGAAAATGAATGACCCCAACTTCAACAATGGGGTTCGTTCCGTCGACCTTTCGACTACGAATCAGATGTGTTACCGACGAGCCAAAAGCTCGGTGTACTTTCATTAACGCAAAAGGTATATAAACATACGAATAAATTACAAATTAAAAAATATATTTTTCTCGATAACGGCTGAATAGTGCGCCCTATTACTTGCACCTGTTATACTCCCAGTCATGACCTACACGAGTGCCAAAGATGGATCAAATCGGTGAGTCACACATCTGATCCTCCCCTTGTTAGTTGTAGATTTTTCTTCCAACTTCAATTTCCCGCCCCTTTCTAATTTTTCAACTCCTTCCTTCTCAGGTGTGTATATCATGGACTTGTTTTCTCGAGATTTCTCGTTAGTTTTTCTTGGCTGGGCCTTTGGGAACGCTATAATGTCCGCAGGTTTAAGAACTTGTATAAAAATTACTCTAAACGGTTTTGAAGCATCATCTCAACTGCGTCATCTCCATAACTTTCATAACTAGCATATGAAGTGCCATTTTAGATGTAGAAGCTTCATTGATGTCAGGAATATTATTATTAATTTCATGGTGGGCATCAGTTCTTTCAGAACCCTGGTGTGCATTCAGTTGAGGATCTGGACGGTCCGTAGCATAGGCTCCACAATAATCTTCATCAGTAAAAATAAGGCTATTTATTGGCCAACATTCCGTACTCGAAAAACCACTTATGATGTTTTTTGGTGTAAAACTTTGCAAAAACAGCTCACAAGTTACTTTCGCAATATCATGTAACGTTATTGGTTTCCCTGGATGGCTCAAAATATAATCATTGAAGGATACTTTGCATTTTTGCTTAAATGGAAAATAAAGATTTATCCAGAGGTTGCATTTTGTGGGACCAATATGGAGGGAAGGATAACTAAACAATTCTATCATCTCGAGCATAACTAATACTATCCACTGATACATGTATTGTATGGTTGTCCATGAGTAGTACAGGGTCCGGCACTAGAATGTGACACATTTAAACGCGCCACTGCCTGGCACATGAATGGGTGGGGGAGTTTTGTTTATGACTGATGTGTTTGTTATTGTATGCAGTTTAGTAGCTGTGGAGAATTGGCCAGTAAATCAACGCGTGTTCGCCATGACGGCTTACATTGAAACGAAGTCTGTTATTACGGTCCAAAAACGATTTCAGGCGAGTTTAATATCCCAAGACGTGGTCGCATTCCATCGCGGAACATTATTTTGCAATGGTTTAAGAAGTGGAATGCGCATGGAACTGTCTGTGATAGGTTTGCTGGTTCTTCCCGTACTATGCGAACGCCTGAAAATATTCTAAGAGTTGAGGAAGCAGTAACAACCAGTCCAACACGTCCAGCGAATGAACATGCAAGGGCTCTAAACCTATCAGATCGTAAAGTGCGCCATATTTTGCATGATGATCTTAAGTTTCATCCTTATAAAATACAGATTGTTCATCAATTATCCCCACAAGATCCACCTAACAGACTTGCATTTTGCAGAGAATTGTTGGGCGAAAGACCAAATCTGATGGATAATTTAATTATGTCGGATGAAGCTCATTTTCATTTATCGGGTTTTGTTAATAAACAAAACTATCGATATTGGTGTGCAGAACAACCAATGCAGTTGCATGAGAAACCCTTACAGGCTGAAAAAATTACGGTTTGGTGCGGTATTGCAACCTTTGGGATTATTGAACCGTATTTTTTTGAAGAGAACAATTGAACTGTAACCGTTACCTCGGAGCGATATTTGCAAATGCTACAAACATTTCTTACTGTCGAATTACGTAGATTGAGAGTTGAAGATCACGAACTATGGTTTCAACAGGATGGGGTAACTAGTCATACCGCTAGAATAGTTATGCAGTTTTTAAGGAATAAGTTTCCTGGGAGATTAATTTCCCGAAATGGAGACCTTGCCTGGCCAGCACGTTCTCCTGACTTAACAGCTCCAGATTGTTTCTTATGGGCGTACAAAAAGTCTAAAGTGTATCTAAACAAGCCCCGCACACTGGATGAGCTAAAGAACAACATAACACATTACTGAGGAGATAAGAAGAATTGATGGAAGACTTCGAGGCGCAGTTATGAACCACGTCCGAGAAAATATTGAACAATGTATAGAGTTTAATGGTGGACATTTAAATTCTGTAATTAAAAAATAATAATAAAACTGTTAAAAACTGCATTCAATGAGTATTATTTTTCAGATTTTTACTTCTTTTTACAACAAAATATCTAATCACTACAGTGTAGCGAAAAACGTCACATTAAATGAACATATATAGCGTGAAAAATGAAGAGGGCCACCCGCGGAATTCAAATTGTCCGCACAAAACAATACAAGGCTCATCGACTTGTATAGCAAATTTCGAAGTAGCAGTCAAGAAACTAACTGACTTGAAAGATTATCGATTCTTCTGTCAAATGTATTACCAGCAAGAGGAATTTAACGTAACTATTTTACATATGATTTTATTAACTATAAAAATAGCTCCTGACAAGATTTTCAAGAGTTTTTCATAGTGTGTGGTTGTTTATATTTAATGAAGGTTGGTGGCATTTAGGGTCTAAACCAAACATACTAAATACTAAAATTTAAAAATCTAAATACGTTGTGCAGGCTAATTACATAATCACGATTTACCAACCAAAACTCGTCTGAAAGAAAATAACAAAGAAAACAAATATTGTTACCAGAACTGGAAATAACGAAATGATTGAAATTTGCCTTGTCTTGTTGAAGAAATAAATATTTCTAATGCTTCAGTGATACTATTTAGAATTGTTGAAGAAAATATTCATTTCTGGTGCTTCAGTAAGTCAGTATACCAAAGTACTATTAAGAATTGTTGAAGAAATTAATTCGCTTGTCAATAAATATACTTGGCTAGTAAAGCACCAATCAGAATTATTTTAATAACGGTTTTTCTTATTAAAATTAATTCTCCTGTCAATCATTATATTATGATAACGAGACAAAATGTCAACACTGGTCTGCAGATGACGCAGAAAGAGTAATTTAAGGCAATGCACTATTGTTATTGCTACAGTTGTCAATGTTTTCTTCAGTAATGAAAATTTTGGTACACCTCCATATTTATACGACAAAATTGTATTCCGTACCGATGTGCACAACATTGATGTTAGATTTCGGGGACTTATCTCGCCCCCAAAACACAAGTCGGCCTTCTTTTTAAGATCCTTCTCATACAACATCTACAAACTATTTAATAAAATACCATAAACCTAAAATCTTTAAAATTAAACAAATTTAAATTATCTATACGTGCATTGCTAATTCAAGAGGAGCTTTAAAGTTGACGAAGTTGATTTGAATATGTTATTTTTATATTTGTTCGCATGGACATTTAATCTTGTGCGATGTTATATTTTTGGATTCCGTATAATTCTTTTTAGTTACTTGTAGGTTAAGTGGAAGAGCAGTAACAGGTGTTACCTGACTGAACTTCGCCTACTCTTATATTTATTTTTATTTTTGTTGTACTATTATTAAAAAATAAAGACATTAATATTATTATTATTAAAAAGTCAATTGATTCGCAGAAACTAGCGCAACATTGAATTCAATAGATGTTGCAGCGATGATTTTATTTTAAATACGTTATTTAGCTTGAAATGCAAATTACCTACTTCAATATAGTGTATAAACTATCAGTAAGTAGTTGATATGATGGAAACTATATCAAACTTGCCTACTTGCATAAAGGTAACTGTGAGAAATCTATACAGACAACTTCTATGTATGATCCCTGATAAATGAAATGATTTAAGTGCAGAGCAAACAGGCCATTAGCGCGGAAATATATATTTGGATGTCTCACCGGAGCAATAGAATCTAATGAAATTATAACTGTGCTTACACCGACATGCAGTGCATAATTGAAGTGAATAGGAACGAAACTGCGGCATCTGAACTTTAATTACTCCCACAGTTACTAATTCCTTAGGCAACGTTGGATATTTCACGTACTCCGGATGTAAAGAAACACAAACTCCAAAGTATAAATATAAATTGGATTTCAGATTTCATTTGAAATTTACGAAAATTAGATAACGTGTTCTGCATATGTAAATATGCGTGTTATGTAGAATATTTTACAAAGATGCACTTAGAAGGTTTGTGTAGTTTTTTTTTGCCGTCGACTACTAAATCATCTACCGCGACCGATAACTAATTAGTTATCGATTGCACGATTATTTAGTCCTGTTTTATACACCTAATAGTTATTTATTTATCAAGGCAAAGTTGATCTTTTTGCGATTTGGCATGGAAGGCTCGGTATACGGAGAACCTGGTAAGTATTTTTACTTTCTCCGTTACGAAGTACGAGAAAGTATTGTGATCGTGATTTTTTTTTCAAAAATTTTTTTTACGGAAATATCCGTTTTGGGGTCCGTAGATGCCATTTCAACAATTTCTGGAAACATTTTTTTTGTGTCTGTGTGTGTGTGTGTGTGTTTGTGTGTATGTGTGTCTGTCTCTGCGTGTGTGTGTCTGTCTGTCTGTGTGCGCTGTATACCAAAAACTAATAGAGAAATTGATATGAAACTTTCAACATACGTCTTATTTGATAATCTGAAGAACTGAAAAGCTTTTGGTAAAATTTCATACACCGGAAGTGGATGTTTACCTTAACTATTTTTTTGTTTTTTGCCAATATTTTCCTAAATATAAAAAAATATCACAAAAACATTTAAACAAACATTGAAGACAACAAAGAAATGAACATCTTTTGCTTAAATATATTTTTCATAAAATCATTGCTATTCGAGAAAAAAATTAATTTTT
Organism: Ocypus olens; assembly: GCA_910593695.2. Classification (NCBI taxonomy): domain Eukaryota; kingdom Metazoa; phylum Arthropoda; class Insecta; order Coleoptera; family Staphylinidae; genus Ocypus; species Ocypus olens. Next base: position 18,076,858 of record OU343056.1, read on the forward strand.
TTTTTTCAATTTTTGGTTTATAATTATGAAACGATAATAGTTACAGCAAATTTATAATATTTATAATAATTGTAGAGAATACCAAAATGAACAACTTCTAAAGAATAAGTTTTTTTCGAAATCTCGTTATTTTTTGAGTAAACCGAGTTTTTGAATTTGAAGTATAATTTTTCCGTTTCATAATTTTGACATTTTAAACGTCAGTTTCATACGAGTTTACGCAACGCTCGATGTACATTTAAAATATGATTTAAATTGAAAATAAACCATGAAAGCGTAAATATAAATGATACCATCAAGTCGGAGAAAGTAACATGATGGCCACATCACCATTTTTTTAATTACGTAACTGCTGAACGCGTTCTTAGATTTGATGATGTAAACGTGAACATGTAGCGAATTTAACACATTTTTAAAAATCATTGGAAAATTTTTACCTTAAATCAACGCAAATTGCCAAAATCTCATTTTTTTTAAATCAAAACAAAAAATCGTATTTTTTATAAATAAATAAAGTAATAAAAGTAAATAAATAATTAAATAAAGGAACTTCGTAAGCGTTCAAATCGGTAATTGGGTGGACTATTTTCATGAAATTTTTCAAAAATTTTCATCAACTTGTTCGTCAGTGTAAAAAAAGTGTTTAAAAAATCGATTAAAAAACTTTTGGAATTTTTTTAGGGTTTAAATGACCTTGGAAAAAAGGATCAAATATGTGATTGTATTGACTATTTTCATGATTTTTTTCAGAATTTTTCATCTACTGGTTCGTCAGTAAAAAAATAATGTTTAAAAAATCGATTTCAAAAACTTTTGGAATATTTTAGTGTCTAAATGGCCTAGAATGACCTTGGAACAATTGGTCAAATGGGTAATTGGGTAGACTATTCTCATGATTTTTTTTGATTTTTTCATCCACTCGTTCGTCAGTAAAAAAATTATGTTTGAAAAATCTATTTCAAAAATTTTTGGAATATTTTAGTGTCTAAATGACCTAGAATGACCTTGAAAAAGACTAGTCAAATGTGTAATTATTGGGTAGACTATTTTCATGATTTTTTTCAGAATTTTTCATCAACTCGTCCGTCAGCAAAAAAAATAATTAAAAAAAAATCGATTTATAAACTTTTAGAATTTTTCCAATAACTAAATGACTTTGAAATACTTTGGGAAAAATTGGTCAAATGGGTAATTGGGTGGACTATTTTAATGATTTTTTCAGAATTTTTCATCCACTCTTTGGCCACTATAAAAATAATGATTAAAAATCGATTTAAAAAGTTATGTTGAATGACCTTGGAAAAAATTGGTCAAATGGTTAATTGGGTGGACTATTTTCATGATTTTTTTCAGAATTTTCCATCCACTTGTTCGTCAGTATAAAAATAATGATTAAAAAAATCGATTTAAAAAGTTATGTTTAAAATCTTTTGAAATTTTTCAGTGTCGAAATAACCTAGAATGACCTTGGAAAAAATTGGTCAAATGGTTAATTGGGTGGACTATTTTCATGATTTTTTTCAGAATTTTTTATCCACTTGTTCGTCAGTAAAAAAATAATGATTAAAAAATCGATTTAAAAAGTTATGTTTAAAATCTGTTGAAATTTTTCAGTGTCGAAATAACCTTGAATGGCCTTGGAAAAAAATTGGTCAAATGGCTAATTGGGTGGACTATTTTCATAATTTTTTTTCAGAATTTTTCATCCACTCCTTCGTCAGTAAAAAAATAATGTTTATAAAACCAATTAAAAAAGTTTTGGATTTTATTTTCATTATGACCTTGAATTACTTTGGAAAAAACTGGCCAAATTGAGCAATTCATATGAGACTTTGAACATAAGTCTTATTTGATAATCCGAAGAACTGAAAAGCTTTCGGTAAAATTTCGTACACCAGAAATGGGCTTTTTGTTTTCTTCCAATATTTGTTTAAATATGAAAAATATCACAAAAACATTCAAACAAATATTGAACACAACAAAAAAATGAACAAGTCTTTTCGTAAAATCATTGCTATTCGAGAAATTTGTTTTTTTCATTTTTGGTTTATAATTATGAAACGGTAACAGTTACAGCAAATTTATGTTAATAATAATTGTAGAGAATGCCAAAATGAACAACTTATTAGGAATAAGTTTCTTTCGAAATATCTTTGGTTTTTGAGTAAACTGACCATTTTCATCTTAATAATTTTGACGTTTTAAACGTTTAAACGCTCGATGTTAATTTAAAATATGATTTAAATTTAAAATAAACCATGAAAGCGTAAATATAAATGATACCATCAAGTCGGAGAAAGTAACATGATGGCCACATCACCATTTTTGTTTTAAATCCAATTTTAACACTGATTTATGGTCTTAAAATTTGATTGCATAAATAGTATATTGTACAACGAGCTATTAATCACGAGAACGATGTTTGCGGAACGAGCCGTAGGCGAGTGGAGCAAATCGTTTGGGTGATTAATAGCCATTATATGCGAGTTGTACACTATACTTTGTTCACGAAAATTAAAATCAAAATCAAAATAAAAAAAAAAAAATCAAAATTAAAATCGAAATTAAAGTTTTAATTACAATTACAATTGAAAAAATGGTGATGTGGCCATCATGTTACTTTCTCCGACTTTATATTTACGTTTTCATGGGTTTATTTTCAATTGAAATCATATTTTAAATGTACATCGAGCGTTACGTAAACTCGGATGAAACTGACGTTTAAAACGTCAAAATCATGAAAGATGGAAAAATTATACTTCAAATTCAAAAACTCGGTTTACTCAAAAACTAACGAGATTTCGAAAAAAACCTATTCTTTAGAAGTTGTTCATTTTGGTATTCTCTACAATTATTATTCACATAAATTTGCTGTAACTATTATCGTTTCATAATTATAAACCAAAAATTAAAAAATTATAATAAATTTTTTTCTCGAATAGCAATGATTTTATGAAAAATGTTTTTAAGCAAAAGATGTTCATTTCTTTGTTGTCTTCAATATTTGTTTAAATGTTTTTGTGATATTTCTCATATTTAAGAAAATATCGGCAAAAAACAAAAAACAGTTAAGGTAAACACCCACTTCCGGTGTACAAAATTTTACCAAAAGCTTTTCAGTTCTTCAGATTATCAAATAAGACGTATGTTCAAAGTTTCATATCAATTGCTCTATTAGTTTTTGAGATACAGCGCACACAGACAGACACACACACACACACACACACACACAGACACACACACAGACACACACACACACACACAGACACAATTTTTTTTTTTCCAGAAATTGTTGAAATGGCATCTAGGGACCCCAAAACGGATATTTCCGTAAAAAAATTTTTTGAAAAAAAAATCACGATCACAATACTTTCTCGTACTTCGTAACGGAGAAAGTAAAAAAATCAGTATTATACAGGGTAAAGAAGGTATTATCATAAATTGCGTTCTGTGGATTAAAACGCGAATTAGCGTGTTTAATAACCATATTAAACACGCAAATGCGTGTGCGTGTTTAATAAGCATATTAAACACGCGCGTGTTTAAGAAATTGAGTGTTAAATGTACCCCATTAATGCTGCTCATAGAATTAAATAATGCGCACATTATAACATTTTCGTGAGCAAAAGAATATTTTAAGAAGTTTCAATCGGGCCATGTATTTCTGACAAAAGTTTGGTCCGCCATATTTCGAATCTGTCATATGAAAACATTGACATTTAAAAGAATTCGCGCCGTGGTTACTTATGAAGACTTATTACGAACATAGGGATAACTTTACAGAAACAATTCTAACAAGTCAGGTGATCTTTTTGATGTGCATATTCTGCAAATTTGATCAAGTAATTCATTGCACGACGAAAGAAGCCATAGTTCCTGAAAATTCAACCAAAAACACTGCCGGCATAAGTTTCAGGTATCGCAGAAGAACCAGGCATTTCCATCGGCACTGCGGCCCGGAAATCAACATCAACCGCAACACTTTTCACCAAAGATTTGCACTTTTATACTTCCAAAGCTTAATTTGGTTCATAAATGCCTAGATTAATTAATTCGCCAAACCAAATAAAGACATTTTAGACTCTAAATGTTTTAAATAATTCTCTTGAGAATGCTATGATAAGGCGAAACTAGTCGATAATGCTAAACATTCAAATTTTAATCGAAGAACTAATATCAAGTTTCATAGTACTATTCTTGCTAATTGAAAATTTTTTAACATTGTATTTATTGTTCCAGAAGAGTTGACATTAAATTTAATATCACCTTGCTTTATGTATGAATTATGAAAATATTCAGCAAGGATGAATTTTTAACGAACGTCACGCGTTTAAATTAAATTCCCCGAAAACTAGATACACACTCAACGCGATTTCACGTATAGCCACTGACGTACTGAATAATTCTCTCCCCCGACACACACACACACACCCACACACACACAAAAACAACATATCCGAGAATCGAGTTAAGGTCCCCCATCATGCTCACGTAATAACCGCCTCATATTCCTCGCATTTCTAACATTTCTCTTTTTCGTCTCGTTTCAGGGGGCGTGCATGTGAAAAATGAAGAGGACCACCGCCACCCTTCCACGGCCAGATTGAAAAATGAACCTGCGGAATTCAAATCCTCCGCTCAGAACAACGCAAGACTGATTATTCAATTTTCACACACAACTTTCGCCGCGAGTTACGGATGGAAAGGGAAAAATGGGCGCGGCTGCCCTCCAGAGGGTTGATGATGATGATGACGAGTTGCGCGGGTTAATGCGGTAACAGATGGGGACATGGACTCGGTGGTGAAGACAAATAAACACACTGAGAAGTTTCCGGGAGGAGTCGCCGCCGTCTGTAGCAACTTTCTGAAATGGACAGGATTCGGTAACATATGGCGCGCTGAAGTCGAGCTAGTGGAAATGGACTGGTGGATTTTTTTTAACGTTTCGAGCGCGGTCGTCGGTGTCGATTCGTTCGCCGGAATTGATGAGGGCGCGTGAATGTGCGAAACGTCATCTCTGGTGACGTCATGCGTGCGCTAGGCCTCGTGTCGGGACACCTGAATACCGTTGTCGTCGCGTTCATCTGTGCCATGTGGTTGGTGCTCGTCGTCGTTCGGGAAACAGGGGCTTCTCTCCTAGTGCACAAGTACAGCACGAGGGTCGTCAACACAAAATATGGGGCTTTGAGGGGTGTCATGATACACATACATCCGCCCGTCGAGGCTTTCCTTGGGGTACCCTACGCCACGCCGCCCGTTGGGAGTCTCAGGTAAGTCATCATGTTATTCTTATGTTATAATCAGAGTACTGACGTCTGAGTACCACAGGCCAAATATTCTGCCTGATTTTAAGCAAATCGACTGCGATTAATTTGATTTATGTTACTTACCGCGATCTACTTTAGGATTGCGCACGCACCATGCTTATTATCTAATCCAATGGCACGCACATTTTGCTATTATTTATCATTGAACTAGAATACAACGGAAAAGGATGCGCAATATGTATAAAAGTACTGAGGCAAATCAACTTTTCGACAACCCGCGTCGTAGTAGCTCTGTTTCTATCTTATAGGGATATACGGTCCGCGCCCCATACCTTGGCGAAAAGCCGCGCAGCCCGAATAGTCCCGAGTGCGCCGTTTATAGCCGATCGACAAATTGAAAATGTTCCTCGCGGCGGTCAGTGGCGTAACGCAGATTCTTTAGCCCTTTGAATTAAACATAAGTTTATTCACCAAAAGATTGATGTTGTGAACATATCTTTGAGTGAATTAAAGTTTTTAATTCACGTGTTGTATATATGTTTTTATTTAATTTTGATCACAATTTCTATAAATAACACAATAAAGGTATTTAAATTCATTATTATAGAAAATCACTCAAGTTTCACAATTTTGATGAAATAAACTGGTTGTCATGAAAACGATCAAAGTTTATGTCACTTGTGAAATCTAACAAACTTTTATTTCAATAGGGAATAAAGGTATGTTTATTACGGTTGTTATGGAGTTAATAATGTACGTTTTAATAAACAAAATTGAATAAAATAACATAGGCATATAATTTAAAAATTTTAATAAAATACAAGATTTAAAAAAACAAATTAAAAATCATAAATTAAATTAAATCACAATACTCGCTTAAATTGTCCTAATCGTCATTACAATCGTCGTCGTTATAGTTCCCATCGTCGTCGCCGCTCGAATCTTCATTTAATGTAATAACAAGCTTCTCGGTGCGGACATCAACCATGATTTCATTAGCCAGGTAATCATTTTCAATTTTGATGACATGGTCACACCTCTTTTTCCACTCCTCTGCGGTAATTGCTACAAATTCTTCTTCAGCCAATTTCCACGTATCTTGTATTTTGAACGTGGTGTTTCTTTTTGCTACATTTTGTTTGACTGTAGCCCAAATTAGTTCAATTGGATTCAGATCTGGATGGTAGGGTGGAAGTCTTAAAATTGAATGTCCATACTGTTCAAACAATGCGTCAAATTTGTATTAAATATGTTGATGCTTATGCGACTTTATTATTGAATATAGTGCAGGTTCGAGCATTTTGTGTGAAAATGGTAAATTTTTTTGTGTCAACCACAATATCATATCAGCTTTTTTTGAATTGCTGTTCGGTGCATGGTTAATTTGCACATTGTGATAAGGAGCATTATCTACAATTATAACTGACTGTGGCTCCAAATTTGGTATTAATTTTTCGCGAAGCCACCTTTCGTAATTTGTAGAATTCATCTCTGAATGATAATCCCCCGAGGACGTACCGGATTTTAAAATCTGTAAGCAGTTTGGAATAAATCCTTTGTCACCACCAGCATTAATAATGATTAGCCGTGAACCTTTTGAAATTGGGCTAAATATTCCGTTATTGGTGTCGTCATGCTAACTTTTTGAAAGGGTGTGGCCACTATGGATGTAAGTTTCACCAAGAAAAACTATTGGGCATTGTTGTTCTCGAAAATATTGTACATTATTTAAATATTTAATACGACGCGCCCGAATATCATTTTTTTCAATCAACAATTGTCGATTAATCTTTGTTTTGCGAAATCTAAAACCAAGATCCTTGACAATTCTTAATGTTGTTAACTTCCCTTGTCACCCAAAATCTTCTTGTAATTTTGCTCGTAATGCTCTGAGATGAACTCTGCAGCCTTCAGTTTTATGAAAATTATAAATAACATTCCGAAAGTCCACTTTTTCGAAGTGTTCCAAATCCCTCACTGAGCACTTGCGGACGCGTTTTTTATCCGGGCTCTTAAATATTAAACCATTTTCGGGTGCATTGTTTCCCTCACTCACTATTCGTTCTACACTTCTCACTGAAACACCCGTCGCCGTGGATACAATGTCTTTTATTTCCTTTAAGGTACAATCCACTTTAATCGTTTTAAAATAATTATACACATTAAAAATTACTTCGCGTGCCTGACTGTGAATCACCTTATTACTTAATGTGCTTGTCATTGATATAAAAATTGTAACGTTCACTATGGTTGTTTACTCTCAATTGACACATTTCGGAAAAGCGGCCGTAATGTAGGTGTGTTGAATGTAATTAGTAGGGGATTATCTCCCTTTTGGTATTTATTTACCTACTTGACGGGCAGGTAATTTGTCCTAAATAACCTTACTAGATTACAATTACGTAAATTGTATTAAAAATACATGCCCAATATCACTGCTGTTCGTCGCTACTTCTATCGCATGTTATTCGCCGCCGCGGCGCCGCGGGAATTTTTAAAATGTAGCGGAAGTAAAATACCACTGCGCATCCGAGCCGCTCGCCAAGGTATGGGGCGCGGACTATATGTAGGAATCTAAACTTAAAATGAAAAACATCAATTTTTGTGAAAACACTTCAATACGGATGCAAGATTGCAAGAATGCTCGTTGCTTCACATAAATGAAAGCGAATTGTAACCGCTATACATTCCTCTTTTACCCCTTACACGGTTCCGCACGTTTCGCTAACGCGCGGGACATTTTCAGTTACGTAGTATACAGTTCCCTGTTATGTATACAATCTCATCGCGGCGGGCAGTACTCAGTATATTTAAACTAAACAAAAACTAACAACCAAAGGGTCACTTATGATACATCTATAAACTCAGAATTTAGAGAGGAATTAAATTATGCAAAAATATACAGGGTGTTCCATTTCTAATCAAAAAGTTATAGTAATTTCCGGTTAAACCGGAAATGGAATTTTAACATAATTTAATTCGTCTCTAAATTCTGAGTTTTTAGATGTATCATAAGCGACCTATTGATCGTTAGTTTTTTCTAAAGGGTCACTTATGATACATCCAAAAACTTGGAATTTAGAAACTAATTAAATGATGTAAAAATATACAGGGTGTTCCATTTGAAATAGAAAAGTTAAGGTAATTTCCGGTTAAACTGGAAGTGAAACTTTTCTTAAAAGTCCACATGTCGACACACTTTAGTCCCTTAAATCACCACACTAAATTTCATAAAGATATATGTAAAAATGCAAGTGCCATTTGAGGTCTATCAGAATTCATTTACACCCGCTATATAAACAGGGCTATTCACGCTATATGAGCACGGAATATTGTTACAAAAAAATCACATTTGGAATAAATAGGGGTCTATTATTGTTACTTTTTAATAATCAATTTCATATTATACAGGGAGTTCCTAAAGCCTTAAAAATATCAAAATTGTATTTTTTTAAATCGAATCCCCTATATTTTACTGCATTTTTTGGATTCTCTGATCAAAATAAGTGTCTGCTTTAATAAGGTTTTCAACACCCAAACCTTAAGGTTTTTAAATAATTTAAATTTTGTTAAAATCTAACCTAATTTTCATGTTTCAAATACTTAAGAATTATTTGCGAAATTTAGATCATATTTAATTTCCCAATTATAATAAACTCGCAACCCTATATGTATAGGGTGAAATAAGAACTAAGTGGCTATCATTTAAATAAAGAGTCATTTTTTTAACTTACCATGAAATGTACTTTTTAATTACCTATCCAATGATCTTAAAAGATTCAGCTTTAAGTTTTCGCCCAAAAATTGTTTACTGCATCATTTGGTATGTTTGTATAAATAAAAGTTCTAGCGTATCTTGTTGCCTATGGTATTTAAAAGTCATATCAGTCAAAAGTGTCAGTGACGTTTAAATGTCAGATTATAAAATATTGATTTTAACGCTAACTGACACAATAAACTTCTCGCCTTATCTGTTCGGTACCCCAGCTTCCTTCGCTCCGGTATCTTAGCAGATTAACACTTCAGAACAAATGAAACGATGAGTGTCCGTAAAGTTGTTTTTTTTATGTGTGAGGAAATGGTTTATTACATAACTAGAGTTGTAAGAAGCAACTTACGCGCAAGTGAAAGATATTGCATACGAGCCGCGTAGCGGCGTAATTGCGTTACAACTCGCGTTATGTACTATACTTTACCTTCGACCTTACATTTATTCGCTTAAACTAAAGATATATTGAAACGTTTTTCACGAGCGCGTAATTGCGTTACAACTCGAGTTATGAACTATACTTTACCTCCGACCTTACATTTATTCGCTTAAACTAAAGATATATTAAAACTGAATCTTGCCAGGGTGACGTTTAAATTTATATTAAATTAGCCGGAAATGGTAATGTGGGATGACTACCAACTAAACAAACGAATTACCGTTCGAACAATTTTCCGTCGAATTGTCCAATACATTGATTGAACAAATTTACGGATACGGAATCTTGTACTCACTCTGAAGTGTTAATCTACTAAAATACCATTGCGATGGAAGTACCTATAAAGCATAGCGTGGAGTTTATTGTTTTAACCAATAAGTTGTAATCTGACGTTTAAATGTTACTGTCACTTTTGATATTTAAGTACATTTTACACATTTATGTACAACATTTAACATTTTCATCAATTACAAAGTGGGAGTAGGTAACAGATTTTACCTACTCCCATTTGGTAATTGATGAATTACCGAACTGTTTTCACAAATCATAAGCCACCCATTGCGAATATATAGAGCATATATAAATGTTAAACGTCGTACATAAATGTGTAACATGTACTATACCACTTATGTACCTCGCTATATTATATACTTATTAGCCAATTACAATTAACGTCAGCCGAGTCCCTCGAGATTCGTCTGTTCGTTTTTAAACATCAAAAGTGTCGGTGACATTTAAACGTCAGATTACAACTTATTGGTTAAAACAATAACCGACACAATAAACTTCACGCCATGCCTTATTGGTACTTCCATCGCAATGGTATCTTAGTAGATTAACACTTCAGAGTGAGTACAACGATCCGCATCCTTAAATTTGTTCAATCAATGTATTGGACAATATATTATTCGATGGAAAATTGTTCGAACGGTAATTCGTTTGTTTAGTTGGAAGTCGGTCTACATTGCCATTACCGGCAATTTAATACAAATTTAAACGTCACCCTGACAAGATTCAGTTTCAGTACGTCTTTAGTTTAAGCGAATAAATGTAAGGTCGAAGGTAAAGTAAAGTACATAACGCGAGTTGTAACGCAATTACGCGCTCGTGAAATTACGTTACTCGCCGCTACGCGGCTCGTACGCAATATATTTCACTTGCGTAATTTGCTACTTACAACTCTAGTTATGTAATATACTATTATAGGCACCCGCATAGCGAGGTAGTGCTGGAGTCCCTGAAGGCTGTATCAGCTAAAACTCCTCCACTTGTCGCAGTGTGGATAGGCATCTGCTTGACCGATGTTGTGCCTATTTATCTCAGTGTTTGTTGGAGTTCGGTGGTGGAAGAATTGCCACCGGAACTTATTGTTGTCCTCACTGTGGACGGTCCTGGATCAAAAAAGAAAGTTAATGAAGTCTGGAATCTAGTTCCCAAGATCGCCAAGACGATTTGAATGATTTGGGCGGCCAAAATATTTTTTGATGTTTACTATGTTCCTAACCCATCATCTAACTATTTAGTTTATCGCATTTTTAGTGATAGTTTATAATTATGTTGCCTCAAATTTATATTATATTGTAAGAAAAACAATTATTTGTAAAATATTAATTAACATAAAAAATATAATTTAATAAGTCAGTTAGACGATGAACTTCCTCGTCAGAGAACAGTTTAGAGTCACCCCCACTTTGCTTATCGTCAACTTCATCATCATCATTCAGACACATCTGAACCTCGTACTACATGAGTTTCTGAAGAAAGCAGCATTTCAATAGTTTCTTTTATGATAGGGGTTGTCTTTTTTCTTGTCGGTGTTGGTCTCATGCCCGTAAGCAACGGGCCTGAACTTAATAGTAATCTGATAAGCACGTCTCGGTTACAAGAGATTCTTGAAAACATTCTCGATAAGTTCCGATGAAATTAACGAAAGTGCTTATTATGAGCTTCTGCAGCCTCTTCTGATAATTGACCGATTGGAACTAAAGCGTGTTCTATTACGGTGGGGCCATGCATCAATACTTTGTGGACAGTTAGTGACATTGGGTGCCATGAGTATAGCTCATGCATCTCTGCAGTTTTGTTACAAACATTTAAAAGCGGATCCTGGCGTGTAGAATTGATATCTTTGACATCTTTACTTTTTGATAGATCATTCAAATCTTTTGATATAAGATCACAAATTAAACACCGCATGGTGTAATTTTTATGTGTCGCTGCGTAACATACTTTACCATTTGACAGACGAAGTTTTGTTTGAAGTTGTGTAACTTCTGAGGCATGTAAAGCATTTGTTTCATTACTTATGCAAATAATTTCTTCGTTGATGATGTCAGTTGCTTCCTTAACAAATCTTATTCGGGTAGGTCTGCAATAACGTGGAAATTATGGAGTGGTGTTCTGGCTATTTATGTTGTTATTTGCACTACAAATAAGTTGTATTGGTACAAATGAACTTTGGTTTTCGGTTTTTCTTCTTTTGGACCTCTATTTTGATTAATTAAATGTTTTGACTATAGGAATTTTTGTGGACTGCCGTCCATCGACGTTTCATTTCAGATTTAAATCTTAAAGTATTTTTTCATGCTCTCATTTATTTGATCTTCTGTGTAGTCATCATACTCAATCAGGTAACATTCAACAAAATCCATTTTTTTCATTTATATTTGGTAGATTTTGCCGCTGCATCATATTAAATTACTCCCTTCAAATTGACATTATTGACCTTATAACAAAAAGGAAGCAAAATATGAAAAACAAATAATAGCTACAATAAACACAACTGGATGTTCGGGTATCTGTTATTCTAGAAACCACGCGATTCCGCGGCTAATTTTAGTAAGGTAGTAAACTAGAAAGATCAAGCTTCATGATAAAGAGAAAAAAAGTGCCGGGAAACCTCGGGAAGTACAACTAATTACCTTTGAAATAAAGACTATAATTTCGATTCTATTAAAATCCGTATATAACTGCTAAAATATACTTTATCTCAATGAAAATATACGAAAAGTATACGAACTTGCCCGCCTTGTTACAACCCATTATAATTCACTTCAAACTAAACTCAAAAATAACACTAATTTGCAAAGAACGCCGTGGGAAGATACATGCGCGCAAAATGACGATCAAGTTCAGACTGAGCATGTAGGGCCGATGTTACGCGCGGGGCGGAGAAAATGTGAGTGTTTGTTCGCTTATTAGTAATCTTTGCCCGGATACCTTTTTTATTTCCCTGCTTCCATTTTTACAAAATAGACTTTTGGCCGCCCAAATCATTCAAATACCCCACCGTGCGTCGTGATGTTTTCGCTCGATTTTCACATCGAGCGCCTTGACGGCGAGGATGCGGTTTACATCCAAGCCATCGTCGAGCTGGAGGTAGACCATCTACTAGGCATGGGTTAGTCCATACAGTAGATCCCGGGTCATCCGTTTGACGGAGAGCGTCGGGAATCCTTGTTTTAGAAGATCCTCTGCGATGTGGGCCTCGGTGCAGGTCGGGGTAATGTTTTTAATTACAGCCTTCGTCGTTTCCTCTGGGTGTTGGTTAGTGTGATACGGCGTGTTTTTGCCGTCAAGGACCCTCGTGAGGGTACGAAAGTCCGTTGGCGTCCCCGGGCTGCGTATTTGGCTTGGTGAACCTTGATGTAGTGTGTCCATTAAGGTCTTGATGGCCCGGCCAGTTTGTCTAGCACCCCTGAGAAAGAAAAAAAAATGTTTTTTCAGGAAACCATGTCCAACTTTGACGATGTCTACGGAGTTGGAAAAACTTTGTCGACTCGATCCACTATAAAGGCATTAAAATTTGATCAATTCCCTATGCACGACTCAAAGAACAAAGTTCCTACGACGATTTGGCACCAAGTTATGGGTGTTTGAAAAAAGTGCATTGTGAGGTTTTTCGCACATAACTCAGCGACTTTTCAACCAAATTTAATGATTCTTTCGGGAAAAAATCTCATTTTGGCTCTACTTCAAGGCAGTAAACTCAGATTGGAATGATCGCTTTTCGAACCCTTCAACCCCCGAACAAAAACCGTCTTACTTTGGCAACGTGTATCTAGTTGGAAAAAATGTGTCGACTCGATCCACCAAAAGGGCATTGAAATGTGTTAAATTACCTGCGCAGGACTCAAACAACGAAAACGGTGCTGTGACTGTAATAAGTTAAAGATTATTCTCTGATGCATACATGATTCGAAAATTTTGTGAAAGCACGAAAGCAAAGCTACAGGTCCATAATTTTTTATAAATTTCTGACAATCTTTTTTTATATATTGGTATTATTATCGCTTGTTTTAATGTATTAGAAAATATGCCATATTCAAAGGATAGTATTATCAAATATAAAAGTGGTTTTATAATGCGAGTTGCGCGAGTTTTAATAAAAAAATCTGGAATATCGAATAATAAATTCTTTTACGATAACAAGCAATTAGTCTTCATCGTATGGTCTTAGACCTTAGACTGAGATTGAATAAGCACATTTAATTCTATATTATTATTAACGGGAATATTTTTGACAATGTTTAATGGTTCGTGTTCGAAAATTTCCAGTGCACTTGTGCAATTACTGTTGAAAACTTGCACACTACAATTTTACCTATTCGGAAAGGGTATGCAATTCTTTACAATATGTTTCCATCATTGTAACAGCTTCAATTTAAAATAACTTACCCTATTTTATTATATTTATACAGTTATGCTAATGAGTATTTAGCTAATGTGCATCTTTAATGTTATATTTACTATATTAATATGTACATTTGTTTGTCTACAATTTCATGTATAAAATCTATTGTAACAGGTCTCAATGTAATAACTCGTTTTACTGCAATTTTTATTTATTTCATTGAATTTTTAATAATAAGGTTGCAATGAATTAAAATTATAAAATATAATTCTATTATTTTATGCAGAAACTATCAATTATAAAATAACGCATTTCACATGCTCAGAAATATCAAATCTTCTTGTATAAATTCTGATTTTTGTATCTACTGTTGATATTTAGGAAAATATGATTGATTTTATATATTTTTTTTTGCTTAAAATAGTAGTGCTGACTTGACTCACTTCACGTATGTATACATGCTCACTTCGCACAAATTTTTCGCACTGAAACACTCGGGGAAATAGATAATGATAAAAAAATAAACGAGAGGGATGTATGCGCTAGATTGAGACTAAAAGATGGATCAGTCGTGCTTATCTTCGCTCACATCTGAGCGCATATTCTTATTTTCCAAATAAAATAATTTTTGTAATTTTGGTTTTGGCCTCCTGCGCCCCCTTATAAATCCACCACTAGTGTAAAGTGTATAAATTTTCTTTACTTTTTGCCAGAATTACCATAAAAATGAATAAATAACACATAACGTTTACAACTACATTCACAACCAGAAAGTTTTAATCGCTGCTCAATAATTCCGATATTTAATTACAACATCGGACGTAACAAAACTAATATTGAATTTTTAGTGCCCACACACTAGTACATTTGAAGCGATAAATTTAAATTACTATCAGACCGTGATAAACTTCCCATCCATGTGTACATACATACATATATTTTAAATATAGAACGATGGCGTAAAACGTTAATGGATAATTAAAATCTGAGCAGAATTATGTTCGTGTGTTACTGTTAAACTATTAAAATTTCGAATGCACAAACTCCACTAGCCGTTTTTTACTACTGAAATAGCGTAGTATATAATTACTAGGATCCGAATTACAATGTGGAAAATTATTCCCGAGAGTTGGGCGAACTATTAATGGGAGATATGTAACTGAGGGCTATAATCTAATTAAACTTTTAATGATATTAATGCGTCCGCGTAAAATGGGCACTCATGCCCGTGACATGTTCACAATGGAAAATTTTAATTAGATAATAATAAAAATTCGAAGCTGAAAATTGAGCTTTATTCATAGAGGCAAGAATACGACCAACTTTACGGGATTTGTTTCCCTTTTCACATATTTTCTAGTTAATTAATGATGCGTAGTTTTTTAGCTACAGCCAGCAAATACAAAAAAGCTCTATCTGTACGGATATTATTTTGAAACAATTACGGATTGAGTTACAAGCGCGGACGGTTGTTAAAACCCACGCAGAAGTTACAAGTTATATATTCGAAAGTAGTGGTTTATGAAAATTATTTTCTTAATAACTTTTTAATAAACAATAAGCGTCAACAAAAACCTGCTTTACACTATTCAAAGCGTTGATCTTTACAACGATTGTCAAGGTCAGGTCAAAATGAGGTAAGGCTGTTAAACTGAATAAGTACCTATTTTTCACGTTTATGCTAAATATATCATAAACGAAATCAATTACCCCCTGCTTAAACTTTGAGTACACAAAAATCCTTTAATAGTCTTCCGTTTTACCATAAAATAAAGCTTGGTTGAAACCGGAGCATTGCTGTTCTTGGAAAATTCGCCAAAAAAATAAAAATTCTGTGGCGTCGCCCTGGCCACGGAACAGGCGGCGGCAACGTTATATCAGGGAAGCGTGGAAATTAAGGAAAAGGATCATTACCCGGAAGACGGCAGATAAAAGCGGAATTATAAAAAATATACCGTCGTTTGGGGTGAATTCGGACGATTTTGACCGTTTTTTGCAAATTTAGCCCAAAATATCTGTTTTTTTTTTGCTAAAAATTCAAATATATATTCTTTGATACCTTGACAATAAAATGCCAACATAAAATTTAAAAAAAAGTTTGCGGTTCAATTTTTTTTTCGCTTATAAATTGTCCGAATTCAACACTATGTGTCGTGTGAATTCAGACAGCGTTTACACACAAGCATGAGCTCAAAAGGCCATCGACCGAAGTCTTTCAGCCAAGACAGCGTTTATTTTGCACAGAAACTTAAATTCAGTTGCAACAATAGGTGATTTCGGACAAAAAAATACGAACAAAAATACTTGCGCAAAGGGTAGGATCAGTTTAAGATAAAAAAAATCATAGATACTGAAAATATTATTTGAATGAAATAAAAACAGTATTTTAAAAAATGCAGAGAATGCAAAAACTAAAAAATCACTTCTTATAACAAAAAAAAAACTTATTCAACTTTGGCAGAACATAAAGAAAGGAATTAAATCTTCTAAGATTTCTATAAGAGTTAAAAATTTGATTGACTTCTACGAGACCTTCATCTTTAACATCAGGATAAATAAAATAGTCTCCCATTTTGTCAGACCCCTGTTTTCTTAAAAAGTTAACAACGTACAAGGGTGCAATTTTATCTGGGATCACAGTTGTTACACAGCCAATAAAGAGTTTAACATTTTTCTTAGTGCTAAGAAGCCTAACTAATAAAAAAGGTTCCAACTTTAATCTCAGGGTCTTTAACAATTTTGTCTGGAATGTCTGCAATGTCAATCGTTGTGTAAGAACAAGACTCACAGTCACTTAATCTTGAATTTTTCTCAGCGACTTCTTTTTCTATGGCATCATCAAGGGTTTCGTCGATTTCGGATACCTCTGCAGATCCATCTGATTCGTGTGTAACATCAGAAATGCCTATTCTCTTACCAGGTGCAACGTCAAGTTTTTTCCTCATTTTTTAGTTTTTAGAAATGCTCCATCAGCCCATCTGCTTTCTTTTAAAAAAACTCTTAAGAGTGTCAGTCCAATGGGTTTCGTTTTCTACAGACATATCGGGGTCTGTATTAGGAAGTTTCTGCAAAACAACCTCCGCATATAAGGGCACTATGCCACAAGGTTTAAAGCCAGACTTAATATTGACTTCCAGAGCGCTGCCGATGCTGTCTAAACTCGCTTGGAAAAGGCCGCGAAAATCAGATTTTGGAATACACCAGTTTCCATTCTGTCAAAACTTTTCGCCAGGCGTTTTTCATTGGTCCGAAAAACGACACGTCGAACGGCTGTAATAAGTGAGTTGCATTGGGTGGTAAAAGGACGAACTCAATATTATTTTCTTGACAGCACTGAAGAACATGAAAAGAAACATGACTTGCAAGGTTGTCTCCAATTATGGCCTTTTTTCCTTCCATTTTTTTGAAATATGGTAAAGCAATTAAACCATCCAGATTTTGTTCTGTTATAGACAGCTCCTGGAAGACCACCTTCTACCCAAGTAGGGTAAAGATGAACCGACTTGTAAACGATGTATGGAGACAACATTGTTCCAGATGCTAATATTGCCATCATGACAGAAACACTACTTTTACTAGAGTCAATCATCCCATCTACGCGTTTGGACCCTTTTCGGCATATAACTTTTACTCTCCCAGGGTCATCTGTTATATTCATTTCGTCGTAGTTTAAAATTTTGGAATCAGGAATGTTTTCTAATGTCAACTGTAAGTTGTTAAAATATTCTTGGACGATTTGGCGATTAATATTTGCTCGGCACCGCTCAATGTTTTGGGCAAAACGTTCGGTTAAACCTGTATTTCTTGAGAGAAAATTGTAAAACCACTCCAAGCAGGGTCTGTTATCTGAAAACTTTTTCACTCTTACACCCCTTCCATCCAGATAATTTTCCACCAGAACCCGTATATCGTTCCTTGTCAATGGAAATCCCCATTCACTAATTTTTGTAATGCCCTCCATTAAAAATGCTTCTTCTGAACTGAATATCGGTTGACCCCCTTGACTTCGATAATGAACTCCTTTAATTTTGGCATGCAGTGTAGATTTGGGAATATTGTAATATTCTGCGGCCTGTCGAATATTTTTTCTTCTATTTTTAATGTCTAAAATTGCTCCATCCAAGTTGTCTTTGGTATAATTCATAAATTTAATCCCAATTTTCTCTTTATATGAACGTCCCATTTTGTCCGAATTCACCACACCTAAAAGGATTTTTTTAACAAGAAATAATTCAAAAAAAAAACTATTCAATTTTTTTTTTTTAGGGGCCGCGGTGGCCTTGTGGGTAGCGCTCCTGCTTCTGGGCCTCGTGGTCGTGGGTTCGAATCCCATCCGGACAGTCACTTTTTCTGAATGAAAAATGGCCGTACGTGTCCATGGTTGTCTAGTGGTTGTCCTTTCATATCAATATATGAATTTATTACAAAAAATCGGTTGTGGCAGAATAGCCAAGCAGCTTACGCCAATTTCCCTAATATCATTCACTCTCCTTAACCCGAAATCCCATCAACCATCCTTCCTTTTTAATTTTTTTTTTTTTTTATACTTTAAGGAGATATTCCTAAATCAATATTGTATCCATCAAAAATACTTAGGACTTGTTATAGTGAACAGTTTGTTTGTACCAAGAGTTTCTTTTAGACATTTTTAAAAAGTCTTGAAAACTGTGTTTTACGAAACATTTTTTTTACGCCACTCACCTTGATAATTTTGCACGGAACGGCCGTACCGCATCGAGGACAGACACTAACTGAGCGTTTACACAGAGTATCAACACGCAAAACACCGCCGACTTAATAACCTTGAGATTTATTTGGTAAAAATACGTTGTGTCCGAATTCACCACTACTGTCCGAATTCACGATAATGGAGGGTACCTCACACATAAAACTAAAATTAAATTGGAGAAATCTGAGAACACTTAAGCGTAGCCTTTTAACTCATACAATTGAGTGGTGCTAAAATACTTGAACATGACTTGATAAAGCGATGATAAAAATTCACCATGCCGAGAAAACGTTGAAGAGCTTTTGGGTCAATGACAAGATCGCGTCGACGGACTGCAGAGGTTTTATTCTCGGACCACTGATGCTGTGACCCAAGAAGTTCAATTTTGTTTCGCCGAAAACGCATTTATCGGGGTTAATTTTGATTCCAAGTGAAGTCAATCGTTTAAAAAATTGGAAAAGGTGAGGACATGTTCGCGTTCGTCTTTAGTGAAGACGATTATGTCGTCAATGTACGCGAAGCAAAGTAGCATAAAACCGAGTCCATAAATCTCTGAAAGCGTTGGGCGGGATTCCGTAAACCAAAACTCATCCTTGTATATTCGTTTAGTCCAAAAGACGTTGTGATTGCAGTTTTTGATATGGCATCAGGATGAATGGGAATTTGGTGGTATGCCTTGACTAGATCGATTTTGGAAAATAACTTGCAACCACAACAGCTATTTGCGAAATCGTGAGGCAAGGGATACCGGTCTGGAATCATGACTCGATTGAGGCCCCGAGAATCTCCACATAGGTGCCATGAACCATCTGATGCAGTGGCGTAGCCCATGGACTAAAGGAGGGTCTGATGAAACCGAGATTTAACAATTTGTCAAACTCGGATTTGGCAATTTGGAATTGAAGGCTCTGCAGCAACAAAGATGTATCTAATCATGGTGATGGTTGCGACCGTTACTACGTGGTAATTCATTATAAAATCACTGAATAAAATCACTTTATAAATTGTGGTAAAAAACATAGTAAGTGTTTTATTCAGTGATTTTTTTTTAAGATGTATCTGTATTTTTTTAAGTTTTACAGGATACAGTAAAATATAAATATTTTTTTTTATTAACTTTAACTTTATTTTTTTTTTTACAATAGTCTAAAACAAAGAGAATCAATTATTTTTAGGTGCTAAAAACTTTTAAAAAGTTTGCCGATTAACTTTTATATTTATTGAAATAATGCAGATACCTCCTTATTGCCCCCTACGGTCCCAAAAAAACAAGCACAATTTTTTTTTTTTATTCAAACCAAAGAAAATTGTTCACAAAACTTTACAAACATTTTTTACACTTAAATATAAAATTAATCAGAAACATATAATTCGCTATCATAAGTGACATCAGTGTCTAGATCAACTGATGTTTGACGATCTTGCTCCGACACCAGAGAGGTGTAATAAGCCATGTCTGTTCTGGGGACGTACCTGTCGGCAAGATGCATAACATTATTATATTTTGCCTTCTTAAGAGCTAGAGGATGAGTATATAATAGTTCTCTCTGTATTTTAGGGCACTCATTAGGTTGCTTTTAAAGAATGAAGTCGGAAAAAATCAGTAAGCTGCTTGTTGGACTGCATTTAATTTGGGTTTTGTGTTCATTCGAATATTGAAAGACCCTATACTGTGATATTTTAAACTTTTCTTTTTCTTTATTGATGATAGTCTTTTTGAAAAAAGTGTGTCAACAAAATTAAAAATAATATTTTGTGTAACTGGAATCATAACAAAATTTTTAGGGCTACTATTTTTATAATGTTTAATATACTCTGAAGGTATAAAGATTCTTTCTATTTTACGAACGTGCTTTTCAACTATCCCAAAGCACCTATCGCAATGTAGGAAACTGTGTCCAGGTTCTGGAAACCTGTGTACAATTTTCTCAAAGCGACCTGTTTTTACCAGAGTATACAAATATTGGACTAAAGTTTAATTTTTATTTTGAGCACCGCAATTATCTGAAAATAAGTACAGAGTGTTAACTTTTTTGTCTATTATATTTTCGAAATAGTGGTCCAAAGAACTTATGGTCTTCATCGTACATATAAAAATGGGCCTTGCTGTTTTTTGATGAGTGTATACAAAAGTTGTACATCCATATTTGTCTTAAATAAAAAGCGTCTCCTGCAGGAATCTTTGGCAAAGGAGCATTCTGCTCGTGGTCGAAACAAAGAGTATCAACATGTGGATTATCTCGACTTAACTGTGCTTTATCCTTTAGATCATCAAAAAAACATTTTTTTTCGTTTCTAATTTTTTAATGTCATCTTGTAAAAGATTATCTCTACCCTTTAATTGAGTATCGATTCTGTCACACACCTGGCATGTGTCAGATCTAGGATATCCAAAACTTATGTTGAAGTTAGCTTTGAAAAAGCGAAAATAAAAGTCGTATGAAATTTTAGGTTTATGAGCACTTTTTTCTTCTGTAAACAAATATTTATATACATCCGGCTCGTATTTTTGTAAATAAAGCTCATGCATTTTTTTCAAATTAAGCTCAGGACATAAGTAGTATTTTTTTATATTTTTTGATCTACTATAATGAGACTTCCTGCGTGAAAGCTTTTAATATGATCGGAAATTCACATAATAATTTCAGGTAAAATGCTGTTGGGTCTGTTGTGATGTTTACCCCTCATATCAGGAGGTGCAGTAGTTGCACTGTTAATAGTTATATGTGAAGAAAGCTCGATCCTCTTACTTGAAACTCCATGCATAGCACATAACCCTTTTTTACAAACTCGTTGTTGTAAAGTGCCCAAGCGAACCTAATTAAAAATGTGGCACGTAAGTAATGTAGATATAAAATATAGTAAAATATTTCTTACCATGAATACGGAAGAACTCTTTTTACGATTGCCCGCACTTCTATTCAGATTGATTGGCTTTCGTGTAATTAGCTCAGTGAGATAAATATCTTGCTGTATCTTATCACCCATTTCGTTAAAGTTTTTTTATTATTACTGCACGTTTTTCTTCTGGAACTTTTTGAAAGCACTTAAATTTACTATCGCAGCAATGTCCCGTTGCCCTCGCCGAAACATGTTTATTTCATGAACTGGTGTGTTCTTTTCCTTCTGCAAGTAGTTGTTTTCTTATGTTTCTTTTCCAGTTTTGTTCGTTTCTAAATTTTCTTTTTTTTACAACACAAGCACTACTGTTGTCACTATTTCCGTTCTCACTTAACGATGGTTCATAATTGTCGCTGGATCCACTGCTAAATGGTTCTTTCTCACTTTCTAAATCACTCATTTTGTAAGAGGCGAATTAACATGTGCTTTACAAAATATGGCAGGTTACGTTTATATGGTACATTACAAATGAAATGCCCTTGCCATTTGGTGCAACATCAATGTATATGGTACACATACTGCCTTGTTGCGCCAAATAAGATTCGAGGTATGTGTAAAATCGACAACACAGTAAAAAATGTAGCCGATTGAAACTCGTTTGTTGCACCAAAAGATAGAGGTAATTTTTGTTTGCAAAATAACGCACATAACTCATTTTTGTAAAAAATACAGATACATCCTTATTGCTGCAAACTACTCAATTTGTGAGGCGGAAGTCGCCGTGTTTTGCTAAAAATGGAAGGGCTGGAAGTGGTGATGTGATGTTGCATATCATGTTTAAATTTTTTTTTAAGATCGAAAGAGGTGGTTAAATCTGAAAATTGTTGTAATAATTTAGAATATGGAGAATTTGGAGTAAATAGAGGATTTAGTTCTGATGGGCCGAATGCTTGCCTTACGAGCCGTTCACGGGCAATGTCAACAACAATGTTGAAATGCCGAAGGAAGTTGGCGCCCAGAATTGAGTGATTAACTCATGCAAGCACGAAATTCCACGTGAAATTTACGTTCAGGCTGTTATTAATAATTAATTTGGTGTTGCCGGCGTTGGTATTAAAGTACACTAAAGATGGTTAGTAAAAATTTAGCGCGATAATGAGTGTTGGCGTAGTATCTACTAAGAATTTAGTCTCAGAATTGGTGTCGCGAACGAAAAATACTAGGCCCGGAGTAACAGCAGGACAATGGGCCGACATAAGCCCTGCTGTTACCAGTTTCCCTACTTGCATGAAGGTTGACATTTGTGAGCCTTTTCCCGGAAATTTTAATGATACCAGCAGTACTAAGTATCAGAATTTTGATTCGATCGTTTGCGAGAACTTGAACGACTTCTAATTTTGTGCTGTTTAGAAGCGTTTGTCAAATCTTTTAGTTGATGCTACAGCTCCGAAATTTGGGCCTGAAGTTCTGAAATGACTGAATTTTGAGAGGTTAAATTTTGATTTGTTGTTGTTTACAGAGAAGGAAAGGAGGTCGCACAAATGGTGTGTGGAGAAGAAATTTCTGGTAATGGTCTGCCATATCCGCCAAATTTTGAAATTTTGTGTGGGCAGAAACAAGAGTTTTTACTTCGGAGGGGAGCCAGCCTAATAAAATCTCTCGTAAGGCCTGGCGCGCACCAGCAACTTTTCCTAAGCAACTTTTGAGTCACCGAAATCAAACACATTAAAGTAAATGCAAGTCCGCGCACCGGCGGTTTTTATTCAAAGCAACTTACATTTACTTTAATGTGTTTGATTTAGGTGACTACAAAATTGCTTAGGAAAAGTTGCCAGTGCGGGCCAGGCCAAAGATATTTTAATCAATTTCCCGCTCTCCCAGAAGTTGCTGCAACTTCTTCAGGAGTTGAGACGGCTTGGTCTCCGAGCTCCTCCCGAGAAAGAAGTTGCCGCAACCTTTTTTTCTCCGAAAGTGTTGACCGTTTAACAACTTCTACCTTGGGGGTTTCGTATGGCATAAACTGAGGTGGGCAAACAAGTAAGTCCCTTACGCCAAGGGCTACTTCCGACGGTAATGCGGAAATTTGAAAACCTCAATCGAATTGTTTCCAATGGTTATCCTGAAAATGCACTTTTTTGCAACCCTAATTGGGGCGAAAATCGAAAAAATTTATCCGATCGTTTTTGGTACTTTGCAATTAGAAAACAAACATCCAAATGGCTCCGTTTTTTCGCAAAGATAAAAAAATGACCTTTTGGTTCTCGCCTCTCTCTGGAGGTTGGCTGGGGGTGGTGAGAGGAGCGCGACCTGGTGGGATCGACGGGAACGGCGATTATGCATCGGATTGTAAAAAGAAATAAATTCGAAAAAATAACCCCCGCTGCCGAGGGTTAGGGTACCCCCCCCCCCAAAAAAATAGGGGTTAAAGGTCGCCGATCGGGCTAGCCTGCGCATTCGGCGCCCTTGTTATATCCCGAATTTTTTTTTTCAGTTTTCGAGTTTACCCAAAGAGTTTCCATTGCGAAAGACGCCACTGGTCCAGAGAGGAGGGAGGGGGGGGCGTCTCGAGGTCACCGATTTTTTTTGGAAAGCTTATAGACGGAGGGGGCAATTTTTGCCCTCGAAATTTTTCCGGAATTTTTTTGATTTTTTTAGAACATTCGACCTTTAGGGGATTGAAAGGGGGTAAAGGGTATTACAATAAAAACTCTTTCGACGACTTTGATCTTAGAATTTTTTTGTCTACTATAAACCCTGCAAATTTAAGCTTGATTGGTTCATTTTTCAATAGGGTGCCTCTTATCTAATTAGTATATAAAAAAATTGTTTAAAAGTATTTTTTTTCTATTAAACTATTTGATTTAATCAAAAACTTCACTTTCTAAGCTATACACTCGATTTTTTTTTTTTAATAATGAGATTTAAAACGATATTGGCATACGGTAACAATACCTTGACCTGTAGTCTTATAAGAATACTATAAGTCAATGTAGTTTTATTGCAATTTTGAATGAGCCAGGGTAAGAAAGACTTGTAGCCGGCGACAGGGGAACCCTCCGTGTGGCCCTGCATAAATGAGGGGCCTCCAGATTCCAAGAAAAAATTGAGCCCGAAGAACACCTCATGGAGTTACACGCCTTCATTCATTCCTTCTGCATTGTCCACTCGCACGATTTATTTGTCACAAGTCCGTCGCCAAAACCGGCAGAAGGGTTCGAGGGGGTCTGCCACTTTCGGCCGACAAACTGTATTTCACCCCCTTAAGTGTGCGGGGAATGACTTTTTCCCGAAGATGCGATAAGCTCCACCCACAACTTTTCGGAACCTCGTTTATCCATGCGGCCAGATTCGTTTTGAACCCTCTGGAGTTAACATCAGAAATATTAATGAGGAATACGCCGTTAAACGAACCGCTGCCTTACTTATGGTTTTTTTACATGATGTGTTTCAGGAAAATGTGCTTCATAATTTGTTTACATGTGTATATAGTGTGCAATAGTGAGTTTTCGTGTGACATTCCATGCCAAATCAAACAAAAACCGCTATATTCTATCGCCTATTTTCATTCCACTTAAATTCATTAAACAATTTCAATATATTTTTAAAAATGTCAATTGTGCCAAATAATATTTAATCTGTCATAATTAATTTATTACTAATAAAAAATGATTAAAATTTCAATCTACTTGACTTTAAAATTTGTAATGTTCGTCTTGTTCAACTAATGGAAGCCGTATAAATAAAATTACAAAGTTACTCGTCCGAAAATTACAACAATTAAATATATAATAGGAATTGAGGAAAAAAATCGTCCATGAAAGTTCAGATCTAGTCATTTCACTTTAAAAAGAACATTCAATGCAACAAACTTTGTTTGATTTGCTGAGGAGTTCAGTAACAAAATGCATTTAATTTCGTTTTACTGGTTCACACTGACATGTTTTAATACAAATTATAAAGCAGGCTAAAATGTTAATACTGATATTTTTTTAAATACCATTCTTATGAAAGAAATGTGGCCATCAGGTGACTTTCTCCAAGAATTGAAAATATTTAAAGGTATATCTAGTCTGCTTTCATGGGCGTTTCTCATATCTGTATAGATATAAATTTCATGTAACTACGCTACATAGATTTGATACATTTCATCCATATAGATAAAAATTGCAAAAGTTTTCAATATCTCCATTTTAAATAATTTTTTCTCATAAACTAATGCTATTTTGAAATAACAAAGAACGGGAAAGTATTGTGATCGTGATAATTAAAAAAGAACTTTTTTAACGAAACTAATTTAAAGAACTAAAAGGTTTTAGGTAAAAATTCGTACACCGGAAGTAGGTATTTACCTCGAAGACAGCGAAAAAATGGATATCTTCTGTTTATATAAATGTTTCTCAAAAAAATAAAGATATAAATGTTTGTACTTTTTGTCTATAATTATGCAATCATAAACGTTACACCAAATTTACTTTACCAATAATATAATAATAATTATAAAAGATCACTTAGTTTGTTTCATAATATAAAGTTTAAATATTGTGAAACAAATCAACTGCGTTTTCATTACTATTATCATATAATATATGTTTCACCAAGTGATAAATGAGAATCTTATCCAAGGAATTAACAATAATTTTAGTCAATGCCAAAATGAACACTTGATAAAGAATAAGGCTTTTTCGAAATCTTACTAGTTTAAAAATTAAGTTAAAAACATAACTAAAAACCATATTACCATTAAATCGGAGAAAGTTACATGTTGGCAACATCACCATTTTTTCCTATTTAAATCAATTTGATTCAAAAGCAAAAAGGTTTAGTTTTACGTCCTGAATTCATGCTCGTTTTTATAACTGTAATATGATATTTTTTTAACACATATTAACCAATTAAATCGTTACATTTTACAAGTGTCACTCAACATTTTTGATAATTCGATAATTCTATGAGTAATTGTCAAGAAAACTTATATTAAATTATTAATATTGATTTATGAGGGTGAAAATTATTCTAATAGACTAATTTGAATATTTTGGTTAACTGATTCGACCATAAAAAAATTCCTGCCATTTCTGGTCAACATCTAGTAATACACAAATTTATATAAAGCCCCAAATTACTTGCACTTTGTACTTTTCCATTAGCTCGTCGATTTTTATATCTATAGGGGAGTAATATCTATAAATTACAGCAATGCAAATAAATCAACGTTGGCCCGGGTGTGAAGTTGAATGGGTGACTGTTACTATTCGCAAAAATAACCAGAAGACCAACAATTAAATTCTCTACAAATTTTCATAGATGAATGGCTTGAGTTTTGCGAAATGTTTTGACAATATTTATGAATTTGGAATGAAATTTTCAACTGTAAAAGATGGTGATGTGTCCATCATGTTACTTTCTCTGACTTGATGGTATCTTTTATATTTACGATTTTATGGTTTATTTTCAATTTAAATCATATTTTAAATGCACATCGAACGTTTTGTACACTCGGATGAAACTGACGTGTAAAACGTCAAAATTATGAAAGATGGAAAAATTGTACTGCAAATTTAAGAACTGAGTTTACTTAAAAACGAAAGAGATTTCGAAAAAAAACTTATTGTTTATAAGTGGTTCATTTTGGCATTCTCTACAATTATTATTAGAATAAATTTGCTA
The DNA here is from genome assembly GCA_910593695.2 of Ocypus olens. Lineage (NCBI taxonomy): Eukaryota > Metazoa > Arthropoda > Insecta > Coleoptera > Staphylinidae > Ocypus > Ocypus olens. The sequence continues at coordinate 18,104,203 of OU343056.1, forward strand.
TAACTATTATCGTTTCACAATCATAAGCAAGTGGAAAAAAAAATACATTTTTTTCTCGAATAACAATGATTTTGTGAAAAATATTTTCAAACCAAAGATGTTCATTTCTTTGTTGTCTTCAATATTTATTCAAATGCTTTTGTGATATTTTTCATATTTAGAAAAATATTGAAAAAAAAAACAAAAACACCTTTCTTTGTCTAGTGTGCATCAATCATTATTGTTTTACGAAATCGGAGAGATAATGTGATCTCGTTTTTTTTTTATTTTGTTCGTGGCGATCTTAAGATTATCCGGTAATAACTGAGAATTTCAAACTATAACATAAATCAAATTTAGGTCTTACAAAGCACCCCAGGATAGGCTCGATTTTTCAAACTGCTATAAAATCAGTCTAAAAAAAGTAATAATAATAAAATCATCACTAGTCCTTTAGATTAGCTATCTAAATAACCCTACAAAATTGCAAGTCAATCGGAAGAACGGTTTCAGAGAAAACGGAACATGAAATACACGATTTTCAATGTAAAATAGCCGCTGCAGTAACCCCGTTAAAGCTTTATTTAGATGGTAAAACAGCGTTAAATTTTGTCTGGTACCATAGGAAGCGCAATAAATTAATCTATCCAACGGTGGTACAAGATTACTTTTAAACAGGGAATCAGCAATTAAAAAGTACCGTTTCCCATGTTAACTCCCTATGTTAGGTGGTAAATCAATCACACGGTATAAAGACGAACAATTATATAATAATAATATTATTTGACGTGGTAAGACAGTTATGTTTATCTAAACAAATATACTCGAGTTTACCGGCATTATCAAGTGAATTACAAAAAGTTAAATATTGAATTTATACTTAATATATTAGGGTGAGAGGAATAACCTGTTGCTAATTGTTTGTGCAGCCACATTAAAAAGTCAACTACAATTCCTATCTCATCAAATCACCCCATATCACATAAATTATCTGCTTATAATTACATGATACATAGAATAAATTAATGTATGTTACATTTCTTATAACCTTTCTAAACAGCTTATATCCGCTGAGATATTTACCTTGTGACATGTTCTTGGTGTGTTTTAAAACATAAATACCACAATTATAACTATTCTCGTGTATTCGTCATAAAATATTTTTTTTTAATTAACCAAGCAACCGAGTTCCGATATGGTGTGTACAAATTTGTGAAATTTCTTTCCAATAGTAACATAATCTTAGGAATTATTGACATCTTTTTATCATTGCAAAATAATTTGTAGTTTGTAGTTTTTAAATAGAAATAACTAAAGTATCATTCATTTCGTCGTTTCGAGATGTAATAATTTCTCCACTTTTGCTATAAAATCATTATTTATTTCATTACAAACTATTTTTAATGGTTTCTTCAAATTGCTATGTTGAGTTTATTAAAATTTTAAGAAAACATGGTAAGTAGTAAATGTAAGTATTATTATCATCACAATATGATGAATTTAGCGAATATGTTCCTATCAAACTCATGTCATATAGAATCTTAGACACATTTTTAAAATCCGTTTTACTACAGACTGTCGAACTGTTGTGTTTCCAGTTTAGAGGCAAATTGTTCAAGCTCATAGTACTAAAAAATCGGACCTCCCCTTTCTGAACGATCCTGTTCGGCAAACTTCGTTATATGCACTAGGGATGGACAGAATTTGAATTAATATAAATGTGTCGGCCGGAAGTTCGGTACCCGTTCGAGGCAATGACACTACATTTTATAAATTCGGATCCGATTATATTATTTTTGTATTTTGCAAACACACAAAAATACCCTTTAAAAATAAATCCCTAATAATATATTAACGTACGGATATGTATAAATAACCCATTTCATAACACATATATTAGCAAACTCATTCATTCCAAACTTGAACTCCTACGCTCATAAATGCTCTTATGAAACTTTCGTTTCAATATAGTATTTCTGTCGTCGGATCGTAATTCAATATCTTATGTTAGAGACAGACACCACTGATATGGGTGGAGCAACGAGATAGCGGGGCGTAGTGTGCGACGAAAAGAGAAAATAATCTTAGCCCCACATTTATCACCGAAACACTGTCGCACGTTAACATATAAATAAAACTGGTTTTCCAATTAAAAGACATACTTCTTATGTCTGATAAAAGAGGACGTATTAGGCTACTGAACCTACTAATTTATTTTAATATTGTAACTTTATTTACTGTGTTAACGTTAATGAAAAAAATAAGCCCATTTTTCAATATTAATCTTGTTATAAAAAATACTCTGGGGGGAAATTGGATAAAAACAATTAGTAGATCCCTTACTAGACCATACAATCTTCTACTCGGTGAAAACCAAAATCGAATATACTTAACCATTTAGCTTCAATTTATGTTAACAAATCCCATGCATTTACATATATTTGTCTGATACTCCTAACGCTCTTAAACACCATCCGGCGAACAGGACAAAACTCCGAAAGAGTTACCTTTTCCTCTTCTGTTTCTTTTTCTTCCTTTTTCTAGGTAGAGGATGGTGAGGCCTCGCCCTGCCCGTGGAGCAGGCGGCGACAACGTTTTATTAGGGCAGCGTAAAAATTGAGGAAAAGGATCATTACCAGGGAGACGGCAGATAAGAGCAAAAGTATAAAAAATATACCTCACACATAAATCCTTTGTACCCTAAAATCAAATTAAATTGGAGAAATCTGAGAAAACGTAAGCGTAGCCTTTTAACTCATAAAATTGTGCTACAATACTAATCAAATATGAAATAATTAAAAAGCAAAACTATTAGAATAAATAGTTATTTGTGTGCCAAGTGTGAAAAGTGCTTATTTTCTGCATAATGTGCAGCCTCATTCAGCAAGCACATGAGTGCAGAAAACGCACTATCACACTCTATTCTTAAGATCATTGATCGAATAATTTTAATACGATTAATATTATCAACTATTACGAAACATTAAAATTATCAGATTATCATGTCATGTTAGCTTGAATTTTATTTATTTTTTGCTGGAAATGTTGCGTTGCTATTCATGTTTAAGCAATACGTTAGCGACACGAGCGAAGATGGCGAGTGGCCTGGTACTCCACTTGAGTTCCAGATATAGAAGAGGCCGCTAGTGCAGCTATACTTAATTTGTTTCCAGTGAAGTCAAGCGACAAGTACAAGAAAACGCTTCTATAAGTGGAAACAGTAGTAGGCTCTATAAATAAAATTAGTAGTGCCAGTAACTATACACTGTGTACATAAAGTTAATTAAGTAAATAATGATGTTTCTTTATTAATTCCAATTTTGATGAAACCATGTTATCTTTTACCAGAAATAACATAGTAGCAGCTGAATATCAACATGGGGTATGCTACATGAAAAATACTCAGAATTTTACGTAGAATCCATAAATGCAATAAAAAATGGGGGTTCACATTTGAAAATTTTAACCGTATCTCAATTGTGGGACACCCTGTACATTTGAATTTTATCTCAAAAAATGCGCCTTAAAAAAATAATACATGTGTCCGAGCATTTTTCTGAAAGAAAATACTTTAAATTTTAATCGAATTGATTCCTTACTTTATGTACACAGTGTATAATAGTTTTAAAAATAACATAAATTGTGGAATACATTTATAAATGAAAGTTCTAACTTTATTATGATCTATCATTTGTAAGTTAAGTTTATCTCTAGTTTCGCTCCAATATGTGGCTGGCGTGAAAAGTGTTTTCCGCACGTTACCATGGCAGCGTGCGTGGAAGAGTGTTTCGTAATGTAAGCAACAATTTTTAACACGTACCAGCTTCATGGTAACCAATTTTTCACTTCAATTTCTTAATGTCAGTAGAAAAAAATAATAGTGAATAATAATTGTGAGCTCTGATATACCTTATATTATATTTTATTTTGAGTAATAATAATATTACTATAAGATTTTCAAGCCGCAAGTGTACCTAAACGATTTTTGTACAGATAGAGTTTTTCGTCTTTGACTAGCTGTAGCTAAAAAACTATCCATTATTAAGGCCTGCGCCTCGAACATGTTTTCTTCGGTGGATGATGAACTAGAACATATGTGAAAATGGGCCGATTTTACCGGGAAACAAATCCGATAAGATTAGTGCGGGGTCCTTTCAGCAAAGAAAAATGAGTCCCAGTAAAATATCCATATGCTTTTCGACAGGAAGCAAAGTGCAAAAGTTTTTAAATCGATATTTTCTTTCTAAAAGAGTTTTAGTGCACCCTTTCCGGCTGGTTTATATTTGAAATATTGTTGCTAATGGAAATTCCTTGTATGACAAATACTCGTGCAGATTCTTGTGTGGCTGTGAGAGGAATTTGGGTTCGATTAAAGTGCTTTCATTAAAATGTGAACTTTGTCGGCAAATTTTAAAGTTTAACGCTGTTTAGTCAATGAATTACAAACACTGATATTCGCGTGAGAGTGAAAACAGTATTAGTTAGCAAATTTATTGCCTAAGCCAAGTTTCTAAATCGTTTTTTAACGATTTTTAATGACAGTTTATTATGATGAAACCTAATGTTTTATAGCTGTTAGGTGATATTGTCTCAATGTGCACATTGGATGTTAATTTGTTATCAAAATAAATACCCTAGATCTCTGATGAATTTTTCACGTGATATAATATAGTAAGTAGCATCAAGGGTAATTATGTAAAATGGGAGTATTTGATCGGGTATGCATGACATTGAATTTGGATGTATTAATATTAATACTATTGATACCGTTCACTTAATTTTGTTAAATAATTTTGTAATCTTACGATTGTGTATTACTGAATAATGTTTAATATCGTCAGCATTTATTTTACAAATACTTCTTACCATTAATCATTTAACATGATTACAAACTAAATACAAGCATTGGTCAACATTATTTTTAAATCGTTATAAAAGAAGCTAGCGCCAAACCAAGCACATTTTCGGGTTATTCATAAATTCTGAAAATCATCATTACTCTCCCGATAAATTTACATAGCACATACAGGGCTTTTATTTTATCATTAACGACTATGTTCAATCGTAAAATAATCACATCAACGCATGGCATTTAACTGAAATGGTATACATCCAAGTACACAAAGGTGTAAGCTTGAAGCTTTATAAATAAAGTTAGGCTAAAGAAACATGTTTGTGAACAATGAAAAGCATAAGCAGTTATATTAAATATTCAAAATGAGCATACCTTCGCGTTCCAGGCAGTAGCAAGTCGATTATAAAATACTTGAATTGCATTTCTAATGTGTTCCAGATTCCTTCTCAATTACTCATGCAGCCAGTATTGTCAAAATTATGGACAATATTAAAAATTGTTCCGGTGGATGGAAGTTGTCTGCTCGGATACGCAATCCAAAACAAATCTCTAATACCTCGAGTGCTGTTCCCGTTCTTATACCAATTACTTATTTGTATTCTTTCTTCGATGGTGTAATATATTTTTATCAATAATACAATTTTGACAATTAAATAAAACTGAGTAAGTATGGTTGCCTACCTTTTAATGCGTTGATGTGATTATTTTACGATTGAACATAGACATTAATGAAATCATATGTTCAGAGTTAAAATAAAAGCCCTGCATGATTTACAAGACGGTGCATCATAGTATGTCTAACTACACATGATTGTGAAAACCAAACACTCGTAACCTAACCCATTTCGGAAAATGAGCACTTTTATCTTTTGGAGATCTTCTTTGCCTTAAGTTTTTAATTTATTGCGTAAGCCAAGTTTTTAAATCGTTTTTTAGAAATTTCTAAATTCTACTCAATTCATAAATACACTTTTTTAACTATAAATAATAATTACAATAATTATTTATTATACCAGTGAGGAATGTAAAATATTAATCTCGCAAAAAAAGATAAAAAAAGAAAATGAGTAATATCACATGAGTATAATATAACACGTCTCTAATTGAATAAAATAAAATAAATAAACCAATATCATTTTGACAAGAATAAATTTCAAGGGAATGGTTGTTACAGTGATATTTTGTTTTATTATTTAATAATAAAACTGTGAAAAAAAGTACGTGGTGTCGATAAGAATTATTTCAAAAAATCTTTCGAAGGACCTAATGATTGGGCGCATCCGAGTTTTGCCTCACTAGTAGGTAATGCCAAATTAGCAAAGTAATATGCTTATTACATACGATTTTGGATACAAAATATTATACAGGGTCCTGCATTTCACCTCCCGTCTTCTATAGCTCATTTACTAATTAAGTTGGAATTTTGATATTTTTCAGAATAAATTTGCATCCTAGAATGCATTTCAGAAAAATATTTTTGATTATAGAGAGTGTCCCAAAAAAAGTGCGACGTCATGATAATATATTTTTTTGGATTACATGCTGAATATTTGATTGCTTATTTGGGTACCTTTTATGGTTGCCTATATACTCCTATAATTTTATTGAAATCGATTCAGTGATATCAGCAAAAAAAAAACTAAAAAAAATAATCAGTTTTGCACCATTGGTTTAAAAAATTAATAAAAAATTAAAATAATGCCGTGTTGATAAAATCATACAAGGTACTTTTTAAATAAGTCCCGTTTGATTGATATGCATTGTTCAGGGTGTCTAAAATTTAGTGTCAAATTTTCCAAACTTTAAAGCCCTTTATTTTTCTTATTTTCAGTTAGAGCCTCTGTATATTTTCATGTCATTCCATGCGGAATTAAAAAGAAACAATAATTTTTCCTAATAACAATCCTATCCCAATTCCTAAAGCATTAAAAGTTATTTGCATAAAAATCGTTTTATCAACTGTCGCAATAGCCATTTTATTGAATAAAAATAAGGTGGCTTTGAAAAACAATTTATTGACATTAAAATTTAACAAAGTGATAAGAGACTATTTTGAATTTAGTAATGAAAAAGTATAAAGCATTGTTAACTTAAGCTCTTTATACTCAAGAATTATTTTTTCCATGACAAAATATAATTCTTGAGTATAAAGCGCTTTAAACTTTTACATTAAAAAAGTCAAAATAGTCTCTTGTCACTTTGTTAAATTTTAATGGGCATAAATTATTTTTCAAAGCCACCTATGATTTTTATTCAATAAAATGGCTATTGGAACAGTTGATAAAACGAGTTTTATGCAAATAACTTTGAATGCGTTAGGAATTTCGATAGGGTTATTATAAGGAAAAATGTTTATTTTATAATTCCGTATGGAATGACATAAAAATATACAGGGGCTCCAATTTAAAATAAGAAAAATAAAGTGCTTTAAAGTTTGGAATGTTTGACACTAAATTTTGGACACCCTGTATAATTCATATTAATCAAACTTGGTTAACGGGACTATCAGACTTTGTTTAATAAGTACCCTGTATAATTTTATTAACGAGACACTATTTTATTTTTTTATTAATTTTTTAAATCAATGGTGCAAAACTGATTTCTTTAGTTTTAATATTTTTTTTGCTGATATCACTGAATAGATTTAAAAAAATGTATAGGAGTATGTAGGAAACCATAAAAGGTACCCAAATAAGCAATAAAAGATATAGCAGGTAATTTAAAAAAAAAAATTATCATGACGTCACACTTTTTTGGGATTATACCCTGTATAATCAAAAATGTTTTCCTAAAATGCATCCTAGGATACAAATATATTCTACAAACTATAGAAATCCTAACTTAATTAGTAACTGAGCTATAGAAGACGGGAGGTGAGATGCAGGACCCTGTATAACGTGAGAAGACAGTTATGTAAATCTAAATAAATATTCACAACTCGAGCGTCGATGTCTTACCGTCATTATGAAAGTCACGTTGAAATTCGAGTCGTGAATATTTGTTTAGAATTATATAACTGTCGTCTCATGTTATTTAATATTTTTTACAATAATGAGTTGTGGCTAAAATATAGACAATTCTGTTTAATTATAGATTACCACGCAGTAACGTTTGCTATGATCCTCTTCGAAGTTCTTCTTTAAATTATTGTTATTTTTAAATCCAACCGAAATTTCTTCGTTTCGGATTACGGCTAAGGATCGAGTTAATGGTCTTTATTCTGGTTTAATGAGAGTGAGCTGATTTGACCAATATTTCTAACAGAAAATGTTTAAAAGTTACGGGTGTGAAGTTAGCAATAGATCCAGTAATAAATTTAAAAAATTCATATCCCCGAGAAAATAAAAGCGAATAAAAAAAGTAAGCCATACCGTTACGAAAGGTCAAACAAAAAGAATCAACCTTTAATTTTAACCCTTTATATTTTTCACCCCTATCAAAAAAGTTATATATACCGGGTGTGGCACTTCAGACGCCTCGGACCATAGCTCCTTTACGATAAAAGCTATCGAAAAAAATCTAGGAACAAAGTGGTGCATAGTTACCGTCGCTATGTTTTAAAAATATTTCTAATCATCAGTGGCGTGCCGTACTCCAGTGGCGTACCAAACTTATGTTTTTTTAAATGGAATGCCCTATTTTTTATTGCAGATTTGGAAAGTGCTCGATGAGTACTTATTTTTTTATCTAACATGTTATACCCTTCACTTTAGCGGTTTCGCTGTTATAACCCCTTCTTTCAAAATTGCGCCCCATTTTTGAGATTTTTTTGTAGAGAAACTAATTGACGCCGGCGCCTAAATTTTGAATTGAGGTACAGGTTAAGACCTCGTATACCTTCACATAATTTTTTTTTCGGGTAATTTATGGCAAAAAAATAATTTTTGATTGATCTTCGCATGTTGTCATTTTTTCCGAAAATTTCAAATGGCACCCCCCTAAAAAAATTACGGCGTTGTACAGCCAAAACTCTAAATTTTTCATTGGTGTAAAAAAAATTACACATTGCATAACAAAATTTTGGAGAAAAAAGGAATTTCATCGCAAATGTCGGGAAACGTTTTCCGTTCCCAAGTGTGCCATGAGAAAACAAAAGATTGGTAATTGTCAAAGTAAATTATTAGACGTCAGTAGCAGCCATAAGTCATTTTTGATAAACGTTCTAAAAATGTTCCGAACTCAAGAGGAAATGGTTGACATGATATTTATTCTTGGAGAATGTAACAAGAATTGTTTCTTGGCATCACGAGTGTACGCTGCGAGATATCCGCACAGGGCACATCCAAATGAACGTGCGTTTCAAAAAGTGTTGGAGAGATTTACTACTACGGGAAGTGTGAAACGGCCAAGGAGAGTTAGAAAGAAGGCAGTTATTACCGAAAATAATGAACTGCGGTATATCACCAGAAGTTGCGGTTATGCCTCCAGCAGGAAGGTCGTCATTTCGAACATCTAGTTTAAGTTGTTAAATTTTCTTTATCTGCATTTTTCATATCATGTTGAATAAATAGGTACATACTATTATGTTGACCGTATTTGTGTATTTGTTTTGGTACTTTGACAATTACCAATCTTTTGTTTTCTCATGGCACACTTGGGAACGGAAAACGTTTCCCGACATTTGCGATGAAATTCCTTTTTTCTCCGAAATTTTGTTATGCAATGTGTAATTTTTTTTACACCAATGAAAAATTTAGAGTTTTGGCTGTACAACGCCGTAATTTTTTTAGGGGGGTGCCATTTGAAATTTTCGGAAAAAATGACAACATACGAAGATCAATCAAAAATTATTTTTTTTCATAAATTACCCGAAAAAAAATAATGTGAAGGTATACGAGGTCTTAACCTGTACCTCAATTCAAAATTTAGGCGCCGGCGTCAATTAGTTTCTCTACAAAAAAATCTCAAAAATGGGGCGCAATTTTGAAAGAAGGGGTTATAACAGCGAAACCGCTAAAGTGAAGGGTATAACATGTTAGATAAAAAAATAAGTACTCGTCGAGCACTTTCCAAATCTGCAATTAAAAAAACATAAGTTTGGTACGCCACTGGAGTACGGCACGCCACTGATGATTAGAAATATTTTTAAAACATAGCGACGGTAACTATGCACCACTTTGTTCTTAGATTTTTTTCGATAGCTTTTATCGTAAAGGAGCTATAGTCCGAGGCGTCTTAAGTGCCACACCCGGTATATATATATTTTTAAAGTTTGCAATCAGCCATAATTAAATAAAAAACTTATTCTTATCACCAATATAAGTAATTTAATAATCAAGAGTCAAAAAACGTAAAGGACACCCCTTCAACCTACAAAAAAAATCATTTCTCCCGTCAGTCGCAATACATACCAAATTAAAATTCTTATTCTTATCGCTACTATGGACACTTTCATAATCAAAAGTAAAAAAAAACGTTACGGGTGCTACTTCAATCCAGAAAAATAGTAATTTACGTAACAAGTTCCGAAAGTGATATTTTACGGGCCTACGGCTCGTCCTGGAATCCTGCGAGTCCCGTAAAATCACCTTTGGAACGTGTTACGTACAATATTTTTTCTGCAGCCGCTTTTTATGTTAAAAAAGCAAAAAACATACACGAATGTTATATGACAAGCGCTGTCATAATTAAATACAAAGTTGATGTTTTTGCCAAGGCCGCCTACATATATACGCAAAATCGTCCCGAAAGTAACAAAAAGCGTCCCGAAAGTTAAGAAATCGTTCCGAAAGTGAAACAAAATCATCCCGAAAATAACTACTTTCGGTACGATGTATGTAAAGTGGTACTTTTGATTTAATAAATCATACCGAAAGTTTTATTTTCGGGACGGCTGCAGAAAAAAATAATTTCTTTGTAAGTCGCAGAAACGCACACCTCGCGATATTAATCTCTATTTTTGACAAAGTTTGCAATTAGCCATAACTTACTGAATTATTTTTTTATTGGTTAAGGGGTGCCAGTTACGTTTTTTGACATTTTATTACAAAAGTACGTATATTGGTAATAGGAATATGAATTTTTTATAAATGAATTTTGGGTTTAAGGCGCACGTCTATGGTCATTCGCAAACTTTTATTTAGTTATGGCTGATTGCAAACTTTCTCAAAAATCGAGATTTATATCGCGAGGTGTGGATTTCTTCAATTTACGGAGAAATTATTTTTTTCTTGGTTGAAGGAGCGCCCGTAACGTTTTTTTTTTAGTTTTGATTGTGATCGTAATAGTAGCGATAAGAATAATAATTTTTATTTGATTATGGCTGATTGCAGACTTTGTCAAAAATCGAGATTAATATTGCGAGGTATGGATTGCAACTGACGGAGAAATGATTTTTTTCTGGGTTGAAGGAGTGCCTGTCACGTCACTGGTATTAGTGATAAAAATAAGCATATTTATTTAGTTATTTAAAAAAACAAAAAACTTTTTGAAAGGGGTGAGAAATTATAAAGGGTTAAAATTAAGGCTTAATTCTTTTTGTGCTATTAATTCAGATCTTTATGGCATACTTTTTTCGGATTCGCTTTTCTTTTCTTAGAGATATGTATTTTTAAAATCTATTGTTGGATATATTGCTAACTTCACACCCGTTTAAAAGTTTCGATCATTCTTCATTTAAATAAAAACGCTGGCCATAAATTTTGCAGTTAAATATGAATAAACATTCCATTCTCAGAAAATAAATGTTTTAATTTAAATTTCTAGAAAAAACTTAAAAAAGAATCACATTTTCCATGAAAAATGAAATTTGCGTTTTTTAATCAAGCCAACTCTAGTCAAGTCTGATTTCTTCATTAAAAAAATAATCTATGTCTAATGTCGATAATACACAGTTAATGATGATATTATTTCCTCTTTTCGTAAATCGCTGGTCCCAGTCGTGATATATTATTTTAATTAATATTTGAATAAATATTTATGGTGCAGGGTATATTATTTACACAGAGGTGATTATCGCGTTAATTGCTCAATAATTCACGCTTTGCGGTGTGGTTAACATATTGCATTAAAAGTCCCAGTTTGTCCGCTGGCTCCAATCTAATTCGTTATTCCAGGTTTGCAATAAATACTTGTAATGTTTTATGGTGGTAGCAAAACTACTAGATTGTGCACAATATTTCGTTGTTACAAAAGATCCCAAAAATTCAGTTTTACAATCTGGTATAAACTAATTAATAGCAAAAATAAAGTTTGGTTGACATTTTTTAAATCCTTATAAAAGCAGCTATTATACATATGTCCTTGTATAATTGTTGCAGATGCATAAGTACAATAAATAAATTAGAAATATAGCCAACAGATATGGACATATAACAGGTTGAATAATCATATTTTTAGGCTATATTTCATTTTTATTTGATACAAAATTATAGTAATTTAAATAAATATTTACAAATTCGTGATAGGAAAGTTTAGTTTAAAATTAAAATCAAATCAGTTTTGATTAAAAAGGCTTCTTACAGTGTTAGAGAATTCCTAGATTCCAACTTTATGTGATGAAGTTTACTGTATGTTTCCATAAGCTTTTTCTCTACGATTGTTTCTTTTTCTACTATCAGTCCTAAAGTCCATACTTTCGCCCCAATTTGGGGGGGGGGGGAAGTAGAGCTTTACATTCTAGGGAGAAAAAAACATTGTAATGAACTAGCGGGCGGGCTATAAAATGCAATGCTCTATAATCGTTATTTCTTACTTACGTGCATAATTAATAATAATATGACTTTTCATATAACATTCTTTAATCAAATTTAATGCAGCTTTATTTGCTACAGCCGCAAGAATCTGATCATTTTTTAATCACACAAACACTGACACTAACAAAAAATCTTATGGAAACTTTACAAGCGGCTGTTCTTATTGTCACCTGTTACCATGGTTTCATATAAATTCAGAAATATTTATATTCTGTCGTACAAATTTAAATGATTAGTTTTCGTTTTATTGATTTCTCTCAAGTGTGCAACTGATAAAACATAATAAGGAACGAAATGATAAAAGCACTTGATTGTTTTACATATTGATATGTATTATAATCAAATGCTTTTATCATTTTATTGATTAATTTTCTATAAATTAATATTATGCGCTTGTAAAAAAATATGTATGTACCGTGCGCGTAAAATGGGTTTTTGGCCCACCGTGGTTCCTATTCTCCGCTTCGCGTCGATCAGGAATATCCACCCTTGGGCCAAAATTTATCATTTTATGCCCTTGATATGTAAAGGTAGTATAGTATATGCAAACAAATGTGTCTGTCTCGAAAATAAATTTTATTCTGTTCCGTTCATGATAAATATTATTTTCGGAATCTATTTCTTTTTATTTCGGAATCTTGTCTTTTGAGGGCAGGGTATCCATGCATTCTTAAGAATATTTTAATGTAATTTTGTTCACGAAAATTTTCTAATGTGCGCATTATTTAATTGTATGGGCAGCATTAATAGGGTACATTTACCACTCAATTTCATTAAACACGCACTTGCGTGTTTAACATGGTCATTAAACACGCTAATTCGCGCTTTGATTCACTGAACGCGATTTATGATAATATTTTGTTTACCCTGTTTAATACTGATTATAACTTTGATTTTAAATTTTTTTCAATTGTAATTGTAATTACAACTTTAATTTTGATTTTGAATTTTATTTTTATTGTAATTGTAATTTTAAATTTAATTTTAATATTGATTCTAATTTTCGTGAACAAAGTATAGTGTACAACGAGCATATAATGACGGCTATTAATCACAAGAACGATTTCTGTCGAACGAGCCGTAGGCGAGTGGAGCAAATCGTTCGAGTGATTAATAGCCATTATATACAATATACTATTAACCGTTATTGCAATAAATTTTTATTTACTTTTTTGGATATGACTTCTATTTATAGACGAATCCCATTCTGACATTAAGTTTTTCATAACATTTAATAACAAAGAAAATAGACGAATGCAACAAATCTGCTTCAATTTGGACAAAATATTATTAAATTTTGCAATGTTAAAAAAAAATATTCTGAGTCATGATAAAATTTGAGTAAAAGTGGATCATAGACATGGAGTTACAAATTCGATGTATTCGCATTTATTTAATAAAGCCCAATTTGCACATTTAATTGCTGAATAATTTGATATGAAGACATTTCGCTGATATTCGAACGGAACCGAAAAATCAATTTCGCTTTTTATTTTTTACGGCTTTATTAGTGGTTATTTTGAAAAACCTATAGCATTTTTTTAAAACACTTTTGTAAGCTCTTCCAGAAAATATTTTTATTTTATTTTATTTTTCAGACACTACGTTTCGTCATTTAGGTATTGACATCAACTTTTGTCAACAAACAAATAATGGTTTATCCACCTTTTTAGAAGTGCTCTAGGTTTCTTAAAATAACCATTAATACAGCCGTAAAAATAGAAACTACAATTGATTTTTTTCGTTTTTTTGTATCTCAGGGAGTGGCCAGAATACTTTCAATTTCTTTTAAACAAATTATTCAGCATTAAAATGCACAACTTTGCCTTAATTTAACCAACTCTCTATCTCTTATAGTTACCGAGATAGCAATGCTAATGCATCGAATTTGTAACACCCTGTATATGGCTAAATTTAATTATTTTTCCACACATTGATATTTTAAATTACTATAATACATTTGGAATATTCCAGACTTTAAAAAAATACAAAAGTCCAAAAGGTCGCTGCGAATTTTTAATTTTATTTATGCAGTGTCAATATATAATTAATTAATAAAATTAAAAATTTGCAGCGACCTTTTGGACTTTTGCATTTTTATAAAGTCTAGAATATTCTTAATGTATTATGGTAATTTAAAATATCAATGCAAATGTTAATCTTATATTACTTTTGTATTTAAATAATGGTGAATGCGCCGGGCGATTCTATGACTTTAAATTTTCGCCAGTATTTTTATGCTGATCAAGTGTTTTGTATATAATTAATAAATATAAAAATATAAAGTGATTGTTGCAATAGAAATTGATAATCAATTTGTTCACGATAAGTAACGGAAACACTTTTATTTTTGATATTATAAATTTATCAAGAAAATAGAATAATAAGCAAGCTACAAGGCTTAAACATTTTAAGAAAAATAATTTTATTCTCATGTTAAATTGCTAGAAAAATACGATTTTTTAACAAAAGACAATTAAAAAATAGTATATTATTAAACGATTGAGAAAGTTGGCCATTGCCACGAGGGTGAAGTTTGCACTTTTAAATAACTCCTACAGCAAACAATTTTGTGACAAGTATGACACATTAGTTTCGAGAGGTGGAATGATACTCAAAAATGAAATAAAAAATTCAGGTCCGTTTAAAAAAAATAAAGTTGAGGTGGGTATTTAAATAACAAAACGTCGCATTTAAAAAATAAAATGATTTTCAGGAAAAGCTTACAAAAGTTGCTCTTGGTTTTTAAAAATAACCAGTAATAAAGTCGTAAAAAAATTGAAACGAAAATTGAAGTAGTCGGAATATTTTAAATTTATTTTCAAGAAATCATTCAGCATTAAATTATGAAACTTTGCCTTAACCATCTCTTGTAGTTACCGCAATCGAATTTGTAAGACTCTGTATATACCAGTAAATGTAATAAGGACAAAATATAGCCTAAATATGTAAATATTCAACCTGTTCGTGACTCGAAATTAAGTCATACTAAGACTATAAATAAATAACTTATTACAACTACTTCCCTAGTTATTAAAGCCACGCCGGTTAATTTATTTTACAATAACAAAAACTTGCACGATCACAATACACGACATAAAATCAGTTTTGTATACCCTATTCATAAATCTACATTTACGGAAAAAAGTCCAGAATACAGAAGTATGAAATTTTATAATTTCTTGCCGGAGGACATAAAAACACAGACAAATTTTAATATTTTCAAAAGAAGGCTAGTTGATTTGCTGCTAAAAATTGAGCCATATAATTTAGATGAGTTTTTGATGTACAAGTTCGATTGACTTTTCCACACGTACGTTTAATTAATTTTCTATTGACGCTGTTTCTATTTTAAGTATGCATTACTGTATATTTTAATAGGAATAAACATGATTATTTATTTATTTATTTATTATTGAATAATACAAAAGAAATTTGCATGGGATTACTATCGTGTGAGCCACAATTTTTTTTTCAGAGTTGGCTGTGAGATAAATGAGGTTTGTCGCATACTATTACGTCATGAGACTAGATTAGTTCAGTAGAATTAGATTTAAGATAAATGAATTAATCTCAGACATCACTGCTATGTTTCTCTCTCTTAGACATGACCAACTCGGAAAAAAAATTCTGTGGCTCACACCTACTAGATAAATAATATTGGTTTAAGATAATTTATTTCTACGTGCAGGAATAACTTGGAAATTAAACTAAATTGAATTTGAAAACTTTAAACTGTAAAACAACCATAAAATGTATAAAAAATTAAGTAAATGGCCATCTGCAGACGTGTTTTGAGATGTGCAGCTTCGCCTTTGAATTGAATGTAAAAATATAATGTTAAAGAATGAAATACACTTACATGAACTTGAGCAACTCGTTATCAACTGACGGGATTATGGAACGTTTGAACCCCTATATCATTTAATAAATATAGATAGATGATAACATTGTTATACAAATGAAGAAATCTATGGAAAATATTTATTCTTTTGTCACTAAAGTTGTTTAAAAATTTTAAAAAACTTTTTTAAATCAGTACAGGCAACACGCACGGAGAAAGTAAAAATTCAGTCAGAAAATTCAAAGCCGAATCTATTTAATAACAATTAACCCTTTGCACTCGAGAACGACTGTTGAGAAAGTACAATCGTCGTCATGTCATAGGCTGAAACCTGTTGGTCAATGAAACCGCTGTCATTTGATTGGACGTCACTTGTGGAGAAAATGATTCGGTCGAATAATGGACAACTTTCTCAATCAAAAACGATTTAACATTTATATTATTTAGAAAGATGCGAAAAAAATCTTATAACTTTTTAAAATCAGTACAGGTACGGAGAAAGTAAAAATTCAGTCAGAAAATTCAAAGCATAATCTATTTAATAACAATTAACCCTTTGCACTCGAGCGGCGCTGCTACGGCGCCCAAGCGGTTTGGTGCATCTTAACCTAACCCAACCTAACCTAACCCAACCCTACCTAACCTAACACAATGATTTTAAAGTACCTGTAAACACTTCCCGAATATAGCCGAAATCGTCTCGAGTTGCTGGTTCGCCCGAGCAAAAAGGCCTCGAGTGCAAAGGATTAAAATAAATTCATTAGGAAATGAATAAAACATCAATAGGCAGGTGACATCAAATACCCTTGTAATTCCGAAAAATTAATCCGATGTTGTAAATTAAAATTACAATCAATATTTGGCGCAATATTGTCAACAAGACCATAATGTAAACATTCGAACACCGGGGCACGCTGCTCACTTTTTATCTAAGACAAGTGGCCTCGGTCTGGTCTCGTTTCTATTATTTATTACCTGATCTTGGATATACCGGGTGATGATAAAAAAAACGCCCAACGCCATAACTCTGTTATTTATTGACCGACATGAATGAACTAAAAACCAAGGTCAATAGCCGCTTAAATACTAAAAATGGCATTAAAATTGTTTTTTCAATAATAACTTTATTGCCAAATAATAGTCAACTTAAAATTTTTAAATGGCTGCCTATAATGTGTAGTGAATCAAGGGGGGTATATACATATATTTTTTTTTGGTATTAATAACGGAAATTTTCTTAGGAGGGGGGTTATTTCCCGATTGCCGACCCCCTTGAAACTGCCACTGTAGTCTACAGTTGGAATTAGTAAACAAATGAGATAGCGGGCGCGCGAGATCGAAAGAAATTATAATTCCCACGACTACAACAATTCAAATCAAGCAAAGAAATGTTGAATCACGCCGAGAAGGAAAATGAGCTACAATAATTAGATGCTTCACTATTTCAAAACGATATAAACACAGCAAACGTGGTCAGATGACCGCCACTACTCCTTCCCGATTGATGGTGCTGACAATAAATAGGTAAACTAATTACTTTATCACATACATCTGAATTAGGAATGTACACATTTGTTAATAATCCGGCTTTTCGTAAGCCCGGCCCGTTTTCAAATGGCACATTAGCAACAATAACACCCTATGGTGTCCAACAAATTACCTCTATTCAAAATCACGACAGAAAATACATCTGAATTAGCAATGTACACATTTGTTAATAATCCGGTTTTTCGTAAGCCCGGCTCGTTTTCAAATGGCACATTATAGCAACAATAACACTGTATGGTGTCCAACAAATTACCTCTAATAAAAATCACTACCAAGAATACATCTGAATTTGGAATGTACACATTTGGCAACAATCCGGCTTTTCGTAAGCCCGGCCCGTTTTTAAATGATACAATAGCACCAATAAAAGAGACAACAAAGTCCACCACTAAATAAAACAATTGTAAACAATCCGGCTTTTCGTAAGCTCGGGTCGTTTTCAAATGACACAATAGCACAAATAAAAGAGACGACAAAGTTCATCGCTGAATAAAACAATTGTAAACAATTCGGCTTTTCGTAAGCTCGGCCCGTTTTCAAATGACAATAGCACAAACAAATAAGACAACAAAGTCAATCATAATAAATAAGAAAACAATTGTAAACAACCCGGCTTTTCGTAAGCCTGGCCCATTTTCAAATAGCACAAACAAATAAGACAACAAAGTCCACCACTAAATAAAACAATTGTAAACAATCCTGCTTTTCGTAAGCTTGGCCCGTTTCGAATGACAGTAATAGCGACAGACACGATCGAATGCAATCCGGCTTTTCGTAAGCCCGGCTCGCAATACACCCATCGTAACAATGTTCTATTGTTTAAATATCACTCAACAATTAGTCTGCGTACGCAAAAAGGGGGAAGGGAGTGGGGGGAGAGGAAGGGGGGGGAGGCAGTTGTCAATGTCTAATACTATAAAATGAGAAAAGTATATGTAGCCATTTAAAAATTTAAAGTTGACTATCATTTGGCAATGAAGTTGATTTTGAAGAAATATTTAATTATCGTCATTTTATAGTATTTAAACCCATTGACTTTATTTTGTAGTTCAAATAGGTCAATAAATAACAGAGTTATGGCGTTGGGCGTTTTTTATCGAACACACGGTATGAAGCTCTCAAGCACAGGGCGGCGCTCGAGTCACCGTAACACCGTGTCTTCGGAGTAGTCTATGAAGAGGCGTCCAATACAATAAAAGTGATGCAACCTGCGAGGCCGTTCTTAATAATACCTGACTGGTCCCCTGGGCAAAAAGGAAATTAATTTTGCGTTTTTTTTCCGCCAAAATGAATTACCCCGATAATTCAACTCATGTATAAAAAGGTGCATGAAGGGAGGGGGTTTTGATCCGGAAACTTCGTCGATTTCGATCCCTCAAAGGAGGGTTGGTAATGTTTCCGGCCTTTTATAACAGAGACTAAACTCACGGTCAGCTGCAATTGGGAGGTATAAAAAGGAACCCACACTAACCTGTGCCGTCTCCGTTCCACGTACCACGTAGGCCCTCGGGTTGTAAATCCTGGCGCGTGGTCCCGCGGTATAAGTTCCGGACTCCTGCGGACGGAACTCTTGGCCGTGACAATTACGGCCCGATAGACAATTAAAAGAAAAATGTGGCTGGCGACTCGATCTATGATAGTGCCCGAACGATTTTTATCGGCGTCTCTTTCGACTGCCGAACGAACAAGTAATGTCTTCACTTCTTCCAAAAATGCACACTAAAGTCGCGCATGTGTGGTCTATGGGGTATGAAAAAACGAGGTTCACATGGAGAAGGAGTGTTAAGAATAGACTCTGTTATCTCCACCGAACATAACCCCCCAACCAAAATTAATGAATTTTGAAAACGAGTGGCTTTTCGCCAAGCAAAAAAAAAAAACAAATTAAATGAAATAACTGCCATTAAACAAATTCGACAGAAAGAATCCGAATCAAACAACAACAAAAAATTGGACAATAAAGGGAATTAATTACAATCTACTTAAATTACAAAGGGAAAGTGGGAAATGGAAAGGGATATCATTTAATGCTCAGGAAACGGTATTAATTTGGTAAGAGGTCGGATTATCTCTCCGACTGCCGTCCGAACGCGAGCGACCCGAGCGATATTGTCCTTGCCAGGCAACAAGGTCACGATTCTACCGCTTGGCCAATGTGCAGGGGGAAATCCCGGCGTATACCAAAAAACGAGATCACCGATAGCGAGCACGTGCGATGACTTAACCCACTTCGGCCGGCATGTCTGCGCATGCAAATATTCCCGACTCAATCTCTTCCAAAATGACTGTACGAGTTGTGTAGTCAATTGCCACCGACCAAGTCTCGAAATGTTAACATCTAATACATCTAATTCGGGTCTAGCATGAATGGGACCGCCAATCAAAAAATGTCCCGGGGTTAAATAATCAAAGTTATCATCGGGAGAATTCGAAAGCGCGCAAAGTGGTCTTGAATTCAAAATGCCCTCGATCCGAGTAAATACGGTAACAAATTCTTCATACGTCAAAGTTTGTGATCTCACAATTCGTTTGAAGTGATGCTTTGCCGATTTAACACCCGACTCCCATAATTTTAAAGCGAATTTTTCATTATTTGCTCCCAAAAAACGAGTAATTTCCGATATTTCTCTCGCGGCTCCTTTAAAATTTCGACCTTGATCTGAATAGATGTGGTTTGGTAACCCGCGACGAGCTATAAATCTGTCTAGAGCGGCTAGACAACCGTTTGTAGTAAGATCGGTTACTGCTTCCAAATGTAGTGCTTTGGTTACCATACAAACAAAGACAGCGAGGTAACACTTAACAATTTTAGCGGTACGTAAACTGGACACCCTAATAAAAAAAGGTCCAGCAAAATCAATTCCCGTGTGCGAAAAACATCGACTGGGTTGTACACGATAGTTAGGAAGATCAGCCATTTGAGGCTGTATCGGCGTAGATTGGAAACGGTAACAAATCAAACATTGAAAAATACATTTTCTAATTAAGTCACGCGCATTTGGAATCCAAAATTGACGATGCAACAATGACTGTACCAATTGAGGCCCTCCATGGGCCGAGTAGAGATGAAAATAGTCAACAAGTAAGGTTGCCAAACGACTCTCCCGAGGAATCAACAAAGGATGACGTGCGCCTTCCGGAATTTTTGCCCATTTTAATCTACCCCCCACCATGACGAAACCCTGGGGGTTGACAAATGGCGACAAATTACGATAACGCTTAGAACATAATTTGTTCTTATCAATAGAACTGATCTCAGCGCTCAAATGATGCGCCTGAGTCACTTTAACAACAAACTGCAACGCGTCATTATATTCCCGAGCCGATAAGGGACCTACTGGTAAATTGCTATTATCAACCTTGTTCGTCTTGCATTTTAATATAAATACAAATCGTTTCACATATGCGACTATTCTTTGTAATTTTAATAACGACGAAGTACGATTAATTAATTCAATAAATTCCAGACTATTGACTGAAAAAACTGACAAATTAATACAGTGCTCCTTTATTTCTGGCAATTTCGAGGGAATTTCGAATAAATTCCTAGGCCATGCATCTTCCTTCTCATATAGGAAGCTCGGTCCGTCCCACCAAAGCGAGTGTTCCAATAACTCCGACGGTAACAATCCTCGACTAGCAGCATCCGCTGGATTATCATTACCGGGAACGAATCTCCAACGTGCGTCGGGTAAACATTCATGAACCTGCATCACACGATTAGCGACAAATATTTTTAATCGATGAGGCGAGGTTTTTATCCACGCAAGGGCGGTGGATGAATCCGAAAAACAAATAGGAGTATCCAATTCTAGCGATGATAGAGAAATTTTAACTGAAGCCAAGAGCTTCGACAATAAACAAACAGCACCAAGCTCCAATCTTGGAATAGTCCAGGTTTGCAAGGGTGCAACTCGAGTCTTAGCTGCAACGATACTCATTTTCACCTGTGAACCAACTTCTAGGCGCAGATAAACCACTGCACCCATTCCAACCGAACTTGCATCTGAAAACCCAATGAGCCGCGCTCTAGTTGTCACCGAGGACATTATGTAACGCGGTATAGCGATTTTCTCCAATAATGGCAATTCCTCTACGATGTGATTCCAGTGCTGAAGGACATCATTAGGCAATGGGTCGTCCCAATCTATCTTCAACAACCAAAGTCGTTGTAACAAAGCTTTGAGTGCGAAAACAAATGGCGCGAGGTATCCATTTACATCATAAATCCGTGCAACCTTAGAAAGTACACCGCGCTTACTCGCCTTTTCGTTATCAACTTGAATAACATAACAAAAATGATCACTCTTGGAATTCCAATTTAATCCTAAAACCTTAATGGGAGAGACGCCCATACCTGGAACCTCCTGTAGCTCCGAAGTCGAGATAGACGGTACCATCTCCTGTGAAGTAGACCATTTTCCAAGTTCAAATCCACCTAATTGTAACAACGAAATTAATTGATGACGCAACTCCATAACCTCCGACTCTGTATCTGCACCAGTTAAGATATCATCGACATAAACAGAACTTTCCAACGCTGCCGAGGCCAAGGGAAATTTATGTCCATCATCTTTTACCAACTGTTGCAGAACACGCTGTGCCAGAAATGGACTACAGGTGGCCCCAAAAATCACACGAGTGTGTTCCCATTCTTGAACAGGCTCGTTTTCTGACCACTGCCAAAATATATGCTGAAACTGACGATCTGATGGATGCAATTCAATTTCTCTAAACATTTGTTTGATATCACACGTAAGAGCTATTTTCGGCAAACGAAAACGCGTGATGATTTGTCCTATTTCAGACTGTAATTTGGGCCCGCTCAACAAGGTATCATTCAAGCTGACACCGTGTGGATCTTTTTCGGCTGGATTAAAAACGACACGGATTTTCAACCCGGATGAATTTGGTTTAATCACAGCATGGTGTGTGAGTATATAGGGTACGAAATTAGTTGTAGGGGCTAAATGTCCCTGTGATACATAATCACGAATATTTTCCGAATACAATTGACGCAAAGTGTCATCAATACGAAAGCGTTCTTCTAATCTTAAGAAACGCTTGAGCGCAATCCCACGATTGCAACCTAAGCGAGTTTCAGCATCCTTGAAAAGCAAGCGAGTGCTGTAACGACCATTACAATTCCGAGTGGTTGTATCACAAAAAAAGCGTTCACAGGCCGCATCTTCTGGCGATGGCGACGGAACATTATAAACTTCTTCGTGCTCCCAAAATGCGCGAAAAGTTTTATCCAACGAAATATTCGAATTAATATTGGACAACATTGTTACAACCGACAATGCATTTTTGTTGACGTCATCGAGAATAGGTATCGAACCCATTATGACCCAACCAAGTTTGGTGAGAACCGCTGACGGTAAACCTTTTATGTGACTTGGCACTTCCGGCGACAAATCGAGGGTGGCTCCTACCCCTAAAAGTAAATCAATGGGACCGGTTTTATCGAAGTCCGGATCCGCCAATTCTAAACGAGCAAAACGATTCTTGATTTCAGGAGCTATTTCGACCGTGGGCAGTTCCGCAGTTATACGAGATATTACGACGGCCTGACAATTAAACGACGCTTGGATATCCCTAGTCGGAGCGATGCTACAATTAACCATTCCTTGCGACCGCCCGGGAGACGTAGAACCTACGCCTGTAAGCTCATAAGGACACTTAGTGCGTGCCAAACCTAAACGTTGCGCCAATGCTGTCGTAATAATATTCACTTGACTACCCGTATCGAAAACTAAACGACATTTATGCCACTCTCCTGTAATCCCTAACAATAACGCCTGAGCTGTACCTAGAAGAACCTGGGTATCTGTCGATGAAGCACAAGAATTTATCAAAGTGACGGATTTCAAACTAGAAGTGACGCCACTGAGCGCCGGCTGCTGTTCCGTAAAATCACTAACAGCTGGCTTTTGCTCCGAATAATTAGTAAAATGTAACAACGAATTATGTGTGTTATTTCCACAACTAACACAAGAAAATTTAGAACCACAATGCGAAACTCTGTGTTCTCCAAAACATGCGTAACAACGTTTATGTGTCCGCACTATATTATACCTAGCCCTGGGGCTGGCTGCCAAAAACGAAGGACATTTATTCAATTTATGTCGCCCTGAACAACAAATACATTGACTCAACAAGTTCGATGGATTCTCTGAATTTTGTACGCTCATGGAAATACTCATACGTTTAATATTTCTATCATCCGATTTAACAAAGCGTTTATTTTCGCATCCAGAGTCGACAGAAGCTAATTCGTCGACAGAACACTGATCACGTAAATACGAAATTAAATTATCGAACTCAGGAAAATCTGTATTTAGATATTTTCCTTCAAAGGACTTCCTAGTTCGGTGATCCAGGAGACGTAATGCTATCTCTAGTAAAACATAATCACCGAAATTAGGTATATTAAGCGAACGAAGGGCACTCATATTTGCCGACAAAATATCTATTAATTCACGCAATCCCTGATTCGATTTAAGGGCCTTTAAATTAAATATTGCCGCCAAATAATGATTTGCTATCAATCGTTTACTAGTATATCGTTCAACTAATAAATCGTACGCAATGGAGTAATTATCTGGTTGAAATGTAACCGTGCTCACTAATCTAAGAGCTTCTCCTTCTAAATAACTGAGAAGATACGAAAATTTCTTTATAACCGGTAAATTTGAATTATGAATAATATCATTGTACAAAGCTATAAAGGCTGGAAAATCTTCATGTTTTCCCGATAATTTTTTAATATTAATTTCCGGTAAATTTACGCTGTATTCCGCGGTGTGTGTTGCTACCGTACCGTTTTTTCTCAGAGCATACTCTTCCGCCGCGACCAAAATAGCGACATATAACTCGTCAAACGCCCTAACCGCAACAACCGTGTCAGTTTGCAACTGGTCATATTGCACCGATAATATCGAGAGCTCATCCATGATCGCTGAGAATTTTTCTTCCGTTTCCGGTAATCGCGATACGCGCATTTGAAAAGTCTTCAGGTTTTGCGGTAATGAAGGTATTAAATCAAAACAAATTTGCAATTGTTCCCAACACCGCTCTTTGCGAGAAGTTAATAATGCGTGTTGTTTGAGCTCTTTAGCCGAGGGTTGCGCGACAATTGTGGGCTGAGTCATCTTGAATATGCACGAAAATAAGTATAATTAAATAATCGACAAGAACGTATCCAAATAGACACGCTATCTTAATAAATATTGAAATAATATTAATAACGCGGAGCAACGCGCAACAAATATGCAAAGAGAGTCTCGCAGAAAACAATAGAATTTTACGTTCCCTTCGCGCGCGCACCCACTTCTGATCCCCACTTAGGCAGATTCGCGCTCGGGCCGAAGACGTTCGGACCGCGTCGCTGCGTTTGCGTATCGCGCTTATGAAAGGAAGGGGAAGATGAACGTTGGAAGCCGTGCGGATACACGTGGCGAAAAATGGCGAATTTCTCGCAGGATAATTTTCACTCTTTTGGTTTTAAAAATTCAAAAAATGCAAAAGGGTAAAAAATGACTCTAAATAACTGGATTTCACGACTATCCGGTTCGAAGGACCATTTGAAGGGAGGGGGTTTTGATCCGGAAACTTCGTCGATTTCGATCCCTCAAAGGAGGGTTGGTAATGTTTCCGGCCTTTTATAACAGAGACTAAACTCACGGTCAGCTGCAATTGGGAGGTATAAAAAGGAACCCACACTAACCTGTGCCGTCTCCGTTCCACGTACCACGTAGGCCCTCGGGTTGTAAATCCTGGCGCGTGGTCCCGCGGTATAAGTTCCGGACTCCTGCGGACGGAACTCTTGGCCGTGACAATTTCGGCCCGATAGACAATTAAAAGAAAAATGTGGCTGGCGACTCGATCTATGATAGTGCCCGAACGATTTTTATCGGCGTCTCTTTCGACTGCCGAACGAACAAGTAATGTCTTCACTTCTTCCAAAAATGTACACTAAAGTCGCGCATGTGTGGTCTATGGGGTATGAAAAAACGAGGTTCACATGGAGAAGGAGTGTTAAGAATAGACTGTTATCTCCATCGAACAGTGCATTTAAAACGGCGGACAAACAAAATTTGCAAATGGTTAAAAATTTATTTACCTCCATCATGACAAAGATCTTAATATTAACAATTTTGGTAAACAGCTAACTTCAGTTGAACAGTGGCCGTTCGTGTCAGTTCTGAATACCTCTGCGGTGAAATATAATTGAAATCCGTTTCGGACACGCTTCTGCGTGAAAAATTGTTCACAATTATCATTCCGACTCATGTGCCAGGGAGGTAAATATTGTCTTTTCACTAATTATAGATTTAGTTTCGTACATTCGATATTAAAGCCGGTGAACCTGACAGAACTGCATTTCGTACTTCGGCCGCGAGATGTCGCAAGCCTGCGATTAGCGCTGATGCGATGCGTGAATTGCAGAATTGCATTGCATTTAATATCCATCTTGTTCTATCATGTTCTAATAGTGTGAAATAAACATTTATATTTTAGTGTATTTCGCGTCTTCCCTTTTATGTGTGTCGGAAATAAGTGCACCTGGTCAATTAACGTATGTGTGTATGTGTGTGTGTATGTTTGGTGATAGGTTATAACCTATAATATAATATGAGAAACTTCAGAAATGTATGGAATGTATACTAAATGTAAGTAATAATATATATTTATACAAAACAATAATTATAAATATAATTTTAACGGCTAGATCCTAGTGTTTGTACCACTCGCAAATGTGCAGGCGCGAATTTCGCGATTCCCGTGGCACTCAACCATTTTCATTTTACCCACACACGATTTTGACGATTGGTGCATCATAGAATTCCATCACAAATAAACAATGCTCTTTCGCCCATTGTACATTTAATTCATATAAATTGTTAATACAAATATAGTTTTTATTCGTTAAACTATCTCAACAAATACCACTCGCGGTTATTATTTCGGCAGGATAATGTTTATTTTAAGCACTCGTCATTTCTTGAATGAAATTAGGCAAAATTTTTCCATCTCAATTAATATTCGAAATTTGTGTCGATTCAATGGCTCGTGCAACAAATAAAATGTATCCGGCCAAATTAAATCTCTTGTGGTATTATTCCCGATAATTGCCCTCACTTACTTTTTAACCAATGAAATCGAATAATGTTGATGACATGATCCAATAAACTTCTAATCACGATAAGAAACAGACCACGGTGCATGTTATGCATGGCTATACACCCTGGGTGGGTGTTAATCATGAGAATACATCATGTTGGTATAGCCTAGCAACGCGTTATATTTTCTACAACGTATACAACATCAGTTATCGTCAGACTTTTAAAATTGTTCACTCACTGAATTCGGTTTCTCAAAATCTTGGTATGTTCATTTTTTCTGCAATTATTGTAGCACACCTCCGACACTGTCACTAGATTTAATTTTTCAAATAATGAAATGTAAACTTTCTATTCGACCAATTGTCTTCTTGACTCTAACTCATGAGTGATTTTTCCTAGGCAATTATAACTTAACAATAATCACTTTTGCTTGTTGCTTCTAGAATTTTTTTGCGCAACAAGCAATCGTAATCCGGACTTTAATAATTGCCGGCAAAATCATAGGCACTCGTTATATTACTGTTGAGTATCATGCAGAACACTATAAAGTATCATGAGGTAACCACCTTTATTATTGAATTATGATGTTAATACAGTTCAATCTAATAAGTGTTTGATCTTTTATCAACCCTATATAATTCATGTTGAATGTGATTACTGTACGTACACAGTTTTTCATTAAATTAAGATTTTCTTCGCAGATTGGAGTAAACTCCACGGAGGGGCGTAAGTGTGCTGGCGTCTGTCGCGGAAATTTGCATATTAAATTGAGCCCGTTTGCGAAATAATTGCTTCAATACATTCATTGCGGTTTGTTAGATGGTGGCATGCTAGGGCTGCAGAGGGGTTATGACGAAATTTAATTTTCTCCAGGTTCCTGGTGGAAAAAGATTAAGTCGGGGCCATTAGGCACATTTAACATAAGCTCGCCATTAGTTTTATTAGATTCCGCCGAAAAGCCATGTCCCCCGCAAATTGCTTTTAAGTAATTCTCGACGAAATCTCCTTATATCACATTAGATTACCTGACAGCGGCCTTTACAATATAGTATTACTTGGTTAATTCTGCTTCCACATACTCATACTATTTAATGAAAATATACACAGAGATAACCGTAAATGTTACGTTAAATAAATATAATACAGGATTTACTGTTTAATCGTTATTAGCAAGAAACACATACACACACAATAATATGTCGACCCTTGTTGGATCATGGCGTTATTCACTTTGCCCAATCCCGCTCGTCTGTACTCCATAATATAGAAGTAGCCAAAAGATTCTCAGAATCCTTACTAAAAGTCAGTCAACCAAACAATCCATTATATAATCCCTCAAATGAACTTCTACACAATCGCGCCCAAGTAATACCTATCCAAGAGCGGCAGAAAAGTTTTCCACCAATTCCAATAACATCCATTTCAAAATGATGTATCCATTGAAATAAAATATATCACCCAAATGTAAAATTCCTATGCTAACCCTACATGAATTCACTCAACATTTCACCGCGAATTAAGTATTTCAATCAATACTAATTTAAATGCAGACACACAGATAAAACAGGGCTGAAAGACTGTTATACCGTGTGTTCGATAAAAAACGCCCAACGCCATAACTCTGTTATTTATTGAACGATATGAATGAACTAAAAAGCAAAGTCAATGGTGGTTTAAATACTAACAAATGACATCAATATTGATTTTTTTCAATAATAACTCCATTGTCAAATGATAGCCAACTTAAAATTTTTAAATGACAGCATATGTTTTAATTTTTTTTACATTCGACATTATTTTTATGAATCCAATAATGCCCAATATGTTCTTTTTCGTTCAATATTTTGGTCGAAAAAAATTAAAATATATCTTCTATTTAAAATTATATTTTTCAAAAATTTTAATTAGCGTGCCTTGGAAAAAAGTAACAAATGTCATTTGTTGTAAAATTATGTCAAACATGAATAATAAGAACCCAATAAATAAGTACCTATGTTACAACTCAATGTAGAATAGAATAAATAAGTAGTGCAAGTATTAATTCACTTGCGATTTAGATGTTCTGTGATTATTGTAAACATTAAGTAGAACGTCAAACTCTGCAAGTCCACGAAATTGTCGATCCACGCTCTTCGGCTCCATATCGTCTCAAATTTCCTTCTAACCTTCTAAATTTAGGTTCTGTTATTCGCCGCTCTGGAAACCGTGATAAATTCGTACCGCAACTCTTCGATTTCTATTACATAGAAAATAAATTTGTTCATGATTATATCTGAAACACACACTAATAAATGGTTGACATTACTTTTACAATAAATGACATTTGTCGATTTGAATTTTTTTCAAGGTACACTACATTTATTACCAAAAAAATCATGTGAACAAGATTTATTATTATCTTTTTCTGGCATAAATATTAACTTAAAACCAACATAACGAGCATAATTGGATTCAGAAAAATAATGTAAAATTAGAAAAGTATATGCAGCCATTTAAAAATTAAAAGTTGACTATCATTTGGCAATGAATTTGATTTTGAAAAAATATATAATTACCGTTATTTTATAGTATTTAAACAGCCATTGACTTTATTTTTTAGTTCATTCAAATCGGTCAATAAATAACAGAGTTATGGCGTTGTGCGTTTTTTATCGAACACACAGTATAGTCGATAGCCCATTGGCAAAACAAACACAAAATCAACAATAAAATACAAAATCCAAGAGTTATGTTCTTAAAGATGTTTATCTATCTATCTCGATATAAGTTGTATTAGTTCTAAACAGCAATGAGAACCGTAACCCTTTGCAAGCAGATAAAATAAATCAAATTAAAATGAGAAACACACGATGCTTTTCGTCTTCTACAATTTAGGAGTTTTCAAAAGATTACAATAAATAAATAATCTAGTAAAACATGTTTATTGTAGTCTTCTTAAGACTATTAAATTGGAGAAGATGGAAAGCATCGTGTATTTCTCATTTTAATGTTATTTGCCTACAAGAAGCGAGGGAATTTTGCTTTAATCAAATAGATAATTTACAAAATTAGCCTATTTATTGTTTTATAGTTCTAGTAAGACATATTTTTGTAAATTATACATGTATTGTATTTTATATATTAAACAATTATTTTATTTATTTATCATAAACTCCTGGATTTTCTAAAAATATTACATTACTGTAAGATTTTGAAATTTTATAATTAAACATTAAACAACCTTCAACTGGATTTTAAAACCCATTGCTAGTTTGTTATTGACTTATGTCCAAATAGCAAACTGGTTTTGAATTTTTCTCGATATTTACAAAAATACTTGATTCCTCAACCATTTAATAATTTTCAAAAATTCACAGCTTGCTTGAAAAACAATGGTTTTGAACTGATTGCAATTTCTGTAAAACTATATGTACACAGCGAAAATAATACTGTTTTTTTCCTTTCTTTATATAGATTGTCGTTACCATTATACAGGGTGTCCCATTTTAAATTGCCACCCCAAATATCTCGAAACCTGAACAACATGGCAAAAAATGTTTCAGATGAAAGTTGTAGGATTTGGAGGGGGACGCATGCTGGGGGACTTATGCTGGATGAATATTTCATATAAAAGTTATAGTCGGAGGGGGACATATGCTGGTGACCTTGAAAATGACCTTCACGGTCAAACGAAGATCAACTTTGATTTTTCAAATAGAATCCCCTATATTTTATTACGGGATCGTATTCTACGGGAAAAAATACAAACTTTTTGTAGGAAACTTTTTCTTTTTAAATGATTTGTTTTTTTAAGTTTTTTCACGAATTTTGTCCGTCATGTTGTTGGAAATCTCAAATGAATCCAGGTTGTAATTCATGCATTGCCCTCGGCATTAGCGTCACCCGATGTGCACCAAGTGGAGGTTGCCGATGGGATTTTGCACATCATTGGCCTTGAAAAGGACCCATGGTTTCAGTGGCTGGAGGTTCGATCTCGTTCTTAGATCAAATGCTCGATCAACGATTCATCCTCGTCAATGCACTTATGTACCCGCTGGCAAAAGTTTACTAGCTATTTCGAAGAATTTGGATGAAAATTGCTCGAAATGCAGCCCTAATCCTCTCCATCATGTTCTGCACTATTGTCGAAACTTCAGCAAATACTTTCTCCTTGACTATTCCCCAGAGGAAAAAGTTAAGGGGAGTAAGATCCGGGGATTTTAAATCATATTTTAATTGTACATCGAACGTTTGTAGACTCGGATGAATCTGACGTTTAAAACATCAAAATTATGAAACATGGAAAAATTATACTGCAAATTTAAAAGTTTACTCAAAAACTAAAGAGATTTAGGAAAAACTTATTTCTTATAGGTTGTTCATTTTGGAATTCTCTACAATTATTATTAACATTAATTTGCTGTAACTATTTTAGTTTCATAATTATAAACCAAAAATGAAAAAAAAAATATATTTTTTTTCTCGAATAACAATGATTTTATGAATAATATTTTCAAACCAAAGATGTTCATCTCTTTGTTGTCTTCAATATTTATTTAAATGATTTTTTTAATATTTTTCATATTTACAAAAATATTGGAAAAAAACAAAAAACAGTTAAGGTAAACACCCACTTCCGATGTACGAATTATCTTGATATGAAATTTCTTAATACTGTTTTAAAATACACGAAATGCGATACTTTTCGGCATTTAAATGATCCAAATTAAATAACGCTTTCCGAATTTAAGTAGTTTTTGAAAATCAAAATTGCGGTTTTTTTACTTTGAATTTCGGATTTTATCAATTCTGGTTTACTCGATACGAATATTTCTTAACTGACTTTTAAAATACACTATATTCGATACATTTTGGCATTTATTTTTATCAAAATAAAATTCCGCTTTCTGAAGGTAAGCAGTTTTTCAAAATTAGAAATGTGTTTTTTTGACTTTGAACTTTGAAAATTTCGGATTTTCGTTCATTTAACAAGAATATTTTTCAATTATTTTTTAAATACACTACATTCTCTGGATTGAACATATAAATCATTAAAATAAAAAAACGCACCTAACATTTTGGCCATTTTTTTAAATAAAACACTCCATTTTGTTGACATTGGCTTCGAGAACTTGCGATTTTGTCGCATTCCCTTGAATCAAGAATGTTGCTTTGTGCTTTTATTAAATGGACTAAATTTGATAGATAGATAGATAGATAGATATTTATTTGTGCTAGTACAGGATGTTTACACACGTCAAATATGCAGTATACAAAAAATTACAAAAAGTGTGATAGAAATAATGTTTAAATCTAAAATGCAGGGCAATAAATAAAATTTAAAATATTACAATCACAAACAGTTTAAAACTTATATAACTAGGCTAAAATTTTTAAATAAATTAATATAATATAGTAAAAGGATAAAAAAAGTGGCAATAAATAAAATTTAAAATATTACAATCACGAACAGATTAAAACTTGTACAACTAGGCTGGAATGTTTAAATAAATAAATATTGTAAAAGGATAAAATATAGTGGCAATAAATAAAATTTAAAATAATACAATCACAAACAGATTAAAACTTATATAACTAGACCGGCAAATTTACTAAATAGACACTCTGATACACTAAAGAATGCTTGCTTCTCCAGATATGATTTTATGGTTATGGAAAGGTTATTAGTGGCAGTGATTTAATTGAATTTGGCAAAATATTAAATAATTTAGGTCCATAATATCTAATTGCATTCTGCGATATACCCAGACGAATACATAGAGGGTATATGAGATTGATTGATTTTGTGTTATGTTGATGATTCTGGCCGTGAGTTTTTAGTTTATCAATATTTTTTCGGACATATGTCAGACATTTAAGTACATACTGGCAAGGAAGTGTAAGAATACCGAGGTTAATGAAAGCTTCGCGGCTATATATTCTCTATAATCAAGAGAAGCTAGTACTCGTATGGCGCGTCTCTGAATGCCAAATACTCTACCAATTATAGCAGAATGACCCCACGATAGAATCCCATATGTAATATGAGCTTGACACACTGCAAAATATGCTGTTCGGAGAGCCTCTGTAGCGCTGTACATTTTAGCGCTGACTTATTTTGTAGATTTTCACAAATTATTTATTGTCGGTATACTAATCGGTGTGAAACAGAATTTTATTTCAGAATTAGCCATGCCTGAGAAAGAGAAACATAGCAATGATGTCTGAGATTAATTCAGTTTTAAATCTAATTCAATTGAACTAATCTAGTCTCACGACGTAATAATATGCGACATACCTCATTTATCTCACAGCCAACTCTAAAACAAAATTTTGTGGCTCACACGATACAATTGTATAATCACACAGTACATTAACAATAAGTAACCTGCGTGTCTTAACATTCGTGTTTTATTATGTAATTTTCTTCAGATATTCAATCGAATTTATGTCACTGTGTGTCAAGACAGATATTTCGGCAGAGCAAAATACTCCAAACCGAAGACATTCACAAATATTTCCTATATTTTTGAGTCAAGGCAATTGAATTGAATGTTTGAAACCAATGAAAACCACTGTTTTCTATTTATTTAAATTTGAAGTACAGTTAAGGTGTTTCTAATTATTGATTGTTTTGTTTTCATATCCTGATAAAAAATCTTTCCCAGCTGTTCTGATTTTTACAGTATTTAACATTTTCGCTTTTTCAAGTTTGGAGAAATGTTGAAATATTTTTGATTCTTGATTGTTTTAATTTCATTACCAAATGTGCTCTGCTTTCTACATTTTTTTGCATCTGCGAGTTTTGTTTGTAACAGCCTGAGCTTGAAATTTAGGTTTTCGAAATTTGCATATCAAAACAGGGAAAGAAGTCATTATTTCGTAGCCGAAAACCTCCAAAATGAAGATTTTTATCTTTGCAAACAGTCGAAGGTCCTTGCTTCTCAAAAATCCACTAAATATTTTCAAATTAAACTTTGAACATAAGCCTATTTGACAATCCGAAGAATACCGGAATTGTGATTTCATCTTCATTTAATTTTTCCAATAGAGAGAGAGACAATACATTTATTGAGACACTTTTACAAATTACCTCAACAGGCAATTGACCAGAGATCTTTCAGCCTATTTTTCCAATATTATCTGAAATATAAAAAAATATTTAAAAAATCTCGATTAAACCATCAATTTGGAGAAAGTTACATGATGATCTCATCACCAGTTTTTATATTGTCATAATAATTGTTATTTTACTTTTGTACCTTCAATTTTTTTTTGGTTTATGTTTTACCAACACCAAACTTGTGTACCTTCAATTTTTTTTTTGGTTTATGTTTTACCAACATCAAACCAAACACAACTTATTGGGCTAATTACGAAGCGGACTCTACAAAATGGGCGTTTGGCCCACAAACGTTGAGAAGTACTGGTAAATCATCGACATTATAATCGATGTAGTAATCGATAGAATAATCGATATAACAATTGAAGTAATAATCGATGTAGTAATCGATGCAATAATCAACAGTAATATAACGAGTGCCTATGATTTTGCCGGCAATTATTAGCGGCAGGATCACGATTGCTTGTTGCGACGAAAATCGATTTTCTAGAAGCAACAAGCAAGAGTGATCCAGACGCTAATAATTGCCTAGGAAAAATCAGTCACGAGTTAGATTCGGGAAGACAATTGGCCGAACAGAAAGTTCACACTTCTTAATTTGAAAAATTAAATTTAGTGACACCAAGTGTCAGACGTGTATTTATCTGCGCCATAATAATTGTAGTAAAAATGAGCTTACCAAGATTTTGAGAAATGCCTATGAATACTATTACTGATGAAAGCACTAACACTTCACCCGAAAATACAAACAGATCGAATTCAGGAGCAAACTGCTTAAAAGTCCGGCAATAACTGACGTTTTATACGCTATAGAAAATGAACCAACGCGTTGCTAGGCAATACCAACATGAGAGATTATCTGATTAGATACGACCCAGGGTAAATTGCCATGCATAACATAGAGCGTGGTCTGTTACGCATCGTAATTAGAATTTTATTGGATCATCTCATCAACGTTATTCGATTTCATTGGTTAGTAAGTAAATGAGGGCAATTGTCAATATAATCATCCATGTAATAATCGCTTATATAGTCGGGCCGCTGAGAGCGGCCTGTGACTCTTCGCTTAAAATCGCATGAATCAAGATTTAAGTACAGTCCGCGCCCCATACCTTGGCGAGCGGCTCGGATGCGCATTGGTATTTTACTTCCGCTACATTTTAAAAATTCCAGCGGCGCCGCGGCGCGAATAACATGCAATAGAAGTAGCGACGAACAGCAGTGGTATTGGGCATGTATTTTTAACACAATTTACGTAGTTGTAATCTAGTAAGGTTATTTAGGACAAATTACCTGCCCGTCAAGTAGGTAAATAAATACCAAAAGGGAGATAATCCCCTACTAATTACATTCAACACACCTACATTACGGCCGCTTTTCCGAAATGTGTCAATTGAGAGTAAACAACCATAGTGAAGGTTACAATTTTTATATCAAAATGACAAGCACATTAAGTAATAAGGTGATTAACAGTCAGGTACGCGAAGTAATTTTTAATGTATATAATTATTTTAAAACTATTAAAGTGGATTGTAACTTAAATGAAATAAAAGACATTGTGTCCACGGCGACGGGTGTTTCAGTGAGAAGTGTAGAACGAATAGTGAGTGAGGGAAACAATGCACCCGAAAATGGTTTAATATTTAAGAGTCCGGATAAAAAAAGCGTCCGCAAGTGCTCAGTGAGGGAGTTGGAACACTTCGAAAAAGTAGACTTTCGGAATGTTATTTATAATTTCTATAAAACTGAAGGCTGCAGAGTTCATCTCAGAGCATTACGAGCAAAATTACAAGAAGATTTTGGGTGGCACAACATTAAGAAGAATTGTCAAGGATCTTGGTTTTAGATTTCGTAAAACAAAGAATAATCGACAATTGTTGATTGAAAAAAATGATATTCGGGCGCGTCGTATTAAATATTTAAATAATGTACAATATTTTCGAGAACAACAACGCCCAATAGTTTTTCTTGATGAAACTTACATCCACAGTGGCCACACCCTTTCAAAAAGTTGGAATGACGACACCAATAACGGAATATTTAGCCCCATTTCAAAAGGTTCACGACTAATCAATTTTAATGCTGGTGGTGACAAAGGATTTATTCCAAACTGCTTACAGATTTTTAAATCCGGTACGTCCTCGGGGGATTATCATTCAGAGATGAATTCTACAAATTACGAATGGTGGCTTCGCGAAAAATTAATACCAAATTTGGAGCCACAGTCAGTTGTAATTGTAGATAATGCTCCTTATCACAATGTGCAAATTAACCATGCACCGAACAGCAATTCAAAAAAAGCTGATATGATATCGTGGTTGACACAAAAAAATGTACCATTTTCACACAAAATGCTCAAACCTGCACTATATTCAATAATAAAGTCGCATGAGCATCAACATATTCAGTACAAATTTGACGCATTGTTTGAACAGTATGGACATTCAATTTTAAGACTTCCACCCTACCATCCAGATCTGAACTAATTTGGGCTACAGTCAAACAAAATGTAGCAAAAAGAAACACCACGTTCAAAATACAAGATACGTGGAAATTGGCTGAAGAAGAATTTGTAGCAATTACCGCAGAGGAGTGGAAAAAGAGGTGTAACCATGTCATCAAAATTGAAAATGATTACCTGGCTAATGAAATCATGGTTGATGTCCGCACCGAGGAGCTTGTTATTACATTAAATGAAGATTCGAGCGACGACGACGATGGCGACTATAACGACGACGATTGTAATGACGATTAGGACAATTTAAGCGAGTATTGTGATTTTATTTAATTTACGATTTTCAATTTGTTTTTTTAAATCTTGTGTTTTATTAAAATTTTTAAATTATATGCTTATGTTATTTTATTCAATTTTGTTTATTAAAACGTACATTATTAACACCATAACAACCGTAATAAACATACCTTTATTCCCTATTGAAATGAAAGTTTGTTAGATTTCACAAGTGACATAAACTTTGATCGTTTTCATGACAACCAGTTTATTTCATCAAAATTGTGAAACTTGAGTGATTTTCTATAATAATGAATTTAAATACCTTTAATGTGTTATTTATAGAAATTGTGATCAAAATTAAATAAAAACATATATACAACACGTGAATTAAACACTTTAATTCACTCAAAGATATGTTCACAACATCAATCTTTTCGTGAATAAACTTATGTTTAATTCAAAGGGCTAAAGAATCTGCGTTACGCCACTGACCGCCGCGCGGAACATTTTCAATTTGTCGATCGGCTATAAACGGCGCACTCGGGACTATTCGGGCTGCGCGGCTTCTCGCCAAGGTATGGGGTGCGGACAGTAAACGTATGTCCGTAAGAAAATTTAGTGCCGCGCTGATTTTCATTGGCGGGATATTTAAAAATTCTCGCGCACCACCTAAACAAACTTTTTACGGTTATGTTATTTGACGTGGCGCTCGCGTGTTTTGTGTGTTTATATGAAGCATGCCAATGCGATGCAAGAGTCATACGTGAGCTTAGACCTACGTTTACGCTGCCCTATTCTTTAACACGCAGACACACGTTCGTCTTTTATTTCATACTGTTTCCTACATGATAGAAAAAGATAGATATAAAATGCAAAGCAATTCTTTGTACGAAAGTGCATGAGTCACCGCCAGTTCTCCACGGATGAACTATATCGAGATATTTCAATAATCGAATGCGATTATCGAATCTCGATTATTCCCATGAAAGACTGCAATGCACAAGAATCTCCGCGAAAATAGGGCTGATAAGTATACGCGTTTCAAACATATTATATTGTATAATTTTAAATAAATCCATGTGGAATTTACCTGATTTGGAAGATTAACTATGTTTTAGCCACAAATAACCAACTAGTAATGGTAAAAACATAATTCATTTAACAATTCAGTTCAATTATGAATTATTACGTTATTAATCATCGCTATCACTCTTTACTGAATGAAATAAATCATTATTGAACGATTAAAAATATTTTGCTTGTGCCATGTGCGTGGTGAATTTTATTTGAAAACATATTTTTTAAATTTAATTCCGTTATTTACTATGTATTAAATTCAGTTCAGTTTAAGTTTGTCTAACCACATAGTAACGATCGCGACCATCCTCACAATTTTTTTATTTAATAATCGCCCATAGGTGTGACTTGTCGATATCGTACGATGCGCAATTATCTACCTTATTTTCCCATTACAGGGCATTTCACCCTTACGAAAACATTCCACCCTCCGAGCAAATATTGATATTATTTTTCTTGGCGTCGCCCTTTGGCGATCCGATATTTCAGTTAAGATGAAAGAAAATCGAATTTGAGTTTTACTTGCAGATACATGCCACCTGTAACACCCTCCCTCTGGAAGAACATTCGCCTGGCGGACAGGTTCAGTGCCGTGTGTCCCCAGCGGCCCCCAGACATTGGCAACAGGACGGAGGCCCTCATGGAATACCCCAGGGGTCGACTGTTGCACCTCGAAAAGCTACTGCCGCTCCTCGCCAATCAAAGTGAAGATTGTCTCTACCTCAATTTATATGTGCCAAGAACAAGTAAGTGATAAAACTTAAGTTAATTTACGGTTTCCACGGAAAATAAATTATACTTAAAATTTGATTAATATGTCAAGAATTATTTGATAATTAAAAAGTTGACGTTATAACTATATGATGTATTTTAAATCCATCAAAACTTTAAAAAACTTTTTTAGTACCTATCATATTTGAAGTTTTTGATAACTTTAGTTTATCATTGTAACTACAACTAAGAGTTGTTTCCTTTCACTAATGCCAAGCTAAAGTTATCAAAAACTAAAAAAAAATATGATCATCGTTAATGAACGTATTTTAGTAAAGTTTGCTACCTACAAAATTGCGTGTATGTTTTAATTTATTTTCGAATGTTTCAACATGTTTTAAATGAGAACCTAAATTATTTGATTAAATATAATTAAATAAATAATAAACGAATATTCTCCGTATATGGCTGAATCAAAAGTGTGAATGAAGAGGCCTCCGACAGGGATCGAACCTGCAACCTCAAATTATTTGGTTGTCAAACAGAACTTAATATTTTTATCTGAAAAATATAATTAGTTTTTATATTTATATGTTCGTAGTTCATATTATTAGAGATATTAGAAATAGATATTAATTCTACCAAATAAAAATTTGGCTTAGATTCTGAATTTTAAAAATTCTCTTCACTAATTTCGGCATTTTAAAATTTTACAATTCCCTTGAAAATGCCGAATCTGGTCGAAAATTTTACAAATTCAGAATTTTTATTTGGTAGAAAAATTAATATCAATTTTATATTACTATCCTTAAAACAATATGAATTTATATATTTATAGTTATTTAAGCAACAAGGAACGTAAGGACGTATTAACATTTGAGGTAGGCGAGGACGAGCCGAGGCGGAGCCGAGGCTTGTCGCCCACCAAAAATGTTAATTGTCATTACGTTCTGTGTTGCTTATTAAGTTTTTTCCGCTACCGGAAATATAATACTTAAAAAAGATCAGAAAATATTCTAAAATACGGCTTGTAACATTTGGGATTAACATTTTTATAGTCGCCTATGCGTCCTATGGCAACCCAGCAAACGAGAAAATAATGTCGAGGATTGTTTGTGTCAATCCAGTGAAACTTTTTGCGGGCATGGATACAAACGAAGCTGCAAATATTGCGTGTTAGAACCTGTTACCGACCAATTCGAAAAAAGGTATGCGTCGTATTACGACGCTTTTAAGCAGTGGTTATGTAAAAAGGATGCCGATGCTATAGACGAAAATGTGTTGCTCGCCTATATGTTGGCGCGTTACGTTTCTGTTATTTTATAATTTTCCTAGGTCCGTAAGTAAAAAAATAAGTTCCGTCGTCAAGGACAACAAACACCACGAATGATATCAGCCACTTACGGTACCTGTAACCATGGATGCAATACTTATTTACGTTGTCGGTAGCGGAAAAATAATATATTATCCCAAGCAATTGATTTTTTACATTTACTCAATATAAAACCGCTGAAACTCAGAAGTGAAAAAAATATAACGCAACTTCCATTTATTACTCTGTTTGTGTTTAGAGACTCGGGATCAACTCTCTCGCAAGTGATATTGATAAATTAACGAAAGTAAAAACATTCTCAGTTACCTCGTTACAATTTCCGAAAGTTTCTTGTTTTCCGAAGAGAAGCGTACGTTCGGAGGGGGCGGGGGCGCGTGTAAACTTGTTTAAACAACTTGAGCGAGTTAAACCTCCGAGGGCCACTTAATGAGTTTTCTGCATGCTGCCTCTGCCCTACGTACGCAGAGCTCTTCCCTTCTCGAAATAAAATCATATAAAATTTAAATTAAATTCCCCCAACTGAAAGAAATGTAATACATATTTCCAAATGATCGTTCTCGAGAATGTAAGAACAAGTTGTAAAAGAAATTTTATATCCACGGGATATAATTTGTGATTTGTAATACGGGGAATGCGAGAATCTCTGGTTTTAATTTGGATTTTGTTTGTATACTTTTACATACTGAATAATTTAATACGCTGCTTAAATTTTGTACCGGGTGACCCAAATTTGATGTTTTTATAGGCTCTCGTTAATCTTAAGAGTTATAAAAAATCTGATATACACGTTATGAGATTTTTTTCTAAAACAATAACAATAGCACTGATAGGTCATGGCTAACTTGATTAGTTTGGTATATATCAGGCGTTATTCAATATTGGGTCTATCATAATGACTTTAAAAACAATGCTATCGTTGTAAGCAATCACCGTCTTGATATTTTGAGGGGAAGCTTTGTTAATTAAATTTTGACCTCCTTTTTTGAAATAATAACAGTAGCATTAACCGATCTTGACTGACTTGATTAGTTTCTGACATATCTGGCGTTTTTCAATTTTTAGCTATTCCAAAATACTTCTTTTTCTCAAAAACTGTAAGATATACAAAAAACAGTTAAATGGTTATTTACGTGGTTTTCTTGCACAATGCACTGTGACCTTTAATTTAAGAGTTATGACACAAAGTTGCATTTTTTTAAAATATAACACCCTGTATATTTTTATGTCATTGAATGATCAGCTTTTCATTTATATAACATGGTTAATTAAATTAATATAAATCAACGAGAAGAAATGATTATATTAGAAATTTTGTGTCATAACTCTTAAAATAGGTCGAAATAAAAAAAAATAAACACGCCACTGAATTTTGCAAAGAAGACCACAAATACTATACCACCTATAATAACATCAAGTTTGGGACACCCGTAACAGATTAAAACAGTTTTATCAAAATTAATTAAAAGAAAAATCTATTATTAATTGGCCCGATACATTAATTAATCCAAATTTTTTCAAAATTCATTTTTAACGATTAAATGCTATTATTCAGTCTTAAGTTTAATTCACCAAACATACTTTTAATCGTGATAGTTTGAATACAATTTATTCCCAACAAAAAATACTATTAATCAGCCAGACATAATACAATGAAGTTCCTTCAAAATTTATTTCTAACAAAAAATAATATAACGGGTGGCCCAAATTCGGTGCTTTTATAGGCCATCTCGGTAGCCTCCAGAGTTAGAAAAATCTGATATACACGTTATGACCTTTTTTTCTAAAATAATAACAATAACACTAACAGATCATGGCTAACTTGATTACTTTGGGATATGTCGTTATTCAATATTGGGTCTATCATAATGACCTTAACGACAATAGTAGCGTTGTAAGCAATCACCTTCTTGAAATTTTGAGGGGGAGCGTTATTAATTAAATTAGTCAGATATGACCCAATTTTTTGAGAACCTGTAGAGAAAATTGTTCCATTCTAAAGATACTTCATTATAAGTTTTTGTATATACCGTGTGGTTGGTCATACATCTGAATATAGGAAAATAACATGGGAAATCACGTTTTTGTAAATTCCTGCTCACCAAATTTATGTACAAGCATAAAAGTGGTATCAATCAAAATATCCTATTTGTGGGGATTTGTTGATGCCAAGTACTTGCACGTTGATGCCTTTTTTACTTTCTCCGTTACGAAGTACGAGAAACTATTGTGATCGTGAACATTTTTTTTACGGAAATATCCGTTTTGGGGTCCATAGATGCCATTTCAACAATTTCTGGAAAACAATTTTTGTGTCTGTACGGGTGTGTGGCTGCGTGTGTGTCTGTGCGCGCTGTATCTCAAAAACTAATAGAGCAATTGATATGAAACTTTGATATATTGATATCGTCTTATTTGATAATCCGAAGAACTGAAAAGCTTTTGGTAAAATTTCGTAAACCGGAAGTGGGTGTTTACCTTAACTGTTTTTTTTTTGTTTTTTGCCAATATTTTCTTAAATATGGAAAATATCACAAAAACATTTAACAAAATTTGAAGACAACAAGGAAATGAACATGTTTTAATTGAAAATATTTTTCATAAAATTATTTTTATTTGAGAAAAAAAGTTATTATTTTTTTTAAATTTTTGGTTTATAATTATAAAACGATAATAGTTACAACAAATTTATGTTAATAATAGTTGTAGAGAATGCTAAAATGAACAACTTATAAAGAATAAATTGTTTTCGAAATTTCTTTAGTTTTGAGTAAATTAAGTTTTTGAATTTGAAGTATAATTTTTCCATCTTTCATAATTTTGACGTTTTAAACGTCAGTTTCATTCGAGCCAACAAAACGTTCGGTTTACATTTAAAATATGATTTAAATTGAAAATAGACCATGAAAGCGTAAATATAAATGATACCATCAAGTCGGAGAAAGTAACATGATGGCCACATCACCATTTTTAGGTTTTTAATTATAAAACGATAATAGTTGCACTAAATTTATGTGAAACATAATTGTGGAGAATGCCAAAATGAACAACTTATAAAGAATAAGTTTTCTTCGAAATCGCTTTAGTTTTTGAGTAAACCGAGTTTTTGAATTTGAACTATAATTTTTCCATCTCTCATAATTTTGACGTTTTAAACGTCAGACTCATCTGAGTCTACAAAACGATGAATCTACATTTAAAATATGATTTAAATTAAAAATAAACCATGAAAGCGTAAATATAAATGACTATGATACCATCAAGTCGGAGAAAGTAACATGATGGCCACATTACAATTTTTTCTCTACATAACTGTCTGTCCGTGCTAAATCCCAAAAACTAATACAGAAATGACCATGAAACTTTGAACATAAGTGTTATTTCAGAATCCGAAGAACTGGAAAGCTTTTGCTAAAATTTCGTATTTCCGAATATATACCTTAACAGTATCTTATTCTTTTAGCCTTTTGGGACTTCAGGACAATGTTTTCAGAACTTTTTTTAGGTCTTTTTTAATGAACCTAACCTTTTGTTCAGAATTAATTTTTGGGATTTCTTCATGACTTTTATTTTATTTTTAGCATTTTTTTTTCAAGACTATTCAAAACTTTTTATTTCAGGATTTTTGTTAAGGATTTGTTTTACGCTTTTTTGCATAACTTTTTTCAATTCTCTGGGATTTCTTTTTCGAGACAATTTCTTCAGATCTTTCTAAGGACCATTTCAAGGACTATTTACAATGTTTTTTTCATATTTTTTTGTTTATTTAGTTTATTTCATGGTAACTGTTTTACAGAACAATTTTTTGTGATATTTCATCAGGACTCTTTGTCTGAACTTTCTTCAGTACTTTTTAGGACTCTTTTTCGGAACATTTATTTCTAGTATTTTATATGAAGACTATTTTTCAGGGCTTTTTTCCACAGCTTTTGTCAATACTCTTTCTCGCGATTTTATTTCCAGGACTGTTCCTGCAGGAATTTTTTTCGGGACTTTTTCGAGACTTTCTTCTGAACCTCTTGTTCTTTTCAGGACTCTTAGAATTTTCTTCATTACTTTTTCAGAATTATTTTTTTGGGAATTTTTTTCCTACTTTTTTCAGTACTATATTTCAGGACATTTTTGAAAGTTATAATATTTTTAAGGACAATTTCTTCAGAAGTTTTTCAGGTCTTATTTAATAATCCTTTTATAGGTTTTTTTTCAGAAATGTTTTTTTAGGATTCTTTTACGATGTTATTCTCATAACTTTTTTTCAAGACTGTTATTACAGGATATTTTATCAGCACTTTCTGTCGGGACTTTCTTCAGGAGTTTTTTCAGAACTTATTTTAGGATTCTCCTTTGGGACTCTTTTTCGGACTTCTTTAGAGATTTTTTAAGGAGATTTATTTCTGATGTTTTATATGAAGACTTAATTTTTCAGGACTCTTTTTATAGTACTTTTTCCACAACTCCTTTTCATAACTTTTAAACAGTTCTCTTTTTTAAGACTTTATTTCCAAAACTGTTTCTCCAGGACTTT
Source organism: Ocypus olens (assembly GCA_910593695.2). Classification (NCBI taxonomy): domain Eukaryota; kingdom Metazoa; phylum Arthropoda; class Insecta; order Coleoptera; family Staphylinidae; genus Ocypus; species Ocypus olens. Next base: position 18,148,730 of record OU343056.1, read on the forward strand.
TACTCAGAACATTTTTGTGCCAGAACTCTTTTTTTAGGTCTTTCTTTTAGGACTTTATTTCTGGTCTTTTTAAAAGACCTGTTTTTCAAGACATTTTTTTTTCAGGACTCTTTTTTCGGGACTTTTTATCAGGACTTTTTATCGGGAGTTTTTTCAAGACTTGTTCAGGACTTTTATTAGATTTTTTATGACTTTTTAATCAGGACCATCTTTAGAAATCATTTTCAAGACTTTCTTGTTCAGGATTTTTATTATATTTTTTTAGGACTATTAATCAGCACTGTTTTTATAAATCTTATTCAGGACTTTTTTTAGTTTTTCAGTAAACTTACGGTAAAGATTAATATAATTAGAAAAATAATTCGACATTTTTACCTTTTATAATTTTGACGTTTCAAACGTTATTACCATTCGATCATGTGAAACTCTCGATTTAAAATATGATTTAAATTGAAAATAATGATTGAATCTATAAATATAAATAATTATTATACTATCAAATAATCGGAGAAAGTAACATGATAACCACCTTTGATCACCTTTTTTTGGAGGATAAAATAGTATTTAAATTATCTACATTTATTTTTACAAGTACAAATATTGCCCCATGATATTTCCTATGTTCAGATGTATTACCAATCACACGGTATACAAAAATTGTATCTCCACAATTGCCACAAACTTTTGAAGATCGAAGTAATTTGCTTCGATCTTCATCTTTCTTACAAAATTCACCAATTTTGCTACTATTATGGTTATAGAAATTTATTTCATTTCTAGTACTAATAAAATAACATTTACAGATAGATATTTACATAAATTATTATCATTTGTTTCATTACCTTTAGCTTTGTCTCAAGAATTTTTGATCATGTTATCACTACATGTATCTGAGTTGGGTATATGAAATAGTAAATTAACTTCAACACGGTGGTCTTTTTGACATGTAGAGCATTTGTTACTTCACCAAATAAGGCAATGGATCTGTTACACGAAAAGAAAGAAATATTATGTAACAAATCAAGTATTTTGAGTTATGAGGATCAGCAAAACTAACATCAATGGGACTGCCGGTTATGCCATGCAGAAAATTTCCGACTTAATCGCGACCGCTAAAGGGCAACAAAAACTAAACAAAATTTATGATTACATGATACCCCCGACCACTTCCAATATTTACGGAAACTATATCAACTTTTTTTAACGCCCGCAAATAAATATCCAGTTGGACAACCTTTATGGCCGTGGCCAATAAAGAAAAACCGTAAATAGGACTTAAATCATTATTTTATCTGTTTTTATGCTAATGCTCGACCGCTTATATCTTAAATCATCCCGGAAAACATCCGTCCCATTCAAGTGTACATAAATATCTTTTATAAATCAAACTTTCCCCGATGCGGCCTCTTTTTTTTATTATTGTAAACTTTAGTGGTCCACAAGGGCTGCGATAAAATGATGAAGGGCATCTCTTTTTATCGGCCGCAGCGGACCTCAAAACACGACATTAATGTTGCTGCTTGCATCCAATTGAAAGTTTTATGTGCTTTCTTTTTGGACTAATTGTAATTAAAATTAAAAAGTTTGACAGGTTTAATCAGTGATGGATTGTGTATGATATTACTTACATCAGTGGTCTCCGAGCCAATGGATCTATAAAGTTTCCTCAGATTCCTGGTCTGTAGAGCCAAAAATATGTTTGCCTTACCTCTTCAAGCATATTGGCATATGGGTGTATGTTTGAAACATTTTTAAACCAGCACATTCCATGTTTGCTCAATTTGTGGGCCTTTTATACAACTAATTATAAGGGCGAGAATAGTGTGTTTACCAGCGGATGATAGTACATAATGTGTACCATGAGATTAAAAAGTCGAAAAATGAAGAGAACAACAAAAACATTACCTAACGAACAGAAGTTCAGTGGTGTCACTAATAATGGGAATTTTTGGTATGGAAAATCCTGATATTTCAATAAAACAGCTAGATTATGAATCCTAAATATGTTATTAATAATCATGATCAGTTCTAGAAATAACTGCTAATGTTTAAAATAGGCAAAATTGACAGATAAAAAAAACAAAACTATTTTTTTTAAATCACTAGATTTCAAAATTAACAAAATGTGCACTGCACTGCATATGAGAATTCCAGACAACCAATATAATTTTACTTGAATTATTATAAGAATTTCTGAAAATCTGCTGCCAACTATTTTCGACTTTCTGATCTCACTGTACTTTTATGTGTTTACTATCTATGCAATAAGTGAACATTTGAACAAAATAAAAATGGATGAGTTGTAAATCACGCTTAGCAGTTTAATGTCTTCATTTATAATTGTATAATTAAGATATGGTATGTGATTTGAATAATTGATTATTCCTTCCGAAGATAGAAACAAAAGTAAACAATTTATCAAATCAAAGCCAAAAAGTGGGACTTCAAGGTTTGGGTAAATTTAAAATGATCAGTCATCGAAAGTCCACCAAAAATGACAGCTGGTATAGTGCAAGAGTGTTTAGATATTGCGGCAAAGATTCACAAAATACTTATGGACAATTTGTTTACTTCTATGCATATTATACATATTTTAAAACCGAGGATAACTATGTTGCTAAAACTGTGAGATCCAATAGACCCTGGCGCAGACGAAATATTAATGAATCAGAAAGAGCGAATAAGAAAATGAAGAGGGTCAGTGTATGTAAGATCTAACAGACCGTCGAACAAACAAAATATTTGTGAGTCAAAAAGATACAATGAAAAAGGAAGAAGGTCAGTGTTAGTGACATATTATCATCAGATAAAGTAAATGTCTTACACTCTTATAACTGTGAACAACAATATTGTGCATATGATTTGGAGGAAAAGAACCACAAGACAAGGTTAGAATCGCATTGAAATCCTAGATCTCAAACTGTTATACAGTTTAATCATTTTATGGGTGGGCTTGACATGGCGGATCGCAGGGTTGCCAATCAATTAAAAATCAAAAAGGTTTGTATGCGAATATCACATTCTGAATGTAGCCATTATACAGTGCGAATTTTTAATCTCTCGACTTCGAGTATAATTCGTTAAGCAGTTCTGAATATTTACTTTCATTAAGATTTCCCTTAATTGATGAGGAAACAATTCCTGCCCAGACGTTAACTTTTTCGGGTTTCTGGGTACAGGTCAAGTTTTGCATTTGATGAATGATAAAAAATATAAAAGTTTAATTTGTAGGATAATTTAAAAGGTTATTGGAATGGATACGAATTTATATTTATTCAAAAAGTTGCTTCGACTGTAAAATTTCTTAATTTAAATTTATTAATTATTAACTTAAATAATCCATTCCTTTGATTTTATCTTCTTCAAAAAGATTGGAAAATTTGTAAGGTTTGTATTTAAATTTTGTCAAATTTTTACCCACGGACGTAGATTCCAAATTATTCAGATAAATTTCGAAGAGATGTGATTAGGTTTTTCTTCATACCAGAATATTTAACTCCATCTCTTCAGGTAAAACATGGCAAGTTCTTTTCCGTTTATTATGATAATTTGCAACAAAGCCTTGGGTCTCTAATGTCTCAAGAATATTAGGAACCGTTCCAATCGATGGAATTTGCCGATCAGAATATTTAACATTAAATAGATTTCTTACATTCCACAAACGATTTTTGTTAAAATACCCAATGTGGAATTTCAAATTTTTCTTTCTTTGTATACATTATTATTTTGTAATGATAGTTAGTTATTATACGAATGTGGAATTTACGTAAATAGTCCCGCAAGAAAAAGTTTAGTAATTTTCGTAAGGGATTAATGAGTTATTTATTAAAATCGTCTGTAATTGCATTAAATATTGAAATAATGTTTATAAAATTTTGACAAGAAATTTTGACGTGCATGGTATCAGTTTGAATTATTTCAAAAATCCTACGAAGCATCTATATATTTCGTCCGAGTTATTCTCTCACTAGGGGGTAATGAATAACATTACATACCTCAAATGACCGCAGTAATTCGCTTATTACACCCGATTTCGGATAAACTTATTTATGAAATAATAGAACTTTTAAATTATCAAATCTGATTTGTTGTTTCAAGGCACCCTGCAATTAAAGTATGTTTTTTTAAATTGAACATGTCAAATCTTACTTGCTAGCAATTAGCATGTTCAGAGTTTAAAAATTCGCACTGTATGTAAATTCCTGCTCGAATTACCTTAGTTGTCGATGTGCCTTAAATATAAAATTCATTCATGTACATTAGCATACCTTTAGTGGAATATGAGGCATGTATTGCTGTATATATGTTGCAAATAAATGTCTCTAGCGGAAATAATAATAATAATGTTTATCACGGAACATTCATTTACAGATGTATTATAGAAATTATAGAAATTTAAATAAGTAAGTTGGCTTTATCTTCCAAAATACTATGTCAGAGAGTTTGAGATGAGAGAAGAGATGGCTTCGAACATTTGATTAATTCAGAATTTTTAAAAAATACCACATTTTGCTTTTGATTTCAATACGGGCAAATTAACTTTAATTCATCTCTTACTATTTGTTTCGTTTGAGAGTTGTGCTCTATGTGAAACGTAAATTATTTTGATGGTGTTTTCTTAACATCTTCAGGGACTAACTAATTTTGTTATCACATTACTTTGTGATACATTTTGATTCAGGCACTTTTCAATAAAATGCACTTTGTTGGTATCACACACGTTTTTTTTTTTTATTTTATTTTTGCGACCATAATTTCGACCCTAACAGGATCATATTAATTCTACTAAATTAAAACAATTAATTTTCAAAGTTCCAAATCTTTTGAAAAAAAAGGGTATCTCGCTAGTCGGACGTAGCAAGGAAATGTTTTCAGCACTTCGGACGAGATAGCTGCGATATAATAAATTATATTCGTTAACAATTTACAAGGCATTTTTTTAAAACTTGCACACATGTGCTTCTGTGCCTAAAGAGGTTAAACATATATGAGCCTGTTAAAACCAAAGTGGTGTAAGTCCCATAATCTTAGTTTTGAGATATAAGGACTAAAGTTGAACTCAATTGAAAAAATCAGCAATACATCCACCTCATTTCTTTCATAAACAACTTAATAATATGGAAGTAACTTAAATTTTAAGACCATGTAGAAAAGGATACGACAATTTTTTCTCGGATAAACAATTAAATATTTATGCTTAAGTGACTTACACCACTTTTCCAGTAAACAGATGTTTAATTAGCGGATTGATTAAAACAGCAATATTCTTTAAGAAATCATAAAATTTATTACAAACAAATAAAAATTGTAATTTAGGCACTGTTAAAATAAAAAATGGAATGTCATCAATCATGGGGGTCTTCTACATCATTGTTCAGGCTGCTCGTCGGCTTCTGCTAGAAGCCCAATGTCTTCAACGGTGTCAGATGTCTGAAGTTGTAGGAAGAATTCCTGGCTGATCGGAGGAATGTACGGAAGCAGATTTATCATATCTTTATTTTTAGCCTTTGTGACGGGGCGCACTCCATCATAGCGTTTGTCCATAGGGATTGAGGAAAGAGACACTGCCCCCCCACGTTTTTTTGTTGGTGTGATGTCCAATTCAGAAAAGGGCATGTCTTCCATGAGTGTTTCTTTAAAGAAGATTGTAAAAGGGTGACTCTTTTTGTATCGCAGCCACCGAATTTTGAGCCATTTTATTGGCAATTCATTGGAGTCACTTTTCCTTCTGGTTACAATCTTTTCTAGATTTTTTGTTGACAAAAAATCGTCACTGGTCATCACAGTCAAATGAAATGGGTTTTTCTTTCTGGCCTGGATGATTACTTCATACCAGTTATTATGGCAGTAGATTTGCTTAGTTTTACTGCGATTTTCAATGCTTGCAAAATCACAGACATTTGAAAGTTATGAGTGACCACTCTGCATGAATTTTTGGTCAATAATACAGGCCTCTTCACTATTTTCACCGTGAAGAAACCTCATTAAGATCAGAGACATTTTGAAATTTTTATTCTGACCTGTACAACTGTCGCTGTACATGTTTGGCTGAAGATGCTCTTGTATGTATGTGATCCAATAGTCTCATCCCACCAGTACATAAAGCCTACTTTAGAAGACAACTCATGACAACCAAGATTGTACAAGTAGCAGTTTCGTTTGTAATATGCGATTTGGCAAGTTAGTTTAGAGAATGCTACTGACTTTTCAAGATCAAACGTAAAAACATAGAAAGCGTTGTCTGATTTTGATTTTTCAACATCTGCTGACATGTTCTCTCCAGCACTATCTGCCTTCTTTAAGTGTAACTCATGTTCTACTTTCAATGTGCGTTTTTGTTCTTCGTCTAATATGTTATAAATCTTATTTTTGTAGATATCACACTTTGTGCATGTGTTTTTGTGGGGTTGATGGAAATGAAGATTGAATTCCCTATTGAATGTTCTACGGTAGATGGGCTCCTTGACTGGTATTACGTCTCGGTCATTACAGTATGTTTTGTACATGTTGTACATCAGACGTATATTTAAATATTCTGGCAAATAACTTCGATTAGGGTTATGAGACCGTGTATAATGTGATTGGTAGCTAGGGTAGGACTTAGGGTGCTGCCTTACAATTGCCATCTGATCTTCAGGAATTTTATTAATAGGAACTCGTTTTCCCCGTTTATCTGTACCAGGTGATTCATCTCCTTTAACCACCTTTAATGCTCTGGCCATTCTACCATCAGAGACCTGTCATGTGTTCAGAAAGTATTTTTTACAAACCTTTACGCTTGTACCATCCAGAAGTATTACATGGAAGTGGCAGACTTAGCTACTTTAGTGCTGCCTCTAGGACGGCGACGATCTAGTGCTTGTTGTTTAACCAAGCCACATAAAAAAGCATTTTGTGTAGAGAAATTACCTAGTCTCCAGAACATGTTAAAAGCATTTTGGCGAGCTTGAATAAAAACTTTTTCTAAGCACTTATTTTTGCAGTTGCAATTGATGTTTCAAAAAGTTTTTGCCTCAACTTCCTTACCTTTAGCAATCTTGTAACATTCTCCTAAATTTCTCCTTTTTTTACGTTGCTCCTTCTTACCCATACCCTTTGCCCTTTTTCGGAATCGTTGCTTTGGTAAAGCCTCTTTATCACCTGAAAGAATGAAAAATTTGTGAATTTTTTTTAATAATATAGATACTAGCAATAGGTTATAAAGTAAAAATATCCTAACCTCAAAGTTTGTTTTGTATTAACAATGAAAAACAAACTCACTGATTTACTGTATTAGAGAAAGCATTAAAAGATTTAGACATATACTTAGTAACTAGAATTAAGAACAAAACAAAATAAAATACTTACCAGAAAGTTCACTTTCTGTTGGAAAATATTCTTTACTTGAGGCATTATATCTCAGTAAACTTGGCTCACTGCTTTCGACACTACTTTGAGAATCCATAATGAATCTATTAAATTTATCCATTAATCACAAAACTCTAAATCGCTACAAAAAACTGTGTTTTCAACAACCATGTGAGTCAAACATCACATTCCAGTGACATATCATAGTGGAAATGTGGTGAAAGTCCCTGTTACACCATTAAACGAACAGATGGCTCTAGCGAATGCTTCAACTTGTGCTGCTATCTGTACAGTCCCCAAGTGAACTAGGACTTACTCCATCATTCCATTTAACAGATCGTTGAATGGAGATTCCATTTCTGTAAAAAAACAGAAATTTAAAAAAAATGGACTTACACAACTTTGGTTTTAACAGGCTCATGTATTTACTCTACATTATTACTAGTATTACTTCTAAAATCTTTTTATTTGGTGGTAAATTAGGTGTCGTGTAATTTTGCCCATGTCAATGAATATATGATTTAATGTTAGTTAGTTCTTAAAGGGTACGTGATATATTTACTAACATATCTAATTAGCAGTAGTAGTGCGGAATGAAATGGGTCCTGTGATAATAAAGTGTATAAATCATTCGGAAAATGAATGGCCTGACTGGAAAGCGTAATTTATAACGAAATCGCAGTAATTATGGAATGACCGCAGCAGTAGTGGCCTAAACTAGCTGGAACCATTAATACGCTAGGGCATTCATCTCTTTGATTATTGTGTGGGAGAGTGTTGAATGCAGTGACAAAAATAATGATCGGATTAGACAGAACCTTTTCATTGCAAAACATGTTCGCTAACAAAATGTATGCGCATTAAATGTATTATTATTATTATTATAAAATATATAGTTTTTACGTACCTAGAAGACTCACAGTCATACATACATTTTACAAAAATGGACCCTATGGGCCGCAGAACGGATGTATCCGTTGAAAACGAACACGAAAAGTGTACGTTCTTGTAAAGTATGTCCATAAAAAAAACCTCAAGTGTGCCATGATTTTTTATTTTTTTTAAATTTAAATTGGTAACACATATTGAGGTTATGTTACTTATGTAGTGTTTCTACCGATAAATTCATTTGCTGTGACAAACGACGCAGAGAAATCGTAGGTTAATCTTCCAAAATTTCTTGGGCTGTGTTAATAACACCCTAAGTACGTTTGACTGGTCTACCACTTCCTGGTTTGCAGAGACATAACAGATCATAATAAGGTATTTTAAATTCATCATAAATAATGGGAGCGTTAGGAAATTCTCCCTGAAACTCAGCCAAAGGTGCGTCGAATGAATACACCCAATTTCCGTCCACTTTAGTCCCATTCCGGAAATAACTTCCAACTAGTAACATTTTTTGCTGGTTGCTGTAAACCATTGTGACCATGGAACAATTGTGACTTTTAGAAAGATCTAACGTTTTGTACGTCAATTCCTAACATGTGTGCCAACTTAAATTTTAAAAAATAAAAAATCATGGCACACTTGAGGTTTTTTTTAATGAACCTACGATATTTCATCATATTTTATTTAAATTTCACGTCTGTTGGTGGCCCATATATTCAGACGTTAATCAATCTGAGAGTTTAAGGTTTCATAGCTGAGTTTCCATAATTATATTTTATGTTTATTATTTCATTATTATTCGAATTAGTACTCGGTAAACCGAATGTGGAATATGTTTATAAAGGCATTTGCGCAAATAATAAATTATAGTTTATTTCGTATTTCAAGCATTTAGATTAGCAATAGCGCTTGTCTTTATCGAATGCGAAGAGGGCCAAGCGGCGCGGTAGCGCGTCTTATTTTGTGTCAAAAAATGCCATTTGGCGAGAGAGCGCTTATCGTAATAAGGGTTAGGTTAGGTGACTGCAGCGTTAATTGTCCATACCGTTCAAAATGTCAAAATCTCAACTTGGGTTTCAAACGGTTAAACACATGTTTCTATCAAAATTTCGAATTCGAAAAAATCACAAATCCAAGTACAAATACCATAAATCGGTTTAGAACAAAACAAATTCTACTATATTTTCTACTAGACAAAAAAATAATACACTAAATCTACATGTCATTTTACCAGATTTAGTTGACACTGGTATCAATAGCTGCTTTTCTTCGAAACTGTTTTTTTCAGTTTTTTATTTTTTTGCTGATCACTGATCGCATTTAAATAAAATTTTCGGGATATGGTGGTAACCATAAAAGGAACCAGAATAAGCAATAAAATATACAGCATGTAATCTAAAAAGATATATCATAATGACGTCACACGTTTCTGGGACACCCTGTGTAATCAGAAATATTTTTCGAAAATACATCCTAGGATACAAGTAAAATATCAAACCTAACTAGTAACCTAGTGTAGAAGAGGTAAAATGCACAAGAATACTGGTGAAAACGCCGGGTAACGCATGGTCTCATCGTTTTGTTCGATATCAGAGTTACTGTGTTGCGTAGATAGAAGATGAACCTTCCGATTTTTCTTGGGAATATGTGACACCATTGTTAAATTATCCGAGAGAGCGAATATTGAACTGTGCAAACTTCGATTTTTTTGGTAGGTAATTGCATCGGCGTATCTTGCTTATTCTTACGAATTGCTCCGAAGAGTGTAAGAGTTTTCTGCTATAAAAATTCTGCTAGTTCGCAGGAAGTGAAGAAATTGTCTGTAGTTATTCCACGGCAACTCCCAAAAAAGGGTTTTGCGAGATCGCGCACGACTCGAAATCCTTGATTCTTTTCTGCTGGTTCTTCAGCTTTCTTCCCACTGTAGAATGTTATGGACTTTTCCATAATAGTGTAACATCTAGCACAATGCCTAGAAAAAGATTTGTGCTTTTGTTGAAACTGTTACATTTTTGTGAGAATATAATTGATTTAATAATAATACAAGTCAATTCCGGGACGCTGATTGGCTGGCACTGAAAATACAACTCAAATCTGGGACGCTGATTGGCTGGCACTGAAAAAACAACTGATCCTTGAAAATACAACTCGAATGTAGGACGCTGATTGGCTGGCGCTAATACAAACTAGACAGTGACAGTGGCTGTCAAACGGCGCATTCATTACACGAATTTGTAAATTTCCGCTACGTTTATACAAAATGCGGCGTTTTTGAAACCGCCTGCGCCGTAGTTATAAAAAAGTGAAAAATTACCTTCCGAACATACAAAACCAATATAAATTTTATTTGTAATTCGTTATATTCTCTAACCGAACATAACGCGTGGGGAGATTAAAACCATTGCAATTTTATTTTGAAATCCACTCGTTATAATCTCGAATGAAAATGCAACTCCTGCTTCGTAGCCGTTGCATTTTCATTCGAGATTATAACTCCTGATTTCATTGAAAAAAATTGCAATAGTATAATCTCCCCACTTGTTATATCATAACTGAGAATATAACTGATTTAAGACATAATTTATAAAGTGGAACCACTTATAAATTTATTTGTAAAGAAATGCCAAGAAATATATGTGCCTGGAAAAGCAATTTGTGTTGATGAGACACTTATACCATTTAGAGGACGTCTGCTGTTGAAATAATATATACCAAATAAGACTCATAAATATAGTTTAAAAATATTCAAGCTCTGTTGTGACAATGGTAACACGTGGAACATGCAATTATATTCAGGAAAAGAGAAGGATCCGATAATATGTGTTTCTTCAAAAAGAGTAATGTTCCTCACAAAAAATCTACTGAATGAAAGTAGAACTATAATAACAGACAATTATTACACGAGTATGGAATTAGCGAATTTTTTACTAGACCGGCAAACTCATCTATTAGGAACAGTAGTAGTAACCGCAGATGTAATCCTTAAGTGGATAATGCGCATTTAAAAAACAGCCAGCTTTATGTTATGTACTAGTGGCGGCTCGTGAAAAAATTTTGATGGCAAAGCCACTTAGCATATAATTTATCCCACCGCCTCCTTTTTGAGAAAAGAAAAAGAAAATATAATTGTTGCAAAAGCATTCAGTAAATTAAACAAAGAGAACAGTAGCCTTCGTATATAAATATTCAAGCAGTTCGTAATTTTGCAAAATTAACTCTTACAAAGGCTAAAAACAAATAACTTATTGAAACAAGTTACGCCGGTTATTGAATGATACAAAAGATATTTGCATATTATTAACAGTACTTTTATTTTTATTTTATTTTATTTAAAATATATACGGGAAACCCCTTTTTACAAAGAAAATACAATTTGTACAATTTGTACTATTACTGATATAACAAAGGTCTAAGATCGTTTATTTCTGTTCCCATCTGTTTCATCACCACAAATCCACTTGCTCAAACTCAACATAACCCATCACTGGTTTTCAAGATAACCGACCGAGAACAACGCTTAAGATTTTTTTAAGTTGCACTTCTTCGGAGTGAAGAAAACAATACAAAAACAACTGTAACACACTTGAAACTTTCAAACTTTACTCAAAATACATTAATCTTAATAATCCTCTGAAAAATTCAAAGTACCCCATCACTGGTTTTTAAGATAACCGACCGAGAACAGCGCTTAAGATTTTTTTAAGTTGCACTTCTTCGGATTGAAGAAAATAACACAAAAAGAACCGTAACACACTTGAAACTCTCAAACTGTACTCAAAATACATTAATCTTAATAATCCTCTGAAAGATTCAAAATACCCCATCACTGGTTTTCAAGATAACCGACCGAGAACAGCGCTTAAGATTTTTTTTAGGTTGCACTTCTTCGGAGTGAAGAAAAAAATACAAAAAGGACTGTAACATACTTGTAACTTTCAAACTTTACTCAAAATAAATTAATCTTAATAATCCTCTGAAAAATTCAAAGTACCCCATCACTGGTTTTCAAGATAACCGACCGAGAACAGCGCTTAAGATTTATTCAAGTTGCACTTCTTCGGAGTGAAGAAAAAAATACAACAAAACTGTAACACACTTGAAACTTTCAAACTTTACTCAAAATACATTAATCTTAGTAATCCTCTGAAAGATTCAAAATAACCCATCACTGGTTTTCAAGATAATCGACCGAGAACAGCGCTTAAGATTTTTTCAAGTTGCACTTCTTCGGACTGAAGAAAAAAATACAAAAACAACTGTAACACACTTAAAACCTTCAAACTTTACTCAAAATATATTAATCTTAATAATCCTCTGAAAGATTCAAAATACCCCATCACTGGTTTTCAAGATAACCGACCGAGAACAGCGCTTAAGATTTTTTTAGGTTGCACTTCTTCGGAGTGAAGAAAAAAATACAAAAAGAACTGTAACATACTTGTAACTTTCAAACTTTACTCAAAATAAATTAATCTTAATAATTCTCTGAAAAATTCAAAGTACCCCATCACTGGTTTTCAAGATAACCGACCGAGAACAGCGATTAAGATTTTTTTTAAGTTGCACTTCTTCGGAGTGAAGTAAAAAATACAAAAACAACTGTAACATACTTGAAAGTTTCAAACTTTACTCAAAATACATTAATCTTAATAATCCTCTGAAAAATTCAAAATACCCCATCACTGGTTTTCAAGATAACAACACAATACACAATTTTGGAAGAATTTTTCAAATTTTGTTCAAGAGTTATCTTCTCAAATAAATGCATTGCGATTTTTATCTTCTCATGAAACTTTAGCAGACATCGTTTGAAATTAGAGGTAGTTCCATGGCCCCCTGGCTCTACATAACGAGCCGCCCCTGTTATGTACAGAGGCTATATCTCAAAAGTTAACATAGCGAGGTCCCTCGGGGCTCTATCTTGGGTCTACTCTTTTTTTTGATTTATGTAAATTTCTTGATTGTAACTGTCTGACATATACGGACGACAATAAGCTATTTCATATTATTTACATCATCCATGGCAAAAAAAAAAACTCTAATTGTACTTAAATGACATAATATAATTCAATAGTGCTGAGAAGTTAAACTATTACGCTTGCGTATGAGCTCCTGGTTACACATATATGTAATATTTATCGCGAGCTCGCGGTGAAACTCGAGCCGCGTCTGTAAATCTGTCACTTTATTGCCTTGTTCAACAATTAACTATTTTATCGAAGTGTTGTTAGGCCTGTATATCTAGATTGTTTAAATCCTTTTAACTGTTTTATGTCGGTCACTGAACTTTGAAAAAAAAACTTCAATTAATTAGACGGCGCATACATTTTCGGAGAGTGCGGCGGATTTTTTTTTTTTCAAAATGATCCCGAGGATGATACGTTTCTTTTTATTTCTTGTATTTTTAGGCCTATATATCTAGATTGTTTATATTCCTTTAACTTTTTATGCCAGGCTCCGAACTTTAAAAAATACTTCAGTTAATTAGACGACGCATACATTTTCGGAGAGTGGCGGATTTTTTTCCAAGTGATCCGGGGCCGGGCACTTTTTTTTTAATTTCTCGTGTTGATAGGCATATATATTTAGATTATTTATGTATTTTTTACTTTTGCGAGACCGACATCGAAAATTGTAAAAAAAAACTTTAGTGTGGCCGCGACCTCTTCACGGTGCATGGGGCGGACAACTTTTTGTTTTCGTTATCGAGGGGTTGGAACGTTTTCTTTTTATTTTTTGTATTAGTTGGTCTATGTATGTAAATTAATTACATATTTTTAGCATTTTCTTATCGGCCATCGAAGTTTGCGAAAAAGTAGATTTTTATTTTATGTAGTGTGAAAAATTGTAGGGGGTTTAAATTTTCAGGTGGGAAGGTTCATGTGTATTCTTTAGTAGTAACCCCATCCTGCTTATAGAAGATTATGAAAATTTCATATTATGGCAAAAATGAATTTTAAAATCTGTTCACACCCGTTTAAATTTATACTTTGTTAAAAGCGGGGACCAATTCACATATATTAATATTATTATAAATATATAAATACGAGACATCCATCTACCCGCACGGCCATTCTTCGTCAGAAAAAGTGACCTCCTGGACGGAAACCCGCGCTAACGACATTACATGTTCATTTTCAAATTGCCCACTCCATTTGAAACAGAATTCAATTTTAAATTAAGTCGGGATTAGTTCAATTCAACCGAAAACTGTTTCGGGTTTACGAACACGATGGAGTACATGACACGATTCTTCCGATTTACCGATGTTTTTGTCGGATTAAATCGGACTAAAAAAAAAATCGTACATCATATAAGTCTGACCGACAAAGCGTTTTCCAAATAGTATTAACTTTTTTTTTATTTTCCGGATGGGGAAACCAATTAATATCAGCGTATCTCTCTGTGCCGTCCCTTTGTTCACGCACGCGATATCAAAAAGTTTAAGTTCAATTTTGTTTGGCTTTTATGGAGGGGGGAATCGTGTTTGACTTTTCGGGCAATTAGTGCGACGTTATTTTTTCATCCGCTGCGTGCACGTGTGGGTGTGGGTGTGTGCGGATGGATGGATGAAGGGAAGTTGCAAAGTTAAACTCCAGCAAGGGATCAATCATTTCACGTGAACGTGTCAAATTTGGCAAGGCTGCATTAGCCGGCTGGGCTGGTGGAAGGTCGGAACTGCAACCGACTGGGGTTTAATATTTTATAGGTTATAAAATATCGGGGTCGGTCTGTATTACATAAAATATAAAATGAGTGACGGTTCATAAAAATTCAATAAATGCCTTCGAGGGAAGGGACGCTGTATCGCACGGCCATTCCACACGAGACGAGTATTTTTTTTTTGCAGTTGAGACATAAACTTCAATTGATTTATACAGGGTGTTGAATTGGAAAGCGGGCCATAGGGATTTACATGTAAAATTTGAAATTTTGGATCCCCTAATTATTTGGCAGTATCGGTCTTTTTTACATTATTTTTAAAGCTTATTAAGCTAAATGATTTTGTACCTTACAAATAGTTTCTGTAGAGTATTTACCGAGGTAATTACAAAAAACTTCATTTTGAATTAAAAACAAAGGTTTGCCATGAAATCATAATGGCGGAAATTTCATTTTGTTCTGTAGAGTGACATGCTGTCGCATTACGATTTACAACCATCCGCATATTCTACACAAGAAAAACTAATTATAATTGAATGGTTTTACTCAGGTACTATTCCAGAACTGAAATTTACTTGGAAAATGATACACAATTTAAAAAAAAAGTTCATTTTTTACCCAAAAATTGTTTATAAAAAAGAAAGTTTATAACTTATTGCAAAATCCGTACGCCATCCACTAGGTAATGAATCTGAAAAATTACCCTCAAAAGTTCAAGAGAATAGATAAAGATTTGTAGGAGTATCATTTCGCCTAATTTGGAATTCAAGCGCGTTGTATCGATCCAAAAGCGCTTGAAACATTTGTTTTATTTCTAAGTCTTCAAGGCAACAAATTAACAAAAGAAATCGATTTCTTGAAAATTCTGGAGTGGCCTTACCCGCTTAGAGTGCACGGCTGGTTGCCTTGGCAAAACCTTCGCAAACCTCCTCTTTGAGATTTCTGCGGGCTTTGAAACATTTTTTTTTCTTATACTTAAGGCTTTAAGCCAGCAAATTAACAAAAAATCGATTTCTTGAAAATTCTAAATCGTTGTATCCGCAGCTAGACACAGAATACATGAGAGTTTCGGCTCTGTTATTTGGCCGATTGCGCCAAAAACATCATGAAGCAGCGAAACAATGGATGGTATAGCTGCTGCCATTGTAGTTTCAATGCTGGCATGATGAGTATTCATGCCAGCGTTGAAAGTACACACTGTAATCAGCAGCTATACGAACCATAGTTTTGCTGCTTGATGATGTTTTTGTCCCAATCGACATACAATATTTTTATACATAATGAAGATTTTGGGACTGATCATAGGATTACTACAGTCATCGAATTGCAGTTGTGGAACGGATACTAATGGACATGGAAAAACAGACACCAGATCATTTAGAATATTATGTCAATTTAGAAGCACAAGAATATGGTGCTACAATAACAGAACCACATTTTTAAAGATGGCTAGCAACAGAAGTCGAATAACTTTTGACAGATTCAGCTGAAATGTTGATACATTGTCTAAAGAAGTACATATGAATTTCATGATTCATTAAAACAATATTAAGTTAGTAAGCATTTCAAACGTTTATTTAAACAAAAAATCCAAGTTATTTTCAAATGCTCTCAATTTTTTTTTTTATTAAGATTTTTTAATGTTTATGTTTACTTCTGTAGTGAATGTCATGTACATTATGAAGATTATATTTTGGCATAAGATCAACTGGTGAAGCTTATACTGCTAGCCGCGACGTGCAGTAGGCATAGATAAAAGTAGCCATTTAAAACGTAAGGATTTAAATTTATTTTTAATATACTTTACAATGTATAGATCAACGCATATACATCCATTGGATTTTGTGATAACCTCATATTTTTTCTTAAAATAATGCCTGAAAATCATGTAATTTTCGAAGCTTCATAGTGGCCTAGCCCCTTAAGGAAGAAGCGTATAAAGTCTCGTGATCTTTGAATGATTGAACCTTGCACTATTAAGGAGCACTTTAAATATGTAATATAAATTGCATGTAAATCTGACGCTGTTTTATACATCATATACCGTGCGCGCCTAAAGTATGGAATAAATTCAGTAAAACTAAAATAAATTATTTAGGGAAAAAATCTTCGACTTTCTTTGATAAAAATACACAGGTTTGCATGAAAGTCGATTTTTAACCATCATTTGTTTTTGAGTAATGACGTCAACCATTTGTTTTAAATGAAAACCCCCTATTTTTGTTCTTGATTTTCATTATCGAAGAAAAGAACGAAGAAATATTGCCATCTTACATAATAAATGTTTCGAGTAAATGACAATTTACTACAATCGTCGATTGTTAACTCAATTTCAAATCAATTTCTTCTATGCATTGTCTTTTTCAATACAAATGAATCGAAAAAAAATTTCTTAATATAAAAGGTAATTGATCAATATAAGCAACATCGGACGTAGAGTCTGAAATGTTATGTCTTTGGTACCCATTATGCTTAAAATTACATCAATAATAAATTATTTACTTTTCCACTTCCATGATTGTTGTGTTTTTCTAAAGGTATTCTCAAACTACTGTCAAATTCTGTCAATTATTTAATGCAACTTAGAAAAATGCGTCCCTCAAATAAAGACAAACAAATCTTTTCGAAATCTTTCAAACCATTCTGAGTCGTGGCTCAAAAAGACCTTATTTCCAATCGAGTGACTTGACTACCCGGCTAAAATCATCAGGCATTGTATCCTGACAAAAATTTAGTTTGCGCATTTGAAAACATTTTACAAACATAACAATAAATGCATTTACCGGTTACTGGGTGAATTAACCATTGACGGAATTCTTTGGTTCAATTGGCTTTATCGCCATAAAAGATTGTTGCAGAAATATTCCGATAATATGACCGCTTTCTATCTGTATATTCAATTTTGAGCGATGTAAGTTCTCCAATATTGCCTGCAATCTATTGTAGCTGTATTTTCGCCGCTTTCAGCAGTGGTTGCTGGTGCTGCTTCCTGGATACGTTCATCATGTTGATCATCCTTTCGTTAATGTGAAAAACATGACGAAAAACGATAAAAGACTGTTAGGAATGTCCTATATCGAATAATCGCTTTAGCAGTACCAACAGTTTTACGAAATAGGACAAAATAGAACGAAACTAAGGGTTTGTAAAATTTGCCACAACCAAACTAGGCCACTGCAATTGACGAAAAACGATAAAAGATTATTAGGACTGTCCTGCGGCGAAGAACCGCTACTGTGGTGCCAATAGTTTTTCTGTCGTGAATTAGGTCTTAAAATACTCCCGATAAATTAAGGGTCTGTAAAATTTGCCATCAGCAAAATTGAAAACAAGAAGTAATTGTTATAAAAGTAAAGATATGCATCTTCTAGCGCCAGATATAATTATATTTTGGCCGTTGTAATAATAAACAAATAAATTAAATTAAACTAAGTCAGCACATTATATCTCGCAAAGGTGTAACATTTTTTTTTATATCGCGCAGCTAAAATTGCATTGAAAGCTGCAGAAACAATTAGCCAACTCTCTATATATTCTAGTTTAATATAGTCTAGACAGACTTTTGTTCAATTGTTTCGCACAAAATTAGCACTTTATATCCCAATTTTTGTTCGGGGGTCGCTACCAAAGGAGATTTTTCGAACTTTGTGCGGTACGGAATGCGGTCGGTCGCTCGTGAAAAAAGTTAAGGAATTAAAAACTTGCCCCCCGGCGTTGCTTTTAAATGAAAAGGAAATTTATGGACGCATAATTCAGTCACTCCACATTCATAATTCACCCCGTCGCGACACGTCCACCCCATATTTCTCTCTCTCTCTCGCTCCCTCCCCCCACTGCCAAGCGCCTAATTTAATTATATCCGTATTAATTAAAAAAAGGAAAACAAATTTACCAAACGGCCGTAATTCCTGCTCGAAAGGAACGAATTAACAGTAATTACGATCGCAATTGGGCGCACATGTCTTCGTATTAACATTGCCGCTAATTGGC
This sequence comes from Ocypus olens, assembly GCA_910593695.2. NCBI lineage: Eukaryota > Metazoa > Arthropoda > Insecta > Coleoptera > Staphylinidae > Ocypus > Ocypus olens. The sequence continues at coordinate 18,167,621 of OU343056.1, forward strand.
GCGCATTAAAAAGATAGATAAATCGCTTGTGTAATTTAAAATTTAAATTAAAACGAAAATGAGGGTGATAATGATGTATCAAAATGATTTGATGCGAATAGCTGTCATTACGCGTTAAGCCTAAATTTAATATGATTTGAATTTTTGATGTTTATATACAGGGTGTGGCACTTAAGACGCCTCGGATCATAGCTCCTTTACGATAAAAGCTATCGAAAAAAATCTAAGAACAAAGTGGTGCATAGTTACCGTCGCTATATTTCAAAAATATTTCTAATCATCAGTGGCGTGCCGTACTCCAGTGGCGTACCAAACTTATGTTTTTTTAAATGGAATGCCCTATTTTTTATTGCAGATTTGGAAAGTGCTCGACGAGTACTTATTTTTTTATCTAACATGTTATACCCTTCACTTTAGCGGTTTCGCTGTTATAACCCTTTCTTTCAAAATTGCGCCCCATTTTTGAGATTTTTTTGTAGAGAAACTAATTGACGCCGGCGCCTAAATTTTGAATTGAGGTACAGGTTAAGACCTCGTGTACCTTCACATAATTTTTTTTCGGGTAATTTATGGAAAAAAATCTCCGAAATTTTGTTATGCAATGTGTAATTTTTTTTTACACCAATGAAAAATTTAGAGTTTTGGCTGTACAACGCCGTAATTTTTTTAGGGGGGTGCCATTTGAAAGTTGGTATTAATATCTCGGAAACCGCCATCTTGAATTTTATTTTGACTTGATTTCTATGTTTGCCTAATTAAACCAAGTAACTTTTGTTTAAAACTTTTTTTCGCATCTTTAATAATTATTGAGATATTTGATTTTTTTTGAAAATCGCGATTTTCAGTTTTTTTTAAATATTTTCTAAACTGCTCGGAATTTTGAAAATTTCTCAACATAATCTGAATCAGCATAGAAAACTACACAACATTGCCCATTTAACCAGATCTCTAGCTTTAAGAATAAGAAAGATACCCATGCAATCCTACTCTATTTAGGTCACCCTGTATATACACTCTTCGATTATCTGTATTTTATTCTTTAAATATGTTTTTATTAACATTTAATGAATGTGACATTTGTTCTATCGACCCGTCCGAAAAATAAATTCAAAGTACGCTACTGACTGTTTGCATGCTGTGATTGGATTCATTCGCCACCCTTCGTTACCATATTTCCTTAACGTGCAAACCCAATTTTTATTTTTATTTTCTGTTTATATAATTAGAACAAGAGTTCTACATCAACAACCACTACATACAGTGTTTAAAGGTTAAAGATTTAAACGGTGGTAGATGGGTGGGTTCTATCCTACAATCCAACCAGTTAAACTTATAACAATGTTTACTTCTACAAACCAATTTACAAAATACTATTCTTTCGTACTTTGCTTACTCAACATTTGTAAAACCTTTGTTTATATTCTACTGTTTGGATGGTGTGATATGGCCTACCCACCACGTGGAATTTCTACGTTTAATTCAGTGATTTTGTATAAGTAGATACCAATATAGACATATGTGTCCTAATACACCTATGGAGCAAGTACAACGTGCCGTTTTCTACTCTCGTCGTTCTATTGTACATTAGTTCGTAGCACGATATCTCTCTCGCGATCACGAAGCGAGCGAGCAAGCCTACGACGTACGTTAGGCGGGTACCCACACGCAACCTTACTTCGCGGACGCGTGTATTGTTGGCATTGCAAGTGACTTATTATGTGATAATTCTATGCATCATAGTGCTTACGTAATTTCGTTCAATAGTGACATTTTTAGTGAGGAGTTTATCTATGACACTCAACGTTTTAACTTTAGTCGTGCTAATTATTCGCTTATAAATTCATCTCTTGCCTCTATTAAATGGCTTGATATTTTTAATACCTGTTCTTATATTAATGAGGCTGTTAATTTCTTTTACAATATTGTACACCATTATATTGACTTATATGTTCCACTTAAAGTTAAATACAGCCGAAAATATCCTAAATGGTTTTCCAAAGATTTGATAGATCTTATAAAAAGAAAACATCTTGTTCAGTGCAGATATAAGTCAAAATTAAATTATAGTGATTACCTAGAATTTCAAAATTTAAGATCCAAGTGTAAAAATTTACCTAACACATTATATAATGATTTTATAAATCGTGTAGAACAGAATATCAAGCGTAACAGTAAATCATTTTGTACTTTTGTAAATGAGTTTAGATATTGTAAGGGTACTCCAGTAAATATGATATATAAGAATCAACAAAGTAATAGTTTGCAACAAACTGTAAATTATTTTGCAGATTATTTTGCCAGTGTGTACTCTGATAATTCTAATATATCGGTTCAGCCCTGTACCTTCACACCGGTACAGTCTTTTGACTCGTCTTTTGTTTTTAATGTTATTAGATATTAGATATTAGATATTAGAGTTTATTGGTCTTTTTCATTGCTGGTTAACAATATTAGACAAGTCAATACAATTAATATATAAATAGACATATATGGTAAAGTATGTATACATAAAAATATAACATAAAAAGAAAACTACTAATGTAACATCTGTTTAATTTAAAGTGAACTCAAATGGATGCTTCTAAGAGAACGCATGATTTTTAAAATTAACTATGCTATAAAATGCATGTTGTTGTAAAAATGATTTCAATGTAGACTTCAAACTGTTATTGGAAAGTGTTGACCACGATTGAGGGAGTTTATTATAAAGATCAATTCCAGATTGTTGTGGAGAATTTTCAAAAAATGTATGTTTATGTTTGAATGATACTATTTTTTTCTTGTTGCGGGTTGTGTAATTGTGGATGTCTCGATGTTTTTGAAATAATGATTTATTGCGTTGAATATAATTTAAAATATTTAATATATAAATTCATGGGAGGGTTAATATTTTGTGGTGAATAAATGTCGGTTTGCAAGTTTCTGTGTATTTTAAGTTGAACATTAAGCGAATAATTCTTTTTTGCAATGTAAATAATCTATTTAATTCGGTGGATCGACCCCAAACGCAAATATTGTAAGAAAGTTGTGAATAGACTAGCGCATAATAGATATTGATGATATAATCTTGATGAAACTGACTCTTACTTCTTGAAATTAAATAGTATGATTTATTAATTTTCGAGCAGGTACATTCAATGTGACCGTTCCATTGAAGATGTTTATCTATAACTATTCCCAAATATTTAGCGCACTTTACAGTTTCTATTTGTTGACCATTAAACATAAATGTTGATTGAATATTTTTCCTATGAACGTTTGTCATATGCATTATTACTGTTTTATTAGTATTTACCACTAATTTGTTTTGTTCACACCAATTGCTAAATTACGACATTATTTGGAGTACTTTAGCTTTTGCTTCATCCAAATTATTTGCTGATACTAATACCGCAGTATCATCGGCATACATGAACACGTCCCCTTCCGTAATATGATTTGGCAGATCGTTAGCATACATTAAAAAAATTAAAGGCCCTAAATTACTTCCTTGGGGTGTTCCCACGTCGAGAAAATATTCACCAGATAATGAGTCTTTATAATTATTTGACAACATATTTCCTATTTCTCAGAAACGTCATGATCCAGCTGTTCATGTAATCACAAAAGCCCATATTGTATAGTTTATTTTGCAATATATCATGATTTATTGTATCGAGGGCTTTTTTAAGGTCAAACATTACAATGAAGCATTCTTTATTTAGTTCCAGCATATTTAGTGTTCTTTGAATTAAATTTACTGTAGCGGTTTCCGTGGACATGCCGGAGCGAAATCCGTATTGTTTATCATGTAATATATTAAATTTATCAAGAAAAGAAACCATTCTGCTGCAAGCAATTATTTCTACTATTTTAGAGAGGACAAACAATAAACAAATTGGCCTATGATTTTCTATAGTTTCATCACCCTTTTTTGGAACTGGTATCACATATGATTGTTTTAGAGACGTAGGGAATTTGCCTTGCATTATAGAGGTATTTATTATATTTGTTAGATGGGGGGCAATGATATCTGCAGTTGCTTTGAATAGCTTTACTGGGATGTCGTCAATCCCCGTCGAGTTGGTGTTTCTTAATTTAGATATTGCATCGATTACTTCATTCTCAGAGACTGGAGTAAACGAAAAGGTATTGGTACAGGAGATAGTATTTAATCGATGTTCGACGTTATTTGATGTGATTAAGTTTTTTACTGAGTTTTCAAAATAAGTCGCAAGTTCATTAGCAATAGCGGTGTTAGATTGACTTGTGTCGATATTTTTTTTTTCTTAGTTTTATATTGTACCAGGTTCCATAGCGCTTTTTGCTTATTAATTGCCCTATCCAAACGACTAGCAGCATGTTGCTTTTTCTCAGAAATAATTAATCCGTTTAGGATTTTCGATTTACTTCTGTATAATAATAATAGGTCTTCTCTACCGGTTTGTTTGAATAAGAAATTTAAACGTTTAACGTCATTCTATAGTTGTTGTAAATTAGCCGAAAACACTATTTTATTTGAAACGTTAGCATTTTGTGATTTCCTGATTATTTTTATTGGAAATGCTATGTTAAAACGGTGCCGTTTGGCCACACAGGAAATTTACTGTTTTTGATGAAATGGTGTCTAAATTCGTTAATGTTTGAGTCCGAGATTTGTCGTTTATTTACATGGGAGATAGGGTTTTTTTTTTTATTTTTCTAATTTTTATACTTAGAAACTGTGCATGATGATCGGACAGATCGGGATCAAAATTATGTTTGCTTTGCACTATATCCATATTGTTGATTAATATATAGTCTATAGAGGTTTTACAAGTTTGTTGATGTAGCATCAGTTTTTAATTTGATTAACACTTTGAAACCTAGTGCTCTCGCGGGTCCAGATAATATTCCGAATTTATTTCTTATTAATTGTGTTTATACTTTGGCTCATCCAATTGCGGCTCATTTCAACAATCAATTGATGAATCAACATTTCCTGAGATTTGGAAATGCAGTTACATTTCTCCAATTTATAAGTCAGGAGATCGAAATAATGTTATAAATTATTATTACAATCTGCAATTCCTAAACTATTAGACTGTCTTCTATCACAACAATTAAAATGGGCTTTCAAAAATATAATCATTGAGCAACAACATGGATTTTGTAATGGTCGATCTAACCTACTGATTTTTGAGAGATTTCTGTTGAATACCTTGGAGGCACACAATCAAGTAGATGTCATTTATACTGATTTTTCCAAGGCGTTTGACAGATTCTCTCATTCTGTTCTCCTGGCTATGCTAAAAAGTTTGGGGTTAAATGTGGCCGTAACTGGTTGGATATTTAGCTTTTTGTCAGACCGCGTGCAATATGTCAAACTTAACGATATAATTTCGGAATCCATATGCGTTACATCGGGTGTACCGTAAGGAACGCATCTAGGTCCGATTTTATTTAATATATTCATTAATGATATAGTTAATGTCATTCGACATTCTCAAATATTGTATGCGGACGATTTAAAGTTATTTCGGAATGTTAGCTTTTCTGCCGATGTATTACTTCTTCAAGAAGATTTAGATAATATATTTACATGGTGTACCCACAATAATCTACATTTAAATATTGTCAAATGTAAGTATATGAACATTTCCCGATTGCTTAGTAGTAGCAATAATGCTTCATATAACATAGATGGCGTTGAATTGGATAAAGTAATGAAAATAAAGGATCTCGGCGTGATTTTCAGTCCCATATAAAAACGATAACAAATAAAAGTCTAAAGGTGTTAGGTTTCATTGCTAGATTTGGCAAAGATTATAGTATTGACACTCTAAAAGCTCTATATATTTCTCCTGTTCGCCCTTTGATGGAATATGCAGCAATGATATGGAACCCGCATTCAAAATATTTAACAAAGTATTTGAATAAAGTTCAAAATAAATTTTTACGGCTAGTAGCGTTTAGGCTTCACATACCAATTATATCTCTTAGATATAATGATCTTGCAATGCATCTGCATATTCCGTTGCTGGAAGATAGAAGAATTAGAGCTAGCCTAATATTTTTATTTAAACTACTTAATAATTATGTAGACAGTCCTCACTTATTAAGCTATGTTGACTTTTGGTACCCGAAGAGAGAAGGTACACAGCGCTATGGTAAATTATTTCGAATTCCATTTCATACTACCAACTATGGCTATAATGAACCGTTAACTAGAGTTATGAGGTTATCAAATATGATGTTAAGCAATTGCTGTTTTGATTTATTTTCTACTAATTTGCAATCATTTAAGCGTACATTAAATAGGTTGGATTTATCAAAATGTCATATTTAAATTTATATTTTCTTGTCCTTTTAGCTACTTCTTGCAGTATGCTCATATGTATATATGTATATATTTGTATTTTTCTCAGCCTCATATTTTGCGCAATTATGCTAAAAAAAATTGTATATATGTCAATTCCTGTTTTTTTTTGTAATTTACATTTTCAATTAATTTCTCACTGTACTATTTTGATGATTTTTTTTTTCATGTATTTGTACTAATGGGCATGCCCCGTAATAAACTATTATTATTATTATAACCTGGATCAGCTGTCATTTATTTACAGTTTATTCCGTGAGTGCGTTTTTAGTTGAATTGTCTCTTTATACTAACAAAATGGGCCGGGAGTGCATTGTTTGTGGTGCTTCCCAAGAAATTTAATTGGCGATGTCATTCCAGTACTTTCGTTTATTGGAACTTTTAATTTTAGCGCCTTATTTCTTTTGATTTAAGAAGGGGTATCTCGGTACTGCTCATGGGATTCGTGATCGCGAGAAGTCAGATTTATGCCCAAGTACATTATCTGAGTGAAATTGTGCATAAAAGTACCATGCATTTTATATGTTGTGATGTTGGTACCAGGGGCGGCTCGTTATATAGAGCCAAGGAGCCATGGCACTACCTGTAGTTTCAAGCTCGGCAAGTATTTTTGATCAACTTTTTCGACACGGTATAAATATTTCTTATTTTTTTTTTAATTAAATAAAATTAATTAATTTAAAATACAACAAATTTTCTAATATTTGGCCCCTTATAAGCCAATCTAGTAACCGTTAGGATAGAAAAACAATTAGGGCGACATCTATCGCCGATATATTACAATTTCAGAACGTTTTCGGCGAGAGATGTCCTAATTATTTTTTTATCCTAACGGTTACTTCACTGGTTTATAAGGGCATAGTCGAATTCCGTTGCTCCATCAACGATGACCGCAGTGTGCTGATGTGAGACTAATGTAGCTCCAAACCGTTCCCCAGTTATTGTCGACGGTGAAATATAAATTAATTCGCGATAACACTTTTAAATATAATTTTTAACATCAGTGATTTTAAACAGTGATCATGGTTAGTAAACATCGTTTTTAAATTGTGATTATTTCAAAATTAGTGAAGAAGCATTTCTAAACTGTTGCAGAAACGTAAAGTGGAATGTATTTTGAGTAAATTTGAAAATTTTGTAGTATGTTTTTCTATGTCTTTGAAAAAGTCCATCTTCAAAATAACGATTTGCTCTGTTCTCGAGAAGTTGTTTTAAAATCTAGACGAGAAGCATTCAAAAAAATTTTCAGAATCGTAATATGGAATAAATTATAATCATTTTGTAAGATTTCAAGTACGTGATAATCGTTTCTTTCCGATTATGTTTGCCTCCGAAAAAGCGCATATTTAGAATCATGATTTGGTCTGTTCTCGAGAGATGATTTTTAAATGAAATAATTAATGTCGAATCGTCCAGTATATTTTAAGTTTTGAGAGAATTGTTGTTATTTATTATTTTTTAATTCGTGAAATTTGTAATTTGAAAATTGGTTTCGTGGTATTATTTCAAAAATTAAATTAAGGGATGTTTAGTTGTTCGCGCCGAATATTAAAGTAAAATGAATTTTGAGTACATTTGGGAAGTTCAGTATTTGTTTTTTTTTTTCAGTTCATGAAAATCGTAATTTGAACATGAGAGCAGTTCTCGGGCAATTTTTTTGAAATCTAGAGAAGAATGGGAGGATAAAGTAATTAATAAAGCGTTTGGATTGTAGAATAGGACCCACCCACGCCCGCTATACCAACTTTATAGCAACCTGTAAGACTGTAAAAAATCAATTGGGAATTTAATTAAAGAAGTTGAAAGATCAGAAATAATACAAAACGTGATTGTGTTGTTTGAATCCAAGTGAATTCACGGGCGGTAATTGATGATAAACGGGAGTTTACAAGTTGAATTCAGTTATAAGAGTAAGAAAGACACAAAAGGCACAATACTCTTTTAATTCGTTTAATTATTTTTGAAAATATTAGTGCGTGGGCAACATGGTTGGATTGTAGGATAGGGCCTACCCACCAGACGCAACCGGTTATATTATAGGATAGGGCCCACCCACCAGACATCTTTATTTTAACCCGCAAACCCCGGTCAAGTTGAAGAAGATTCTAGATATCCACATATAAACTCTTGTTTATTGTTGATAAATTGAAGGATAGGATCGGGAACACCCACCTCCCTCGGTTACACTTTGATTTGCAAAATACGTTTCGCATTATTTTTAAACTTTAATTTCTTCAAATTATTTTCAAAGAACTTTCTTCAACCAGACAGAATTTTAGGTTAGGATAAAGTCGGTATGTATGTATGTATGTATGTAGTTTATTGGTGCTAATATATAATAATATTTACACAGGTCTCTTAAATCTAGGTAAGGTAGAGTGGGTAGTGGGTGAGTGCTGTTTTACGTGGTGAGTGGACCTTATCTTTTTGTCCACGCATCTAGTTTTCCACCAAACTAAATTAAATTAAACAAAAGATAATAAAATCTTGATTTTGATCATTCGATTTCAAGTCGATATTTAAAAAAAAAAGAGAAAAAAAGGTGAATAAAATATACGTAAAATCTTAATTATGATCTTTCATAAGCAGAATAGTGCCAAATTTACGATTTTCAAAAAAAAATCTCTAATAAGAAAAACAAGATTTTTAAGTGTAGTCGTATACGTTTTAAAAATCGAATCCTCAATGTTTGATTTTTTAAACGTATAGCGACCAAACGTGTTAAACACTGCAAATCTTGTTTTTAGCCTTTTTACTTTCTCCGTTACGAAGTCCGAGAAAGTATTGTGATCGAGATTTTTTTTTCAAAAAATTTTTTTACGGAAATATCCGTGTCTGTGTGTGTGTGTGTGTGTGTGTGTGTGTGTCTGTGTGCGTGTGTTTGTGTGTCTGGCTGTACGCGCTGTATCTCAAAAACTAATAGGGCAATTGATATGAAACTTTGAACATCCGTCTAATTTGATAATTTGAAGAACTGAAAAGCTTTTGGTAAAATTTTCTACACCGGAAGTTTACCTTAACTGTTTTTTGTTTTTTGCCAATATTTTCTTAAATATGAAAAATATCACAAAAACATTTAAACAAAGTTTGAAGACAACAAAGAAATGAACATCTTTTGCTTGAAAACATTTTTCATAAAATCACTTTTATCCGAGAAAAAAATTTATAATTTTTTTTTTAATTTTCGGTTTATAATTATAAAACGATAATAGTTACAGCAAATTTATGTTAATAATAATTGTAGAAAATGCTAAAATGAACAACTTATAAAGAATAAGTTTTTTTCGAAATCGCTTTAGATTTTGAGTAAATTGAGTTTTTAAATTTGGAGTATAATTTTTCCATCTTTCATAATTTTGACGTTTTAAACGTCAGTTTCATGCGAGTCTACAAAACGTTCGATGTACATTTAAAATATAATTTAAATTTAGAATAAACCATGAAAGCGTAAATATAAATGATACCATCAAGTCGGAGAAAGTAACATGATGGCCACATCACCATTTTTTTATCATTTCAGATAATTTCTTTTGATCATTGAAACGTCAAAATCGAGACATTTGTGTGTTACATTTTTGGAAAAGGTGTTCGTCGATTTTTGAAAATAGCACAACTTCTAAATGTATTGGACAATTTTAATAATGCAAGTTTTAAATGTGAAAAAATCATTCAAGAAAAATATAAATGAGTTTTGCATTTTTGTTATTAAATAGTTTTTGCCGGTTATTTTTTCGAGGTTTATAACTTCCAAAATGTGTTGGATGATCTCGATTGTTTGAAAACTAAAATATCCTCAGAAAATTGTTAAAAAACTTTTTTGTAAAAAAAATGTTAAAAATGTCCAAAAACGCGATATCTGAGTCCATGGAGGGTTTAAAGTTTAGAAACGTATATTAAGTAACTTTGCAAAGGTTTATACTACCCAAACGTGTCAGATGATCTCGATTATTTGAAAACCAAAATGTGGTAAAATTTGCGGGCTTCAAAAAATGGTTAAGAAACTTTTCTATGAAATTGGTGGAAAGTGTCAAAAAATTAGGATTTTCGCTAACAATCACTGTTTGGGTATGAGTTACAATTTTACGTAGCAATCACTGTTTAATTAGTAGTCACAGTTTGGTTAACTGTCGCACTCACAATCACAATCACAGTCACAGTCACGGTGAAATTCGCCCATTAGTAACAGTAACGACCTGTGATTTTTTGCTGTCAGTGAAAAATCACAGGTACGTGAAATATCGCTCCTCCCTAAATATAATGAATTTATCAATAAATATCAGCCACAAAACTATTCAATTATCAATAATACAAATCTTATTTTATTATTCAAATTATCAATAAGTTTAATGCTGAGGTCAGGGGCAGCTCGTTACAAAGAGCCAAGGAGCCATCACTACCTCTAATTTCAAGCTAAGCAAGAATTTGTAATCAACTATTAAAACACTTTTTTGGCAGTTATTTTGGTCTAGGAAGATAAATCGTTATTTTTTCTTCAAAAAAAGAGGGGGGCGGGTATATTGTATAAGTGGCTCTACCATCAACATGTTCCACGAGCCGCCACTGGTTGGCACCCTAACTAATTCAGCATTTGGTATCTACTAGATATAAAATCACTGGTTTAATTGCCCCACATACCCTGTTTTCGGTTTTCTTTCAAAATATTTCAAACATGAGTTAAATAACAACAAATACATAAACAGTCTTTGTAATTTAAATCAAAATTGAAACGTGGGTGGCGGGTGAGCCCTATCCTACAACCAACCGGTTAAACAAATAACACACTTTACTTAATATCTCTAAAACTCACGTTTATGTTCTACTGTATGGATGGTGGATGAATTTGAATTTGTAGTAATGTCGTCAGCTCTTTTAGCCCCTTCCAAAATTAAATCTTGATAATGACCTGCATCTTATAAAATACAGATTAAACATTGTGTTTGTGTGATTCATTTAAAATTACTTGGAAATAGACCAACACGTAGTAATCATCTTCTGAATAAATGCGTTTTATATTTATATCACCCTGTAACAAGTAAAGCCTGTTGGATTTGAACTGACAATATCTTGAAATACGCCCAGCACATTACCAGTCTCTCCACGTAAGCTTAGAAAGGCATGCAGATATAAATCGCCACATTGCGCCACTAGCTCACTGATGTTGCAAGCACATGTGACTAATACCCGAATGAAAGCAGTGTACATGACAGTCTACACACATGAATCTTCTCGCGTTTCCACCTTCCGCATTTCCTATTCTCACATCGTCGGGGAGTTTGCACGTAATTATCTAATTTGTATTTATTTCGATTAACTTCAGTCACGTTTCTAAGATTACTTAAAATCCCCTACAAGGAAACTACTTTTCTAAAAAGGCCCTGCTAGATTTTTATAATATGCAAATGCTTCCATTCAGTTTATAAGTTCTCGTATGAAAGGATTCAGAGAGATTATGTTCAGGGCATTCAATAAGAAAATATTAATAATGAAATAAAATAATTGATGAGAAATACACGTAATAAGGGTAGCATTTGAAATGAAACTCTTATTGTGTTTAATACTGTTGTATTCAGTTGCCTGATACTTGTTTCGACAATTACTAACAATAAGAGATTCAAGGTCAGTTGGATGGGACATCAAAGAAAAACATCTAAATATAGATGTTAACATCGGTAATAACCATCGATAATTGCAAAACATCGACCGAAAAACATCGTTGTTTCTAAACTCCTGACTAATATATATCACAACAAATATTAAATTATGCAATAAAAAAAAAATGTAATTACAAATAATAAATTTTATTTTAAGCAAATTTCTTGAATTAATTGAGATTAGGCAATCTCAATTTATTTTCGAAATTCGTGTCTATTCAATGGCTCGTGCAAACAAATAAAATTTATCCGGCCAAATTCTAACTTCTTGTGTTATTACCCCCGATAATATTTATTCTTGGACCGAATTAATGATTTATATTTTGATTTTTCCATTTTATAGATACCAGATAAAATTTGGAATGTCTTTTTCATGTTATTCACATCTTTTAAATTCGAACTTGATATTCTTACCGTTTCATTTAGGAATTTATATGATGTTTTTTGTCATTGGTTTAAGTGGAAAATTATTGTTAAAATGGCTTTTAAGAGATGAGTGAATTCAAATTGATCATCTGGAGATTTGTTTGAGTACACTCCTCATGTTCCAAAAGCTAAATCTTTACAACACTGGATAATACGGTGCTTGTTTTATTATTATTGGGAGTATTAATATGTATGTTCACTAGTAATGTTATATGTTTAAAAATGTGTTATCTACCGTAGTACTGGAATCCACAGTATAATTTGAATACAGGGTGTTTCAAATTCGACGCTCACCATGGGGATTTCGCTTATTAGAAGAGATAAAGGGTATGTTTAAATAAATTTGGCAGTTTTGCAGAATTTTATGCTGATTAATAATCTACTGGAAAAAATTACTTACATTCTTACAAAAAACTGAAAAAACTAAATTTCATTTTTTCTTTATATCTCTGTTATTTGCGGAGATATTTAAAAATGGTAAAGACATTCTTATAGCACTTTTTTATTTTCTGATAGATGGCATAAGATTTTTGGTTGTAACATGTTTCGTTTCTTTTGAACCATCATCAACTTTCTTATTTCTTATGGACGCCATATTTATTTTTTGTCACATCTAAATGCTTATTTTTTTGTGATGACAACAATATAATACAACATACATTTAATTTCGTAAATGAATATATAATCGTTTACTAAAAATCATCGGTGCCATGAAATTAATAACAATGAAACATCTGAATAGCTCTTTGTTTGTCAAGCATTATTATTCTCTATGAATAAAAATGTTGTTCGAGAATTCAGAAAAGCGTGACATGTTACGTATTTTTTATTCAGTAAATAGAAATACGGTATTAGCCAGTGAAAAATATTTAATAATAATAATAATAATAATAAGTCTTTATTTCTCTCTTAAATTATAATAAGATATACAATAAGAAAGAAAGTGCGTCATAATAAGAAAAACATAAGCATACATCACTAATCAAAGTATTCTTCTAAACTATACAATTCTTTTTCACATAAGAACTTAAACAAATTAGTTTTAAACTTCTTGATAGTTTTGATACACTTAAGAGAATCAGGTAATTTATTAAATAACAAAATGCCGTTATAACTTAAACAATTTTCTGAAGCAGTTAATCGGTGTTTTGGTATATTATAATTATTTTTATGCCTTGTAGCATATTCGTGAACAATTTTGTGATCTTCAAATAATTGTTTATGTTTGTAAAGAAATGTTAGGCATTCATAAATATACAGTGAATACACGGTTAATAAGTTGTATTTCTTGAATACCCCTCTACAGGATGTGTTAAATTCAAGATTAAAAATGATTCTAACAATCCGTTTTTGAATAACAAATATATGCGAACAATATTTACTATGTCCCCAAAAACGTATCCCATATCGCATATTTGATATAAAGACATTGTTGTACACAATTTTTACAGCATGTTGACTCAGGAGAGATTTAAGTTGTCTAACATTAAAACATATTCCACTTAGTTTCCTGCCTAGTTTATCTATATGGTTATGCCATCGTAGAAACTCATCAAACTCGATCCCTAACAGTTGGACAGATGTACTAACAGTAAGCTGTTCATCATTTAAAGTTAAATATTGCGGAGTGGGGACGCTCTTATTTGTCTTAAATATTACACATTTTGTTTTATCCGAATTTATTGATAATTTATTATCCGAAAACCAATTTTGCAGCTTGCTAAAATAAGTCCCACATTCAAGCTTTAATTCAATATAATTTTCCGCACTGATTATGATGGATGTATCATCTGCATATGTTATAATATTATGCTTACTGTCGAGAACATTATGAGTTATGTCATTTATATATATAATAAATAAAAATGGCCCTAAAACGCTGCCCTGTGGTATTCCCCTGGATATGCTTTTAGGACTTGAGCGAGTAGTTGATCCATTAATATTCAAATTAATAATTTGTTTCCTATTATTTAAGTATGATCGAAACCATGAAAGAGCAGTTCCTCTGACCCCATAACGTTCAAGTTTGGCGATTAGTTGTGTGATCTACGCAATCAAAAGCCTTGGATAAGTCTATGAACATACCGCAAGCCAGCTCCTTATTTTCTAAAATTTCCAAAATTTTATTTACACACTCATATAGCGCTGTATCCACACTTTTACCAGAAAGAAAGCCGTGTTGGTGACAATTGAGTAGATTACAATTGCGGAAGAAATTTAATATTCGTTTAAAAACCAATGATTCAATGATCTTCGCCAATGATGTCAGTAAACTAATGGGTCGATAATTGCCCATCTCATTTTGATCTCCTTTTTACTTTCTCCGTTACGAAGTACGAGAAAGTATTGTGATCGTGATTTTTTTTTCAAAATTTTTTTTTACGGAAATATCCGTTTTGGGGTCCCTAGATGCCATTTCAACAATTTCTGGAAAATTTTTTTTTGTGTCTGTGTGTGTGTCTGTGTGTGTGTGTGTGTGTGTGTGTGTGTGTGTGTGTGTGTGTCTGTGTGTGTGTGTGTCTGTCTGTGTGCGCTGTATCTCAAAAACTAATAGAGGAATTGATATGAAACTTTCAACATACGTCTTATTTAATAATCCGAAGAACTGAAAAGCTTTTGGTAAAATTTCGTACACCGGAAGTGGGTGTTTACCTTAACCGTTTTTTGTTTTTTGCCAATATCTTCCTAAATATGAAAAATATCACAAAAATATTTAAACAAATATTGAAGACAACAAATAAATGAACATCTCTTGTTTGAAAAAAAATTTCATAAAATCATTACTATTCGAGAAAAAAATTTATTAATTTTTTTAAATTTTTGGTTCATAATTATGAAACGATAATAGTTACAGCAAATTTATATGAATAATAATTGTAGAGAATGCTAAAATGAACAACTTCTAAAGAATAAGTTTTTTTCGAAATCTCGTTAGTTTTTGAGTAAACCGAGTTTTTGAATTTGAAGTATAATTTTTCCATCTTTCATAATTTTGACGTTTTAAACGTCAGTTTCATCCGAGTTTACGCAACGCTCGATGTACATTTAAAATATGATTTCAATTGAAAATAAACCCATGAAAACGTAAATATAAAGTCGGAGAAAGTAACATGATGGCCACATCACCATTTTTTATATATAGGAATTACTAACGCCGTCTTTAGCATATCCGGAAAAACACCCAAGCAAAAGGAATCATTTATAATTTTTAACATAGGTGCGGCTATGTATTCATAGCAGCTGTAAATAATGTAGATAGGTATGCCATCCACACCAGAACAAAATTTATTTTTATTTTTCATATCAGTTATGACATTCAATAATTCATTATATGTATCGGGATACATGAAAAATGATATATTATTTGAAGGAAAAGAAAATTGATTATTATGTCTATCATCCAATATTTGCGGCAAGTTATTTGTAATATTAACAAAAAAATCATTAAAATCATTGACTAAATCTATCCTATTATTATGCGAGGGCAGTTTTTGAGTTTTTAATTTGTTCCTTTCACTATTTATTACTTTCCACATTTCCTTTAACGTATTTTTTGCTGTTTCAATTCTGGTATTATAATGGTCTCGTTTCGCAGATAATAGAGCTGTTTTATATGTTTTGTGAGATGCTATATAGAGTGGTTTATACGTTTCATCAAATGAAGACACCATTTGCAACATTGATACTTCCTGTTTTAGTTGTTTTAATTCTGGTGTTAACCACTCATTATGATTTGAATTATTAATTTTCTTTTTAATAAGAGGAAAATGCGCATTGAAATAAATATTAAAAATGTTTAAGAAAATATTACACGAATTGTTTACATCCACGCTGATTTCTACGTCTTGCCAAGCTTCGCTAGATATAGATTCAATAAATTTAACAATGTTTTTATCATTATAACATCTATGCATGATGCAGTTGCTCACAGGTCTATCTATGTCAATATTTAATTTCAGCATTAGGGAACAATGATCTGAAAAACCTTGAAATGTTATACTACTTCGGTATTCATATGTATTGTGAATTTTGTCGCTAATGATAAAGTTATCATTGCATGTACTACTTGCGGGTGTTATCCTAGTTGGCTCTTTGATAAGTAAATGCGAACCATAAGATTTTATTAAATTACAGAAACATGTAGTAATATTGTTTTGTCTAAGCGTATTAATATTATAGTCGCCGCATATTATATAAGGATAATTTCGTTCGTTTAATGTATTTAACAATGCATCTAATTTATTTATAAAGTTAAGTGGATCACTTGTAGGTGTGCGATAAATGCAAATAACTACACATTTTAAATTGCCGATTTTTACCCAAGTCGTACAATACTCAAATAATGTACATTCGGCTGTTATATTTAAATTCAGTGCACCGGAATTACTTAATGAATTATGGAAGAAAATAGCTGAACCGCCGTGCTGTGCAGTTGATCTACAATATACACTTATTAATGTGTAATTATCAAAATGAGTATTATTTATTTCTTCTTCAGTAAGCCAATGTTCGGTAATACATATTATTTTGCTCCTTGTATCCTGCACTGTTGTTATAAGTTCTTGAATGCTAGTACTTAAACATTGAACGTTATGATAATATATAGCAAACATATTTTCTTCATTAGAATAAGTTGTCTTACTTAGTTTTTTGAAGTTTCTTTGGATCGGTTAAAAAATTTTGAGATACAAGCACCTTCTGGCCATATTTCCGGATTTTTCGCTTTATTCAGTTGAGAAATTGGCACTGATAATTTGAATGATGAATAGATATCGGGATGTTTCGCCTGTAGTTTAGTACAAATTAAGTCACGTATATCATGGTTCCTTAAGTGTCCCGACACAATTTCCTCGGTGATTTCTGGATCTAAACGCCAGATGTGGAGATGAGAGAAGAAAGGTACAGCTCGCATGCTGCTTGAACTGCTTCCTGTTCCAAAAATCCGCGAAGAACGCCGCTTGCGAGTTACTATTTTAAATTCTTCATCTACAGCTGATCGTGGCCTCGTGTCGACATCCTCGGTATTTACATTTTTTGTAAATTCAATGTTTACATTTCTTTTGGAAGAGACATCCTCAATGTTTACATTTCTTTTGGAAGAGACATCCTCATCCCGGCTCTTGGCATTGGCACTATCTGCGTACGTCTTTGCGATGGCTCCATGGGGATTTTCGTTTTCCACTACAATTGCAATGGAATTTACCGCCTTGTTGAGCGCTTTGTTGTCCAATTTTTCACGCCCGATTTTCATTTCGAGAAACTCAATTTTATCGTTTTGTAATGCACGATTCTCCATAAGTATTTCGTTCTTACTTTGCAATTCACTAACGAGAATTTTTAATAATTCAATTTCTCTGACATGGCTGCAGCATTCATTAACCTCAACTTGTTCTGTCGAGGCAATATTATTATCTATTACCTCTCCATTACACTTATGCTTTTCTAAACATCCTGGATGAACCACTTTGTTACACAAATTGCACACCGTGACATCCTTAACAAACTGGCCACACTTTCCACCACATTTAATTTGCTTTAAAGCACTTTTAGTCTGCACTGCAGTCGCCATTAATGATGGGAGTTAATTATAAATGTATCCAGAAAGAAGGCAACCTCATCGAACTTTTTTCTATGGATGGACAGAAATTTAGGAGAGTTTGGATCATTGATTTAACATCGCAAAGCATACGGTAATAAAATTACCCAAGAAGATAGCAATAATATTTTGGAAATGCTAATACTAAATGTATCTTAATTCTTTAACTCTTTCACGCATGGTGGTACACGCAATGTACCACATTTTCGTGGTACGCCGACGCACGGGGGTACATAAACTGTACTATATATTCAAAGTCAATCTGCAACTTGCACGGTAGCACAATTTGTGTACCAGCTGCATAATTGCGAGCTGTTGGTGGCCTAAATGTTATTCGATTTATAGCGGACACGTGCGTTCAGCTGATTTCATGCGGCACATTGTTTTTGAGGTTAATGCAGTAAAGATATCGTTGTTAATATTGGCGGTCATTCTTGTTATAAATAAACATACATTTGTTATTTATTTCTGCATAAAACTAATAACTGGCTATAGTGAAGTGCATAGAAACGTTGGTAAGTAAAGTATGATGTGTTTTTGCTGTGTTTTCTTATTTAAGTAAACTGGTATCTTATATGTACCACCATGCAGTACATGTAAATTTATATGAATGTGTAATTTTAGTGAAATGGATAATTTGCCATTTACACTGAAAGGATGGACCGAGGCAGAGTTTTTAAAATCTCTCGAAATTGATTTTGAAAATATTCCGTCCGATCCAGAGTCTGAAGTTGATGATAACGATGATGACGAAAATTTGAACAATACTGAAACTAATGAAACTTTAACTTATGAAAATTATTCTGATGATTCAGACCTGGAAATGAATATTCCACTCAAAACATTACAAACCCTTCGGCCTACAAATGTTTAGGACATTGTTGCTAAATGGGGACATAGCACCGATAACATTGTGCCACTGCCAGAATTTATTCATTATTCTGGTGTAGCAGATATTGTAAAGGAACAGGATGAGCATTCTCCTTATAAGTATTTTACTATATTATTTGACGAAGAAATTATTGAAAAATTAGTTTTCCAATCAAATTTGTACGCAACGCAAAAATGCCAGGACACTGGAAAACGGTTTGAACCTACCAATACTACAGAAATTAAAACTTTCCTCGGCATGAACTTACTTATGGGAATCAAGCCTATGCCTAGTTATAGGGATTACTGGAGTTCGTGTCCAGATTTGCACGATTCTTACATAAGTAAATTCATGACTGTCAATCGTTTTGGTTGGTTACTAAACAATATGCATCTCAATGACAACAATATGTTGCCTAAAAGGTATGAAGCTATGTATGACAAATTGTACAAAGTTCGTCCAATGCTTGATAAACTAACAGATAATTTTGAAAAATATCTACATCTTGATAAGTATATAGCCATAGATGAGTCAATGATTAAGTTTAAGGGTAGAAGCTCCCTAAAACAATATATGCCAAAAAAAACAATAAAACGGGGGTATAAAATCTGGGCATTGGCAGACAAATCTGGATATCTATACAGATTTCAAATTTACACCGGCAAGAAGGAGAATATTGTTGAGAAGAACTTGGGTGCTCGGGTGGTAAAAGATTTGATCAAAGGACTTGACGCTAGAAATCATTACTTGTTTTTTGATAATTATTATAATTCTTACGATTTACTGTTGGACTTGAAATATAAAGGATTTAATGCTTGCGGAACTGTAAATTCCAACAGAAAAAATATTCCGAAGATGAAAGATGACAAAATGTTAGCAAGAGGTGAATTCGATTGGAAATGCAGCGAGTCAGGCATATCAATGTTCAAATGGAAAGATAAACGATCTGTGCACTTGCTTTCTAATTATCACAATCCCCTAGAAACAGCAACTGTAAGTCGACGGGAAAGAAATGGAGACCGAATAAATGTAGATTGTCCGAAAATTCTTGCTGACTACAATTCAAACATGAATTTTGTTGATAAATGTGATCAACTGAAATCATCGTACGAAATTGATCGTAAAAGCCATAAATGGTGGCACAGAATTTTTTTCCATTTTCTGGACATTTGTGTCGTCAATTCGTATATATTGTATAAACTGCAAGGAAACATTATCACCCACAAGGATTTTCGGAGACAAGTAATTGATGGTTTACTAGCGGACCAACTAATTTATTCTAACATGAGGATGGTTACAAGCTCACCATTAGCAATCAAGAAACACAAACCATCAGTGTCTTCTGAAATTAGGCTACACAGTTCCGCCCATCAACCAGTTCGTGCAACACGAAGAAGATGTGCGAAAT
The DNA here is from genome assembly GCA_910593695.2 of Ocypus olens. NCBI lineage: Eukaryota > Metazoa > Arthropoda > Insecta > Coleoptera > Staphylinidae > Ocypus > Ocypus olens. The sequence goes on from OU343056.1 coordinate 18,187,910, forward strand.
GTAGTACTACACGTTCTCAAATTCGCACTGAATGGATGTGTTCTGTATGCAGAGTGCCTCTATGCCTCACAAAAAGCAGGACTTGTTTTCAAGAATTTCATACAAAGGTAATAGCATAAAATATGATTTGGTGTTCTGACTTAAATTTCATGTACATATTCGTAATTGTTAAAGGCTTAGTGGTACAACGGTTGTACCATCCCTCCAGGAGTTAATGAAGCCCAAGAAGATGACCATTTATTGTTTTCTGTATTGTAAATATTATTATTATTTTTCTAATAAACATTTTTTTTTTTTTTTTTTTTTTTTTTTAAAAGGAAAGATGATTGACAGGAGTTCGGGTTAGGGAATCGGGGATGATAGGAACTTGGCTTAGCCAGCTAGGGCATTCAGCCACAACCAATTTATAGTAGTAATATTCATATTTAAATGAAATGGGGACAAACACTAGACACCCAGGGACCCGTACGGCCATTTTTCGTGTTGAAAAAGTGACCGTCCGGACGGGACTCGAACCCGCACCAACGGGGTCCAGAGGCCGGACCTCTACCCACTAGACCACCGCGGCCCCCTAATAAACATTAATTTTCGAAAATATACGATTTAATTTTTCGTGCAGCATGGGTAAATAATATGTTAAAATTTCTGTGCCTGTAAGAGTTAATTTTACGTTTACTTACAAAACATATTTTAGGTAAATCAAAATCCATCAACCTCTTACCGCGAAGGAGCAGCTGAATTAAATTTGCCACCAACGCAAGTATAGAGAATTTTGAATAAATTCAATTATAAGCCATATAAAATTCATTTGAGCCACACACTTGTGCCTGGTGATAATTTAAGACGTCTTGCATTTTGTAATTGGTTGCTTCAAAAGTGCAGTGAAGATGATGATTTTTTTAAAAACATTATTTGGACCGATGAATGCAAATTCACAAATAGTGGCGTATTTAATCGCAACAATGGACACTATTGGACAACAGAAAATCCCAGACAAGTCCGAAGTGTTAGGTCACAGCATCGTTTTGGAGTAAATGTTTGGGCAGGTATTTATAATGAAAATATAATTGGGCCAATTAATACGAAGGGTCTTTAACCAGTGAACAATATTTACATCTTTTTCAAACAAACATTTCTAAATATTTGGATAATGTTCCTCTAATTCAACTTCAGAAGTTCTGGTGGCAGCAAGATGGTGCACCAGCGCAAAATGCCAGACATGTTCGCAACTATTTAAATCAAATGTATAAAAATCAGTGGATTGGGAACGGCGGAATTGTAGCTTGGCCAGCTAGATGGCCTGATTGTGAGTGGCTTGGATTATTTTTTCTGGGATTTTACTAAAAACACAGTCTACCGTCATACTTACGGGAATGTTGAACAACTCAGAGATGGTATTACGAATGCCTTTAATACGATTCCCAGAAGAAGTGTTTATAGGGCAATAAATAAGGTTAAGAAACGCGCTCAATTGTGTATTACTGAAGACGGTTTTTTATTTGAACATAAATTATAATTAATAATCTCTATATTAGTATTGTATATTATTTTATTTATTAAGAACTTTTAATTTTGTATCGTTTATATCGTCCAAAATAATTGTTTATTTGCATAAAAAATTGTTCGATGCAGTTGCCTTCTTTCTATGTACATTTGTAAATATTTTTGACTAGCAAATTCTGTATTTCTGTTTACTGAACAAAAAATACGTAACATCTCGCTTTTCTGAATTTTTATTCATACAAAATAATATTGTTAACAAACAAAGAGGTATTCAGATTTTGAATCCTTTTTAATTTCATGGCACGGATGATTTTTGGTAAGCGCTACAGAGATTTCCAATAAAAGTGTTGATTTATGAAATTATATGTATGTTGTGTTATATTGTTGTCACCATAAAAAATTAAATATTCAGATGTGATAGAAAATAAATATGGTGTCCATAAGAAATAAGAAAGTTGATGATGGTTGAAAAGAAACGAAACATGTTACAAAGAAAATTCTTACGCCATCTATTAGAGAATAAAAAAGTGCTATAAGAACGTCTTTACAATTTTTAAATATCTCCTCAAATAACGGACATATAAGAAAAAACGAAAATCAGCTTCTTCAGTTTTTTTTTTACTTTACTCGAAAACAAAAGAATGTAAGTATTTTTTTCAGTCTATTATTAATCAGCATAAAATTCTGCAAAAGTGCCAAATTTAAACATACGCTCGGTCTCTTCTAATAAGCGAGATCCCCATGGTGAGTCTGGAATTTGAAACACCCTGTATATGTGATCTATGCAAGGCTTGGAGGTTGATGTTATTCGCGTGGTTTACGATTTATTTGTTTTAAATTAAATGTTTCTAGTATGCTAGTGAGTTGGTTAAATTCGTGCGATTTATTTAATGAATTTAAATTAGAGTCACCCAGTCGAATAATTGGCATATCCACTTTAAATAAATGAGTTAACAAATTATGCAAATGTGTGATAAACTGATCATAGTCTGCTGTGGGTGGTTTGTAGCAATTTATAACGTACCCCATCCTATCTGGGATGACCATCTATAGCACCACTCTATAGCACAAGCCTCAAATATTTAGTCTCAACTATAATTCGACTTTAAAGTTAATTTTTGTGTTCACCCACATACTTACACTATCCTGCCTTTTCTGTAATAACTTGAACCTAAAACAAACGAATGTATGATTACCATATCTAAGTATCAGGTTCAGTTAATGAATTAACATTTGGTTAATTTTATCTACATTTATCGACCTTATATTTTAAAGTAACAAGTCATGTCTTAAGTCACTAGAATCTTTTTCTGTGGGCGAAACAAAAAAAAATTATTTATTCTAACACCAGTGGGCCTCAAGTCAGGATTTATAAAAGTTTCTACATCGTTATCAAGAACAGATAGTTTCACAGAAATATATTCATTTGATGGCTTTTATGTCATTAGCTCCAATTTTACCTCGTTGACTTTTATATATTTAAGAAAATTTCTTAATTATATAAATTAACATTAAAATCTCACCCGCTTAAATAATAGTATATTACGACACAAGGTGCCTTCATACAGTCGAGAAAATATTCTTGCAAAACGAGGTGTGCAGGGCCGAGTTTTGCGAATTTTCGAGACTTAGCACATACCGATAGAGTATCGTATACTATTTTTTCAAATTTGAATATAATTTTTGTTATTTATAATGATTTGGTCGGCGGAGAAAATACGCATTTTTTGTAAAAATCACAGTTATGTGTTAGATTTGACATATTATAATATATTGGATGTGGAAGAAATGGATAGTGGCAAAGTGGAGAAGAGGACATATGGGACAGAGTAGAACATCATTTTACACAAGTGAACTCCGCGCTTCAGCTTGCTGTCAAACTTATGTTTTTGACATTGTGTATTTAACCATAATTGCACATTATAACTCTAAACAGATATAATAAAGATTAAATAAATATAATGATAACGAAAATATTGGAATTGAAGAAGGGTGAAGAAGTATTCGCAAATAGTCCCACTCAAATCGCACAGACACTAAGAAATAACACAAGTACGTTTTTGAATATTTCAGTATTGTATTTATCGTTGTCATCGTAAAAAGAGAACTGTGTGGTATAATCAACTTCCCATTTCTGTCAACAATCAAATAAAAAAAAAGCAGGATCGTGCAAATATTTTTTTTCCCTTTGATACTAAGAGACTTCGTTGATGTGCCTTGGATGGTTACGTTATTACGTCTTCTGGAAATGGCGAGAGCAAGTCCATCATTATTTGCAGCTGCGTTTATTCTCCAATTTCCTTGGAAATTTCCATTCTCTTCCATTAATCGTGTGGTCGGGATCATTTGTTTCTGTCGCATTTTCATAAACAGATGCCACCACCACCAAATTTGGAAAAAGATTTCTTTTTGATTAAATCACCGTAGTTTTCTCCGATTGTTTTATATCCGAATATTTGTTTACATTTTCTCAAAATTCACGGTTTTAACCGTGCAGTGACGATTTTGTTCGAGAAACATAATTACTTTCGCTTGATTCTTAATATTGATTTTCATTTGGTGTTCTCGTGAGTTTCAATTCTGTCTTAAGGTATTTAATTTCGTTAGTGTAGGCACTTACATTGGGACATGGTTTTGGAAAAAACATTTTTTTTTCGTATTCGGTTTATAATTATGAAACGATAATAGTTACATCAAATTAATATTAACAATGATTGTAGAGAATGCCAAAATGAACAATTTACAAAGAATAAGTTATTTTTGAAATATTTTTAGTTTTTGAGAAAACTGACTATTAGACCAATAGTAATAAGGTAATAACTATAATTTGCCATTTTCAACATCGGATTCTACAAAACGCTTGATGTACATTTAAAATATTTTGTATTTATTTAAAATATGATTGAAATTGAAAATAAACCATGGAAGTGTAAATATAAATAACTACGGTACCATCAAATCGGAAAAAGTAACATGACCACATCATAATTTTTTTATTAGTGTTTTAACATCTTTATTTTAACATAAGACCCGTTCCGCTACCAAATTAAGTTGATGAGCAAAACAATGCAAGTATAGTCGGGCCGCCGTAAGCTGCCTGTGACTCATCGCTTAAAATCGCATGAATCAAGATTTAAGTAAACGTATGTCCGTAAGAAAAATTGGTGCCGCGCTGATTTTCATTGGCGGGATATTTAAAAATTCTTGCGCACCACCTTATATATTTTCAGACCGGTTTATCATTTGGCGATTTGCGTTCAAAATAATTAAACACGTTAATCAACATATGTTGAGACTGACTTTTTAGCGATTTATTTCTGAGCATGATAAATTAATTAAGTATTAACTCGATCGAAATGAAATCTAAAGCGCAATACAAACAAACTTTTTACGGGTATGTTATTTGACGTTTCGCGCTCGCGTGTTTTGTGTGTTTATATGAAGCGTGCCAATGCGATGCAAGAGTCATGCTTGAGCTTAGACCTACGTTACCGCTACCCTATTCTTTAACACGCAGACACACGTTTCGTCTTTTATTTCATACTGTTTCGTACATGATAGAAAAAGATAGATATAAAATGCAAAGCAATTCTTAGTATGAAAATGCATGAGTCACCGTCAGCTCTCAACGGATGAACTATACCTTTGTTTTACTGATAATTCAACTCATGTATAAAAATGTGTATTTAAAACGGCGGATAAAAAAATGCAAGTGGATAAACATTTATTTACCTTCACCATGACAACAATTTTTATATAAATAATTTTAGTAAAAAGCTAACCACAGATTAAGCAAAATAGATCGGTGACTCTCTGTATAAAACATTTGCCGCGTTTTTAATTTGACACAAATTAAAGCGATGGCACTGGCATTGCAAAAGCGGGTGCAGGGCGAGCAGTTTTCTGATTTTCACGGTACTTGATCAAAATAAAATATAAGAGCTATAAGAATTCATTAATTTAAACATATTTACTAAAAACAACTTTAGAACTTTACTACTACATTAAAATTGAAATAATTATATATAGCACAAAATAACATAAAAGTTTTTGTTGGAAAAAATGCGCAACTAAAAATACCAATCGACGTATCCGAGCGTTTTTTCGAACACGCCCCCATTTATTTATTATCGAATTTATTCCATTTGGCTGATACACACTGTATGTTCTAACAGTATGAAATAAACATATACCGGGTGACCCAGGATCTGTAAAAGCCCCATAACTTATTTGCTATTTGAGATATCAACTTCAACTTCAATTTTTCATGAACTGGTACCCACACCCGTTCTATATATTTTAAAATTGTGTTGGCCACATCTATTTCATTTATTCATTTTTACATCTTAATTCATTCTCGAAATTTGTATCGATTCAATAGCTCGTGCAAAAAAATAAAATTTATCCGGCCAAATTCTAACCTCTTGTGGTATTACCCCCGAAGAAAATTTCTAACGGTTTTGTTATAATCTTTTCTCCATCACTAACTACAGCTGTCATATTCTTAATTTTTACAGCACATGTCTTAAAAAAATTATTTAATTTGTCTTCCAAGTAAGATGATGTATACTTCTCGGCTTGTTCAAAAACTCCCAGAGTTGCAGTGTATTGTTCCACCTAGGAAGCGTCTAGACTGAAACGTCTCCAGTTAAAGCAATTTTATATTGAAGTAATTGGGATGTTGCATGATATTTATTTTCCAGAAGTTTAGCTACTGTTTTCCTTGATGGGAAATGAGGTGTTCTTTTTAATAAATGCCGAAAACGCCCGTTTTAACCAATTTGGTAATCACGATAATTTAACTCATGTATAAAAAGGTGCATTTAAAACGGCGGATAAACAAATTTGCAAGGGGATAAAGATTTATTTACCTTTACCATGACAACGATCTTTATATTAAAAATTTTAGTAAACAGCTAACTTCAGTTGAATAGTGGCCGTTCGTGTCAGTTATAAATACCTCTACGGTGAAATATAATTTAAATCCGTTTCGGTCACGCTTCCGCGTGGAAAATTGTTCGCTATTGACATTCCGATCCATGCCAGTGAGGTAAATATTGTCCTTTCGCCAATTATACATTTAGTTTCGTACATTTGAAATTAAATCGTGTGACGAAACCGCATTTCGTATTCCGGCCGCAAGATGTCGCAAGCGTGCGGTTAGCGCTGCTACAATGCGTAAATTGGAGAATTGCATTGCATTTAAAATCCATCTTGTTCTATCATGTTCTAATAGTATGAAATAAACAGTTATACAGGGTGTCCGAAAGGTATGGAATATCCCGTATAGCTCAGTAAATATCCACTTCAGAGAGAAAAGTTTTAAATAGAAGTTATTTAACACTTATAGTAGTTATCCACCACCTTGGATTTATGAATTTTATTTTTTGCTATAAACAAAAGCGCGACGAATACCACTTACATTTTTTTAAAGACAAGGCACATCTTTATTATACTTATTTCATCGAGTTTTCTTTTTCTCTTTTCAACGACATAAAACTTGATTTTTGTTTTAATTTTTTTAACACTTGAATGGAAACGTCGCAGAGAAAAAAATATAAAACGCATAGAAAAAATTCCTTAAAATAATATCCTCAATGGTCGAAGTATCGCTTACTCAAAATCAATTTGGATTTTGTAAATTCAACAATTTTTAATGGAGATGTGAATTTTTGAAAATTTTAATTTTATTTTTTGAGCACTTAAACGAAAACATCACAGAAAAAATATAAAACGCGCAGACAAAATTCCATAAAAAATCATCCTCTATGGGCGAAGTATAGTTAATTCAAAATCAATTTGGTTTTTGTAAATTCTACAATTTTTAATAGAGATATGGATTTTTGAAGATTTTTGTTTTAATTTTTTGAGCACCTGAACAAGGAGCATTTGGAGATTTTCGCAGTTTGGTAAATTGTATTTTTTTTTAGTTCATGAAGTTTGCAATTTCAAAATTAGTTTTGTGGTATTATTTTAAAATGTTCTGATATTTGCACTGAATCTTAAATTAAAATGAATTTAAAGTCATTTTAGGTTTATTAAGTTGTCGGACTCATCACTCGATCCCAGTGCGTTTGTGGTTTAATTTCATGCCGGGCAACATAATTTTTTCGTTTTTATAAAATCTCAATTAATTAATTAATAATTGTTAGTGCATAAGTTGTAATTTATTTCATTTTATATGGTAACTATGGAATTTTATAAATATTTGTCTTTTTTATTTAATATTTATTCCAAATTTAAATACAATATCCTGCAAAAATGGGAGAATAAAGTAATGAATATTAAATAACATTTAGAAATGCTACCTTGTACTGTCTTCTTACAATAATGTTTTAAGTAACAGTCACAGTTTAAGTAGTAATCACAGTTTGTCACAGTTTAAATAGCAGTGATTTAAAGAAGCAGTGATTTAAAGTAACAATGATTTCAAGTAGAAGTGATTTTAAGTAAAGTTATTTTAAGTAGCGGTGAAATTATCCTGTTAGTAACAGTAATGACCTGTGATTTTTCAGTACCAGTGAAAAATCATAGATTCGTGAAATATCGCCCATCCCTACAATCCGTTGAGCAACTGGATAATGCTTTGTGGTTTAAATATAAGCCTGTATGATATAAAAACATTCCTTACTCTTACAGTCAGATGTTTTTGCCGTATACCTACAATTTGTTTAAAAGAATTGACACTGACGGATCAAAACAAATAAAACATGTGCCACAAAATTTAAAAAAAATCTATAAGCTGTTTGTAAGCAAATATCCATCGCCATGCTGGCAATTTTATTGAATATAATAAATGCTTACAGAGTGAATAAACGACAGATCCTATTCCTTCCCGCTTTTAAAAGAATATTATTGTTAATCTAGACATATGCTCTCCAGATGGACATAGGTCAGCGCCCGGCAACCTATGGCACGCGTGCCACCTGGTTGGGAGGGGATTTTTGTGGCACTTCTCGAAAGTGACAATTATGAAATATTATTATAGTCAAATAAAAATTTCTTAATGTACAATAGGTTTTCTGGTTTTATTTTAGTGGCACGCTCAGTGTCCGGTACTTTGAATTACCTGTTTGGTGGCACGCCAATGCGGTTGGCTGACCTAGGGTATATCTTTAACCAAAAATTCATAACAAGAAAACTGTTGCAGCATTTCATTCATATGGATATTTTTACATTTGTGAACTCAACTACTATTACATTGTAAATACCCATTTGTGAATACAACTACAAGCGGGCGTGTCCACATATATTTTCAACTAAAATTAACAATTAGTTTCGTATCCTTTGTAGTTGTATACGCTAAGGGATTTTACTATTATGCTTGTGAGTGCTGTATGTTTTCTTGTGCGGGGATTTAGTTACGCACTTCAGTTGGATTTAGGGACCCTGTCCTAAAGTGTTAAGAAAACATCTACTTAAAAGGTAGATTTCAAGAGTTGAATTTGTTTAAAAAAACCGTGATTTCTGTGTTGGGTGTCATGACAAACCGCGACCAAGGTGACCAACCCGTCACCCAGGCGAGATCACAATGCTTGAAATTGATAAATTTTACCGTTCCAATGCAAACAGTCTAATTGAAATCTGAATAATATTATTATTAATTTGTTTATAACAACGGTCCTTCGAGAATAAACAAAATACTTTTCATTTAATTCGGTATATACGTAGATTTTACTCGAATACAATGTTTCCACCCCTGCCCCTACAGTAGATGTAAAATTTGTCATCGTTAAATCTACATTTCTTTTATGCAATTATTCTATTTCCTTGCGTTTACGGAAATAAATTGTGATTTTTTTTGCACTGGTGATTGTTTATGTTGCCAACGAAACACGTTTTCGCTTTATTCGGGTTGGAAGGAGGACGAAATACGTAACGAGCGTGTTGCAGCTGTTGTAGTTTGCGCTCCGTGGAAATTCAACACGAAATGTATACTTAATCCTATCAGTGCGTCTCCTAGCACGTTCCTTCTTATACTGGTTAAAGGATTCTCTTCAAATAATTTATTAACGGCAGTTTTCCCCGTCTTGGGCATTAATACTTTACGGCTCCAGAAATCATTTTACGCTGTAATTATTGCAAGGATTAGTAAAGCAGAGTTCAGCTCCAGAGTAAAATCGTTTAACAATTAAAGTCTTAAACGTGTTTCAGTGGCTCAGTTAATATTAGAATCGCAGATGCGAGATTTACGGGATAAAAAGATATTGCTGTCACAACATAATTTGTTTGGAATTATTCAATAATTGATTTTGTCTTAGTTAATACTTTAATGTTCTTCGCAACAATTATTGAAACAAAGTTTATTAAAAAATATATGTATATATAACATTAAATGGAGAGATGAAAAATTATTCTTAATAAACTAAATCTATATAACTTTAATAATTTTAAAATAATAATAATTTCATAAAATAATTCAAAATGAATATTCTCACTGCGTTGATGGGACTATTAAAGCCATTTTGGACACGATGTAACTCCAATCGAAATAGTCGCGTGCTTCTATTAATTTAACGACTGGTATAATTCAAGTTTATTCGATTAGAATTTTGCCGGAATTTAATTAAAAAATCATATATGCATTACATTTTTACGACAACATGGAGATTTTAAATCAATAAGCAAGCTGGATGATAAAATTGATAAATTCGACATTTTACAATACTAAAAAAAATTGAACCATGTTAAGTTTTATTTTTGTGTGATGCATACACTAAAATAGACCCAACTAAAAAATAATACATTTTTTGACAAAATGGAGAAAATTTCCTGGCAAATCTACTAATGCGCAAAGTTACCAATTATCTCTATATTAATTTACATTTAGAGAAAATCTGTAACATTTCACTCAAAAGACTTTGATGACTTCATCAGTAGATTTAATCAATTTTGTATAAAATAAGACACCATAATAGTTTATATAATCAACATTGCTGAATTAGACATTATCAATGGCATAAGCAAAATTTTACGGATTGTTACCATTGGTAAATGTATTCGAAACACATTTTGTTAAAGGGTTCCCCCGGTTAAGATAAGCGAAATGCCCCAGATTCGGAATTAACCAAATAATGTTGTATCTTGAGGTAAGAATTATCCGCGGACATGGTTTATATGGTCCCCACCGCTCCCGTCACTACCTGGGGTCAAAAAGAGTTATTTTTTGTTTTAATTTTCTATCTGACGATGTGTATAATGCAACATAGAATTTTTTTCAAGGTCACCCAAGGTCATTTGGTGTCTCAAACAAATTTAAAAAATAACAATTTTTTCATTTTTTGAGGTGGAAATCTGTTGCGACTTTACCTGGTTCGTCACAACCCTGACCCTCCGCATTTACATATTATTGCCAGGGTCCCGTTCTCAGTAACGGCCCTTAATGTATTTTTATTGTATACTCTATTTATTTCTTGTTATTCGTTCCGAGTAACTACTCTTAATTTAGTTGTTATTGCATGCACAATTTAATTCTTCGCATTTATGGTGTTTGCCCAAAAGTGCGCTAAGTGAATAAGAGACAATAAACGGCTTACCGGACAATTGTTAGAAAATGTGCGCAAATTGGACCAGGGGCCATAAACAGCTTAGCGGGTAATTCCAACATCGGCGTGACAGTCCCGTGAAGCTGAAAGATGCTTTTAGAGAAAATTAGCAACAAGGCAAGGTGGTGGTAATTTCCGGTTTATCAATAACCAATCATACAGATTTATATTACCACCACTCAGCCTTAGACTCCACCTCCAGCCCCTTACAAGAACGTCCAGAAATTCATCGAAGACACTTCCACTCAAGTCCTTTATAAACCCTTATAAATTCATGTAAATATTGTTTGTTTTAAAATATTAATTTGTTATACCAAACACTTATAAATATTTGTAACTTGACATCCAAGTTGCAAATTGGTCCTTCGAATAAGTTGGACGAAATATTTGGTCCTTCGAACCGGATAATCGAAGCATTTGGTCCTTCGAACCGGATAATCGTAACAAAATCGTTGAGGTGCACGCCGTTTTTTTCACTATTTTATAAAAGTCGATTAATTTTACCTTGGGTTGACGTTCAGCGAAAATACTAGTAAAAACTTCTTTGTAGCATTTTGCAAGACATAATTTTTGGTTTTTTCATTTTTTTCATCTCTAATAGTAAAAAAGTTATAAGCAATTTAATTTTTTTTTTCCTACTTGATTTTTCAATTTTTGTCCATTAAAAATGTAGTTTACACATACAGGGTTGGGATAAAGTATGGAACCAAGTAAATATCTTTAAAACAAAAAGGGCGAAATTTATGAAACTTTGCAGGCAGGTATAATGACACATCGCATCTGATGCCATATTTGTTGATACTACTATACTTCCGGTTTCACTGGAAATACCCTCAACTTTTTTCATTTAAATGGGACACCCTGTATATTTTTGCAGATTTTAAACGACCTTTGTATTTAGAATTCGTACATACCAAGTTTAATGGAATATGGAAATAATTTGTAAAAACGAGAAATAAATCACTTTACAATTAAAGGATAGGTAAATGTATTTACTTTAGACTAATGTGTTAACCCCTTTCTGCATAACGTGCCATATATGGCACAAAGCAGTTTGCATATATTTTTAGTTTTATTTAGCGGCTTGTGGTAAAAATTTATATTTAGATATATTTTAGAGACTAATAATGTTGCGAAGAAGAAAATATCTAGTTTTCATAGGCATCTGGAAACAAGAGATTTTGGCCAGAATTAGCATTTGCGTTATATGTGCTGACAGTCGTTAACCCGCAAATTTTGTGGTCTATTTTGTAGGCCGATGTATCACAGCTTGCCTAAATTTGGTGGTTCAAATTGTAGTCCTGTATGAAGCAAAGAGTTAAATAAAGAAATTATTTTCTATTATGTCATACGAAACAAGATTCCGTTACTGCATTGCGTGCCCGATATGGCACAACCTGTATTTTTGTAAAAAATAAATTTTAAATTTTTTAAATATTTTTCCCAATTACTGTATCACTAAAGATTTTCATAATTATTTTGTTTCATAAAAATAAAAAATCATGCAAAAAATAATACAGTGTAGTAAGAAATAAACGAATACAATCTAGTAGGTAACTGTTATCAAACTAATTCATCCGAAAGATATAGATAGGACTACGAAATTGAATTCGTTGTTCAATTGTTTTGTGGTTTACAGAAGATAACGGGTGACCAAAAATCAAATTCTTGCAGAAAAGTAATGTACTCATCGAATAGATGCAGATAAGACTAAACGTTTTTTTTTCCAGTTTTTGAGGATAACTCTTGAACGGATAAATAGATATTGGAAGTTCTTCCAGCAAAGTATTACACTCATATTAGATATATAAAAAACACAATTAAATTCGTTCAATTGTTTTGCGGTTTTGAGAAGATAACTTTTGAACAAAATAGCTGATTTTAAAAATTGGTCCAGAAACGAGAGTATGTCCATCGAATAAAAGTAGAGGGCAAAAGAATGTAATTCGCGTTTAATTGTTTTTTCGTTTTTTTGTGGATAACTCTTAAACGGATGACCAAATTAGGCAAATTCTTCCAGCAAAATGTTGTGCTCATCGAATAGATGCATATAAGGCCAACAAATTAAATTGTTTAGTGGTTTTTGAGTATAATTCTTGAACCATTAATTTTGATCATTATTCGAGTAAAGTACTGTACTCACCGAATAGATGTAGATGAGATAAAAAATAAATTCGTTGTTCAATTATTCAGAGGTTTTGAGAAGATAACTCCTGAACAAAATAGCCGATTTCAAAAATGCTTCCTGCAAAATATTGTACTCATCGAATAAATTGCAGACAGGACCAAACATTGTTTTTTTTTGAGGATAACTTTTGAGTGGATGACCAAATTTGGCAAATTAGTTCAGCAAAGTGTTATACTCGCTGAATACATGCAGATAAGACACAAAAATAAAATTTGTAGTTCAATTGTTTTCTGTTTTTTTTAAAGATAACTTGAACGAAAGGTCAAATTTTGCAAATTCTTTCGGTACTCATTAAAGAGATGTAGATAAAGGTAGAAACCCCAAAGTGGCGGAATATATGGCGTATTTGTTGTATTAATCACAATCCGAGTGGCATAACCACCAACAGATATAGGAATGTTAACGGCCGCAAATATAAAAATAATAATGTAAACATCAAATATTGTTTCCCCTTCAGTTCACCTACGGACCGGTTCTTCTAACTGCGCGGATGAGACCTGAAAGGTCGAAACCGGTCCGTAGGTGAACTGATGGGGAAACAATATTTGATGTTTAGATGTAGATAAAATTAAAAAATAAATTTCCAGTGTAATTTTTTTCCGTTTTTTTGAACCAAAAATGGAGTTTTTTCACAAACGGGAGAGAAAGTCGATTTCTCAGTTGTTGAAAAATCACGCATTTCTTTCCCTTGGTATATAATCTACCATTCCAAATTCTTAAAGTGTTACACTCATTAGAGAGATGTAGTTAAGTTCACAAACTAAAATTCGTCGTTTTTTTTAACTTGAACGAAGAACGGTATTACTAATTTAATGAATATTTGTAATTTTGCAGAGTTACGAACAGCTTGAATATTTATATATGCAAGGTAGTTTTTGTCTTTATTTAATTCATTGTATGCTTCTGCAACAAGTAGTCTTCAATTTCAATGATCGTTTTTGCTTTCCTTAAAAATGAGTCGATGGCATATATGTATGCCAAGTGGCTATACCATTAAAATGTTCCACGAGCCGCCACAGCTTGCTTTAATAATTTGAATTAACTGTATAAATGGAAAACAAAAGAGTTGTCGTGACAATCATTAATACAATTGTTAGACGAAATCATCGTAATTTTAAAAATTATTTTCAAAATAAAACTCACGTAAACTATTACAAAAAGAATAACTTGGATCTTCGGACAAGAATTGGTTTAGTATAATGTGATTATGAATGCTGTAGAAATTTCACTGCTAGATTTCGAAGATTTCGTTTTAAAATAGGTTTGAGAGCAAGGCCATGTCCAATGAAAGCGTATCGTAATTTGATTAGCAAGTTTAAAAGCACGGGGTTTGTGGGGTTGTTTAAAAAGGAATGAGGTTCAGAACAATACCAATAATGATAGAAGAATTAAAAGGCAGCATTAGGGACAAAATTGATGCAATTCAACCAAAAATGTTAAATACTGCTTTATACAATTTGGGGGAACAGTTGGTAATTTTACTACAAAATGGTGGTCATATCGAACATTTGCAGTAACCAATGGTGGACATAAGTAATTCCATTATTTAAGCAATTAAATTTCTTTTACTTTTTGACGTTAGCTTAATTTGTTAATAATATATAATAAGTTGAAATATATCCCTTACTTTATGATAACCTTGTATATTCCCCTATAGTTACCAATATCATCACGAGTATCAGGTTTATATAATGGTGTTACGAAATTATTTATCAAGTACTAAACAATTGCAAGTATTTGGATATTGGCATAATGTTTGACTGTTCCGAGATTTTTCAACTAAATGCTTTCAAAATAAATTTGGTAATTTGTGGTTTTAATTCAGATCTGTTCAATATTTTTCTTGTTGACCACTGTAAAACTTCAGTAGCTAGCATTAAAGAAGATCTCTACTTCTATGAACTAATTATTTTATTCATGAGTTTTGTAAGCTGCTCAATTATAACATCAACCATATCTCTAATAATATTACTATTATGTTTAAGAGCATCTCTAACAACTACAGAAGAACCGGTATTAATACTAGAGGTTCTGATCCAATTTACATATTGACTAAAAAATAAGAACAGGAATACCAGTAAAATCACACACCTTAATATCTACGAGCAGCCTCATTATTTTTACTTTCATTGACAAATTTTCTACAAGGCCAGAAGTTGGAAAAGTTTTTTTTAAATGTAATTATTCTTTTCTACAATTTTGTTCTAATCTTTTTATTCTGGTATTTCGTTGCCCATTGCATTGCAATTAGTCCGGTATTTCTGGTTCTTTTATTTGCATCATTTAAGATTTCCCTTATTTGCCTGAGATCAGATGATAACCAGTTTATGCGTCTCAAAAACATCGTATTTATATCACTGTATCTTATGGTCCCAGTTTTCTCCATCAAGTAAGTGATAGAAAGTGAATTTAGTGTAGTGTGTGGTGATTATTTTAACATCAATGAATGTTAAATGTATTCCTGAGTGAATTAATTTCAATTGGTATTGTTCTCATTTTATCAGCATTAGTAAATATTTTATTAATACCCGTATAATCGTGTTGGAAAATCAATAGTACAATGCAGATTTAAACCATCAGTGATAAAAACAATGTTAATTTAACTAAACTGAAAAAATATTTCTTAAAAAAAATTGAATATTTGAAATCGGTGTTCGATTTAAGTTCCATTGTTTTGACGTAGTATTGCAATAATTCGATATCGTGAGAAAAAAATAAAGCAAAATATGACTTTAATAGTATCCCACTTACTCTATAATCCTTCTAAAAACAATGATTCTTTGATTACGTTTTCATAATCTGTGTGGGATTTCAACAATAATCTTAACGAGGAGTAGTTTCAAAACAGCATTTACTTCCCCAGAAGTGTTGTTCTGTAATAGCCGAGTATTGATTTATCGAAGTTAATGGTATTGCTGTAGGAAGTGTGCACTTGTCGGATGGATGTAACTGTGTCAAAACTATTAGGACCCCGACCATTTCTAATCTCTTCGGACGTCATTATTGCCCACCGAAATTGCGATAGGTCATTATCGTGAGTGCGTTATTCAAATGTTGGAAGGGTCATCTGCGCCGCCTCTTGCACCCAACCCCGGAATGAATATAATATATTACTTGAAACGTTCATCTTATTTTTTATTGCCCTGCCCAGTCTATGCGCTCTCACAATACTATAAGTATAAGTAGATGAGAAAAAGCTTTGACTTATTCAGAAAAGTGAGCATAAAGGGATCGGATCGGACGTTTGGAATGGGGGACGGGGAGATGCTTCAGCCCTCCGGGTGCTGTATTTCCGTCTGCCGGGAGACCTCCAGAGCCGCCCTTAGTCTTACAAATGGTTCTGATCGAGGTATATGGATGAGCGGGGCCCGGCTTACAACTAGAATATCTGATAGTGTTCGCTGATGGATTCGCACAAAAATACTTTACGAATCGAAGGGGAGAAGAGGATCTAACGAGTTTTATTCCTTTTTTTTTCAGTTCGTTTTTAAAGAGATATATTAAGATGGATTATGAACGGATTGATCTGTGATGATTGCGTAATAATGAATGGTGAAAGTCAAGCAAATTATAGGCATGTAAAAGTTTTAGCCTTTGATACACTCTAAAATTAAATTTAAACTCAATAATATATAGATTTTTATACGAAAATTGTTTTTTCTTGCGAGGGAGGATGTTTGAAGGGAAAGTGGGTTATGGAGAATAAATGTTTTTGCGTCAACAAGGCCATCGCCATGGTGTATAATTTTATTTTTATATCTTACGACTTATGACACGGTATACATTGAGATCAGGAATTAGGAATATCGCCAGTGAGGTGCATCACAGCTTGGAGAGTTAATTATATTGAGGGAAATGAACTTAAGCAACTAGTCTATTCTACCTTATTTGTTATGGATAGGACAACTACTAAACATTCATGGAGCGGTCAATTTTCGGGGGTAATAATAATAATATTTACACCCAAAGGTTGACACACATCAGAAGAAAGATCTGAATACGTACTAAAGATAACAAAATTAATAGAATATACTCTTCCCGGCTATAAAATGCGATTCTCCTTAATTGCGATTTAAAATTGTTTAATACGTTTAGATATTTGATCATAAAAGTAAAAATCAGAAATCGCTCCTAATTCTATTGTTGTGACTATGATTTGATTGATCTTAATATACAGAGCCAAGGAAGAGTTAATATTTTAAAATCAATACATTTATTTCTGCAATCATCTCTATACCGTTCATTGTATACCAAACAGGTGGCAAATAGCACTAGAATACCGTATGTAATATGGCGATTCAAAAAGGAGAAGCAAGTTCTATCTTAATAGAATTTGACTTACGTACATTTGTAAGTTTTTTTTCCCAAATAAGTTTCTGATTAAGGTACAACCATTGAGTAAGAAGTAAACAGAGTGTCAACGTAGTGTACTAGTGTAAAACTTGGCGAGGTGTGCAGAGGGGCGAGTCGTACACTGCTGCCATGGTATCGCAACGTGTTATTAGCAAAGATCACAACACCAGTCCCCACCACCACCATGACGCGCACACATCATCGCCGGCTTGGCAATTCGCTTTGCTTGCGAACGATATCTTTTTTTTTTTGTTTAGAAAAACAAGCAATTTTTATTTCGTTCATTTTACCAAGTTATTGGATGGTTTTAATTTAACTACTTTAAATCAGGGTTGGCATGTTTAAAGCATTTTGTTTAAAACAGTTGTTTTAAACACGTTTTAAACATTGACTTATGTTTAAAACAGTTTTGTTTTAAACACGTTTTAAACATGTGTTTAAAACATGTTTTAAAGAAAAGTGTTTTAAACAGTTTTTAGGCTTTTAAACAAAAAAAAAATAATAAAAAATGATTTTTATTAAATTATAAATAAGTTTCATAACAATAAAAATATAAAATAAAAAAGTTCAAAAAATTTAACAAAATTATAATTATTATAGTTAACAAACTTATAAATTTTCTATAATTAAAAAATGTAAAAATATAATAATCTAAATAATACTTAAAGAAAGAAACAAATTAAATTCCTCTAGAAATAACATTAACAATTCTCATCTTCAATCAAATTTTTATTAGAATTTAAGGTTCGCATAATGGTTACAAGTTTTGCTGCTTTTTCTGTGCCTAATCTGTTACGCAATTTGCTGCGTATTAAAGCAAACGAAGAAAATAATCTTTCGATGCCTGCAGAAGAAGCAACTGCTGTATGAAGCTGAATAGATAGTTCAAATATCGATTGGTTAATATTTTGGTGAAGAGCCCGCCACCATGAAATTGGACTTACATTTTCTATGTTTTGACTTGAGAATAAATATTCCCTGAAGGGCGAAGTTTGCGCCTGGTATTTTATAATAAACGGTATAGCTTCCAGATAAAATGATGCTGCATATTCCAATGCCTCCTCTAATTGTTCTTGGCTTAGCTTGTGGCCTCTAAAGCGATGGTCTAATAAATTAGCAAGATAACGGGCAGGTGTTATGGCCATATTGAAACGATTACCTAAACAACTTTTTTCAAAATCTGACAGCTGCCCCTCTTGCATACTTTCTATTAGATTTAGCCATATTTCCGTAGCCTTGCCTAAATTACAATTTTCACTTTGAACCACGTCCAGAGCAACAGAAATTTTCTTCAGTTTAATCAGGTACTTTTCGACTTGAGTTTTTAAATCGAGGTCTTGAATTTTGTTTGTTATACTCGTGTCGAATGCGACTCGATTTTCTGTGCAAACTTTTACCAGAATGTGCCAGTTCTTTTGGTACGACTCTAAACAATCACACAATGTGTTCCAACGAACGTCTATGGGCAAATTAAGTGATGTCCCACCAGCCTGTTTGTATTTAGCAGCAGGAAAATGAGAATTTCTGAAATACTTTATAATTGTTTTAATGTCGTCTTTTAGACCTGGCACATTTATATCTTTCGCTAATAAATTTAACACATGTGCGGAACAACCATATGTTAAAATGTCGGGCATACCTATATCGTCGCCTTCTGCAAGTTCGCTACGCATTTTTACCATGTTACTGGCATTGTCGGTCACAACACTTTTAACGTAACAACCAAATTTTTGGCATGTTTTTATTGCTTCCGCAGCTAAATCTTGCAAATATTCTGCAGTATGCCTTTTTTCTGCAGTATCAACTGTGTCTATTAAATAAAAGTTACCTTCTACAAGATCGGTTACCGAGATGCATACAATTGGTTCGTTATGAATGTCACTCCAGCCATCAATTGCCATTGAAACCATTTTGCCTTTTAAATTGTTTTCTATTGTCTGTTTGACTGAACAATACACTTCGTCTAATAATTCGTTCGCAATTTGACGGCGATTTGGTGGTTGATAACGAGGGCGTAAGAGATTCATTAGATTTTTTAAATTCTTCGTGTTCAACCAAACGAAATGCTGAATTGGTGCTATAAACAAATTTGGCAACCTGTAGATCAATATTTTTCTTGAGTGTATTCGTTGTTCTAATGACAAAAGATGACAGAGATGATGTTGATGTCGATGGAGATGATAGGTCCGTGGAGGGCTTTTCACGAATACTCGTAGTATGGTATTCAAATGCGGACGAAGTACTTGCTACTGCAACATTTGTAGATGGTGTAGAATCTATAAAGTTAAATAAAACAAAATTTAATCGTAGTAGTGATTGTATTATTTACAAGAATACAACATTTATAATTAATAATAATACTTTTTATTCATTTTACATTCAACCTAAATAATTGTTTCAAAATTTGAAATGTTTAGTTTTGAAAACATCAACTTTTCTTTTCAGTTTCATTTATAGAACTTGCTTAATTTTAAGCTCTCCTATTTTGTCCTGATGCTACACTCAATTGAATTTCTATTTTGAACATTTTGGGGTACTAACTAGTAACTACTAAACAATTTGTTAAATTTCCACTCAAAATTCATAATTCGGTTATTATATCATTAATTCATCATATCATTCTGAAAGCTCAAAAAGTGATCAGTTTAATTTTTACTTTGTCAAACATTACAAAACTGTTTCCCCATATTTTTGAAAAATGAAAAATAATAAATAATTTTATTTATTTTATTCTTTCACAAAAATTGTGCAATTTTATTCGTTATGGTAGAGGCGTTTACTTCGTGATACATGTTTTAAATATAAATAAAACACTTTTTACTTTGTTATATCACACGGAATATTCCATTTAATATAAAGTGTTTTATTTATGTTCAATTTTATTTCAACTTATTAAACATATAACCGACAAAATAAATATATTTGTAATATTTGATGCAGTTGATCTATTAAATCATTAGTTCGTATAGAATAAAGATATTGTTTGGTCAAAGTAAACAAATAATAATTAAAATTACTAAACATAATTATTCAATGTCACAAAAGAAAATTCAATTTTTAGGATCAAAATTTTTATCCATGAATCCGGGTTTACATGCTGTTCTAAATTGTTCATGTTGAAAATGAACGAAACAATTTTTATTTCGGATTGTTTTGTAAAACATAAACATAAAACATAAAATTAAACAACGTTTGTGATTAAAATATTACACAAATACAGGGTGTTTGATAAAAAACGCCGCAAGCCATAACTCCGTTAAATATTACACGATTTTAAAAATTTAAAAAAGGAAATTTATGGTTTGACAAATACTACAAAATGACACTAATTAAATATTTTTTAAACATAATCTTTAAGGTCAAGCGATAGTCAACTTTTTTTTTCAAATGGCATCATATATTTTTTTATATTTTTCCTGAGACTTTTTTTCTGAATCCAGCGATGTATAAAAAAGTTGACATTGATGCAATAGTTACTAAAAAATAAAATTTTTAGTAACGTTAATTATATTTTTTTTAGCATCAAGGATACCATGGGACATAGTCAAATGCTACTAATAATGTTTTATTGAGTAAATAAGAAATAGTTTAAGACATGATTAATTAATTTCTCACTTAACCCGTGGTGAAACATAATTATATATTTGATTAATTAAAACACTTGGTTTTGTTTCACTGATTTTAATCAGTGAAACAAAACCAAGTGTTTTAATTAATCAAATAGTTTAAGACGTTAATGTTACAGTGAGTCTCAGTTTTACTCGTATATTTACGATATATATTAAATTAATTAAATAAAACTACCCAATGGACAACAATTATCTAACAGACATATTGCAAGAATATTTTGAATGTAACCGAAACTGTGGCCAAGCAGTACGTCTTTACAGTGATCGCTTTCTTACTAGAGAGGTTCTAGACCCTCTCTAGACTTGAATAAAATGTAAGAAATTATGGAGCTTTCAAGAAACCTATACGAATGGAGTCTACATTTCAGGAAAATACTGAATTAGACGTTCTACTTAGTGTGGAAGAAAATCCAGATACTTCTACTGGGGAAATTGCATGTAACATTGGTGTATCAAATCATTCTATACTAAAAAAGCACAAATTAAAGCCATTCATTTGGCAAAAAGTGCAACGATTAGAAGAAAATGATGAGACCAACGACAGAAATTTAGCCATCAATGTCAACTTTCTTATACATCACTGGATTCAGAAAAACATTCTCTACCAAAAAAAATATAAAAAAATATATGGTGCCATTTGAAAAAAAAAAGTTGACTATCGCTTGACCTTAAAGATTATGTTTAAAAAATATTTAATTAGTGTTATTTTCTAGTATTTATCGAACCATAAATTTCCTTTTTTTAATTTTTAAAATCGTCTAATATTTAACGGAGTTATGGCTTGCGGCGTTTTTTATTAAACACCTTGTATAAGGTTTTATAAATTTTTGAAAAATTTATATTTATTTAATAAAAACTAATCTAGCTTAGCCCGGGTCGCAAAAATGTAATATTTATATATATTCTAACTCGAAATGTCATCCTGAATACGAATCTATAATTTTTTTCATGAAGAAATGAATGATTCATTTTTTTAAAATGTATATTTAATTAATGATTTTTATCGAGAATTAGGTTGGATTAGGTTAGGTCAGGTTTGGTTAGGTTGGGTTAGGTCAGGTTAGGTTAGTATATATACATATTATACTTTTGCGACCGCGTCTAAGCTAGGTTGTTTTATTAATATGTTTTCAAAAATTTATAAAAATTTTATTTTTCATTTCGCGATAAAACAAATTACAGATTCGTGTTCAGGATCGCATTCCGAGTGAGAATATGAAATATTATACTTTACCGGAGCTAAACTAGATTTTTAGCAATAGTATTGTTATAGTACTTGTCAGGTCTCAACACGAACATTGTTTTCTAAATTTATACAGAGCAACGTATTAGTGGCTCTCTAAAAAGTTAATGACTCAAGTTCATTTACATAAATCACACGATCTTCCACATATATAAACCACTAAATTAAATTTAAATAATTGAATTGAATACTCACCATTATTATCACTAATATCAACATCATCCTCACTTAAATCGGCGACGTCCGCGTCCTTTCTTTGTTGTCTCTTTCTAAGGTCACTTTTGCATTTTATAATATGTTGGTTCATTCTTGCCACTAATGCAGATAATACTTTGCCACATTTGAAGCATTTGGCTTTACTTAACTTTCCTCCCTTCACTTTTGAAAAATGTTGCCAAATGGGGTCTAATTTTCTACCGGTCATGTTTTTAAATAGGAACGCACTGTGTGGTTGTGTATGAACAGAGTAAAAGACAGAATGAAATAAAATTATATTAGGGCTCAGCCAATCATCAAATTTCTACAGAGAAGGGAAAATAAATATACATTGTGAGGCTTGACCCCATTTCAATAGGTTAATGAAATCATTTCATAATGTATATTTATTTTATTCCAAAACAAACATAGAACGACGATAACTGAAGCTTGCTGGTAAATATTCTTTCAGGGCATTATAATAATTAGAAGAAAGAGCGTATTTGATTGGAATTACTAAAAAATTAAAACTTTACTTAAAATATTTAAAAAACAGTTTTTTTGTTTTAAACATGTTTTTTTTCGTTTAAAACATGTTTTTTTTGTTGGTAAAAAAAACATGTTTTAAACATTAAAAAACAGTTTAAAACAAAAAAAACTGTTTTTTTTGTTTTAAACAAAAAAAACTGTTTTTTTTCCAACCCTGCTTTAAATCGATTCAGGTTATAACATATTAATAAATGACTATACAAAAAAAGAAGAAAAACAATTTATTGAAATTTGAAGCGAATACGTAGGTTTACATGTTTTTAAAACGGAATCAAATTCACTTAATAAATTATAAAATAAAATATGTAAGCTTTTATGCACAAAATACAAAACAGTTTATTATTTATTGTATACAATAATACAAAATAATTTAAATTAGTGTTACGTGTTTACATTACAACTTATAATACAATAACTATTAAAATTATAATCTAAAACATCTACAAGTTAAGATTAATATCAAATTAAATATATACCGTGTGTCCCGTTTCAAGACGCATCATAAGGAATTTCCATGTAAAATTTTCAATTTCAGTTTGTATCTATATTATTGAATTTAAATGGTCAGAATAAAATTAGAATAATTCCTTTACCTACTAGAATTATTTTTGAGGTTGTATTTTTGTTTTCTCTTTAGTTAACTATTTAGTATACTAAATAAGTCGGAAACAGCAAGCGAAAAATGTCCTCCAAAACTCCTATATTATGAATTTTTCCTTTGTGGTATAAACATGTTGAATTTAATTTTTTTTGTGTCAAAAAAATTTAGATGACAAACACTGACATTTCATAGCAACTACTACTGTCCGGATTTTATTTTCGAATATTTGTTCACCATTTTTAAGCTGAATTTCACATAGAACTAAAGAGATAGCAAAATTAAAACTTCGAACATAAGGATAATAGATAAAAGAATTATTCTAATTCTATTCAGTAATAGAGATACAAATATATTAACTCAGTTCTGGTACTTCACAATAAATAAATATATTATTGGACCAATGATGCAATATAAAATAGTAATTAACACTAAAGAAATATACAGGGTGTCAATTTGAAAACTTTCAATGCGAATATCTCTGAAAATAAAAGAGTTAGAAAATCGCAATTTGGTACAAATATTATACAGGTAGGGGGAACAAGAACAACTATATTTTGGTTATGAGGTGAGTGACCCCTTGGACCCCATTTACCCTAACCCCAAAATTTTAAATGGCATCACCCTTTTTGCGATTCCTTAAATTAAACATTTTTTGGAGTAGTATTCACCAGCACAAGAATTTTTTTTTAAATTCAATTCAGGCCCGAACAATAAGTATAATTAAAATAAAATAAACTCTATTTCTATGAAATGCTATTTTATTTAATTATATTCTCAAAATGCATTCCATTTTGGGCTAAAAAATACAATCAACTTCCAAACTCATTTCTTACATTCTAAAACACTTCTCTTGGAATAGAGGTACATTCTGTAATAATCCGTTGCCGAAGATCAACCTGACCCACTGCTGCGAGTATTTGGAGCAAAAAATATTATTATCCTATTTTGTAGCCCAAAGGGGAATGCATTTTAAGAATCTAATTAAATAAAATAGCATTTCTTAGAAATTATTTTATTTTAATTATACTTTTTGTCGGCCCTGTATAAAATTTAAAAAAAAATTATTGTGCTGGTGAATACTACTCAAAAAAATGTTTCATTTAAGGAATCACAAAAGGGGTGATGCCATTTAAAATTTTAGGGTTAGGGTGAATAGGGCATAAGGGGTCACTCACCCCATAACCGAAATATGGTGGTTCTAGTTTCCCCTACCTGTATAAGATTTGTATCAAATTGCGTTTTTCTAACTCTTTTATTTTCAGAGATATTCGCATTGAAAGTTTTCAAATTGACACCCTGTATATAAACTATTTTAGAAACCAACAAACCAAACGACAATCAAAATTAGTTTTTTATTTTAGAATTTTATGATAAAAAATTAACACAAATTAACATCAATATGACCAAAGTCACAAGTCACAGGTATGGTAAAAATTCGAATTGGCGATGTGTCATTATGTCCCCTGAAGAAACAGAGTGCGTTTTCATACAGTAGCGGATAAAAAAAGGAAATGAACACCAGCAAAATTTATATAGCATTATTTTAGGACATTGGCATCTTATTCTAACAATTTTATTCATAATTTATATATCGTATCATTGTATCTCTCCAACTTACTAAATAGTTTATTTTTTAATTAATATGAACTTCTTGTCAAGATGATGACAAACAAACTGAATGATTCAAAACTGAAAAATTATTACATTGAAAAAAAAAAACATAATTGAACAGTGAAGGATTGGCTATATTACAAAACATGATTATAAGTATGTACAATGTATACGTATAAGTATGTAGGCAATTGTGCATCTACCACTTTACACATTCTGTAAAATATTAATTTTCCTATTTTATTTTTTTGGCGCATATCTTGAGATCCACAATAAATTTTTGTGTAATTTGGCATTTAAAATACAATTAATTAAAAACGTTCTGTGCTCGTTACAAGTAAGCAGCCAGTTGTCAAAACGTTTGTTAATTTGTAACGTGACTCTATCTACAAATGTCTGTTTAAATTTATCTTCGGCTTCAGTTTTTCTGAAAGTAATTATTGAAAGATTTTAAAAGATAAGTAATAACCTCTACAACCAATTTTGAAGGCCGTTTTACATATTTTATTTCATCGTGAACGCTGTAGTCCTTAAACATTATTAACTGCTCGTTCCTGGCATCTTTATTAAATAAATATTTACTGCATAAATTTTGGTCACAAAACTGGCAGGTATACTTCTTTAACGTTTTCATAACGGCATACCCAGCAAAATAAACTATGGCACATGTTTCTAAATTAAAAGATATTGAAGATTCGGAATTGTTGCTGGACAATTGTAGAGATTCTGATGAATTTTTATTTTCAGAAGAACAAGACGGCGAGTTTTCAGGAACAAAGTTTTCAGGTTCGTGAAGAATTTCATCAAAAATTATATCCGTTAGTTCATCTTGTTGACAATTTGCCGTTTCTTCGGATGGAGCATACGTAATGAACATTTTGAATTGTAAATTATGTCTAAATTTGAAAACAGAGGGATTTGGGTCATATCCCCCCTCGTTCTGATGATCGAAAACAAATTTTCGATAGGATCCTGATTCAGCATTGCTGTCCGTAAAAATAGATACCCCTCAGAAATTAAGTCATCAAAAAGATTTAATGTTATTTTATGTTATGGAAAGAATTAACCCTTTTATACAATAAATATTTTTTAATTCTTTTCCACTAAAATCTCGAAATTCCCAAGTTTTGACAGAGTTTTCAAAGATGTATCAGAAGTTATGGAAAGTGCACATTTATATGGATTTGAATGATTAAATTGTGAACTATTCAGTGTATCTATTAATTTATCAAATTTATCTATAAAATCGGCTGTATGACGTGCAGTGGTAGACTTAAGTTGTCCTAAAATAATAGCAGTTTTCATTGCTGAAAACTTGCATTGCATATTTCACTTTCATTTTTTGAAAACTATTGGGATATATGTGAGTATTACAAATCTTGGTTAACGATCTGGATAAATTTGATTGTTTGTCTATTTGATAAATATTTTCAATGTCTCTCCAAGATATTGCTTCATTATTTACAAACATTATTTTGTTATGTTTCATTAAATTATTTCTTACTGATTTAATTAAGTGTGGAACATCATATAAACAATATAATTTGGAATGATTAAGGGTGAAGTATGGTTTATCAAGTGAAATATTTAATTTTGTGAAAGTTGACCGATTATTTGACCCTTGGTCACAGACTATTGCTCGAATTTTGAAGCCAATGTCTAAAATTTGTTTAATTGCGTTTTTAAGTATTTGCGTTACTTTTGTCCCCTTTATCGAATTAGATGAGATGTAATATGAAATTGGCATCTTCCAGGTATGTATTAATCCCCTGAGAATAAATACTAATGCATGAGTTGCCACTTTTGGTTCACGACCTAACTCTCCTAAATCTTCCACGCCTTCTATAATGTCTAAAGAGGGTGAGTAGTCTAAATGTCTTTTAATGGACATTTCATCAAATAGCAAAACGCACTCTTTTTCAGAAGGGGACATAGTGTCGCATTTTATTTTTAACAACGTTGTTGTTTTTTTATTAATACCTGTTTTTGGTTTAAAAATGTTTAGCCAGTGCTTGATTGTCGACACCGCAGGTAATGGCAGTTTAATAGATTGCCGCATATGGATATATGCGGATGGGGATTTATAAAACAATGTTAAAGCTGCCCGTTTTTCTTTAATGTTATATGGTTGTCTCTTTTTATGGTTTATAAACGTTTTTGTGAAAATTTTCGTAAAGTCTGATTTATTTTGTAGTTTTTGTTCAATTGGATCAATAACTTGCAGTTTATTAATTTTAACCTTGTACCGTCTAAGTTGTGATTTTAAGAGGGATATTTGTTTTTTGTGATTATTCTCACAAAATTTTAATTTATTTTTCAAAAAATATATATCGTCTACTTTTTTTTTCTTCGGTGGTGTTGGAAAATCACTCAGTTCTTCTAGATTTTCGCGCAGCTCCTTGTCTTCAATATTCTTTTCGGATTCCTGGTTGTCCAGCGAACATCCAAAAAGTTTTCTTTTAGACGAATATGTGTTCACCACAGGGGTAAGTAATTTTACTGGTGGAGAATTTGGGGACAATTGGAGACGATGCTCCTCGAGAAGGCTGGGCGGTTTCTTTGTAATTGTCTCAATTATCTAATAAAATATTATTTTAATCTATAGTCATTTATTATAAAACTGATGATTGTAAGTAATTAAAAAATTTAAAAGAACAAAAAAAAAGTTAAAAAAGTATTATAGGTAATTACGTATTACTATATATATTGTAAAATTAGGCACTTACCTTATAATGTTTAGGAACTGCATCCCAATTCAATGAATTCTTTTTCGAATTTTTGAAACTTTTATAAAAAAAATGTTCTTCGCAGATTACATAATTCTGCAATTCTTCATTTGACACGAAATTTAAATTTAAATTTCCACAATTACTTTTCCATAACTTCTGTCTTTCTAAATCGTTCGGAAATTTAAAAAAAATGTAATTTTGGATTTAGGAGGCGTGTGTTTGCAAACTTAATATAAGCACATATTTTGCGCACCATTTTGCAGATTCACTTACTGTATGCTACCACTTATAGAAATGAAATGAAGGAAGTAACATGAAGTTACATAGAAAATGCTACGTAGGTAGAAAGGGATGGTTTAATTGCTTTCGGGTAGCCACGAGACGTGGACAGACAATTTTTAAAATACATCTGGCAGCCGCCTAAAAGCCATAAAACCTTCGTTTCTACCTAAACATAGCATTTTCTTACTCATCAATTATACAAAACTGCATAACAATATTTGTTTTGTACGCACACATTTATATTATTTCATTATGTTTAAACTAACAAATTAATTGTCTAAGATCTATATAAACACGCGACACAGTAGAACGAAAGTCAAAAATCAAGAGCATGGCTTTTATTTTCGTAAATTTCGTAAGTTTTTGCAATATAATGCATAATACCTTCATAATATACTAAAGAAAACGTTCTATAAATAGTACGCAAAAATGCATTTCTGCTTCCGGTGTAGCAGGAAGTAAGTGCAACTTTTGAATTTTGATGAATCCATTTTTTAAAATTTTTATTTACATTGGGATGCAAAAAATGTAGAAGTTAGAAAGCCCAAAAGTTTGTAAAATACAGGTGGCAAGTAACGGAACAATATATGGAATTAGGCAATAATCCGCAACTGTAAACTATAAATATATAACATTAAAACTTATTTTTAACATTTAACTAATTAAACTGTTACGTCACATGCTCAGAGGGGTTTCGTACCATTCCGAACGTTTTAAGTACATTTTATAAATACACCTATTATTAAATGTAAAATACTCTACCAATCAAACAATTTTATGCGAGACAAATCATCTGTGTTACTTAATTACTTTTGTCTTATACTCTGTTAGTCTGGTCATCCGTGATTAAATATATACTCAATGTCTATACCTAATTATATTAATTGTGCCTAAGTGCAGACAATTTCGATCGATAAAATAAGTCGAAAAGCTACAGAATCTTAATATCAAAATGCCACAGACGGGAAATGAAACGAATATTTTTAAAATCAACTTTAAATTTGCGAAAATAATTGTAGTTAAATAATTTTTATGTAATGAAATGATTTACGAATGGGTCCATAATAAATACAAATTGAATTTGAGATATTAATCTCACAAACAAAAAAATAATGATCTTATAATACCCTATAAATTAATAAAAACTAGATCCTCTTGAAGTTATCGCGAATTTTTAATGAAATATAACGTAATTTGAACGATCAACTTTGCTGCTATATAATTTCACTCTCACGATAAATCCTCCTTATATTAATATCCTTTTGCATACTTCAGACATTCTATCAATGTAAATTCATATTCCATTAAATTTCGAATATTTTTTTTCTACCAAGTCCCTGTCCATGAATCGGTCCACTGTGCGGCAGTCCGGCGAATAGGTTTTTTAGTTAAGACACAAACCGACCCGACGGATAAGTATTGTAAAACTTGGCGAGCCGTCCGCTAGATGATTTTAGTATCGCCCACCGGTGTCGGACGCCTTGCATCCAAAACGCAAAATGCTATACCGTTGACACTCTGTTTACTTCTTACTCAATGGTACAACCCAAATATTTTCCGTAACCATCGTTCATTTCTAGATTGTTCTCTTAATGTAAGTAATACAGTTACACTTTACTCTCTGGAATTGAAGTTCTAATATTTTTTTTCGGAGCCTCCGTTAGCGTAGTAAAAGTCATCTGTTGTTATTTCTAATCGTTTTATCGAATTCTTTGTTTAATCGAGGTTAAGAAAGGGCATTATTAAGCTGCTCTTTCTCAGTTGTCAGTACGCTATGTTAACGCATCTCTGTCGTTGAGTTGCGAAGTCCGGAATGAAGAAATTGTTCGACGGGGTTCAATCCAGCGAGTGTCTACCAAACCGTAAAACGTTGCAAGGATATTGGTGGCAGTTTGGACCGTCCTCGTAGAGGGCGTCCTCCCACCGCGACGATCCCGGCGATTGTCAACAAGGTCCGATACAGCATCCGACGGAATCCGGAGGTGTCCATGCAAAAAATGGTAAAGAATCTTGGGATCACAAGTTCAGCGTTAACAACATAGTGAAACAGAAGTTGAAACTGCGTAACTACAAGCTTGCACGCGTCCAGTTTCTCAACGACGCACAGTGGCCCAAACTAGAAAAAAGCTGGCCAAAAGTCGAAAAATGAAATTGGAAATTATAAAGTTTTCGCAATAGAGTATTGTTAGGGAGGCACTTCTGCGTACTATACTAAAGGGAAAGACGTGTAACTTCGAAACCCGAAGCTGTACGTCAGTCAGAAGTTCTCTCACGATGCGCTATTTGTCACCGAAATATTCGACTAATATTAAGTGCGTATAGTTAATTAATCGAGTAAACATTTTCAAATTGGTTTGATAGAATGTGATTCTGAAGATATGTAGAATATTTCTATACATCGAAATCTTTCATAAAAATATTCCACAAATTATTAAAATGGCGTTGATTAAACACCTGCATAATATAATCTCGTATAGATTTATCTTGCGAAAAGCATCAAAATAGTTATCAACCCGCGAGATCCCGCGCTGGTTTACATTTTATAGTCAAGATATTACTATAACAAATATACATCGCCAAACATTTCTTGCGACGAGCTGCGACCTTGCCACTGGGGAGACATTTTGTCGAGCGGCACGCGTGGATATTGTTTCTTTACTTACAATTAGCCTACAAATGCGGCGATGTCGGAACCGAAAAAAGTGGCAGGCTTGTTCTGCAGGACAATACCAATTGGACAGTCATCTGAGGATGCACAAGAAGCCAGGAACAAAGACATTAGACTTTATCGTAAAAGCTTTTCTCGAAAATACTATACTTACGTGAGGAGATAATGGAAGAGGCTTATTACAGTCTTCTCACATCTTAAGATTCCCTCATCTCAAGCTTACAAAATTATAAATCCAAAGACGGCAAACCATGTCTGCCCGAAGTTTAGGAACATTCAGATCCTACCTTTAACCAAATCCATGGATGAAAACGTGTCTGTTTATGATTATTACTAATTTAATGTATGCACTTGTGTGGAGATTTTTAACAGTGTAATTGTTATGCATGAAATTTTTTGAATCAAATTGCGATAAAATGACTATATTGAAAGAAAAATTGAGGAGTTGAATGACAAAACTCAACAAATCCACTTTTATAATTTGTTCAGAAACCGCGAAAAATGTTCAGGAAGTCTATGTGTTACCTAAAAAAAATGAATGTTTAGCCGCATTTTTAAATATGATTTGTTGCGTTTTGAAAGGTAATTCACACATATTCAGATTTTATGTTTGGACAGTAAGAATCAATACCAAGTTCATTTTGGCCCAAAATTGGATTAGTTGAGTTTTGCAGTTCAACTCCTCAATTAAAGAAATGCCAATTCAGAACCTTTTTTTTAATATAGAAACTGTAATTAAAATGCAAATTATTATGTAGGTGGTTTGTTATTTTTGAAATCGGCGACCTCGAAAATCTGTATACTGAATTTCGTTGATATCCATAATTCCTCACATAACTGGTCTGCCATTCTAGATCCGCCATTTAATTTTTGAAAAATTTCAATTCAGTTTCAGAAGGAGCGACCTCAAAAACCATCAAGTATTGAATTTCGTTGGAAACCCATCGTTTTTCAAACAAGTGGTCCGCCATTTTGGATCGGCCATTTTGATTTAAAAAAAAATTACTTTAGTTTTGGAATCAGTGGCCTCAGAAACCATCATATCCTAGATTTCGTTGGAATCCTATCATGTTTCTTATGAGTGGTCTGCCATTTTGGATCCGCCATTTTGTTTTTGAAAAATTTGACTTCATTTGTAGAATCAGCGGCATCAAAAACCACCATATACACATTAATATACTGAAGTGATTTGGAACACTATAATTTTTCGAATAAGTGGTTCAGATTCGAAATCAGCGATCTCAAAAACCCCATAATCCAATGTTTCATCGAAATTGAACGACACCTTCATATTTTGGCCAGCTTTTTTGGACTTTGGACCACTGTGTGACGCAATGAAGGCTAAACGGCTCGAGAAAGCACGCAGAATGCTTCAGCTGGTCGGCGGTGGTCGCGTCAACAAAGTGCTCTTCACAGACGAGAAGATTTTCACCGTCGAGCCGCTGCAAAATCGCCAAAATCAGCGGCAGCTGATCAAGAAAAGTCATCTGAAGACTGACGCAGCGAAAGCAATCGGTCGCAGCCATTTCACAGCCTCAGTGATGGTGTGGGCAGGAATCTACAGCACCGGGAAGACACCGCTGGTGTTCAACCTCAGAAATGTTAAAATGAATGCGGCCGAGTATCAACAGCGGGTTCAGCGCAACGCCGACGTACTGGAGTCGTGAGCAACGCAGCACTTCGCCCAAGAAGGATTTGTCCTTTAGCAGGACTGGCCGCTGGCTCATGCGGCCAATCCAACAACCGCCGTCTGTGAGGAGCTGTTTCCGGGATTTCGGAGAAAAGATGTTTGACCGACAAACTTGCCTGATTTGAACCCGATGGACTTTTCGATGTGGTTCATCTAAGAGCAAAAGATCTCAGGTACGCGATACGCCACCGTGCACGCGTTAAAAGCGGCATTGGTGCGTGTCTGGGACCAATTTATTGTAGATGAGTATGCGACCATCGTCAGCAATTTTCGCAAGCGCATGCAAAAATGCATTGAGGCCAAAGGTGGCAATTTTGAGCATCTGAAGTAAATTTGTCTGTCCCTTACAATTGATCTCATAAATTTTATTATTCGTTTAGTTGTGTGAATTCATTTGTTTATTTGGTAGTTATTTACTGTGGAAATCCTAAAACAAATTATCAGTACTTTAATTCTACCCTGTAGTTTCAGATAGTTTCTCAAGTTTTGCATTTAGTGTAGTATCTACAGTGAATAAAAATGAAATATGATTTGTTTCTAATTTATTTATTATTGAATCGTGTGTTCGGTTCGAACTGAAAACAAGATCATTTATTTCTTCACATCTGTACTTTCACTAATCACCTCTAACTCAGGTATAAAACTCGTTTAAACCTTCCATAATCTCCTCAGTCGTTTACGACTTCCTCACGTTCAAGATCACCTTCACATAATTGTATTTGATTATATAACATTCAATTTAAATGCGAAGCTGCACTGATGAGAGATAAATCTCGAAACGCGTCTGCAGATGGCTTTTTACTAAATTTTTACATATTTTAGGGTTCAGTTTTATAGTTTAAAGTTTTCAAATTCAATTTAGTTTAATTTTCAAGTTAGTCCTGTGGGTAGAAATAAACGATCTTAAACCAATGTATTTTCGCTAGTATAGCATATTCGGTGGAATGTGGCGGCCGAGGTCGTAAAACGGTCGGTCCGCCCTGAGGATCGAGAGATCCTCAAAGAAAAGGTATTGGTGGTTCGTCTAATTGCATCCCTTACATTTATTACTGTCCTTCGCTCCGATTGGTATACGCACTTTTACACCAGTACTTCTCAACAAAGATTGGTTTGAGATAAAAAATATTACGTCCACTACTTACCGAACTCCGACCCTCTTTTACGACCACAGCCGTCAGATTCCGGAGAACGGACTATAGTACTAGTAATAACATGCAAATTTCTTTTGTATCAATTCAATATCCGGCGTGGCACTAACCAGGTAGTAGTTGTTTCAATAAGTTATTTGTTTATAGTCTTAGTAAGACTTAATTTTGCTTACAGAGTTACGAACAGGTTAAATATTCATATATTCAGGCTATATTTCGTTGTATTGAATTTATTTAATGCTTTCTGCAACAACTAAGGTTGCTTCTAATTTAAATATGATTACCTTATATTAAAAACAAGAGCGGCCCATTGTAGATCCCTGCGGTATATCATGTTGTATTGCTAGATAATCCGATAGTTTATTGTTGTACTATACAGTTTATTCTTTATCAGATAAAAATGGCAGAATGAGTCTGCAGCTATTTGAGTAAAAATAATAAGAATAAATTAAGCTTTTGTGATTCTGAAGAAAAGAACTTTAAACTTGAATTAGAAAAAAAGTAATTATTTCATCAGTTTTCATTTAAACGACTAGAACATACAATGACAACACGATTTTGGCTTAATAAATTTGAATGTGATACGCAGTCAAACGCTTTTGTTACGTGTAAAAATAGGGCCATTGTAAATTTGCCTTGTTGTAATATTTGTACTATTTTAGTTAAAAGTTCTATGGTAATTGATTGCTTAATAATAAGTTGTTTGCCTCCCCAATTCATGTGTAAACTTAGGCGCAATAATATATGCTATTTTTTCAATTTGAAGTTATTAAGTGTTGATTGATTATATCTCTTTTTTGTAATAAGTAATATTCTTTATTATTATTCATTGTTTAATCGTTGATTTTTGTTTTATATTTTTATACTGTTTAATTTGTAATTTCTGTAAAACTGATTATCCGTAAAGTAATAATTATTATTTATTTAGAAAAAATTGTTCTGTTTAATGTGTTTTTTACATTGTTGTAAGAGAAGTTAATTTTTAATTTCTGTAAAGTGGATTCTCCATGAAAATTAAAAAAAGTGCTTCATCATTTGCATACAAAAGGTTATAATTTGGCCGGATACATTTTATCTTATGAATTTCGAGAATGAATTGATATAGATTTAGCCCAATAGTAATTAATTCGAGAAATTTGCTATGAATAGAAGAGTGCTTAAAATACAATTTATCCTGCAAAAATTATAACCACGAGTGGTATTTGTTTAGAAAATTTAACGAATAAAGCAAAACTATCTGCATACAACTTCAAATCGTTTAGATCATGTTGAAGATAAATTAAGTTTATCCACTTGCAAACTTGTATCCACCATTTTTGCGCTTGCAGGATATTATCTACCTTTTTATCCATTTGCAAAATCACTTGCGTGGTTATTTCAAATGCACATTTGTATACATGAGTTAAATTAGCGTTAATCAAATTTAGTACCCAGCGGACTATGGGATGCTTCTTCTATATTCTGGCCAAAAATATCGAAGTTCGATGTTTAATGATTGAAAAAGTTCTTATAAACATTAGTCAGAGATGTGGAAACATTTAAGACTATTTGTTCCACGAAAAGTATATTTTGTGTTCACGAAAGATTTTTTTTCTCCTCCAATACTGAAGACGTACAAATTACTGCTTGAAATACTTTTTTTAGCGTGTTAATGCTTGAAAATAATAAGAATAAATTAAGCTTTTGCCATTCTGAAGGAGATAACTTTAAACCTAAATTAGAAAAATGTTATGATTTCATTAGTTTTTGATATTTTAAAAACCTAATCTTCCGAGTAACAAAGAAAAGGAGCGTTGGGTAGAATATTAGGTGAGGCTCTACTCTTCCTAAAACCACTTCATAAATCACCGCCTAAAACCGCCTCCGGGGAAGTAATTTAGGGAAACGGTGAGAACAGATGATCTTGTAGTCGACCTAAAAATTGTCCTCTGGGAGATATACTTTTTTAAAGTAAAGACAGACTATAATTTTCTTAATAAGTTCGCGATTAAACTAAGTACAATCACAGTGGAACGTTTTATAACAGTAGTTTTTGAGGTTGAGGATTTTAAATATCTCATTAAAACTTAAAAGTACAAAATAGGCGCCAAAAATTATAAACTACTTTTTTACAAAAAAATTGAACGCAAGGGAACTTGAGGGATTGATTTTACACAGTTACGATCAAATTGTATATTCGGGGGTAATATAATAAGTGCTATGATTATTATCGGTGATAGGACCGAGTTACAGCCGATGAAAATTAAACGAGTGCGCAGCACGAGCACAATTTTCTGATGGCTTGAACGAGTGGTATCATCGTGGATTAATCATAGCACGAGTTATATTTGGGGAGAGAATATAACGAATATTACTATACCTATAAAGAAACGCCTCACTCTCGACTTGAAGATCATAAATGTCAACTTTGACGTCTATAATTTTTTTTACAACATTTTTATAACGATTTTGATGAAATATATAAGTACTCTACCGTTAATTAATTGTCGTACTTCATCATCCGTAGCCTCTCCCCATCGACTGCAATCACTCATTTTGATAAATAAATTCTCGTTATTAAATGTTTGATATGTATCGGCGAGAACATTATAAATATCGCACTGATGTTTCAACTTAATTTGATTACTTGATTACTTGTAAACAATTTATTAGTAACATGCGGTGATATACTTTCTATCATCGATTTGATAGCCTCTTATACTTTTTTGTTTTGCCATTTCGTCCAATCAAATTAGTCGAAAATGTACCATGTGTTTTTGTCTTTATTTAATCTGCTTCATAATTATTCTTAAATGGAGGGTGAGGAAGAGCCCCGGCGTTGTAAATAAACCACTTTGGATGAACGGGCAGTATTGAGCGGAATCGATATGAATGTACGAGTACACACGTGGATGAAAATACTGCTGACAACTTAGACCCTAAAATGGGTAGCTTCCATGACTTGAGTAGAACCGGCAGATCAGGTCACCCTTCCAGAGATTGTTCCGGAAGCTGATGGATTTTTTGACTCAAATTAGTGTTTCTGGACTGGTGACACTATCCCTTCTAGAAACGAAGGTCGCTGCAAAATTGACTCTGCCATAGAAATGCATACGATGGAAAATCCGCCAGGCAATATTGCAGTTGGGCGGAAAAAGACATATTTAGAAGGTTCCGAAAAGATATTGAATTGAAATATTTCTCATTGATACACGATTGTAATCGATATGTCTTAGATAGAAGGTCTTGGGCAAGGAACAAAAGAAGAATCTTTCTTAATTTACTGGATATAAAAATTATTGTATATAAATTTATTTTGACACAACAGCTGTTTTATAAGTATGTCTTGACGAACACATCCACAAATACCTATGTAACATCTATTGATTATGTATGTATTATTGTGGCCCAAGTGGTAATAAATTGAATTGAATTGAATTGAATAATGTATGCCAAGAAAGAAGAAAGTTGAAAACGAAGTATAAAAAATTGCGGACAGTCATTTAATTTATCCAGACAATTCATCTCATTATACATGCTCCAATCGAATAGCTCTATTCTGACATTCATAAACCCAACAAAAGTGATTATATTATCACAAGAAAGGAAGTTTTCTTTTTTTTCAATTCTTTTCACTATACTCACTTTTGATTGGTTTAGAATGTTTTTGGTTATTCGCTTAGAGCCTAACAACCTAACGATTGTTGAGGGCTGGGGCCGGGCTCTAGGCTCCGTTTTGTGGATTTGCGTTATCACAAAGCATGGGGTTAGTACGGATCCCAAACACACGTACGGAGTATTTGGAGACCGGATCGACCTTTCGACCCGAAACATATCCACTGGGTAAATGCCCGGTTGCCCGGTGATCGTATCCGCCACTAATCACACTCTTATAACACACAATATGCACTCAATTCGTCAAGAAATTTACTCTTTTTGGCATTTACTGTTTTTCTTAGCGACGCAGTTACTACAGAAAAAAAGGTGATGTGGACATCATGTTACTTTCTCAGATTTGAATTTAAATCATATTTTAAATGTACATCAAGCTTTTTGCAGAATCGGATGATACTAACGTTTGAAACGTCAAAATTATACGTATTTTGTAACGGAGAAAGTAAAAATTAATCAGCCGACCGTGACCGTTGAAAATTGTGATTCCCTGGATTGTCTAGCCAAATACTATTCGCGGTCGGACTCTTTTGGTAATTTTCGTCAGTCAGATTAATTCGTAACTTTTGCCTATGAAAACAGATTTTCGTCGCAAAAGCTGCTCTTTAACTAACTGACAAAAATTGCTGACAAAAATCCGACTACTTATAGTACTGTGAGAATATTTAAAAAAAGCCCAAAAAATGGTGATATTAGAAAAAGCTGAGGTGTTTTTATTTTCGAAATCAGAACACCGCGAAACAAAATTCAGCAAAAAATCATATTGGAAAAATCTGAGATGAAACACAAAATCTCTGAGAATGTACTAGGAAAGATGCCAGAAGTTATCTGTAGAGGTAACAACACCTTAAAGCTTTTGGTGGCTGTAAAAGTATCAGCAAAGAGAAATAAAGATAATGACTTATCATGCGTTATTAGTGAACTAACAATTGTTAAGAACAATCAAATAAGCTTAACTGAAAATAATGTAGGGCTTTTGTTGAAGCTATGGGTCATTTAATTGATCAAAGAAGCCAATATCAACATATATTATTTATTAATGAGAGAGACTCTGGCATAAATTTAAAAGGTGATGCCATTTTAGAATGCTACCAGCGAAACTAAAGATGAAGACGAGTACGAGCTTGAAAATATAGTATTTCGTTTAGGCCAGAGGTTTCCAATCTTTTCAAGATGTTATATAGGCATGCAGTAGGCAATATATTTGGTGTGTATAAATTGGCGGATAATCAACACGTGGCGATATTATTTTTAAAATTCTGAATAGAAAATGTCGATGAGAAAATGTTCTATCATATGCCATCAGGAGATAGAAATGTACATTAGGCAACATCGCATAAATGCGCTATCCTGTTTTTCAATAACCTTATGATTAATTATGTGTGTTGGTTTAGAGTAGAAGGTAATAGATATATAGAGCGGGGTAAAACAGATTATGAGTCAAATCCATTGTAATTGAACAAAACAAAACTAAAATAACAAATAAACACAAATACACTGAAAAGCAGACACTAATACAAATTGATAATAATGAGAAAAGCAGAATTGGCACAAACTCAAAACTGGCAAGTTTTAATGAATTCGTTGTGTCAAAAGTGACATAAGCGGGTCTGGTGTTGCCGGACTTATTTTTTTATGAAAATAAGCTAATTTAAAAGTATTAAAAATACACGTTTAAGATAGAAAGATAGTACACAAGGACCAATAATTTTCAAACTGGCCATATCACAGAAATTGCAGAGTTTTCTGTAAATTATTATCAAATAATAACGCACATTTAACGACTGGATGTTTAAACTACGAGGACCTCTTGAAGGCTCAGGAAGCATGGTACAACATTTTAGAATTAAGATATACTGCTCAGAATTTTTGGAAGAATATCGTCACGTATAAATTATCCGCCAATTTATACATGTCCGATAGTGACGTACTAGTGGGCAAATATTTTTGAAATAACGAGGGAAATTTCATAAATTCTCAAGTGATGAACTTTTATTCCATCGGTTGTCCCTTTAAAAAATATTGTTATCATTATTAAATAAAATAGAAACAACCTTACTTGTTGCAGAAAGTATTAAATAAATTCAAAAAACGAAATATAGCCTGAATATATAAATATTCAACCTGTTTGTAACTCTGCAAAGAAAATTAAGTCTTACTAAGACTATAAACAACTAACTTATTGAAACAACTACTTCCCTGGCTAGTGCCACGCCGGAAGTAGGCACTAGCCAGGAAAGTAGTTGTTTCAATAAGTTATTTGTTTATAGTCTTAGTAAGACTTAATTTTGCTTGCAGAGTTGAGAACAGGTTGAATATTTATATATTCAAGCTATATTTCGTTTTTTGAATTTATTTAATACTTTCTGCAACAAGTAAGGTTGTTTCTATTTTATTTATTATTTAAATCAAGTAATCGGTTTTCCAACTGAAAACAAGATCATATATTTCTTCACATCTGTACTTTCACCAATCACCTAAATTCAGGTATAAAATCAGTCCGACCCTTCTATAATTTCCTCATTTGTTTACGACTCCTTCACGGTCACGGTCACCTTCACGTAAGTGTATTTTATTCTTTAACATTCAATTTAAATGCGAAGCTGCACTGATGAGAGATAAATCTCGAAACGCGTCTGCAGATGGCTATTTACTTAATTTTTACATATTTTAGGGTTCAGTTTTATAATTTAAAGTTTTCAAATTCAATTTAGTTTAATTTTCAAGTTAGTCCTGTGGGTAGAAATAAGGGATCTTAAACCAATGTTATTTCACTAAGTACTTAGTACCAGTAATAACGCAAATTTCTTTTGTATCATTCAATATCCGGCGTGGCACTAGCCAGGGAAGTAGCTGTTTCAATAAGTTATTTGTTTATAGTCTTAGTAAGACTTAATTTTGCTTGAAGAGTTACGAACAGGTTGAATATTTATATATTCAGGCTATATTTCGTTTTTTGAATTTGTTATCATTATTATTTCATTAACTTATCGCGTACCGGTAGCTTGATATTTACAACGTTTGATTTAGACGGTCGTAATATTAATAGAAATAGAAGATAAAAATATTGAATAAGTCGTTATTAATTAATAAATTTGAAGAGTCCATTTCATTTTTAAGTTTTGATTGTATAGTGTGTAGCAATAATTTTTAAACTCTCTTTACAAAAAAAAATACAATTGTTATTTCAAATAAATATGTCTAAATAATCCTAAAAACTAAACTAAAATTATATACAGGGTCTTCATTTCAAAAGGAGCCACCCTGAATAACTTTGGATCTGAAGTAGTTACGGTTTTAAGAAAAAATACGTCAATTTTGTTTTCGAGGGGGAACTTAAAAAACAGTTTTTTTAGAATTTTATCTCTCACCCCCTCATCCCCAGCCACCCCATCTTTATAATTTCAAATGGCACCCCCTATTGTGCGATACCTCATTTTAAAGGGCATAAAAAATGCTATTCAGAAAAGCAAAAATAATTGAAATCGGTTCATTTGTTTTAGAGAGAGAGGTTATTCATTTCAAAATAAGCCACCCTGAATAACCCTGGTTCTGAAGTAGTCACGGTTACAGGAAAAAAATATGTCAATTTTGTTTTTGAGGGGGGACTTGAAAACACTGTTTTTAGAATTTAATCTTTCACCCCCAGCCGCCCCATCTTTATAATTTCAAATAGCATCCCCCATTGTGCGATACCTTATTTTAAAGAGCTTAAAAAATACTATCCAGAAATGCAAAAATAATTGGAATCAGTTCATTTGTTTTAGAGAGAGAGGGTATTCAATTCAAAATACGTCACCCTGAATAACTCCTGGTTCTGAAGTAGTCACGGTTTAAAAAAAAAAACGTCAATTTTGTTTTTGAGGGGGAACTTAAAAAACAATGTTCTCAGAATTCTATCTGTCACCCCCTCACCCTCAACCATCCCAACTTTAAATTTTCAAATAGCAGTCCCTATTGTGCGATACCTCATTTTAAAGACAATACAAAATATTATCCATCCAGCGAATGAAAAATATTTATAATCAGTTCATTTGTTTTAGAAAGAGCGGGTCTTTGTTTCAAAACAAGCCACCC
This sequence comes from Ocypus olens, assembly GCA_910593695.2. Lineage (NCBI taxonomy): Eukaryota > Metazoa > Arthropoda > Insecta > Coleoptera > Staphylinidae > Ocypus > Ocypus olens. Next base: position 18,229,572 of record OU343056.1, read on the forward strand.
TGAATAACTTTGGATCTGAAGTGGTTACGGTTTTTATTTTAGAGGGTGGAACTTAAAACAACACTGTTTCTATAATTTTTTCTTTCACCCCCAGCCACACAATGTTTGGTGTGGCATATTTTGATATGAATATCTCTGAAACAAATGAACTGATTTAAATTAATTTTTATTTGCTGGATAGTATTTTGTATGCCCTTTAAAATGAGGTGTCGCACAAAAGGGGATGCCATTTGAAATTATAAAGATGGGGTGGCTGGGGGTGAGGGGGTGAAAGATGAAATTCTAAAAACAGTGTTTTCAAGTCCCCCCTCAAAAACAAAATTGACATATTTTTTTCCTGTAACCGTGACTACTTCAGAACCAGGGTTATTCAGGGTGGCTTATTTTGAAATGAATAACCTCTCTCTCTAAAACAAATGAACCGATTTAAATTATTTTTGCTTTTCTGAATAGAATTTTTTATGCCCTTTAAAATGAGGTATCGCACAATAGGGGGTGCCATTTAAAATTATAAAGATGGGGTGGCTGGGGGTGAGGGGGTGAAAGATCAAATTCTAAAAACAGTGTTTTTTAAGTTCCCCCTCGAAAACAAAATTGACGTATTTTTTCTTAAAACCATAACTACTTCATATCCAAAGTTATTCAGGGTGGCTCCTTTTGAAATGAAGACCCTGTATATTTAAATATAGTAATATTTTTGTGAACAATTTTATTATAAATATTACCCCAAATTGTGTAACAAAATATAAATTCACCGATGAAACGACGGAATAAATTGAGGGAATGTAAAATAGTGAATTATTACATTGTATGCAAATGACGGAATTCATTTGTGCAGCGAACAGACTTTCCCTCGGCTCGCTACACTTGAATTAAAAATCAGTTTGCATTGCTGTCTTTTTTTATTAAAAGCCAATATTTACCCCTCATATTATAATAAAATCATTGACATATTTAAACGCCCTACGGGAACATATTTCAACCGATAACTGCGTTACTATTACGTACATCAAATACTCGATTATTATGTTAGTAGTGATTAATTGGTATTATTCCCCCAGGACATTCACACATCGGTTTTAAACTATTTGAATTTGTATGGAATGTGTGTTTAACTTATATTGATTTTTTCAACGATTGCTAATAAAAAGTGCTGACATATTATTTTTCGATTGACGTTAAAATTGTAAAGCTGATACACGTGTTGAAAGATGGTCCCGGCACACCATCTTAGTAACGTGTGGAATAGGAAAGAAACTATGCTTTAGCACAGTGTTCTTCAACCTTTCTGGACGAAAAGCCCACTTTATCGGGTTCGCTTCTTTTTTTTTTTTTTTTTTTTTTTTAAAGGAAGGACGTGGATGGAACTGCAGGTTAGGGAGAGTGAATGATTTGGGAATTGACGTCGGCTACGAGGCCATCTGCCACAACCGTTGCTTTAATTGTACATCAGAGAATTAAATGAATAAATGAATAATGATACAAACACAACGACCATGGTCCCGAGCGAATATTCCGAGGCCCCGAAATCTTTCGCCCGAGCTGGGATTCGAACCCACACGGTACGCGGTGCAACCGACACAAGCGCTCGCCTGTACCCACTACACCAACGTGCCGCCCGGGTTCGCTTCTTAATTCGCCCATTTTAATTTTTAACAGCTTAAATTTACATGGTAATCCCTAAAATAAAATAGGTTAGGTTTGGTTTGGTGTTAGTAAGACATAAACCAAAAAGAGATTGAAAGGAACCAAAGGAAAATAACAATTATTTTAACCATACAAAAGAATGGTGATGTAATCATCATATTAACTTTCCTCGAATTGATGATATAATCGGGATTTTAAAAATATTTTTCATATTTAAGAAAATATTGGACATTCAATGAAGGTCCAGTGTTCTTCGGATTCTCAAATAGGCTTATGTTCAAAGTTTCTTTTAAAAATATCTAGTAGTTTTTTGAGAAGCATGTGCCTTCGACCTAAATTTCAAGCGCAGGCGGTTTGTTTGTTTTACAAAAAACTATAAAAAGCAGAGCCTTTGTTAATGAAATCAAAACGATCACGAATCAAAAACATATCAACATATCTCCAAATTTGAAAACGAAAATGGTAGAAACTCTAAAAAAAATCAGAACTGCTAGGATAGATTTTTTCTCAGGATATGAAATCAAAACAATCATCAATAATTAAAATTCTTAAAATAATAAAACACGAAAATTAAGACACGCAGGTTATTTATCGTCTATGTACTGTGATTCTACAATTGTAGTATACCGGTATAGTCTGTGAAAATTTGAAAGAAAAAAAAATCTAAAATGTGTCAATTCTAGTCTAGATAAATACAATAGAACGAAATGTAGCCTGAATATGTGAATATTCAACCTGTTCGTTGATCTGCAAGCAAAAATTAAGTCTTACTAAGACTATAAACAAATAACTTATTGAAACAACTACTTCCCTGGCTAGTGCCACGCCGGATATTGAATGATACCAAAGAAATTTGCATGTTATTACTAGTACTACTAGATAATAACATGGGTTTAAGATCGTTTATTTCTACATACAAGACTAACAGGTTGAATATTCATATATTCAGGCTACATTTCGTTCTATTGTATTTATCTAATGCTTTCTGCAACAAGTAAGGTTATTCCCAATTTGTTTAAATCCAGTCTATTTTTAAAAACACAAAAAAAGTTTCTTCTTAAATCAATGGAATTTGACAAAATCGGAAGTCCAAAGTCAACAAATGTGCGTATTTTAATAAAACGGCTAAGGTGCGTTTTTCATTTTAATGATTTATATGTTGAAATGTAGAAAATTTAGTGTATTTAAAAAAGTATTAATAAATATTCTTATCAAATGTACGAAGTTAGAAACCAACAAAACCACGTTTTTAATTTTGAAAAACTACTTACCTTCAGAAAGCGGAATTTGATTTTGATAAACTAAATGCCAAAATGTATCGAATAGAGTATTTTAAAACACAATTAGGAAATATTCGTAACGAGTAAATCAGAATTGTCAAAATCTGAAATTTTCCAAGTTCAAATTTAAAAAAAAAACCTAGGTTTTGATTTTCAAAAACTGATTAACTTCCGAAAGCGTTATTTGATTTGGATAATTTAAATGCCAAAAATGTAAGAATTTAGTGTTTTTTTTAAAACAGCATAAAGAAAAATTCATGTCAATTGAATGAAAATTGCCAAAATCTGAAATTTTCGAAGTTCAGTCACCAAAATCAGGTTTTTGATTTTAAAAGAATTCTTAACTTTCAATAACGCCATTTGATATTAATAAAATATAAGTCGAATTGTATCATATTTAGTATATTTTAAAACAATGTTACGAAATATTCACCTCGAGTGAACAAAAATTGCCAATTCTGAAATTTTCTAAGTTAATATTTAATGAAATTGTTTTTTATTGTGGAAAACTGCGTAACTTCAGAATGCGTTGTTTAATTTTGAAAATTCAACTCAATATATGAATAGTTCAATTTTATTAGTGGAGCACCATGGTGTTGCTGCGATAATTATACTCAAAATTTCAATTCTATTGGTCGAGCACCGTGTTGCCCCTATACCATGTTGCTTCTGTATTTCTATTGGTTCTAAAAAATCACTCACCATTGTTACCAAATAACATTTCAGTGGACTTGTCAAACATAAATAGGTTCGGACATTTTTCAATCGATTTAATCGACGCCAAAATATCATAAAATATCCAGAACCATACAATAAAATCAAAACAATCGTTTGGAAACAGTTTATACCAGGACTTCCCAACCCGGGGGGCACGCCCCCCTTGGGGGGCGTAGAGAAATATCAGGGAGGCGCTGCTATACAAGTTTCGACAAGTCACAACACGACATGTCACGCGCACCTCCACCCAACGTTCCCGCTTAAAATTACAAATTATAAATAAAGTCTAACTATCACCATTTTTTGCCATTAGTTGTGATGAGTCCACAGACATCGCTAATTGTGCACAACTAATTATTTATGTTAGATATGTCAGCGGAGATCACATTGATGAAGAGATTTTTCACTCAGAATCATTATCAGCAGTCACGAAATCTGAAAATGTATTCAATTCAATATCGGACTTCATCGAAAGAATTGAAAGATTGGAATAAACTCATTGGACTCTGCACAGACGGCGCCCCTGCAATGACAGGTGTACGATCAGGCTTGGCTCAAAAATTTAAGGAAAAGAACCCCGTGTTAGTTAGTACACATTGTGTTATTCATCGGCAAGCTTTGGCCTCAAAAACTTTGCCACAGAATTTGCGTCAGATTTTGAACTAGGCTATAAAGATCATAAACTACACCAAAAGTAGTGCATTGAACAGTCGGTTATTTACTATACTTTGCGAGGATCTCGATTCTGATCACAAGGTCCTCCTATTCCACACAGAAGTGCGCTGGTTATCAAAAGGCAACATGTTAGCTCGCCTTTATGAATTAAGAGAAGAGGTTATCCTCTTTCTTGAATTCAAAGAAAATAATCATTTTATGCAACTATTCAAAGAAGAAAAATTTCAGTGGAAGCTGACCTATTTGGTTGATATATTTGAGGCCCTGAATCAGCTAAACTTGAAACTTCAGGGCAGAAATGGCACTTTGATTAGTAACTAACAACTTTGATTAGTAACATTCAAGGTTTCAGATTAAAGCTTCAACTTTGGAAAAATAAGGTATCTGCTGAAAATGTATTTCTTTTTCACGGCTATCCGAAGCAATTAATCATCAAAAACTGGATAAAGATTTGAAATCTGAAATGAGCTAGAAACGAATTTCACCGATACTATCGAGATGTTAATTCCGAGTCACCAATATGGCACATGACCAGAAACCCATTAGTTGTCGATGTCTCACAATTACCTGAAGAAGTTCTGGAAGAATTTCTAGAAATTAAGGCTGACTCGACCATGACACTAGAGAAATTTTGGATCAAACGATTGCCTGTTAATCCGAAAGTTGCTTCTCTTTCTTTGAAAATACTTATTCTATTTTCGTCCACTTATTTATACGAGACAGGTTTTTCAGCTCTAGTTTTAATAAAAACTAAACAGCGAAATCGCCTTGCCGTTGATAGCGATTTAACCATAGCTCTTGCAAAAACTGAATCCAGAATCAACCAACTGGTACAGAGCATGCAAGCTCAAGTATCTCATTAGTACTTTAAAAGTTTTTATTTAAAATTACTTTGAAAGTTGTTAAGCATTATCTAATTATAAACATATAATTGAAATAAATAAAAGATAATACAAAAAAATCTCTTCAAGCAAGTAATGATCAGTGCATGGTATATTTTGCAAGGAGCGAAATTACCAGTTTGATGCAGGAAAATCGGGCGAAAGATTGATAATCAGGATTGGAGCTTCAACATGCAAAAAATTGACGAAACTAAGTATAAATAATGTGTGATGAATACATTATGCAATACAAATACTAACTTATTACAGCTGAAAGATTTTAATGAATTTTAATCATTTATATATTTAATGAATTTAGTCAAATTCATTTTTAGTTAAAAGTCAGATTAAGAAACGACCGTCGTGATCGTCGTGCTCGTGAATAAGTGCTAGTGAATAAGTGTAAATTTCTCCAGATCAACAAAACCTATTTTACTGGCGTTAACACATCCCAGTAGTTTACGAAGACGGCTATAGAAGCTAATACAGGTTAGCATTGAGCGGTTCTTAGCTCTTATAATATCTGCTTATTTGCAAAATAACCTAATTTTATACGTCAATATATTCCCTCGCCTTGCACTTTTTGCCTAGAAATTCACTCGAGCTCAATGCCACGACCGCGACCGTGAAAATTTCTTATACGGCTTATCTACCACTCCCAATGTGAGGAATGCGATCGTTTGTCTTTTACGTTAATTGTTATCGGATAAATTAATTTTATTATTTCCTAATCTCGCCCTATTGTTTACTCTGTGTTACCTTTCCGCGGTCTACTTTGAGTTGTGTGTTGATTAGTTAGTCACCACGATAGACCCCGTTGGTGTGAAGTGTGTATCCCTCGTCATTTAATCCTGTTTTAATTAATTAAGCCGATAGTTCGATTAAGACACATTTTAAATTTATTATAATTCGCATTATGGTAAATAAATGCGGTGTTTGTTATCAAGGCATCACTCCTAATACGCCTTATATTAAATGCAATGGAGCTTGTAAAAAGTCAATCCACATTCGTTGTTCTGGCCTGAAAGACATTGAATTTAATTTCATAACTAATTTTAAAACAAGCTGGGTTTGTCAGAGATGTATTAGTCCTATATCAGTCACTACTAGCGAAATGGTTAGTCTGGAAACCCTTAATAAAGTCCTTACAGATCAATTCAATGCATTTAAAGAAGAAATAAGGAATACTATAGCGGTACGCCTTGACAGTCTAGAATCGCGCATTGAACGTCTTGAGAATTCCGTGGCTACGACTAGTCTAGGAATGAGCGATGATTTAAATTCGAATACAGATCTACTTGAAAATATAATTATGGAAATGGATGACAGACAAAAAAGATTATGCAATGTTCTTCTCTTTAATATTCCTGAATCTTCGGCGAATGTAGTGGAAAATAAAATTAAAGATGATACTGATTTCACACAAAAAATTCTGACAACACGTGGTTTGGATATTCGACCGCAAAAGGTTTTAAGATTAGGTAGATACAAATCTGGCTCCAAACCAAGGCCTCTCAAAATAGTATTTCGTAATGATTCTGAAGCAAGGGATGTCCTCAAGAGCAATGCTCTGGATAATGCCCGTAACCATCAATTTCGGGCCGACCGCACAGTGAAACAAATAAGTTATTTCAAGAAAATTCAAAATGAACTCGTCAGCAGAAAATCGAATGGAGAATCGAATTTGGTTATCAAATTTAAAAATGATATTCCATTTATAACTGAATATACAAGTTTGCCAAATCCTTCAACAGCAAAAAACTAACAGTATATTATCAGAATGTGGGGGGGGCACGTACAAAAATTAAAGAACTGATGCTGGGTGTTAATAGGAATAGTTTTGATATTATAATTATTACAGAAACATGGTTCTATGATGAAATTCTTAATAGTCAATTACAGTGGAGTAACTACAATATATTTAGAACTAATCGTACCGTGCATGGCGAAACAAGAGGAGGTGGCATATTAATCGCGATTAAACGCTCTTTCATATCTTCCTTAATTCTCTATGACAACACGATAGAACACATTTTTGTCTCAGTTACAATTAATAAATTGAATTACGTTATTGGTGGATTATATATACCTCCCGGATCACCTTCATATGTATACGAGGAGCACGGTAATATTTTAGAATCCCTATATCAGTCAAAGAATTCTTCAAAGTTTTTAATCTGTGGTGACTATAACCTTCCGTCACTAAAATGGAATATACACGGACTTGTTTATGATTCAACATACTCGCCTGACCATAAAGTTGAGGCAATCGTCAGTTCATACTCTATGATTAATTGTAATCAAATTAATACTTTACCCAATGCAAGAGGGGTGTTTTTAGATCTGTTTTTCACAAATTTATTTAATGTCAATATTCATTTATCTGTCGATAACTTGTTAGCTACAAGTTGTCATCATTATGCCTACTGTTTAAATTTTCCGATTGAAATTCCCATACATAATTTAGTAACCCTTGAAAAAGTATATTTATATAATTTAGCCGACTGGTATTCTCTTAACGATTATTTTGCTTCGGTAAATTGGAACGATTTGTTGAAAAATGAAAATATTGACATAATTGTTGAACGATTTTATGAAATAATTCAAAATGGTATTGATTCTTTTATTCCATTTAAACTCATAAAAACCCATCAGTCAAAATATCCTAAATGGGTATCTAAGGAATTACGTGAACTTATTGTAAAAAAGAAAATTGCCCATAAAAAATATAAGCAAAATGGCTTTGCATCTGATTATTCTTCTTTCAAGGACCTTCGCTCAGCTTGTTCGTCATTATCAACAAATCTATATAACAATCACATTAAAACAGTTCAATCAAATATTAAAACCAACCCACGTTCGTTCTTTAAGTATGTAAGAGATCTAAAAAATGAGGACGGAATTCCTAAAGAAATGCATTTCAAAAATATAACGGCTTCCGGTGGTAAGGATATTGTTAATGCTTTCTCTAATTTCTTTTCCTCCGTTTTTGTCAAGGACGTCTCTCATACTATTTCGCACACATGCGACAACAATATGCAAATTAATGACACAATATTAAATGTTAATTTAGAGCAAGTGTTCAATTGTATAATGAGTCTGGAGGATAGCTTTTCTTCGGGTCCTGATGGGATTCCAAGTGTTTTTCTTAAAAACTGTGTATGTACTTTAAGTACTCCGATTCATGGAATATTCCTTAAATCACTATTATCAGGAAAATTTCCTTCAAAATGGAAAGATAGCTTTGTTAAACCCATTTTTAAATCTGGTCTTCGTAACATGGTTGACAATTATAGAGGTGTGTGTATTCAGTCAGTGATACCGAAAATGTTGGATAAACTCGTTGCAAACCAGTTGCTATGGATGTCTCGCCAAATAATTTCTAGTAATCAGCATGGTTTTGTACAGGGGCGATCTACTACTACAAATTTACTCGTCTACAAGCAGTTTCTGTCTAATGCTTTCGAGAACGGTTGTCAGGTGGATGCATTATACACGGACTTCTCTAAAGCATTTGACAGGGTGAATCATAAAATTTTATTATGTAAACTAAAAACTTTGGGATTCAACGATGTCACCATGTCTTGGTTAGAATCATTCCTGACAGATCGCCGACTTAGCGTCAAAATAAATAATTATGAATCTGAGTACTTTGAAGTAAGTTCAGGTGTTCCTCAAGGCTCTCATTGTGGTCCTTTACTGTTTGTTCTGTTTGTAAATGATTTACAAAATGTAATTAAGCATTCAAACTTTCTACTCTATGCCGACGACTTAAAATTATTCAAAATTGTTACTTCTCATAATGACTGCATAGAGTTGCAGAATGATTTGACCAATGTAGACAATTGGTGCCAAAGAAACTTGTTATTTTTAAATATAAACAAGTGTAACTCGATCACGTTTTACAAAGGTAGAATCGTTAACAATTCTGAATACGATATCAATGGGATGAAGTTAAATAAAGTTAGTGTTATAAAAGACTTAGGTGTGCTATTTGACCAAAGATTAAATTTTAAAAATCATATTTCCTTTGCATGTGATAAGGCAAGAAGAATGTGGGGTTTTGTGTCAATAACAACTAGAGATTTCTCCAGTGATTGTTTGAAAATTCTGTATTGTTCCCTTGTTCGCTGCCATCTTGAATATGCGTCTCCAATCTGGTCTCCTCATTTCCAAGTTGATGTACATAGAATAGAACAAGTACAAAATAAGTTTTTCCGTTCTATGGAGTGGAAGTTAGGTCAACGGCATATATTTGGATCATATTCGAACATCAAAAATCAATTACATATGCACTCCCTAAGTGATCGAAGAATCTTCGCCGATTTGTGCACACTTTATAGGCTAGCTAACGGCATAAGTGATTGCCCAGATTTACTGGCTCGGTTGGATTTTTATATATCTAGCTCCCACCGGATGCTTAGAAGGACCCCTCTATTTAGAATAAAAACCAACAACACCAACTTTGCCCACAACAACACCATTACTAGAATGATGAGATGTGCCAACGACTACTCCCAAAACAATTGGTTCGACCTGTTTGCTGATTCTTTGCCTACATTTAGGAGGAAACTACAACGTCATAGCAGCATAACTTAATCCTTCATCCTCGGCAAAATAAAAATTAAGATTGTAATTAATTTTGATTTTATTTAAATTATTTTTATTTTTATTTAATTTGTTTATTCTGAAGAGTGTTTAATTTTAATTTTATTTAAATCAATTTTAGTTTTATTTAATTTTATTGAAGTTAATTTTACTTTTATTTAATTTGTTTATTCTGAAGAGTGTTTAATTTTAATTTTATTTAAATCAGTTTTAGTTTATTTAATTTGTTTGTTCTGAAGATTGTTTTAATTTAAATTTATTTAAATCGATTTTGGTTTCATTCAATTTGTTTATTCTGGAAATTGTTTTTTTTTTTTTTATATTGTATTATTATTTATTATTTTATATAATTAATTAACGATTTATTTATGATACTTTATGTAAAGGGGATTACCCGTCAATAAAGTTATTATTATTATTATTATTATTAATAAAGTACATAAAATATCTTTGTTCACGAAAATGTTATAATGTGCGCATTATTTAATTCTATGGGCAGCATTAATGGGGTAAATTTAACACTCAATTTCATTAAACACGCGTTTTAATTCACAGAACGCGATTTATGATATTTTCTTTTCCCTGTTTAATACTGATGTTATTTTTTTTTCAATTGTAATTGTAATTACAACTTAAATTTCGATTTTAATTTTGATTTTGATTTTCTTTTTGTTTTTTTTAAATTTTGATTTTGATTTTAATTTTGATTTTAATTTTGATTTTAATTTTCGTGAACAAACTATAGTGTATAACTCGCATATAATGGCTATTAATCACTCAAACGATTTGCTCCACTCGCCTACCGCTCGTTCCGCAAACATCGTTCTCGTGATTAATAGCCATCATTATATGCTCGTTGTACAATATACTATTAAAATATGACTTGTTATTTATACACTGGTGGAAAAAAATGAAACACTTGAAATTCCTGAAATTTCGACTATTTTCAAACCGTCATAACTCGGCGTATTTTCAATCAATTTTAATGAATCTTTAAGAGCAAAAAACTTTGAAGAATCTTCTTTAAAGTGAGGCACGCGAACTTAAGCGTAACCCCTTCCGCCCCCATCTAGCACCCCTGTGAAAAAAAAAAGTTTTTTTTAGAAAACCATGTCCAACTTTGACAATGTCTATGGAGTTGGAAAAAAAATTGTCGACTCGGTCCACCATAAAGGCATTAAAATTGGATCAATTCCCTATGCAGGACTCGAAAAACGAAGTTCCTACGACAATTTGGCACCAAGTTATGGCTGTTTGGAAAGTGCATTTCGGGGTTTTTCGCACATAACTCGGCGACTTTTCAACCAAATTTGATGATTCTTTCAGGAAAGAATCTCATTTTGGCCCTACTTTAAGGGGGTAAACTCAGATTGGAATGATCCCTTTTTGAAACCTTCAACCCCCGAACAAAAAATAACACGTTTTTGGGCAAAAAAACATCCAACTTTGGCAACGTGGGGATAAATCCTCTCAAAGAGGGCACATTTTGCTTTTGATTTCTCAAAAGATCATCGAAATCGGTTGGATAGAAACCGAGTTATGGCCATTTGAAAATTACCTAAATTTTTACAAGTCTAAGGCCCATATTCATAAAGATTCACATAACGCTTGATTACGTAACGGGCCGTTAAAATATAACTATCGTTAAAAATGAAATCGTATTCATAAATATAACAGGAGATATTTAACGAATGATTTCGTAACATGAGATGTAGGGAATTTCATTAAAAATTTCTGATGACTAACAAACGTCAGGTGACATTTTCTCCGTAATTGTAAGTGATACTCATAAAAATGGAGCAAAATAAAAGTACCAAAGGGAAAAATTTCACCGAAAGAGAAATGGGTCTACTATGAGACACAGTAGAAAGTTATTTAACGATATTGGAAAACAAAAAAGAAAACTGATGCCGCCAGTAGTAACGAGTAGGCAGCTACCAGAAGCGTAAAATATTAAAGAAATTAATACTTGATTGTTGACTGTAACCGCTTTATTTCTTCTGGTATCTAATTGTCGATCAATAATTTATATTATTTCGTGTAAAGTCGCCTTATAAAAACGATGTCGGATTTTAAAATTGATAATCTAAAAATTCAAATGGATTTTGCCGATTTCTTATAAGGGCTCTATCACTCCAGACCACTATGGTGGCGACACCAGTGGCGGCACCATGGTGGATCCAGTCACCAAGTAAAGCAACCAGTCGAGACACCAGGCAGTCGGCATTGCTAAGATGGAGGTGGAAGAGTTAGTACTTGTTATGTATGTGCGACGTAAACGAATAATTGAAAAATATAGAAAATAATGGGTTCACCCTTTGCTATTGTAAATTATAAAAAAAAACACAAAAAACCTCTACTCTCCAAGACAGACAGCCGGGTACTAACTGAGTGATGGCCGCGACGCGACGCCGAGTTGGTGGATTAGTGTGATAAAGATAAAGGACTCAATCCTTTACAATTTGCTGGTGGCGCCACCATCCTGGTTGTTCCACCAGTAACCAAACCAGCAACCAAAGTGGTGGCGCCACCAGTCCGATACCAGGTGTGTTATGTTCCATTTCACTTAATACATTTGACTGGTGGCGCCACTGGTGCCGCCACCATGGTGGCCTGGTGTGATGGAGCCCTAAGCCTTGGCCTCGACATAGCGCCCAATATTTCCTCCACAAACTCTATATAGTGTTCACTAGATGACATGTCACAATAATATCAAATATGCACATTACACACCACCTAAATAATTAGTGAATGTTCTATATAAATTTTAATTAGAAATTTTTTTTACTTGGTGCGCTATGTTGTCAAGTCTCTTTTTGCCCCCTTTTCGTTTTTCCCTAAAGTACATCCTTATCTCTTATCGGCTTGCTTTACGAAACATAACCTGTAGAAATGACTATTTGACGTCTCGTTAAATTTTAATCACTCGAAAACGGCCCGTTAAATTTACAGACGATTTAATCAGAGATTTAACATTACAATCGTTTGTGAATACCAAATTGATACTTTTAACGGTCCGTTACGTGTAATCAATCGTTAAATAGTTTGACGGACGTTTATGAATACGGGCCTAAGTGTTTCATTTTTTCCATCGGTGTAATTTATTTGTTTTTATTGGACGAATGGAAAAATAGACGAATGGTGGTGAGTTAGGCCCACATGTTTTCCTACCCTACAGAGATCGTTAAAGTGAACCTTTTTTGACCTAAAATAAAGTTTTTTGTCAATGGAGTTCTAAGGTACAAAATGCGATATTCATGATTTCGCGCAAACAAAGAATTTTCGTGCATACCTCAAAAACATGCAAAGAACATTTTATTCGTTTTTCGACGAAAACAATTTCGTCGAAAAACTTCGGACTTATGAGTCAAAAAACCACAAAATTCGCTTTTTTCAAACACCCATAACTTTGTGCCAAATCATCGTAGGAACTTCGTTATTTGAGTCCTGCGCAGGTAATTGAATACATTTCAATGCCCTTTTGGTGGATCCAGTCGACACATTTTTTCCAACTCGGTAACGTTGCCAAAGTTGGACGTTTTTTTGCCCAAAAACGTGTTTTTTTTTGTTCGGTTGAACGTTCGAAAAGGGAAATTTTAATGCATTTATGGTGGATCGAATCGACAAAAATTTTCCAACTCCTATCGTCAAAGTTGGACATGGTTTCCCGAAAAAAAACATTTTTTTTCACAGGGGTGCTAGAGGGGGACGGAAGGGGTTATGCTTAAGTTCACATGCATGACTTTTAAGAAGACACTTCAAAGTTTTTTGACCTCAAAGATTAATCAAAATCGATTGAAAATACGGCGGTTTGAAAATTGCCGAAATTTCACGAATTTTAAGTGTTTCATTTTTTTTCCTTTAGTATAGTTATCGATAACGGAATTGGAGGTATACTATGGGAGGGGAGTGGGAGTTGGGATTTACTGGTGTTTACTCTCTCCATTTGGCGAACCATTTGGAGACGGTGTTGGTAAAAACTTGGAGGGATTCTAAGGCTAGGATAGTGGTAGGGCGGTATCATCTGCTAATTGTAATTAGGCTATAGAGGTCATGGCAGAATTTGTTGTATATGAGGGGGGTATGGGCGATCCTTGAGGCACACCTTGTAATGGGGTGAAGGGCAACGATAAAGTTTTATTTATACGGACTTGTAGTTTACGTTGACGGAATTATTTTAATTTCTGCGATCATTATTACTATTATTTTCAAGTAATGTGTTTCAGTTTCTGAAATAAAAAAAAAACAAAAAGAACAAAACATTTTTACACTGTTGTAAAGAGAATAAAAAGGGCTACAAATTTAGTGAAATAAAAGAAAATGGTTTCCATTAAAAAAAATGTCTATGACGTCATACGTGAAAGACTAGTGACGTCAAACTATTTTTAAAGACACTAGAAAGTGCGCAATAAAAAATCAAACTCGACGTGTCCCATGATTTTTTTTCTGGAACTTCTCATTTCATAAATACCGAATTTGTTAAAGTTAAAGTTTCCACCCTGTATATACTACAGATCATTAAGCCCTTAAAATTGTTTTCTTAAAATGTGCCGAAAACGGATTTACGAGAACACCTGGAAATTTAGAAAATAATTTTCTAAGAAAGAATTAAAAGATTATTGTCGACAAAAGCAAAATTAATCTGTTTTATTTCCCTGTTGATCCATTTAAAATTCAAAGTTATAATATAATTTGGCGCCCAGTGGAGAATGGTATTTCAGGTAAAATTCCAGTTAATTCTAGTTAACAAAAAAAAAAACATTTCATGAATGAAGTGTATGGACGTTATTATTTTTCCCCATATAAAAACAAATAACGCCTTTCAGGGTGAATTAAATTGTATTTACGTTTTTTTTTTATCGTATTTTCATTTGCGTGCGTGATATTAAATTCATTCGAATAACTTTTCAAAATTTGATAAAAATTATATTTAATTCCGGTGCAGTTTTCGTTTGAAAATCGACATTCAAATTTATGGCCAAAATACGCTACAATGGTTTACAATTATGACTCAATTAGATTTAGGGGTTTACTAATGTTCCGCACATGAATCTGTCATTCTTTTTTTAGACCCACTCTCCCGCATTTGCTTGCCCACAATGCTAAGGCGCCAACTGAAACATCAGAAATCATCGCTGCAGTGTTTGCAGGGGTAATTTTTAATTTTCGCCAAATATTTCATAAAAAAGAACCAAAATTAAGACAACTTCCGTGAATGACGTCACAGGTTTTTCGTATAATTTTCAAAAGTGTTTAATTCAGTAGAACGAATTCCTCGCCGCTGAGGAAAATTACTGAGTTCTTTACGGTTGTGCAGTATTGATAATGATGATTTCTAGCAAATATATGTTCATACATACTTAGTTCCTGAAAAATACCCCTCGTATAAAATATCCACCCCAAAAAATTCCCCATTGATTGGTATTCCCAAAATACACCCCGAAACCTTAATTTACCATCAGTTTGGAAAAAAACCCAATCTGGCAACACTGCATCGCCGTTTTATGGGTAGGTATTGTAGGGATGGACAAAATTTGCGGACATTTTAAATTTTGGCAAGAGAGGCTCGACCTCGCATTTGGCCACCATAGTCCCCAAATTACTTATCTACATTTTACCCTTCCCTTGCAATTATTGAAAAAGGCGGCAAAATCTTGACTCGGCTCAGGCGACTTGTTTTGACACATCGAGCTTGGCTAATAATCCGAAAACAAAATGACAAATAAAAATTACTAACATCCATAATTATTCCCCATCAACGACCAACTACATATCGGTTTCGGACTATAGTCCTCATCAGTGCAGCCGCTGAGGCTTGCATTATTAAATAAATTGGAAACAACCTTACTTGTTGCAGAAAGCATTAAATGGATTCAATAAAACGAAATATAGCCTGAATATATGAATATTCAACCTTTTCGTGACTCTGCAAACAAGCTTGTATTATTAATGTTTTTAAAACAAGTGTTATCTCGCCAATCAGACCGGACAGCAAATAATGGCAACTGTGGCGATTTTCGACGTTAGAGACGAAACATTTCGATTGAATTCTGACAAAAGGGCGTAAGCGACATAAAATTGAAAAACGAGTTATTGACATCATTAAAATCGTCAGCTTAAGCGCCACAACATAGGCCAAAAAACCTGTTTAAAAAAAAATCTGTTTACAATTTAAAACCATACATTGATGCGTAAGCGACACATTTTACCCAGCGGTGCATTTAGTTTCGAACATTCGCCATGTAATGTTGGCGCTTACAACGATTAGTGTTTTTCCTTAT
Source organism: Ocypus olens (assembly GCA_910593695.2). Taxonomy (NCBI): domain Eukaryota; kingdom Metazoa; phylum Arthropoda; class Insecta; order Coleoptera; family Staphylinidae; genus Ocypus; species Ocypus olens. The sequence continues at coordinate 18,245,661 of OU343056.1, forward strand.
AAAACTAAAGTAAGTACTAATTTTTTATCATAATTATTATTAACTAGCATGAAATAAATATAAATATCTCGCATTAGTTTGATATAAAATCTGTAAAGTAGCTAAATTAAGGTCCAAAGTTTTTGGCGCTTACGTCTTTTTTTTAACTAAATTCTTATCCGCGTAAACGACAATACTAATGTAAATTACTCATGCTAGTAATTCGTGGATTTAATCATTGCCTTTTATTTAAATTATACATTTTGTGATCCCATATATTAAGAATAGTAATTGTGTTTAAAATTATTATTCAAAATTGTGCTAATCTAATAAAAAATAACCAAAAACTTATATTCAATTTTGATATCATTTTGTCGCTTACGCCTTATTTTTTCTTAGGATGGAAAATTCAAGAACGGCCCGAATTATTAACTTAGCCCTAAGTTTAGGGTCAAATAATAGTACAGATTTATTACCCGACATAATGGAAACATCTACCGAAAATATTTCTTTGTTAGAAGATATTCCTGTTCTTACTAACATAACTAATGAGTTAATTGGATCAGATTTGCTATGTGATGACAACAACGGGATGTTATCTGATGAAATTGTTTGTTTTTCTGTAGAAGACCCAAAAGAATTGATCTTAAATACCGAAAATTTTCATATTTTGCAAAATGTTATAGTAGAAGAAAGTAAAACCGCTAATCAAAATGTAACATCTACGGAAAATATATTTGAAAACGTCGTAAGAAGCAGACCATCTTCTCCGGGTAACAGTGACTCCAACGAAAATACTTCAGAAGAAAGCAGTGAGAATGAAATAACAGAAATCCGTAAAAGAAAATTTCAAAAAAAGAACGAAATAAGCAAAAAAGAAATTTGGGTTTGTCGTACGTTGACTACAAAAACGCAAAGATTGACAAAAAAAACCTCTGTCAAATCCATGTGCCCATAAATCGAATTGTAGAAATAATTGTAAAATATTTTCGGAAGAAGAAAGGGAGCAACTATGCAATCAATTTTGGAAATTTGGTGATAGCACAAAACGAATAGCCTTTATAAATGGATGCATTAAAATAATTCCCATTAAGCGAAGAAGAGTCGACGCAAGCAGTTCAAGAAGATCCTGCACTCAAGAGCATTATTTCATTAAAGATGGAGTACAACAGAAAGTCTGCCAACAATTTTATTTATCAACTTTAGCCACAACTCAAAGAACTTTGAGAAATGCCTTAAAAGGCAAAGAAAATGTTATCGATGATTTAAGAGGTAAACACTCGCCAAAACATAACGTTAGTGCCCCTGATTTCGACTTTTTTAACAAATTTATTGAAAACTTGCCGACTGTGCCTTCTCATTATTCTAGAAGTTCAAGTAAAAAATTATATCTTCCTTCAGATATCAAACATTTTTCTAATTTACATAAAATGTACACAGGTGCATGTAACCAACATAAAGTAAAGGTATTAAGTTTGGCAACTTTTAAAAGATTGTTAAATAAACATTACAATATTGGTATACATGTCCCAAAAAAAGATAAATGCATCAAATGTGAGTCGTACAAAAATATTCCGGATTCATTAAAAACTGAAAACGACCGAAAAGAATACATTAATCATATAGAGTTAAAAGAAAAAGCCAAAGCAATTTTTTTGGAAGATCAATTAAGATCAAATGAAAATGGATATCTTGTAATGTCGTTTGACTTACAAAAAGTTTTGGCAACGCCACACGGAGATAATTTATTACTAGGATTTTCACGGAAATGTGCTTATTATAATTTTACTATATATGAAAGCAAAACTAAAAATGGTCATTGTTACTTATGGGGCGAACGGGATGGAAATCGTGGTTCTATCGAGATCAGTTCCAACCTATATTTCTATTTAAATAAACTAGATGCTTCAAATCAATATTCTAAGATTTCGATGTATTGTGATAATTGTCCCGGACAAAATAAAAATAAAATATTATTTTCTATGTTAGCATATTTTATTCGACAGTCTAATAATATAATTGAAATAACTTTGACGTTTTTAGTTTCTGGGCATACTTACATGCCAGTCGATAGTATGCATGCTACCATAGAAAGATATGTAAAAAAATTATATGTTCAAGCACCATCTGAATGGCCAACTATAATACGAAATTCCCGTATAAAGCCAAAGCCATTTTCAGTTGAAGTATTAAAGTTTTCCCAATTTCAAAATTGGAAAGAATTGACAAATAAAAAGGTTTTGAAAGACGTAAGAACTGGAGACTTAAATATTAAAAACATAAAAGTAATACAATTTAACAAAGGAGACCCAAACATAAAATTAAAAACGAATTATGAGAAACAGCAAAATTTTATTGATGTACAATTTGAAATAAACTCTCAAAATGAAGTAAAGAATGCTTATAGTGGAGAATTGCCCATCAATAAAAAAAAAACATAAAGATTTACAAAATCTCTGTAAAAATCAAATTATTAAGCCTGAATACCACTATGAATATTTAACATTAAAAACATACGCTAATGTACCTGATGAACTAAATGAAAGTGATATTGAAGACTATATTTTGCCAAATAAATAACTTTTTTGTATACATTTTATGTACTTATACTTTTTAATTTTAATATTTTTATAGAATAAGTTTTTGTTAAGATTTACATAATTGTACCTGATGAACTAAACAAAAATGATATTGGAGACTATATTTTGCCAAATAAATAATGCTTTTATAGAAATGTTATGTACTTATACTTTTTAATTTATATATTTTTATAGAACTAGTTTTTGTTAAGATTTACATAATTGTACCTGATGAACTAAACGAAAATGATATTGGAGACTATATTTTGCCAAATAAATAATGCTTTTGTAGAAATGTTATGTACTAATACCTTAAAGTTTTAATATTTTTATAGAATAAGTTTTTGTTAAGATTATAGATATTTTTTTATAAATGTTTTTAGTTTAATAAAAAAAAGTTATTAGTAATTGCTGTTTCAATTCCTCTGATTTAAGCGCCATGTTATATACTTAAAAATTAATTGATGTTTGCGTAAACGACGCGTAAACGACACTTTGGACAAAAAATACTTTAGAAAAATGTCGTAAGTGCCCTACAAAAAGACGTAAACGCAAATTAATCTATAAAAAAGACGTAAGCGCCAAAACTTATTAAAACTCTTTTTGTATAACAATAATTCTTATATCTCTAACGTGTATAATCCTTAAATTTATTTTTGATATGTAAAAATATTGGTTTTGAACATTACACCCTCAATATTTTATTTTAAACGTTTTTTGTGTCTACTGTAAAATTTACTAAAAGTCGTTTACGTCCTTTTGTCAGAATGCAATCGATTTATACGGAATCTAACCAGAATTAGAATATACCATATCATGAAAACAACGAAAATGAAAGAATCAAACTATAAATGGTTACAGTTATAAATGTCATCTGCAATGAACTCCGTCCAAATGTCAAGTAAATTCATTATGCATTATGAACTTTTTTATATAAAAGTTTTGTGGATTTTGCGGATGAAAAAAAAAAGAAAAACCTTTTTAATTTCGTCGGCGTATTAAAAGTGCCGAGTCGGCACGCACAGCTTCCGCAGTAGGATTAACTTAAATTCGCGGCCCTGATTAGCAAAAATTCAATTTGGGAATCAAGTGCAATAATCGGGTTAATCTATGCGGTTAGGGAGTACCCAGAAATAATTAACTGATTAACACCATTTGCGTTTTAGTGCAAATAAAAGTGCGCAGTGTGGTATCACCCTCTTTGCATAAATTTCTAGACAAACTGACTTAGTGTATTCATATCTCAAATTAAGGGCTGATTTTAATTAAATAATGGAAAATTGCGAGAATAATAGGATAACGTTTTATTTATTTAAGCGAAAATTCATAATAACATAAGGAAAATCGAAGAACTTATGGGAACCATTTGTATACTTGTTTCAAAGTTTTCTGTTCAAATTATGTTTTCTCGTACATAGTTACCTCTAAGTCTTCCTTAGTTTTGTAGTCGAAACACATGCCAGGAAATTAAAAATATAACCATGAAGTCAAACATTTTAATACGCTATTAAGCGAATTATGAGTTTCATCAAAAATGTACTCCCTCTGTCCCATAATACTTGATAGTTTTCTCCTTTTTTCTTGTCGCATATTACTGAGTAAGTTTCTTTAAAATTATATTTTTGACAAAATAGTTATTTAAGCGTAGTTTATTTTTCAAAAATGATAGTTCTACTACATAAGTACATCGATAAAAATAGTATTTGTGAAAATGAAACTTTTAATTTTTTTAAAACAGAAAGAGCATTCGCACTTCTAAGTACGTGCCATTGTTGATTTGACGATCCTTGGCCATATGTGTTTGCTTGTAATTATTTCCTCCATTGACTTTGATGGTTTCAATCATACAATCTTGAAGAGATAAAAAAAAGTTTGACTTTGTAAAACGTTAGTTAGAGCAATAAAGATTATTATTATTATTATTATTATGATTATTATTTAATTTATCACAAGGCATGTCATTAAAAGATTGTGTTGTAGAAAACTATTCAGTAATGTGGGACAACAATTGTCGGAGTTTTTGACCTTTTGTGAAATAATGACGAAATAAAGCAATAAGATATGGTTACATTTATGGTAAATGATGTTTTTCATAAAGAAGTATCAATTAAACTGATAAGAAAAAAAAATTAAGATTGAGCCATATATTTTGATAAGCCGCAGCCACAAAATGAAAACTATCAAGTTTTATGCGACAGAAGGAGTAGCAATCAACCAAATTTTCATATTTCTCAATTTTGCTCCTAGTAATTGACGTTATAACCTTTTAACAACGAATACCTTTTCGCAATTGTGTATACAAACAACTTATTATTATCATTATTCCAGTTACACCATAAAACATAACATTTAAAAGAAAACAAAACACTGGAAACAAAACAAACACGCGCCGGAGATGAGTAAACACGCCGCGAGAGATATACACGTTTGGAAGTTATAAATGAGGAATAAATAATGCTGATGGAAAATGTGTGTGGCCTCCGTGTATTTTATACGTATAATCCGAAAAAATAAAATTGGGAGAATTGAGTGTATCAAGAGGACGTGTGTTTTGTACAGATATCGGCCTGTTTGCAGTAGTATTTCACCGATAATAGGGCAAAACGCGAGAGGACGATACCCTCCTCCCTTATTTTCTCCAATCCGCGAAATAAATGTCCCACAAGAGAGGAATTGAAAACCTGGGGGGATTTTTTTTTATCATTTGCGAAACAATAAAATTGCAACGTAATCCTATTAATATATGGGGTTTTGCGTCTGGTTTTTGTTTTTATGTTCGAGAATTTCTTTACGGAGAAGCGCACAATTTCTCTCCGGAGGAAAATCGTCACAATATTTTTCGGTAATAATAATGTATCAACTTATGAATGCAGAATACATTTACAATGCAGAAAAAACTAATTGCTTTATCTAATGTGGAAACAAAACAACAACGCTTCAAACTTGAACCTGGATTTAAAAAAATTGTAAAATGTACAAGAAAACATTACATTTCTGGTTTCCCATACAAAATAAAAGCCAAATCCTAGGCGGAAACAAAGCGAAAACTTGTACGGGGAAAACGAAAACTACATTCAACAATTCGAAGAAGTCTAAAAAGTAATCAATTAAAGAATTTACCTTAAAAACTTCACTACTTGCATTGGTAAAATTCTTATAAAAAATAGTTGCCATATTCTAGATCAGCGCTGTCCAACTTCTTTTAGCCAGCGGGCCATTTTTTCTTTAGCAAATATTTCGCGGGCCGAAAAGGATAGGTAAATGAAAATCAGTTCATGTCAACTCAAAAGTTATTCTATTTATAGAAGATAAAGCTACAGATAAACATTTTTCGACAATATAAATTTATATTTTTGCATAATAAATATTGCGTTATATTTATTATTAAAAAGAATAATCACATAGTAACGGGCAAAACAATGTTATTCTTAAAAATAATACATAACAAGAAATAATAAAAACACAATAAAATTAGAATATTATTAAGCCTAAGCTATTTAATGGGAGCATTGTGGCCGAGTTGTTGAGCCACAATTTCTTTTATGTCCATATCAATATTTGTTGTGGCAACTCTAATTATATTTTCAAGAGTGGAGTCTTTCAAGCTGTTTCTAAAGTTTGATTTTATATATTTCATGTCAGAGAATGCACGCTCGCGGATATATGTACTCTACCGAATATAGAAATGATTTAAAGTCCAAAATCTCTCATTTTTTAATATTTTTCCAAAATGTTTTTATCCAAATGTTTGTACACTTGTATTCCGGTTGCTCCACTAGATGCAATGAATGGGTCAGCCTAAGGGTCGCATAATTCCATTTGATATTTAGGTTCAACGGACATAATATCGATATAGAATGGATCACTGAATAAATTAATTACTCACCTTTAAATCATCAAATTGAGAAGATCTTCTATTAAACTCTTCAATAAGCATATCTTATTTAGGTAAAAAAATATGAAAATTCACTTCTATGTTACAGGTCTTCATTTCTTCATACATCTCTTTGCAACATTCAAAATGAAATAAATTATTTTTCTGCAAATTTAACTTCCACAATTTTAATTTATTTCTGAATCCTGTTACATGTTTATAAAGACAACACAACACACATCTATATCTTGTCCTTGCAAGCATTTATTCAAAATATTTAAATAATTTGTAATGTCTGTTAGGAAAGCAAGTGAACAAAGAGAATTTTTATCACCCAAATTTGCTGTCAAATCTTCATCGATGCCAACTTCCGTTAAAAAAAGATGAATTTCTGTACGAAGTGTAAAAAATCTCTTCAGGCATTTTCCCGCACTTAACCGGTGAATATTATTATCTAAAGGGTGTTTTTTTTTAACGGAAGGTATAGAACTTTGAACTGAAATGAAACTCATAAAAATCATGTTAATGGCTATGGTATTGGCTTTATTGGAAAGATAATTTTATGCCATTACTGCTTAAATATGATTTGGGGCATATGGGCGCCGCGGCTGGTTCGAATGAAGTGCAATCTGGAAGTCCAATTTTCGACAACTTTTTCGAGCAGCCGGGGCCGTATATCAGCAATAACGCGGCGAATGTTGGCTTCCAGCTGATCCAACGTCGTTGGTTTATTGGCGTACACTAGCGACTTCACATATCCCCACAGAAAGTAGTCCTTAGATGTGATATCACACGACCGTGGAGGCCAATTCACGAGTCCGTTACGCGAGATTATGCGGTCAGCGAATGTTTCCTGCAATAAATTTATTGTGCTGCGCGCTGTGTGGCACGTTGCGCCGTCTTGTTGGAACCAAATCTCCTCGACGGGAATGAAAAAATCAGTAATCATGGACCGATAGCGATCCTCATTGAGTGTCACGTGCTGGCCGGAATCATCTTTAAAGAAATATGATTCCACCAACCCATAAAGCACACCAAAAAGTGTGTTTTTGTAGATGTAACGGCGTTTCAATAATAACTTCTGGATTTTCCTCGCTCCAAATCCGGCAATTTTGTTTGTTTACGTAGCCATTGAGCCAAAAATAAGCCTCATCGCTGAACAAAATTTTTTGGTTAAAATGTGGGTCAAGAACAATCTTGTTTTCGGCCCATTCTTCGAACGTACGACGCATATGATGGTCACGCGGCTTCAGCTTTTGCACGAGCTGTATCTTGTAAGCTCGTAAACAGAGATATTTTCGCAAAATCTTCCATACGATGGCTCCAATTGCTGTGCACTATGGCGAATCGATTCATTCGGGTCCTCCTTAACACTACGCTCCACAGCTGCAACAACTTCTTCGGTGCGCACCGTACGACGTCTCTGCGGATGCACATTATCAATCAAACTATGCGTAGTGCAAAAACGATCCATAGGTTACCGAATAACTTGCTCGGATGGACGATTATGTCGACCGTAAAATGGACGTAGGGCACTGTAAGTTTCGTGAACTGAACCACGACTTTCGAAGAAATTAGCTGTCATCTATCAAATTGACTGTCACTAGAAACAGTGTTGCCAGGTCGAAAAACAAACTTCTAACACCCTTTAAAAGCAAATCACTATACTCAGCTTGCAGTTCGCCTAAAAAACTTTTAAATTTTCGATGTGTAAGAGAACGATTTCCGTCACGAATTAAATTTGTTATTTTGCAAACCTTGTCTATTACATCTTTTAGTTTTAGTGGAAGACCACATAATGCCCCCTGATGCACAATACAATGAAACATTCGACAATTTATTCTTTCTTTTTGTAAGAGTCCTGCGAGCCCAATATTTTTGCCCGTCATAGCTCTGGCGCCGTCAGTTACAATAGCGGTGCACTTGTCAAATCCTCCATACGGAGCTATTGCACATTTTAATTCGTTTTAAATATCTTCACATTTCGTTGTTCCGTGTAATGATCGTAAGTTCTTCTAAATAATCATAGTTTTCATTTACGATTCTTGTAAAAATAAGCATTTAACTTGTGTCGGAAATGTTTGTACTTTCGTCCAATGCTACGGAAAAATAGCAGCAATTATTGATTAGGTTTTGTAATTTATTAGTGACATGTATACTGATCTCGTTTACACGTCAGCTTACAGTTTGATGAGAAAGATAAACTGTTTGAAACTTTTTTGCCATTTCGTTATTATTAAAAGCTTGACCCATTATTATGGCACATTTATTTAATTAATTCTTCATCCGAAAAAGGCTTTTTTGCTTTTGCAATTTCTAAACGAACTTCAAATGATCCAGCTACTGATGCTTCTTGAGAATTTGTTACTTGGATAAAATAATTCGTTTGATAGTTCTGCTGTTTTTTCAATTTTTGCATTAATGTTATTCTCGAGTCTCCCGTGCACGAATAATACTTTTTTCATGCATTGATTGGTAATGGCGCTTTAAGTTGTATTCTTTGCACACAGCTACAGTCTGTAAACATTCCAAAAACTGTGGCTTGCCCTTGTTAAAAATAAATAAATAATCAACCTCCCATTGTTCTTGAAATTCTCGATTTTCAGTATCAATCTTTCTTTTCTTAGAAGCACTCATAAGTAAGGATTTTTTCAATTAACGAATAAGTATGAATTTCAGTTAATTGTGTTTTACTGCATTTCACCGAATGGCAAATAACCCACGGTAGATGTAAACATTAAAGTCCGTTAACTACTGTTGGGCAAGATAAGCGGCTCTCGGCAACAGTGATACCAAAATGCAGCCGAAATACAATCCCCACTGCTCCTTCTGCCACCAAACTCGAGACGGACAAAAACGGACAATGCGCAAAGAAGCACGATCGGGCGGGCAATTTAGTGGTGGTAGAGAGCGTTTAAACAGATACGTTTGTATAGAGCGTGGATTAATTTTATCAAATGACCATAAAACAACCATATGTATTCATCATTACCGTTTTTATAATTCTTGTTGTAGGCGGTTGAATTATAACTATTATCTAAAAATCTCATATATATATATTTTTTATTTTAATTTATAAAGATAACTCGCGAGCCGTAAAAAAAGCTTCGCGGGCCGGATGCAGCCCGCGGGGCGCCAGTTGGACAGCTCTATTGTAGATGATGGTCTTAGAGGGTATCAATAATTTAGCTTTTTTTTATAGAACATGGTAAGGAAAACACATTACATTAGCATGTTTTATTTAAATGTTGCATGGTTATCTTTTAGTAAGATTAAAATTGTAAATTATATTTCTGGAATTACTTAATTTAAAATCTTGTAAATCAGTCTATTTTCGGTAGCATTTAATCGATTATTATAGGAAATCCATTAATTAATCTTTTCTTTGTCTTGCAATTCTTTCGTGAGTCCGTATTGACACCTTCGTGCATTCGGAAACACGATCTTTAATCATTGTCAGCGTTTCAACAGTCCCAATAATCGACCATTTTCCGAGCTTGAGCCTGATAGTTTTTTCTATTAACAATATTTTCAAATAATTTATGAACGTCAATGGAACAACTGAGACTGCCATGTTAATTTTATGATACAGAGCTATCAAATAAATCCGAGCGCTGTGAAAGTGTGCCGGTACTGTAAAAATACACACGTTATCTGTGTATTTCATGTGCATCTTTAGTCCACCCTGGATGTGCGAAACAATTAAAAGGTGCCACGATACTTAACGATAAAGAGATAAACTGTTGTTTAAAGTCAGCCGAATCGGATAAGCCTGCCGTGCTTAGTGAAGAAGAGACCGCAACCACAGAAGCAAGTGATACCTTGAAATTGGAAATGAGGTATTTAAGGGAAATCTTATTACATAAAGACAGTATTATAAGTGTTTGGGCGTACGTGTTTTCCTCCTGGTTCTTAAGGATACGTCCGTAATTTTCGTTTTGTGGTAAATTAAACAACGAAGTTGAGTTTAACTCGTCTATTCACACACACTCCAACAATTTACAAATATATACAATCTCTGTGCAACTGAGCACTTTCAGTGATAAAATGAAACTCTCTCAAATCAAAATATTTACAGTTAAAGAAAACTACAAACTAAGTGGGGGCGACGGGTGGCGACATGCGCATTTCGCCGAGGGGCGCAGGGAACACCTTTACTAGCGCGGGTGGTAACCCTAGACCCAGAGGTCTAGGTAGAGAAAAAACCTTATGTAAATTAGGGTAGCGGAACTTGCAGCAAGACATCATCGCAGATGGATAATTGCTGAAATTTCCCTTAATCCCTGTCTATTGTGAACATTTCTGGAATTTACACGTTTGTAGACAATACACTCATAAATCGAAGAAATATATAATCTCCAGAAATGTAAATATGGCAATAAACTAATAGAGCACCTTTAGAAATAATAAAATTGCTGGAAATACAGTAATGGCTAATAAAAACATAAAATAAGTAAGAATTTATAATGCGATTACAAACATGCCGCCCGCCTTGAAAGGACCTAGTCTTTCAATTGATAATACGTAAAAGTAACAATGTCATATATATATATGGTATATAAAAGTAATAATCATTATTCAAACATAGTAAATTATAAGCCAATGGGGTTAGCTACTCCTTCGGTGGAGTCAATAGGTAACGCGCACAGGTTCATCACCGAACGTTTTAACACACTAGTCGAGGTTTTCACGGTCACTACGCGCACTTTACCATCAGCACCAGGATGTATGGCTTGGACTCGGCCAAGGCGCCATTGGGTCGTTAGGGAGTTTTCTTCCTTCAGGAGTACTAGTTCACCAACACGGATAGCTTTGGAGGAGTCGCGTTTCCATTTGGAACGCTGCTGCAATTCGGCCAAATACTCTTTTGACCACCTCTTCCAGAAGTGTTGGGTAAGCTGCTGGATCCTCTGGAATCTGGAGAGCCTCGCCGAGGGTATATCAACGACGTTTTCATCAGGAGGCCCAGTCAATGGCCTTCCAATCAAGAAGTGAGCCGGTGTCAATGGGGCGAAATCATTAGGGTCATTGGACATAGGTGTCAAAGGGCGGGAGTTTAGGATAGCCTCTACTTGTATTAAATGAGTACTTAATTCTTCAAAGGTAAGCGAAGCATCACCAACCACGCGTTTCAATATTGTTTTGATAGATTTTACACCCGCTTCCCATAGTCCGCCAAAGTGAGGAGAACGAGGGGGTGTAAAATGCCAGCTGATTTCGAGATTACTAACACAATCGATTAAAGTGTCTTTATTTTTATCAGATTTAATAAAAATTTTCAATTCATTCAATTCGTTGCGAGCCCCAATGAAATTCTTCCCATTATCGGAGTGAATATGACGAGGTTTTCCGCGTCTACCGCAAAATCGGCGCAGTGAAGCAATAAATGCCTCAGTCGTCAGATCGGATACTAATTCTAAGTGTACCGCCTTGGTTGAAAAGCACACAAAAATGCATAAATAAGCTTTGGTGACCTTAGCGCCGCGACCCTTCCTATCCTTGACAAAGAAAGGCCCAGCATAATCTATGCCACAGGTCTGAAATGGCGCGGAGGGTGTTATACGTCCCACTGGTAAATCGCCCATTATATGCATTGGCTTGATAGGATTGCATTTAAAACAGTTGATGCATTTTCGCACAATATTTTTACACGTATTGCGGCCCGACAGTGGCCAATATCTAGTTCTTATACTTGCTAAGAGAGCTTGCGGACCACAATGGAGTTGAACTATATGTTCTCTTTCAAGAATTAATCTTGTTAAATTTTGTTTATTATGTAATATAATTGGATGCCGTTTATTGAAATCATAGTTTGCGTTGTTTAGGCGTCCACCGACTCGTAACACGCCTTTATCATCAAGAAAAGGATTAAGCGCCAAAATTGAACTTCGCTTATTTAGCGGCCTATTGTTTTTTATATCATTGATATCTTGCGAAAAATGTTCGGCTTGAGATAGTCTAACTAATGCAGTGGTAGAATGCTTTAGCTCATTAACAGTCAAAGTACCTGATTGTTTACAATTATTTGTCCCCTTACAGTTTGATATAAATCTAAAACAATAGCTTATTACCCGTACTAACTTATTGAATTTAGAGTACCTTGCCAAAAGATCAAATTCTAATTCTTTGTCAATGGAGAGAGAGCATGTTAGTATTTTACGCTCCTCAGTTTCACAATTTTCTAAATTTAATTCAACTGATGGCCATTTATCTAAATTGCACATTAAATGGTTAGGACCTGACCACCATAATTTATTATTGACTAAATCTTTAGAATCAATGCCTCTTGTAATCAGATCCGCAGGATTGTCATGTGTTCTCACATGTAACCATTTTCCACTCTGCGTGAGGTTTTGTATTTCAGAAACCCGGTTCGCGACAAAGGTTTTCCACCTATTACTCTGGGCCTTGAGCCAGCACAAAACAATGGTTGAGTCGCACCAATAATATTCATTATTAAATTTAATTTCTAAAGCATTGCGAACCTTATCAATTAATTGAGATAATAACAGGGCCCCACACAGTTCTAGGCGTGGTATTGAAATTTGTTTTAAAGGGGCAACCTTTGATTTAGCACAGAGTAAATGAATTTCTATGTCTCCGTTTATATTTGTTGACTTTATGTACACACATGCCCCATATGCTACTTGAGAGGCATCACAGAATCCATGTAGTTCAATGTTGTTATATGAATCGCATATGCTTCGCCTGTTTGCCTTGATTTGATCTAAATTATCCAAATTATGAACAAAATTTAACCAGCGTGTGTGTATTTCGGTAGGTAATGACTCATCCCAATCGATTTTGAGTTGCCATAATGACTGCATAATTAATTTGGCAGCAATTATAAGAGGAGATAATAGACCTAATGGATCAAACAATTGACCAATGAATGAAAGGATTGAACGCTTCGTTATACGCGCGCTTTTTAATGCTTTATTTTGATATCGAAAAGAGTCTGACCTTGAATCCCAAAGCAGCCCTAAGGTTTTGATCTCTAATGAATCTGAAATTGCTAATGAATTATTCGCGTCGTTTTTTGCTGAGTGCGGTATAACTAATATGTTATTTGACAACCACTTGCGCAATTCAAAGCCCGCACTAGCTAGAATATCTGTTATTTGATTTCGTAATTGCACGAGTTCTTCAAGATTATCACCCCCTGTCAATAAGTCATCGACGTAAAAATCATTTTCAATGACATAACTAGCATGCGGAAAGTCTGATTGATTGTCAATAGCTAGTTGCTTTAAAGAGCGGATGGCCAGGAATGATGCTGATGCGGTACCATATGTTACCGTATTTAATTCGTATTCCTTAATCGTTTCATTATTCGATTGTCGCCATAAGATACGCTGTAGGGACCTGTTATTGGGGTCAACCAAAACTTGGCGGTACATTTTCGTGATATCGGCAGTTAATGCGTATTTAAATCGTCTAAATCGTAACAGAATTGAAAATAGATCACGCTGTATAGTAGGCCCTACCATTTGAGTTGAATTAAGCGATAATGATGAGTCTGATTGCGCTGATCCGTCAAACACTACACGGAGTTTAGTGCTACTACTTTCTTCCTTAAACACGGGATGATGAGGCAAATAGAATGTTAATTTTGGTTGCGACTGCACTGGATTAATTTCACTCATGTGTCCTAATTGCTCATATTCCTGCATAAACCCAATGTATGAATCGCGAAGTGCTGGATTTTTAGAAAATTTTCTCTCTAATGAGTAAAATCTATTTAATGCTGCATGTCGTGAGCTTCCTAATTAATTTACATTTTCGCGTAATGGTAATGTGACAATAAATCGGCCGTCTTCATCTCGTTTTGTCGTTTCAATGAAATTATTTTCACAGGCAATTTCTTCGCGGGTATAGGGCGAAGAGTTAACAATTTCCTCGAGTTCCCAGAATTTCGACATTTCAAAATCCCTTTTTACTGATAAGTTGGAAGATACACTTAATTGATTATGATAAAGCGGAACTGGCCCTGCAATAACCCAACCCAGTTTAGTTTTATGCAGTGTCGGAAGATTTTTGTCTAGCTCAATCTGACCCACACAAAGCAGCTTCCAAAATATATGTGACCCAATGAGCATATCAATTTCGCCGTTTTTATTAAAGGTGGGATCAGCAAGCCTAATATTTTTGGGAATTTGAAGTAAAGATGTGTCGAATGAAAACTGGGGTAGTCGGTCAGTTATTTTATCCAAAATTAAGCATGATAATTTCGCTTGATATGATGAATTATTGGATTTAAAGTTAACGGTTGTTTTGTGTTTTACATGAGAAATGCCTTGATTGACTCCTGTGATTGACATGTTTATATCATCGCGTGATGCGTTTATTAGTCTGCACATTTTTGCAGAAATAAAATTTGATTGCGATCCCGAATCTAGTAATGCACGGCAATTATGAGATCGGCCATGGCTATCAATTAATTTGACGCATGCGGTTGACAAAAGTGTATGAGTACTGTTACAAATTGAGTTATTTGATGTTGATGGTTCATTTATAGTTGAATTTATTTTTAAATTTGTATCTAGATGTAATAAAGAATGGTGTCTTTTTTGGCAAATTTTGCAGGTAAATGTGCTTCTACATTGTTTATTACTGTGGCCTTTAAATAAACAATTAGAGCAGAGATTAAGTTCTCGAACCTTAGTTAGTCTATCATTCGGTAAAAGTTCATTGAATTTGCTGCATGAATTAATTGAATGCGAACCATTACACATTTGACAAAGAAACCTAGAATTTAGTTTATTGGTTGAGATATTCGATGATTTATGTTGTCTAGTAATTGTATTATGTTTGTGTTGCCATTTTTCTGGGCGTAAAGTTTCTAATAAATCACATTTACACTTTAAAAAATCGAATAAAGATACAAGATTTGGTAGCTGATTTGGTTTATTTTCCTGCTCCCATTCGCGACGTGTTGCAAAGTCTAATTTAGTGCTTATTAAAAATATGATGATTGCATCCCAAGTATCAATAGGTAATCCCATAGATCTTAAGGCCCTTAAGTTACTTTTAAACCCATCTAATAAAATTCTTAATGACCCTTGCGCTTCTTTTGCAACGGCAGGTATGTCCCAAATTGATTTTAGATGTTTATTCACTATAAGTCGTTTGTTTTCAAAGCGATCAGTTAATAATGACCACGCGATTTCATAATTTTCGGAAGTTATAGCTAAGGATTGAATTGTGTTGGCAGCTTCGCCACTCAAACAAGATTTTAAATAATGGAATTTTTGAATATTGTCTACTGAATGATTGTTATGAATTAATGATTGGAACATTTCCGAAAATTGGGTCCACTGATCATATTGACCATTAAAATTGGGTAGTGTTAAAACGGGCAACTTTACATTAAGAGGAGAAGCAGTAGTTACATCATTTGAACGAGCTGACACACTTGGTTCTGGAATTGTATCTTCTAAAAATGTTTCGTACTTTGAAATTGCCTCATTGTAAGCGATTTCAAAGTTTTCGCGCTCTTTATTATGGGTTTCCATGTTATCTTCGTCAAGTGTCTCAACTTCATCCATGATTCGATTAAATGCATCCAATAATGGCTCGATTTCATTGAGGCGCACTCTGAGTTTATTATATATTGTTTCAGTTACTCTAGCAATATTTGTATTGTTATAAAATGTATTAGCACGCGTTAGAGTAGATTTTACTTTGCTACGTTTGCAAATAAGTGATTTTAATTCCTTTTCGGACATTATTCAAATACAAGTAGAAGCGGTAAAAAGATATAGGAAGGAAAAATGTAGGAATGACTTACTACTTGATATAGTTGACTTGGGCAATGGCTACTTGCACGGCGTCGGTGGACTGCGGTGGCGGTGATCTTTGGACACGAACACGGCGTCGATGGACTGCGGTGGCGGTGATCTCTGGACACGAACACGGCGCCGATGGACTGCGGTGGCGGTGATCTCAGGACACGAACACGGCGTCGGTGGACTGCGGTGGCGTATTTTGAGTCGCTTAAGCTTGGTCTGGGAATTTCCTTATCACTGATTGAGGAGTGTCACCTGCACGCGAACAGCTTGTGTAGTTTATAACAAGTTATTCGGCTTACTTTCAAGTTATATCCGGTTCGAAGGACCAATGTTTGGGCGTACGTGTTTTCCTCCTGGTTCTTAAGGATACGTCCGTAATTTTCGTTTTGTGGTAAATTAAACAACGAAGTTGAGTTTAACTCGTCTATTCACACACACTCCAACAATTTACAAATATATACAATCTCTGTGCAACTGAGCACTTTCAGTGATAAAATGAAACTCTCTCAACTCAAAATATTTACAATTAAAGAAAACTACAAACTAAGTGGGGGCGACGGGTGGCGACATGCGCATTTCGCCGAGGGGCGCAGGGAACACCTTTACTAGCGCGGGTGGTAACCCTAGACCCAGAGGTCTAGGTAGAGAAAAAACCTTATGTAAATTAGGGTAGCGGAACTTGCAGCAAGACATCATCGCAGATGGATAATTGCTGAAATTTCCCTTAATCCCTGTCTATTGTGAACATTTCTGGAATTTACACGTTTGTAGACAATACACTCATAAATCGAAGAAATATATAATCTCCAGAAATGTAAATATGGCAATAAACTAATAGAGCACCTTTAGAAATAATAAAATTGCTGGAAATACAGTAATGGCTAATAAAAACATAAAATAAGTAAGAATTTATAATGCGATTACAAACAATAAGTAATACATTAATGATGTAATAATATCATTAAAACAACAGGTTAGATTATTAAATGAGCTGCATTCAACTAAACAAATCACGCCACCTGTGATTTTAAACACCAATAAAAATGCTGAAATTTCTGCAATACCGTCGGAGGAATCAAGCCAGACAAAAATTTTCATCAATGACTCATCCAGTCTAGACGAACGCAAAGACAATGATAAGATTAAAATTACTAATAAAAATTCAATAAAGTAATCCAAACATTCACGAACGGAATCTCAGAAAAACGTGCAGTTATTTTTAATGGAACCAATGCGTCTGTTGCGTAGGTGATTATTGAAGATGAAAAGGATGGAAATAATTGGAAATTAATAACAAAACGGAATAAAAATAAAAATAAAGGAATAACCGGAATCAACAAGATTGAAGCAAATACCAAATTGAAAACGCTCCCAAAAAAGGTTTCGCATTTGTATCTCGACTTCACCCAGACACTAAAGTTGATGATATTATTAATTTCTTGAGGCTTACATTTTCTGAAGTTGAATGTGTTAAGGTGTCATCAAAAAACCCTGAGCATTATTCTTCATTCAAAGTGACAGTAGATCTTCACAATTTGATTGCGCTAATGGATCCCCAGCAATGGCCTATAGGAGCTTACGTATCCAGATTTTTTCATCATCGTTCTATAAATCCCGAAACAACCTAAAAGTGATCGAAGAATACAAACATCATGTCAATCAAAAAACGTGTCAACCTCCTTCAACATCAACAAATTCTAAATTTTGCAATCTCATTAATAAATACCACAACCGAAAACATGAACTTTAAGTTACTAAACCTAAATATTCAATCAATAAAAAAACAAGATCATTGAACTAGAAGCCCTAGTGAATGACAAAGACTATAGTGTGCTGTGTTTTAGTGAACATTGACTTACTAGTACAGAAGCAGATTTATTAGGAATTGAGAATTTTAATATTGCTTATAATTTCTCACGCAAAATTACCACCCACGGCGGTGTTATCATTTATGTTAAGAAAAATGTAAATTTCAAACCTTTACATTTTTAAAATTACTGTATTGAGTTAGATTTTGAAGTGTGCGCTGCTCTATTAACAGACATTAATGTATTAATCCTCAATATTTATAAAAGTCCGCGGGGTAATTTAAATGTATTTATTGATGCTATAAATCAAATATTATTACAAATTAATTTGCTAAAATATACCGTCTTAGTATGCGGTGATTTTAATGTTAATTTTATCTCCCAGGATAAGGAAGTTTGTCAACTGAATGACTGTTTAAATGGTTTTAATTTGTATCATAGTGTCAGTTTCCCTACGCGCAGGAAAACCTGTCTTGATAATATATTCATAAATTTGGATCACAAATGTAAGAGTAGCACCGGTACCAATCCCCTTCTCGGATCACAATGGCATTCATCTTAACCTAACTATGATAGTAAACAAAAATAACAATTATTTAAGTAAAATTATTAGACCTATTACAGTATTAGGGAAACATACTCTTTATGAATTATTATTTCTCACAGACTGGAACGCTACAAAGTTTGGAGTTATACACCAGAGGTGGTCAGCTTTCGTAGATCTTTATGGGACATTATAATGAATCCTTTCCCCAAAAAAACCAGTGATAATAGATCTGATAAATTCAACAAAATATATTGGTTTAACGATCAACTAAAATCAATGAGACAAAACTTACATCTGATTAATGAATTATGCTCCAATAATCCAACTGATGAATTAATCAAGTTAAAGAAAAGAATCCGTGTTGAGTACAGAAAATCTTTAACAGCAGCTAGAATTAAGGCATCATTATATCAACTCGTCACCTAATGCTACTAAAGCCATGTGGGAAATAATAAATGCAAACTTAAAGCGTCCAGAACCACCTAGCAGTGATATAACAGCTTGTGATTTTAATACATTTTTTACCAGTATCGCTAATGATATTTTAACCAATCTACCTAAATTTGATGTAGACCCAATCGTAATGGCAAGTAAGACTATTACAGACTATGTACCCTACATCACTTTCAAAACGGTTTCTCAGAGATGCAATCAATGGCTTTGGCAGCAAAAAATGTAAAAATATATATGGCTTATCAATGGACTTAATCAAATACTTAATTGACGTGCTCCATTGACTAATCTCATCAATGATATAATAACATCGTGTACCTTCCCTAATGTACTTAAACTTGCTAAGGTAATACCTGTATTCAAGAAAGGGGATATAGACGATCTAAATAATTATTATAGATCTTAATCTCTATTACCAATATTTTCCAAAATAATAGAGAAGATTATGTTTGATCAGATTGTCTCCTTTCTTGAAACCAACAAACTTTTATCTCAGTCTCAATATGGCTTTAGGGAAGGGAAATCTACTACTGATGCCATTGTCGATTTTGTAGATAAAATAGTAACTTGCTTTGGGGAAGGTAATTTTGTCATGGCCACGTTTCTTGACTTGAGCAAGGCCTTTGATTGTCTTTCTCACCATATACTCTTAAGGAAACTTTATTTATACAATTTTGAACCCTCTGCATGCAGACTTCTGTCATCATATCTTTTAAATAGACAACAGGTGGTTTTCTACAAGGCTCAGTATCAGACCAGTTACCAAATCAGCACGGCGTTCCACAAGGGTCAACTCTGGGACCCCTCTTGTACTTAATTTACAGCAATGATTTTGTGAAATATCAGCGAAAACACTTAATGATTCCAAATTATTGGATGAAACAGACAAACAGAAAGCCGCTTGTTGGTTTAACAGCAATAAATTAAGCCTAAATTTCAATAAAACATGTAAATTGTTATTTACTTTAAAGAATGAAGTAGAAACCACTGAAAAATCAATTAAATTCCTTGGTCTGCATATCGACCATCTTATGTTGTGGGACTACAGCGGTGATGAACTATCAAAGAAAATAAATAAATCTACATTCCTATTAAGAAGTTTGAGCATGAATGTCTCAACAAAGATAATGCGAACAACTTATTTTTCCCTTATCCATTGTCATCTGACGTATGGAATTTTGGCATGGGGTCACTCATCTTCTACTCATAGGTTGTTTGGATTGCAGCGCAAAGCAATACGAATTATTTCTGGTCTGAGGTATCGTGATGATTGCCGAGATGCATTTAAAGAACTTAAAATACTGACACTCCCTTGTATTTTTATTTATGAGTACCTTATTTATGTTAGGAAAAACGTTAGTAAATATTTATGTCATCAATCCAATCATTCTCATAACACACGGATTAAAGAAGAAATATGTCCCATTATCCTACGGTTAAATCGTTCTAGAACTGGCACAAACTACTATGGCATCAAGTTTTTTTAATAAACTGCCAAAATCTATTAGGGATCTGCCACTGAAAATCTTTAAAACAACAGTAAAACGGCTATTAAAAAGTCAAGCATTTTATAGTTTCGAGGATTATTACAAATTCAATTTTTGATTAAATTTTATTATAATGTTTTAAACATCTATGTTATTTTATATACTATCAATATGTATACTTGTTCCATATCGGTGTTTATCCATGTGTATTTTCTATGTATTAATTCTACTATATATTTATTATTTTATCTTATTTTATTGTATTTGTTTAACGAATTTTAATATGTCTAAATTTTAATATCATTTTATACTGTAGTTATTTTCAAATGTTGTTTCACTACCTAGTAAAGCTATTACTCCTGACTTATGTAAAACTATTTTAGTTCTGGCATCAATAAACTATTATTATTATTATAACAATATAAAAATGCCTAAATAAAATAATAATATGTAAATAAGTCCCGTTAACTACTATTTAATTCGTGTTCGGAACTATGGAAGCATGAAACTTTATTTATTTTACATGGATGAGAACGAAGGATCTAGACTAATAACATTAAATCCGTGTTCAGATTTAACGCAAACAAGGCGTACTCTCTCAAAACTAAGTATGTGGAAAATTAGAGGTAATTGGTTCATTAGTTATATTGTTTGCGTGCAGGCGTACACGTGAGTTTGGTAACGCACTTATTAGGAAGTAAGGTGGAAGACGAAATTGGAAACTATAACACAAGAAACACTTGTTAACTAAGAACTTCCACACCCCGGCAACCATCCCCTGATATAGTTATGCATGCAGAGTTCGTGCATTTCGATAGGGGGCGAGGGGAGCCTTGGAGTCTAGACTCGCTCGAAAGTAATTTGCCGAATTATTCGGCTTTCGTTTGAATATCAAAACATGTTAATAACGTAAATACTCCGAGCTGACTTTATGTTAAATTAGCGCAGGAATATTGTATGAGGATATTCCATCATATTAAAGTCTTTAACATGAATTAAATTGAAATATGGAAGAAACGGTGAGCCTCCTTGGATCCACCAGTAATATACGTAGAAGTACCATATGATCATTAGAAGATTATGAAATTTCATATTATTAAATTAATCATATGACATCGACGTAGTTGTATGGTTTGATCAATGGATATTTGCGTGTGCGTCATTGCCGAAGACTGAGTGTTCTCGCCTTGGTCGACATACGTATACATATGATTTATTTATTTATTCATTTTCACTTCAGCCACCATATTACAACAAATATAATATTGCGGTGGATGTGGGCGTCAAATTTACATATTAAAAAACATATTAAAAACAACAAGTATACAGATTAAAAGAAGTTAAAATATAAAATTGTGAAATAAATACTATAAAAACTACAATAAAAACTTAAATTTAAATAAAAGTACATAAATCGACAAATTATGAGAATATCACACAGACATTAATTAAACATAAATTCTGAAAAGTCATAGTAGCATTTTTCGATTAGAAATTTTTTAAGTTTTGTTTTAAACAAGTTAATATTGCTACACGTCTTTATTTCTTGTGGTAGTTTATTGTACACCACAATGCACGTGTATAGTACTGTTTTTTCGTACATTGTTGTACTATGCGATGTAGCTCTTATATTTGTTCTATGCCGGGTTTGGTATGTATGCATACTACTATTTTTCACAAATTTGTGGGAATTTTTATATACATAGAGTGCGCGCTTATAGATATAAATACTTATCACGGTTAGTATGTTATTGCTTTTAAGTGCATTGCGGCATGTCTCGATTTTTCTGAGACGGAATATCAGACGAATTATCCGTTTTTGTGCAACTAACACCCTGTGTATGTTCGATTTACCCCAGATCATAATATTATACATCAAATGAGGATACACCAACGCGTAATAAGTATTCATAAGAGATTTGCGTTCTAATTTATCTCTAAGTTTCAGTATAGCATAGTATGCACTGTTTATCTTCGAGAGCACATAATCAATTAGTTCATGCCAACTTAACTTATCATCTATATAACTCCCTAGATAGCGAACAACTGTGGAGTTGTTGTGCAAAGGGACTTCAGGTGGTTTTCTGATATAGAATTGGATGGTGCTGGTTTTATTTAGATTAAGTAATAAGGTATTAGTATTGCACCAATTAGTCATTTCTGTTCAGTTTATGAATTTTTGTAACTAATTGTTCTTGGTTTTCGGCTGTTATAATAATGGCTGTATCGTCGGCAAAATTGATTTTGTGTCCTGTTACGTGGTCGCCCAAGTCATTAATGTATAACAGAAATAGAAGTGGACCTACTGTTGATCCCTGCACTATGCCTTTATCCAGTTCACATTTCTTTGAAGCACTCTCACTTATCTGTACGAACAATTTCCGATTTGATAAAAACGATTCTATAAAATTTACCACGTTGCACACTGGTTCAGAATTCGAAAAAGCTGGCCAAAAGTCGAAAAATGAAAGTCAATATTTTGAGTTTAGTGCAATATAGTCGTGTTCAGAGGGCTCCACTGGATACCACAATGGAAGAATATGATTGTATCTACCACAAAATTCTTCGTAATCCACGTTCAAACTTGTTACTTTGTTAGACACATGGGAGACGTTCGGACGAGGTGAAATTTGGCGTCGGTTTTTCAATA